>OZ024930.1:75641073-76260818 GCA_964017235.1 Sabellastarte sp. h YS-2021
ATTTCAGCTCCATCAATCACATAGTTTAACAGTCACAGGGCTTAAAGGTGGTTAAAAAGTCCAAATATTGGGTCTCTGTGGGCCTTTTAGAGATCTCGATGTGGCTTTCAAATTAAAGCTTCAGACTTAAAATTTGTTACATACTAAGATTACACATAGAATATGTATCTAATAAAGTTTGAAACTTCTCAGACTTACCATTTCCAAGTTACAGAGCAAAATATGTGAAAAATGTCTTAAAAGGGTCACTCAGGTGGGTGTTTAAGGTCCTCATACACAGGTTAAATGTCTACTTGAAGCCTTGATTTTTGGCACATGTAAAAAGAACATAATAATGTATTCCCAGATGAGATTTCAGCTCTATCAGTCACATAGTTTAACAGTCACAGGCCTTAAAATTGGCAAAAAGTCCAAATACTGGGTCTTTATGGGGCCTTCTAGAGACCTAAATGTGGCCTTCAAATTAAAGCCTCAGACTTAAAATTTGTCACATACTAAGATTACACATAGAATATGCATCTAATAGAGTTTGAAACTTCTTAGACTTACCATTTCCAAGTTACAGGGCAAAATATGTGAAAAATGTCTAAAAATGGTCACTCGGGTGGGGATTTATGGTCCTCATACACTGGTTAAATGTCTTCTTAAAGCCTTAATTTTTGGCACATATATAAATAACATACTAATATCTTCCCAGATAGGATTTGAGCTCTATCAGTCACATAGTTTGACAGTCACAGGGCTTAAAAGTAGCAAAAAGTCCAAATATTGGGTCTTTGGGAGCCTTTTAGAGACCTCAATTTGACCTTCAAAATTAAAGCTTCAGACTTAAAATCTGTTACATACTAAGATTACACACAGAATATATATCTAATACAGTTTGAAACTTCTCAGACTTACCATTTCCAAGTTACAGGGAAAAAGATGTGAAAAATGTCTTATAAGGGTCACTCGGGTGGGTGTTTATGGTCCTGATACACAGGTTAACTGTCTATTAAAGGCCTAAATGTTGGGGCACATATAAGAAAACACATAGATATATTCCCAGATGATATTTAACTTAGATGAGAGACATAGTTTGAAAGCTACAGTGCTTGAAAGTGGCAAAAAGTGCATAAATTGGGTCTCTGTGGGCACTTTTGAGACCTTAAGTCGACCCCTTTGGGTAAACCTACAGCCCTAAAACTTTCTACAGACAAGGATTACATATCAAAGTTATACCTAGCGCAGTTTGAGACTCATCAGAATTACCACTTCCAAATTATAGGGCAAAATATGTGAAAAGTATAGCAAAAAATCCCCAAGTGGGGGTATTTATGGGCCTCAAACACAATTTTCTCCTCAACTTAAAGTCGTGATTTTCGGCACATGTACTAAGAACATATTAATGTGTTGTCAGGTAAAATTTCAGCCAGCTGAGCATCATAGTTTGTGACCTACAGGGCTCTAAGTGGCCAAAAGTCCAATTTCTGACCTTAAGGTGGCCATAAGTTCTTTTTTACTGGGAGTTTAAGGTCACCTTAAAATAGGGATCTTCCTTTGGGCACCCTTAACATGTGTACCAAGTTTGAAAAAAAAATATTAATTTGTTTTTGAGTTATCGCGTCCACAAGGAAATTTCTACGGCGGCGGCGGCGGCGGCGGCGGCGGCGCGACGGACCTGAATCCAATATATCCCCGACTTTCGTCTGGGGATATAATAAGATGTCACCACAGTAAAGCCATGAAAAAAGTCGGGAAAGAAATCAACTGCATTCAATGTTGACTTTGATTAATCATCATTCGAGGCTCAGCATAAAATATCTAGGATTATCCATTCAAAAAAACCTTTAAATCAAGAGCCAATAAATTTGCACCATTTGATCATGTTGTTTATGCAATAGCAATAGAGAAACTAGAAATAGGCCGCCCTGTTGATAGTAGATGCGAATAGAAACAGGATAGCATAGAAGAACACACATTATCATGTGTAATGTCCACCCATGAACCTTTTGCCCAAATTGTACAGTAGTCTTACAAGACCCTGTTTCATTTGTAAAATATATCAATGATGCTTAAATATTTGTTAGTGTAGATGTAAATTATTTCAGCTTCATGCCTTTTTGCATTGGTTGGGTTGAAAATTTTGACGAAATCACTCTATCTTGCACGGTTAAGAAGATAGAAGCAAATTCCTGTTTTTGGCAAAAATTTGAAAATTCAAAATGGCCGCCATTTTTGGGAAAAGGAAATTTTTTTGAAAATTGCCAAGAGTACATTTCTTAGATACCCTATGGGTCGAAAATTTCAACAAAATAACTCTATTTTGCACGGTTAAGGCCAGTTTGTGTTTTTCCATTTTGGGCAAAAATTCGAAAATTCAAAATGGCTGCCATTTTTGGGGAGGGGAAAATTTTTTGAAAATTGCAAAGATTACATTCCTTAGATACCCTGTGGGTTGAAAAATTTCGACGAAATCGCTCTATCTCGCATGGTTCAGGAGATAGAAGCAAATTTGTGTTTTGCCATTTTTGGCAAAAATTTGAAAATTCAAAATGGCCGCCATTTTAGGGGAGGGGAAATTTCTTTTTAAATTGCCAAGAATACAATGCTCAAATACCTGTGGGTCGAAAATTTTGACGAAATCGCTCTATCTCGCACGGTTAAGGAGATAGAAGGAAATTTGTGTTTTGCCATTTTTGGCAAAAATTCGAAAATTCAAAATGGCCGCCATTTTTGGGGAGGGGAAAATTTTTTGAAAATTGCAAAGATTGCATTCCTTAGATACCCTGTGGTTCGAAAATTTCGACGAAATCGCTCTATCTCGCACGGTTAAGGAGATAGAAGCAAATTTGTGTTTTGCCATTTTTGGCAAAAATTCGAAAATTCAAAATGGCCGCCATTTTTGGGGAGGGGAAAATTTTTTGAAAATTGCAAAGAGTACACTACTTAGATACCCTGTGGGTTGAAAATTTCGACGAAATCACTCTATCTCACACGGTTAAGGAGATAGAAGGAAATTTGTGTTTTGCCATTTTTGGCAAAAATTCTAAAATTCAAAATGGCCGCCATTTTTGGGGTGGGGAAAATTTTTTGAAAATTGCAAATATTACATTCCTTAGATACCCTGTGGGTCGAAAATTTCCACGAAATCGCTCTATCTGGCACGGTTAAGGAGATAGAAGCAAATTTGTGTTTTGCCATTTTTGGCAAAAATTCTAAAATTCAAAATGGCCGCCATTTTGGGGAGGGGAAAATTTTTGGAAAATTGCAAAGATTGCATTCCTTAGATACCCTGTAGGTCGAAAATTTCGACGAAATCACTCTATCTCGCACGGTTAAGGAGATAGAAGCAAATTTGTGTTTTGCCATTTTTGGCAAAAATTCGAAAATTTAAAATGGCCGCCATTTTTGGGGAGGGGAAAATTTTTTGAAAATTGCAAATATTACATTCCTTAGATACCCTGTGGGTCGAAAATTTCGACGAAATCGCTCTATCTCGCACGGTTAAGGAGATAGAAGCAAATTTGTGTTTTGCCATTTTTGGCAAAAATTCGAAAATTCAAAATGGCCGCCATTTTTGGGGAGGGGAAAATTTTTTGAAAATTGCAAAGAGTACACTCCTTAGATACCCTGTGGGTCGAAAATTTCGACGAAATCGCTCTATCTCACACAGTTAAGGAGATAGAAGGAAATTTGTGTTTTGCCATTTTTGGCAAAAATTCGAAAATTCAAAATGGCCGCCATTTTTGGGGAGGGGAAAATTTTTTGAAAATTGCAAAGAGTACACTCCTTAGATACCCTGTGGGTCGAAAATTTTGCCGAAATCGCTCTATCTGGCACGGTTAAGGAGATAGAAGCAAATTAGTGTTTTGCCATTTTTGGCAAAAATTCGAAAATTCAAAATGGCCGCCATTTTTGGGGAGGGGAAAATTTTTTGAAAATTGCAAAGAGTACACTCCTCAGATACCCTGTGGGTCGAAAATTTTGACGAAATCGCTCTATCTCGCACGGTTAAGGAGATAGAAGCAAATTTGTGTTTTGCCATTTTTGGCAAAAATTCGAAAATTTAAAATGGCCGCCATTTTTGGGGAGGGGAAATTTTTTTGAAAATTGCAAATACTACATTCCTTAGATACCCTGTGGGTCGAAAATTTCGACGAAATCGCTCTATCTCGCACGGTTAAGGAGATAGAAGCAAATTTGTGTTTTGCCATTTTGGGCAAAAATTCTAAAATTCAAAATGGCCGCCATTTTGGGGAGGGGAAAATTTTTGGAAAATTGCAAAGATTGCATTCCTTAGATACCCTGTAGGTCGAAAATTTCGACGAAATCACTCTATCTCGCACGGTTAAGGAGATAGAAGCAAATTTGTGTTTTGCCATTTTTGGCAAAAATTCGAAAATTTAAAATGGCCGCCATTTTTGGGGAGGGGAAAATTTTTTGAAAATTGCAAATATTACACTCCTTAGATACCCTGTGGGTCGAAAATTTCGACGAAATCGCTCTATCTCGCACGGTTAAGGAGATAGAAGCAAATTTGTGTTTTGCCATTTTTGGCAAAAATTCGAAAATTCAAAATGGCCGCCATTTTTGGGGAGGGGAAAATTTTTTGAAAATTGCAAAGAGTACACTCCTTAGATACCCTGTGGGTCGAAAATTTTGCCGAAATCGCTCTATCTGGCACGGTTAAGGAGATAGAAGCAAATTAGTGTTTTGCCATTTTTGGCAAAAATTCGAAAATTCAAAATGGCCGCCATTTTTGGGGAGGGGAAAATTTTTTGAAAATTGCAAAGAGTACACTCCTCGGATACCCTGTGGGTCGAAAATTTTGACGAAATCGCTCTATCTCGCACGGTTAAGGAGATAGAAGCAAATTTGTGTTTTGCCATTTTTGGCAAAAATTCGAAAATTTAAAATGGCCGCCATTTTTGGGGAGGGGAAATTTTTTTGAAAATTGCAAATATTACATTCCTTAGATACCCTGTGGGTCGAAAATTTCGACGAAATCGCTCTATCTCGAACGGTTAAGGAGATAGAAGCAAATTTGTGTTTTGCCATTTTTGGCAAAAATTCGAAAATTCAAAATGGCCGCCATTTTTGGGGAGGGGAAAATTTTTTGAAAATTGCAAAGAGTACACTCCTTAGATACCCTATGGGTTGAAAATTTCGACGAAATCGCTCTATCTCGCACGGTTAAGGAGATAGAAGGAAATTTGTGTTTTGCCATTTTTGGCAAAAATTCGAAAATTCAAAATGGCCGCCATTTTTGGGGAGGGGAAAATTGTTTGAAAATTGCAAAGAGTACACTCCTCAGATACCCTGTGGGTCGAAAATTTTGCCGAAATCGCTCTATCTCGCACGGTTAAGGAGATAGAAGCAAATTTGTGTTTTGCCATTTTCGGCAAAAATTCGAAAATTCAAAATTTGCCTGAGCGACGAGGATATTTCCCTTTCCAAGGGTTGTCAGAACGGTTGTCTGCATCACTTGCTGAAGCCTCAAAATCTGGTATGTGAGACCAGCCAAGAAAGGAACGGACCGACCGGACCGTTTCTCTGTAGTTCATTTCCTCATTTTTCTCATTGATTTCAGTATCTGAAAGTTCACCCTCCTCACCAGATTCCTTATCTGACCGGTCCGGAAGGGGTTCCCCGTCTGACAGAGCCGGATCCGGCTGAGTAAAACTATCCGGTGCAAAGGAAGCAGAAGTACTGGTATACTGCGGACCGGTAATGACCGGTTGAGAGGAGGACCCTAAGGAAGAGACACTGGTGATAGCAGGCACAGTTTCCTCCGGTTCACCAAGAACTTGTAAACCCGGACCGGGTACCACTGTCTTGGGAGGAATAGGGTCCCTAGCAACTTGACTTGCAGAACCGGCAGCAGCGGCCGGTTTGATAGACTTCTTATGTTTTGATTTCCCTTTCTGTTTTTTAACAGAAGAAGCAGAATCCTCTACAGCCTGACCCGGAGGCCTCACCGGACCGGTGGCTCTGGGGTCAGGAGAGGGATTGATAAAGGGCGTGTCAGAAACAGGGGCTTGACTCTTTGAAACAGGCATCTTTGGAGTAGAAAATATGTTGGTCCTTGTAAGAAGAGCCTCAAAACGGGCGAATTTTTCCTCCAACTGATTATTCAATAGTTCAAAATCCTGACGGGAGACAAAGTCTCCAGTACCTGTCTGATCAGAAACCGGGAAAGCACCGGCAACAATCTGTCCCTGCGCATGCGCAGTGTCCGGAGGCATCTCAAGTTCATCCTGTTCCTCCACCGGACCCACAACCGTAACTTTACTGGGAGAAATCAAAATCCCTGCTTTTTTGTCTTTTCGGATTTGATACTGTGGGGTTGCAAGCATACCTTTCTGGGAGTCAGACAACGCATCACACAATTCACAGTCCTGACCTTTGACACAAGGGTCATCTCCCACCTTTTTGTCCCTACAGCGGGCACACTTTTTATGAAGGTCAAACCCCGCCATAACATGGCCACAACTACCACGCCTCTGTCCTGGTGATGCCATGGTAAATATATTTTGCAATATCCAAAGCTTTCCTTCTAACTCGTTTGCAAATAGACAATATAATTTAAAGTTTATTTTACTGAAATTTATCCGCTAACACACTATGGCGCCAAACAAAAAGAGGAAGTACGCATGCGCGCGCACGCGCAGTAGGGGAGCTGGGTGCAGTCACGACACCTGGCGAATGAGGAATACACTACCGGTCCCGGTCAGAGCCCAGCTCAGGACGTTTTTGTCTAACGTTTGGCGGGACCGGCTGCGCGCCGGACAAATGCACTGGTCCACTAGGTAAGATATATTAACGCAATAAAATTGTGTTTTGCCATTTTCGGCAAAAATTCGAAAATTCAAAATGGCCGCCATTTTTGGGGAGGGAAAATTTTTTGAAAATTGCAAAGAGTACACTCCTCAGATACCCTACGGGTCGAAAATTTTGCCGAAATCGCTCTATCTCGCACGGTTAAGGAGATAGAAGCAAATTACTCAAAAGTAGTACTGAAAATACACAATGAAGTACCTAAATGGCTATTACTCATGTACTGACAAAGCTATCAGTCCCAAATGCAATACCAAGCGAGCTATGGACATAACAATCTTGTATTCAAAATTGTAGTAAAATATCTTTAATTATTTTGGCTTAAATGCACGGAAACCAATGGGTACTAAAAATAGCTGTACTTAAGTATTACTCAGTAAGCAAAAGAGGTACAACAGCCAAAAGCAATCCCAAGCAAGCTACTGACCCAATAAGCCTGCATACCAAATTTGGTGACAATAGCTCTAATACTTTTCCTTTAAATGAGCGGAAACCATGCGTGACGCCGGACATCGGACGCCGGACATCGGACAACGGACATCGGACGGCGAAAAAAGCAAAAATAATATATCCACCCCCCAGGGGGGTGGACATAATTCTTGAGATATGCAGTGACATTCTTTGTACTTGTTTTAGTTTACAAAGTTTAACATCCTCACATATTTCAAATATATTCTACAACTGCTGAAAAAATTGACAAATATAATTTCTTGACATTCAAACAAGATTACCTTTTACATATTAAGAAACAATATCTGGCAGCCAGACACTTCCCTTTGAATGAATCTAAATTTTACAATAAATCTGTGTATTTGATATTCAACATAAAACAGATTGTGTAATCTGCTGTCTTGTCATGTATTCTAGGTAAAGTTCCCATTGTTTTAAATACGAGTTTAAATACTTTTTTACTGAACTGAATTCTCACTTTATATTTTACATTTATTATTTCCTTCAGTATTCAACAACCTCTACAAACAGATGTAAGGCTTAAATGACATAAATGTTGCTTTTAACATAAAAAAAATCTTTTTCAACATTCACCCACACTCTTTGCCCTTGGAGCTTATAAGTTTCAGAGGAAGCTTCTTTTATTTTTTCCAAGATAGTAACCATACCTGGTTATACAGGAAATATTGAATCTTCAAAGTAATGACATAATCAAACTGGGTACAGTTGCTGTTTACAAAACTGCAAGCATGTTTAGCTCACCTGCTTTTGATGGTGTAAAACAATGGTTTCTTTTACTGTACTGCAAGAGTAACTTTAAGAATGTTCATGAATATGGGCCTACTGAATACTGATAATTTGCACTTTTTTAACCACTGACAAAAATTTCCTACAACAAATTTTTGGAAGAATACTACACAAATACTTTACCATGCTTGCCTGCATGACATAAAGCAGTATACTTAGAGACACATTTTAACTATACTTTAAACAAGTGTGATGATACTGTTTTTAAATATTGATGACTCGACTAAGTTTCTGTATTCTGTTGAGTAAAATGTCTCCCTTCTTGATTGTTTCCTAAAAAAAAATAAGCAATACCATCAGAATTTTGTTTACTACATCTTTTTGAAAAAAAGAATATATTAAATTAATTATACATAAACATTTCTGGCTGCTTCTCAGATACAACTATTCATTGTGACGCAATAAATCCTGCAATATTACAACTACTGACAAATCAAGGAAAATTAGAAGATTAAAAGTCCAAGAATGTATATGTCAACTCTGTAACTATAATGAAATTGTGGATGAATTTTTTTTTATTTATTTTCCCTAACAAAGGACACCCCCCATATTTTTATCATTTTGCCAAACCCTGTCTTTGGAGATTAAATGACCAGAGCTGGGTAGAGTAAGAAATCTAAAATTCGCCACATATCTGAAATTCGCCACAGGTGAAAATACTAATAAAATAAATGAATTGTGGTGAGATTTGTTGACTGTATAGTAAATTAAGGCTTTTTGAACTGAAAAATACCAATTTTTAGACGAAAACATCATTTTCTTCATAAAATTAACTAAGGTTTTAGAGGTGGCGAATTTTAGATTTCTTACTCTATATCAACAGACTTAACATTTTTAGAGAGTAGAAGGAGCAAATTGTTTAAATGTATTTGCTCTATTTCTTAATGCAAATGTGTGTGTGTACCTGATACTGATAATTCTTGCTGTCTGGCCTGTTGGTTTCAACAATTCCTCCGACCTTGTCAATTTTAGCATGTAACCTGCCTGCTGCAATGAATCGTGACAATTCCCTGAAACAGAAACACATATTTGTTACTGACTTTAAACTAATACACCTGATATGGTAAGGCTAAAGGGCAAACAACAGATATTTATATTTTTTCACAAGCAGTACCTTCACCAGATAACGTGATAATTTTAGTGCAAAGAGACTTGGAGATTATGTTATAGGTTATGTAGTTATCTGTTAAGTCCTGCTACATGGCAAATGTGTAAACCATTGCCATACACTGTATTGTTGTAAATATTTTTGTAACAATGAGAGATTTAAAAATTTTGAAGTGACACAATTACCTATCAAGAAATACTAAAAACACAACTAATGCTTAAGTCCAATTACTGTTTTTGTCATGTTTTTGAAAGAAATCCAACAACAAATTTGGCCAACAAATTCGACAAAGTGTTGTGTACACCAGAGACATTGGATAGAATTAACATATTAAAGCTGCTATTTATGCCATAAATGTTTACACACTAGAGATTGCTGGGATTTCATTCTACTTGGATGTTTATTTAAGCTATAAATATAATATTAATAAAATTGCAAGATAAATTTTTGACAACTTTATATAGAATAGAAACATTTATATAGCGCAAAATTGATGCAACATCCTCTAATGCACTTGAGATCAAAAAGGGAAAGTCCAGGCATGTATCAGGTTGAGATCCAAATTAGCGCATATATGAAGAAATTTGGTTATTGGATCTACCAACATATTAAATAAAATGTGTTTGACACAAGAGTAGCTGAAACTGGAATATCTGTATGATATTCATATCCCTTTGAAGGCAAATTATTGTTGTTTACGAAAGTTTTCATTTGAATAAAAGCTGTGGGGTAGATTCAGAGATACAATGTTAATTTATTGTGCACGAAACTATATATGTTATGCGGTTTTCAAAACGTGCAATTTTCAGGATGAGAATTTTGTTGAAAGGAAAAAACTATTCAGAAATAAATACAATTAAGTTCCAATGGTCAAAAAAGAAAAATAACTTCTTGATCAGTATTTGTGAAAATATTTTACACTTTGTCAACAGAAATATTAAATGACACTCAAGGCTATATTAACTTAAGCTTAATCTGTCAAGAGTGCATTTTTATTGTTACATTTGCGCATCATATCATTGTATTTGTTCCCTTTAGCATTTAAGTATAACAAGGCCAAAAGCTGTTTTGGTCCCCTAGCATGAGCGCAAAGCCATCAGAGACACAAGTAGTGCACTAGAATTTACGAAAGTCTCGTGACAGAAAGAAATTCCAACTTAACTTCAGTGAGCAGTCAAATAATCATCACTCTGTGCCACAAATCATGAAAGTCCGATGCAAGAAGGACATATGTATGGGAAAAAGACAAAGGACACGTGTCCTTTTAGCTACTGGAGAGCAAGAGAGAGAAACTCAATTTCATCAAAGTAGGGAGACAAAAGAACATATGTATGGGAAAAAGTCACATGGACATGTGTCCTTTTAGCTATTGGAGGGTAAGAGAGGCAAATTTAGAATCCACAGGTGTTGTCAATTTCATCAAAGTCCGGACACAAAAAAAAAGTGATCTGTAGAAGTGCGAAATGCCAACCCTAGATAAAAGTGTTGGAGGTGATGATGTCACTACCTATCAATGTAATCCTGAGACACCCCAAATGCATCAGCCATGTACTGTAGTGTGAGACTCTGGTAAGACTCAAGTAGCTGCGAGTAGGCCAAGATTCGCATCTCACGGATGTAGTACCTCATGTGTGGTGCAAGATAACGGTCATACTTCATCTTCTCCTCTACCACAGCTACAAGAATTGCAAAGATACTTTGTACAAAAATTGTTTTGATATTCAACCGTCCTTTTCTTCCTCACATGATTGACAACTGATGCATTAATAACAACACATTATAATGTGTAATGTCCATGACCATCATACCAATACCACCAAAAGGTTCGTTACACTTTCCAACATAACCACCCCCAAATCCCTTACCCCATTGAGTTCTTTGTTTCTCATCTGATATCATTAAATACCTTTGTTTATTTAGTGTCACTCAATATAGCTGGAGGTCCCAGAGGTGGGTGGGGGGGGGAATCCGGGTGGGGGATGTGGGTTGGGACTTAGTTTAGTTTATTAGTTTATTATAGTGACATGTATTATGTTGACAAGGATTATACAAAAACTATTGAAGTAATACCCAGCCCTATATGGGCTTATAAGTCACTTTAAATAGAGAGTTAATAACAAACAGAGCAAACATATTTTGAGGTAAGATACAGTAAATAAAGACAGCAATTCAATACATAAAAATTAACAATATAATTTACTTTTTCTTTCTTGCCACAAATCAAAAATAAAATTAATAACCATATTGACATTCATATGAGTTAACACCCTTGATAATTGATCTATTAATAATTCAGATTTATCTATATTTAAAATTTTGAAATATTTCATACGAATCAGCTCTAAAGCTGGACAAACACAAACAAAATGTATCTCATCTTCTACATCTTTTTTACACAGTTTACATGTTCTCTCAAAGAGATGGAGTGCTACAGCATAAATGGTAAACAAACAATCTATATAAAAGGGGTACTCAAATACAAAAAGAATTGAGAATTTTAAGTATGTGATTATCAACTGAAATGAGTTCATAACTGTAGGAGCTGTGTCAAAATTAACTGAGGCAAGTTGAATAAAACTGGGCTAGTTGAGGGTTAAAAATCCCCTAGTTTTACTACATACGGATATAATTTCATTAATATTGGGACTTAAAGCTCACTTAAAGTGTCCATTTTGTCTACTTGAATATGTTTAACCGGCGTTTAACCAGTTTCATTTTAAAAAGTTAAAAACTCAGCAAGCAGAGGTATAACACACAAAAATAAGTTCTTAAAAGACTAAGATAGCCATAACATTATTAATATTCAAAATTTAAATAGACAGGCATTTCCTTTTAAAAATTCAAAGATTTCAGCTCTATAACCCACATAGTTTGACCGTTACTGGGCTTTAAAGTGGCATAATGTCCATAAATTGGGTTTCTGTGGGCATTTTACAATTGTTAAAGAGACCTTAGCAATTAAACTACAGATCTTAAACTTTTTGGGGGACATGCATAACAAACAAAAATTATATATAATACAGTTTAAGACTTGTCACACTAAGCATTTCCAAATAACAGGGCAAAATACGGAAAAAATGTCCAAAAAGGCACTTGGGCGAGTGTCTATGGCCCTCATACACAGGTTAAATGTCTACTAAAAACCTTGATTTTCGGCATATGTAAAAAGGACATAATAATGCATTCCCAGATGGGATTTCAGCTCCATCTATCACATAGTTTAACAGTCACAGGGCTTAAAGGTGGCAAAAAGTCCAAATACTGGGTCTTTATGGGGCCTCAGACTTAAAATTTGTCACATACTAAGATTACACATAGAATATGCATCTAATACAGTTTGAAACTTCTTAGACTTACCATTTCCAAGTTACAGGGCAAAATATGTGAAAAATGTCTAAAAATGGTCACTCGGGTGGGGATTTATGGTCCTCATACACAGGTTAAATGTCTTCTTAAAGCCTTGATTTTTGGCACATATATAAATAACATACTAATATCTTCCCAGATAGGATTTGAGCTCTATCAGTCACATAGTTTGACAGTCACAGGGCTTAAAAGTAGCAAAAAGTCCAAATATTGGGTCTTTGGGAGCCTTTTAGAGACCTCAATTTGACCTTCAAAATTAAAGCTTCAGACTTAAAATCTGTTACATACTAAGATTACACACAGAATATATATCTAATACAGTTTGAAACTTCTCAGACTTACCATTTCCAAGTTACAGGGAAAAAGATGTGAAAAATGTCTTATAAGGGTCACTCGGGTGGGTGTTTATGGTCCTGATACACAGGTTAACTGTCTATTAAAGGCCTAAATGTTGGGGCACATATAAGAAAACACATAGATATATTCCCAGATGATATTTAACTTAGATGAGAGACATAGTTTGAAAGCTACAGTGCTTGAAAGTGGCAAAAAGTGCATAAATTGGGTCTCTGTGGGCACTTTTGAGACCTTAAGTCGACCCCTTTGGGTAAACCTACAGCCCTAAAATTTTCTACAGACAAGGATTACATATCAAAGTTATACCTAGCGCAGTTTGAGACTCATCAGAATTACCACTTCCAAATTATAGGGCAAAATATGTGAAAGTATAGCAAAAAATCCCTAAGTGGGGGTATTTATGGGCCTCAAACACAATTTTCTCCTCAACTTAAAGTCGTGATTTTCGGCACATGTACTAAGAACATATTAATGTGTTGTCAGGTAAAATTTCAGCCAGCTGAGCATCATAGTTTGTGACCTACAGGGCTCTAAGTGGCCAAAAGTCCAATTTCTGACCTTAAGGTGGCCATAAGTTCTTTTTTACTGGGAGTTTAAGGTCACCTTAAAATAGGGATCTTCCTTTGGGCACCCTTAACATGTGTACCAAGTTTGAAAAAAAAATATTACTTTGTTTTTGAGTTATCGCGTCCACAAGGAAATTTCTACGGCGGCGGCGGCGCGACGGACCTGAATCCAATATATCCCCGACTTTCGTCTGGGGATATAATGAGTTATAAACCCTTTTAAGTTTGGCTGTCCTCGCTTGACCTTGAAGGAGGGGCTCGAGGTCAAATCTGACTACATCAGAAGATTCCCAGCCCATGATTTCCTATAAGGTGGTTTCACATTGCAAACCTCTTGGACCAATAATAAGCAAGTTATAAGCACTTTTAACTTTGGTTATCCTCGTATGACCTTGAACGAGGGGGTCCAAGGTTAAATCTGACTACATCAAAAGATTCCCAGCCCATGATTTCCTATAAGTTGGTTTACCATCCCAAACCTCTAGGATCAATAATAAGCGAGTTATAAGCACTTTTAAGTTTGGCTATCCTCGTATGACCTTGAAGGAGGGTCCAAGGTCAAATCTGACCACATCAAAAGATTCCCAGCCCATGATTTCCTATAAGTTGCTTAACCATGCCAAACCTCTAGGACCAATAATAAGCGAGTTATAAGCACTTTTAACTTTGGCTATCCTCGTTTGACCTTGAAGGAGGGGCCCAAGGTCAAATTCGACCACATCAAAAGATTCCCAGGACATGATTTCCTATAAGTTGCTTTGCCATCCCAAACCTCTAGGACTAATAATAAGCGAGTTATAAGCACTTTTAAGTTTGGCTATCCTCGTTTGACCTTGAAGAAGGGGCCCAAGGTCAAATCTGACCACACCAGAAGATTCCCAGGCCATGACAGTGTTCGCTCCCGTCAAAAATGAATGCGAGACAGATTGTCTCCCTTCACTTGAAAAGGAAAGACAACTGTGAAAAAATGTGAGACATGTTTTGCGTCAAGATATTTTGAAATATTTAGTTCCAATTTGGGACTGCATAAAATTTTCTTTATTTAAATAATAAGAAATAGATGCTAAACTAAAAGTTCAAATAAATAAAATATTTAATTCTGTTTTTATTTGTCTTTTATTTTTTTTTAAATTTCACTTCTAAACCACATCTTAATTGCCTAATGGCTGGGTGCTACTGTTTTTTTAAAATTTTTTTTTTTACATTACTATTATCTGGATTCATCAAATAAATAAATAAATTGCATTTCTTCTCTTTTCTTTGAAGAAATATATATTTTGTCTCTTCCGATAATAGACAAATTTCTTTGGTCAGTAGTTGTTTCGACTGTATCGCCTGTGACACAATATGCAGAAGACGAGTTAAAAAATAGACATAAAGCACGGAAGTCTCATGAGAATACCCGAAATCTCGCGTGAATTACCGCTAGCTGGATGTATCAAATAAAATAAACTCACTTTCATGTCTTTCTCGCCTATTTCTATGAGGAAATATGTACGTCGTCGCTTCCGATAATAGACGAATTTCTTTGGTCAGTAGTTGTTTCGACTGTTTCGCCTGTGACACTATAAGCAGAAGACGAGTTTAAAAATCAACAAAAAGCACGGAAATCTCGCGACAATACCCGAATTCTCACGTGAATTACTGTTAGCTGGATATATAAAATAAAATAAACTGCTTTTCATGCTTTTCTCAAACATTTCTATGAGGAAATATGTACATCGTCGCTTCCGATAATAGACAAATTTCTTCCGTCAGTTTTGAGTGTTTGTCCTGGTAGCGACAGCACAGACGCGTTGGTGAGTGCGTTTTGCGACAACTCGCCCCAGAGTGTGCACAAAAACTCGCGAAATCGCGCTCGAGAGCGAACACTGCCATGATTTCCTATAGGTTGGTTTACCATCCCAAACCTCTAAGACCAATAATAAGCGAGTTATAAGCACTTTAAAGTTTGGCTATCCTTGTTTGACCTTGAAGGAGGGGTCCAAGGTCAAATCTGACCACATCAAAAGATTCGCAGCACATGATTTCCTATAGGTTGGTTTCACATTGCAAACCTCTAGGACCAATAATAAGGGAGATATAACCACTTTTAAAGTCCACTATGTGGGTTACTTTGGCACTCCGTGGATGACCTTGAATTAAGAGCTTCAAGGTCAAATGTCTGCAAGGTTGTAGAGGACATATATATCTGTTACACATATCACCTATGAAGACATTCAACCTTCTACCTATGAGAAACAGCCAGTAGAAAAATGTAGATAATTTTCAAAGAAATGCCCGCGGCAGCCATCTTGTTTTTCAGAATGAGGCTAATTTCCTTCCCAGAGAAGCTTACTCCCAATGAAGATATCCTGCAAATTTGGTGAACCTAGCTGATGTAGTTTTCCTCTTAGAGCGTTAACGCCGAAAATCTCTCTACATGCGACGGCGTAGCAAGCGCTAAACCAAAGTATCCACTGGATGCCTCCAGTGGATACAATTCAAGTGTGTTTTTACAATATCTGGGCATGTTTTAAAGTCCCACCCTAGAGGGAGACCCCTACTAGAAATACCGTTGATACTTAACTTACAAACCACAGAAATTTTCTTTGCAGCTAACCGCTTGTATTTTTAAACATGTTTTAATTTTGTGTGTTTTGGGCTTTCTATGCATTTGCAATCCATTAATAGTATGGCAGAAATAAAGCTTAGATTCGGGTACTCGGGTATGTGATTTCGGATTCGGGTAAATATTCAGGCTTCGGGTACCCGGATACTCGTTGAGATCACTATTTAATACTGACCTAAATCAGTTTTTGTACTTACTGCTCCAATATTTACACCAAACTGATAACAAACCTAAGGACTTGAAGAAGTCTCCATAGTGGCAATCATACAGTGAGAACAGGAACTGCCGAATGTCTGGCAGACTGTGAAGTACCTCTAGAATTTCCGATCCCTTGATCACCTACAAATCACATACACATAATGTCAGCAAAATATTTACACAGCACAATTTGTTGAATTTCACAGCATTCAGAACACTTTATGTTAGATCGTTTGTTGGCTGAACAGGTCCCGTAACACTGTTCCTTGATAGACTACACGGAGACGACTCAACAGCAAGAGGACAGCATAAATCAAAGCTAAAAATTATGAAGCTGTAAAATTTATTAAATGGCGAATAGCTGTCAATGGAAATAGCGCAATTATGTCAAAGTACATATAATAATCAGTTGCAGCAATCCATATATCTTTCTCATAAGAGAAACATGTCTCAAATATGGCAGGTGAACACACTTTGTCAGAGCCAAAGTGAAAGGTCACACCATGACGCACACCTACACCCCCTTACCAATGTCCCCACCAAGTTTCAACATCCTACACCTTACAGAATCCAAGAAATAGCCCGGACAGGATTTTAAAACTCATAGTCACTATGACAAGGTCACAGGTCAAATCAAGATCACACCAGGATATTTTACACCTACAACCCCAAAGTAATGTTCCTACCAAGTATCAACTTCCTACATCTTACAGTTTCCGAGATATAACCCAGACAAAATTTTATAGGTCAAGGTCACTATGACAAGTTCAAAGGTCAAATTAAGTTCACACCATGATTTTGCACACCTACAACCCCCAACCAATGTCCCACCAAGTTTCAACATCCGACACCTTATGGTTTCTGACAGAGCACGGACAAGATTTTATAGGTCAATGTCACTACGCCAAGGTCAAAGGTCAAATCAAGGTAATACCATGACATTCGACACCTTATGGTTTCTGACAGAGCACGGACAAGATTTTATAGGTCAATGTCACTACGACAAGGTCAAAGGTCAAATCAAGGTCATACCATGACATTTCACACCTACAACACCAAACTAGTCCCTACCAAGTATCAACTTCCTACACCTTAAGGTACTAAAGTTATAGCCGGAACAAGATTTTATACGTCAAGGTCTCTATGGCAAGGTCAAAGGTCAAATTGAATTCACACCATGACGTTGCACACCTACAATGTCCCTATCAAGTATCCACTTCCTACACTTTACGGTCTCCAAGATATAGCCCAAAAAGATTTTATAGGTCAAGGTCACAACATGACATTGCACATCTACAACCCCCCAACCAATGTCCCTACCAAGTATCCACTTCCTACACCTTACTGTTTCCGAGATATAATCCAAAAAGATTTTGTAGGTCAAGGTCACTACGGCGAAGTCAAATCAAGGTCACACTATGATATTGCACACCTACACCCCCTAACCAATGTCCCTACCAAGTATCAACTTCATTCACCTTACAGTTTCTGATATATAGCCTGGACAAGATTTTTAAACTCAAGGTCACTACGGCAAGGTCAAAGGTCAAATCAAGGTCACAGTATGATGTTGCACACCTACTCCCCCTAATCAATGTCCCTACCTAGTATCAACTTCCTACACATTACGGTTTCTGAGATACAGCCCAGACAAACTTTTCCCCGCCACCCAACCACCCATCCAGACACCATAGGTTAAAACAATACCTTGACAACCCTTAAGGGCTGGGTACTTCCAGGGTATATGGACACGGCCTTTTAAAACGTCATCATGCACTTTTCCACTGAAATGTGGCTACAAATATGTCCTATAAGGTTTGTATCCACATTTCTGAAATGTAGTCACATTTTAGTGGAAAAGTACATAACATCGTAAACTGTTGTGTCCATATATCCTGGAAGTACCAAGGGCTGTGGGGTAAATCGGCTAATGATAATTGTCATATTTTTGTCATGATATACAAAATTCATAATAAATACTTCTTTCACAGTGCAGTTCTAACTGCTATGTGGTTAACCAATGCGTCGCTCCAATATAATTACAACTTTAAACCAATGTATCCAGCTTAGTCTTGAAAATTTTCCATACTAAATCTGGATTCCTTACCTTGTTTTGAAGACGGGTATCAACACTTGCATGGCATAGCTTGGTAGCCTTGATCTTCCATACTTTTTAGATTTATGTTTTAATGCACAAATATGTTTTGTAAAAATAATTTTCTTTGTGGGTTGGAAATTCCTGCATGCTGATTTTATTGTCAGGGTGTCACCGTGCAATGCCTTGAAATCACCGAATTTTGAGTCATAAACTAGAAAAAGGACGCATCTGTGGCCAGATGCTGGATGTATCCACCGACAAAGGCCAACTAACATAGTTTAGAAGATAAAAAGCATTTTTCGTTGATAAGCAAGCTGAAAGCACTTTTAAGTTTGGCTACCCTTATTTGACCCTGTAGCAGGGGCCCAAGGTGAAGTCTGACCACATCAAAAGATTCGCAGTCCATGATTTCCTATAAGTCGTTTTCACATTGCAAACCTCTAGGACCAATAATAAGCAGGAGGGGCCCAAGGTCAAATCTGACCACATGAAAAGATTTGCAGCCCATGACTTCCTATAAGTTGTTTTCATATTAATGAGTTATTTGAGAAATACTGGCTATCTGCAATACTTGTAGAGATAATTCGCATTTACTCATTTTGAGTAGGTGAATAATTAGCTACGGGTCTGAAACTTCACCAAGTGAAAGCTCTCTCAAAAGTAGGCGAATGAGTTATTTGAGAAAAATTGGCTATCTACAATACTTTTAGAGATAATTCGAATTTACTCATTTTCAGTAGGTGAGTAATTACCTACGGGTCTGGAACTTCACCATGTGAAAGCTCTCCCAAAAGTAGATGAATGAGTTATTTGATAAAAAATTGGATATCTACAATACTTTTAGAGATAATTAGCATTTACTCATTTTGGGTAGGTGAATAATTAGCTACAGGTCTGAAACTTCACCAAGTGAAAGGTCTCCCAAAAGTAGGTGAAGGAGTTATTTGACAAAAATTGGCTATCTGGAATACTTTTAGAGATAATTTGCATTAACTCATTTTCAGTAGGTGAGTAATTACCTACGGGTCTGAAACTTCACCAAGTGAAAGCTCTCCCAAAAGTAGGTGAAGGAGTTATTTGACAAAAATTGGCTATCTGCAATACTTTTAGAGATAATTTGCATTTACTCATTTTGAGTAGGTGAGTAATTACCTACAGGTCTGAAACTTCACCAAGTGAAAGCTCTCCCAAAAGTAGGTGAAAGAGTTATTTGACAAAAATTCGCTATCTGCAATACTTTTAGAGATAATTTGCATTTACTCATTTTGAGTAGGTGAGTAATTACCTACGGGTCTGAAACTTCACCAAGTGAAAGCTCTCCCAAAAGTAGGTGAAGGAGTTATTTGACAAAAATTGGCTATCTGCAATACTTTTAGAGATAATTCGCATTTACTCATTTTGAGTAGGTGCGTAATTACCTACAGGTCTGGAACTTCAGCATGTGAAAGCTCTCCCAAAAGTAGGTGAATGAGTTATTTAAGAAAAATTTGCTATCTGCAATACTTTTAGAGAAAATGCAGAATTACTCATTTTTAGTAGGCAAGTAATTTAGCCACAGGCCTAATTTAGACATAAAGCCTACTAATAGAGTACTGTGGTGCACCCTGTAATATACTTTGCAAACTTGAGAAGGCTAGCTATAATATTTTTTTTTTGTTTTGAATAACATATTTAAACAAAATACTGCAAATGTTATAGTTTTCACGTTATAACTGATTTACTCAACAGTGATAACGTCAAAGTAGCTATTACTCAGCTATGCAATGAGCTACATGTCTGAATTTTTTCTATGTTATAGCTGACCCAAAATTAGGTGAACAACATATTTAAGCAAAATACTGTAAATGCAGTAGTTTTCAAGTTACAACTGATTTACTCAATAGTGACAACCTGAAAATAGCTATTGCTCAGCTATGCCATGAGCTATAAGTCTGTAATTTCACGACGTTATAGCTGACCCAAAAGTAAGCGAACAACATATTTTAACAAAATACTCCAAATGCACTATTTTTCAAGTTACAAGTCATTTACTCAACAGTCAGTACCTGAAAATAGCTATTGCTCAGTTGTGCCATGAGCTACAGGTCTGTAATTTCACTATGTTATAGCTGACCCAAAAGTAGCTGAATAACATATTTACACAAATTTCTGTAAATGCAATACTTTTCCAATTACAACTGATTTACTCAACAGTGTGAACTTCAAAGTAGCTATTACTCAGCTATGCAATGAGCCACAGGTCTGGAACTTCACTATGTTATAGCTGACTCCGAAATAGGTGAATAACATATTGAAACAAAATACTCTAAATGTAATACTTTTGAAGTTATAAGTAATTTACTCAACAGTGATAACCTAAAAGTAGCTATTACTCAGCTATGCCATGAGCTACAGGTCTGAAATTTTACTATGTTATAGCTGACATAAAAGTAGCTGAATAACATATTTATACAAAATTCTCTAAATGCAATAGTTTTCAAGTTACAATTGATTTTACTCATGATGGAAGTTACTGAAAAGCCCAAAAGTAGCTATTACTCACTTAGCTATTGAGACAGACACCCAAGTTACTCACCACGTTGTAGCTATGAAAAAAGTATCTGAATAACATATTTTAACAAAATGCTCTAAATGCAACACTTTTCAAGTTATAAGTGATTTAGTGCATGATTTCATGACTTTTAATGCATTTTAGACATTTTTATCTACCACAGGCCTAATTTAGACATAAAGCCTACCAAAAAGATAGGGTGGCGAGTCCTCTAGCATACCAAGCCACCTGCCAAATATGAAAGAAATCTGGAAAGAAATGTGGACTGTAGGTCGCTAACAAGCAATATTCCACATTTTAGACATTTTTGTCTACCACAGGCCTAATTTAGACATAAAGCCTACCAAAAAGATAGGGTGGCGAGTCCTCTACCATATCAAGTCACCTGCCAAATATGAAAGAAATCCGGAAAGAAATGTGGACTGTAGGTCGCTAACAAGAAATCTCTGCGGACGCGGACGAGGGCGCGGACGACAACGATGATGAATCCATAGTATCCCCGCTTCGCGTCGGGGATACAATAATGCACTATGTCACAGTATGCTGTGTAGTTTATAAAAGCTGTTATAAGGAGTTATTTTTATATCTTAGTACTACTTCAAGGGCTCAGACTGTTTGCATGATAAGTTTACTTCACAGAACTCACCTTCAGCCTAAGGTCTGGCCTATCTAAAGCAATCATGGAACAAAACACAGTGTAGGTGACAAAGCTTTGGTAATCCATCAACTCATAGGATGTAAATGTGGCTACCGTGTCAAGAAATAGGTTGGCAGCTGACTTGAAGTCACGTATTGCCATACAGTACAGTCCTCGATACACCTTGAGCCGGTTTCTACGGTCCCAGTCCCCTCCTTCATCTATCAGACTGCATAAGAAAACAAAACTCTTATCTAATGCTAAAGTCATCATTTTGCCTTACTTGAAATACACCAATATCACTTATAAAGGCACAGAAAACTGAAAATTTTGTGCCCTATTAATATTTACGGCAGAAACAATACTTATTTTTAATGTTGGCCATTAAGTTGGAGGGCTCCAACAAATAGCTACTGTTATGAAATGGAAAGGGTATTTTGCTAAAAAAAAATTATTTTAAAATTTTTGTCAACTTACTGACCCAAAATATGCCAAGAACTTCCGAACTTCCATTAAAAAATGCATTATCTGCAGTAACCTTTTTAATAAGTATTCCTGCGAATAAAATATTTTACAATTCTTATCCTCCCAAATTTACACATTTTTCTCAATTTTATCATTTCTTTCATAACTAAATACACTGTTTGTACATCATTCTTACATAATCCATCAATAACAAGGACAGGATAGGAAAAATACTTTTTCCAGGAAAAAACATCACTTAATTAGTAAGTGTTAATAACAAAATGATTATTTAAAAGATTACATTAAAAGCCATTAAATATATATATATATATTTTTTCTATTTTAACCCGATTCCCCAGTGAATTAGACATTCAGTGAATAACTTCAACATATTTGGGCAAAGACAATGCAAACCTCTGTGCCTTTTCCAGATTTCTTTTGATTAGATCATGGTCCATATGAAAAAGACCAATTCTTAGCTGGTGAAAAACCATGTCCAGACGGAACCCAACTGTAACAGTCTTCTCACCAGTTTTCCTGAACTGGCTCAATGCTTCTTCCTAAAAGGTGATATTTCAAAGGTAACAAACCTCATACTTGAAAGCACACACTCGCAAAATATCACTCCTGATGAAAAATCTCATTATTTAAAGCCTTCTAATATGAATACTATTGGTTATCATATATTTATTCACATAATGTTCATAACCACACAGTTTAAGCAGGGACAGTGTAACTTATTTCAAGCTCTCATTTTATTTCTGTATATGACTGTAGTTTTTTCCCTACCACTGGTATTTCTGGAACATACCAACAAAACTGATCTATCTACTTCTCAAAAATGTCAAAACTTGATGAATACAAGATATGTATGAACTATCAATGCATTACTCTTTACCACACCATATTTTAAAAGAGATACAATTTTGAAGTAAGAATCAAATCGAACGGTACAAGGAAAAGGTTAATTCAACCGAGATAATGGTACAGCGCAATTGTCTGCTTTGCAAAGAATCAGTCATTAATAGATAGGCAAATCGAGCAGTGGTCTCCTCAATACAACCTTGCTAATCTTGATATCAATTTCCCTATCCTTTCCGAGATAAGACCCGAGGCACTAATTATTTCAATTACCTTGGCTCCAATTTTCGTCAATTGCAGTGCCTTGTCCAACATAAAATCTCTGACTTCAGTCTCTCCAAGGTTTTTCTCGGCATCCTCTATTTTACCGTCCAGTTCTTTCAATTTTACTTCATTTGTGGCTCTCATTTGTTGCACTAAAGCAGTGTCTTTAGTCCATCCATACTCCTCACACACTTGTTCATACATTGGAGCCATATCTGAACGTGACAGAAACAAAAACCATGAAATCTTGTGATTAAATAAAACGGAACACTATATTACCCATATGTCAGATCTGAAGACATTACAGAATTGTGAACATGACAGTACATGACAGTTCCAGTGATATTTTGGTTGACATCACAATAAGCACTGATATAAAACTATTTAACTGTTCGTAAATTATAAATTTTCAAAAGAACTCCAAAAATGCCAGTTATCATTCACTCCAAACTGTCAAAGATGATGGACTGCATTAATAGTGTAACAGAAATTGTTTCAATGATCTAAAAGTATAGTTTTGCAAATACATTTTATGTGAAGAATCTGGATACCACAAAAACTAGGTCTGATACCTGCTATTTACTTAAAAACGAAACTGCTCAGCGAGTGAAGTTTGTTATCCAAATGAAATTTATTACTTGCATTTTAAGCCAAAGTTAAAACTTCTTCACAATGAATAAACATACGATTATGCATAGCTACTGAAAGCATTTATTCCATATATTCAGACATAAATATTGCTTAGATTTATTTAGGATCTGTAAAAACTTGGAACTTTATACTGCTCAATTACTCAAGTTCGTAGAAAGCCACTAAGATTTATCAATTTATTTCGGGTTTTACATCACTTTCAACACTGTACAGGTCATAGTACAGGGTAGTTTTGTGGCAGAGGAAACCAGAACATACAGTTGGTCATGGTTCTGTGCTGTAAACTGCTATCCAACGGAAAGCAACTACCAACTTTCCAACATAAAATCTGGGGTTTGAACCTCCAATGGGACAAGGGTAGATTGAGGTACTGCTCAGAAAACTGATTGAAGATCTCCCCCCTTGGCCCATGTTTTAACAGTTTACTGCTACCCTTTATAAGTTGGCCGCAGGCATAAGTTGGCCACGCTCACCACATCTTCACAGGGCTTTAATATGAGTGGCCTACTACACTCTGAAATCATGTATTATTGTTAAACTTATTATATGCAACAGTTTTCATTGGTGTACAATAACCTATATATTTGTCTTTCTGAAGCCTGTAGATGAGCCCCGGCCAACTTATGCCTGTGGCCAACTTATGCAGGGTAGCAGTAGAATGAATGTGCCTCTCTCTTCACTTGATCCCCTCCTGCATCAGAGGTGGGAGGCGAGTGTGTTACTACTGCACCACCGTGGCCCCCGCAAGCCACGAAGAACTGCACATATTTCTGTTCAACACACAAATGAGTATTATTTAATGTTCACTATTGAATGGTTTTGAAAAAAAATTATATCTCTTGAAGATTTAAATAGCTCTGAAGTCGCTTCGCAGTACCCAGTATTTAACTGGTTGTGGTTATTGCCCGGGGATCTACTGTACGGGTGAGTGTAGTCCAAATCTTTTAGACTTATCACTGCGCTTTTCGCTGACGCCCGTTACGTCTAAGTGTACACGGATGGCCGTGATACGTCGATAAGCTTTGGACTACAGTAGGGTGAGCGATAAATAGGCTATCATCTTACTTTCGCTCTTGATGGCCTCAAGCAAATCATTTTTAACTTTTGTACTGTCTTTATGCCTTTCGGTAGTAAGCAAAAATCTCCACTGTGATATGTCTAAATTTGGTATTTTTGCCAATCCCTCCTCTTCCCAATTTTCCAGTGGCATGATTCGGCTGTTTGATTACAAATTTTACTTCATGTACGCCAATGCTAATTTTTTTTTCGCGTTAATGTTTCAACTTTCAGTTATCACTGCGGTTGTTAGAAAAATTAGGCACTGCTAGGAATCTTAACTTGGCGCAACTTGGCCACAAAAGCCTTACTTGTGCTTTTTGAGCGTTAAACTTGGATTTCAATTGATTGATATATGTATTGACGTAAGCTATAAATAGGCTTTAACCACAAAATATCAACTTACCGGTAATTAACTGTTTATAGTGCCTTTTAAGAGACAATATAATCTGTATAAATGGGATTTAACCCCAACTTTCTTAACTTTTAAGAGTGCTTTCAAGGGATAATATAATTTCTACTTAAAATCAGCAAACAAACATTCAAAAATTTGCACACAGTTTATTTATTTTTACCTAATTGTGCTATCCCTATTGACAGATATGCTTCAATTAATAAATAGATCAGTTAATCGATTTTACAGATTCACAACTTTTACTTTACAAATTAATGCTGTAGTATTTCTATCAATTTATGCTTTATCTTCACATACATTTCCTCTTTCTTAATTGTGTGCTCTCCTGCACCTTTACACAAATTTACATAACTAGTTCTGTAATACCGTAATAATTGGGATTCTGTAATAATTATCTTGGTGCTTTTCAACTCTTCTGGGGCGGATTTCATGAAAGGTCTTAGCCCGGTCTCAGACTCAAACTTGAGACTTTTGTCTCAAATTATTGGAATATTTTACTTGAGCCAATGGGCTCAGCCTTAATGGATTTCACAAAAGGTCTCAGTCTCAGCTTTGGCTGAGCCACTGGCTCAAATGTTGAGACTGGTAGAAATGGGCTTAAGTTTTGTAAACAAGGGCTCAAATATGGCCTCCATAATTTTTTCTTCACTTCAAAATTTGAAATGTCTGAAAATAAGGTACAAGTATATAAAACAACCCCCTAAAGTAGTCTTTGGGTGTTTTTACATGTTTACAAGGTTTCCCATTGCAAAATGGTATATTTGACCAGAGATATTATGTGTCAAACAAGGAACATATATGTCATCAGTAGAAAATTTTGACTACAAAAAATGGTCACATGACACAGAAAACCACTGTGGTTATTTGATAAGCTTGGTCTTAACTGAGACCCCTTCTGTGAAAACCATTTGAGACAAAGACTTAGCTAAGCCGAAAGGCTCAGATTTGAGCCAGTGGCTCAGCCTGAGACTGGGCTAAGTCTGAGACCTTTCATGAAATCCAACCCTGTATTTCATGGTGGGCATGAGCATCTCTGATACTATTTTTCTCTCTGGTTATTAAATTTACTGGCATAGCCTCTTGGGAAGTCGCAACTTCTAATTCACAAGTAGGTTCCAGCCTTAGGCCAAGCTGAGACTAATCACAAGTCTTTCCCATGTAAAAATTTAAACATACTTATACAAATCCAAATTTTTTTAAAGATCACAAAGGATTATTGTGTTCTTATTCATATAAAAGATTTCTAACTTCTATCACAATTAAGGAAAAAATATCAATTTTTATTAATTATTTTTTATAACATGACAAATGATTTATATTTTTATTTGTTGTTTTGCAATCACAAAACACTGTAAGAGAAGTATTTCAAACTAAGCTGGCTTTTGAATAAGGCAAACTTTATAACTTTGACCTTTGTCTGCTTTAGAGACTAAAATTTTGTGTAAATATTGTGACAAAAATTAAGATCTAACATTCTTGCATGTTATCAGTTATTTCTACTGTGCATTAAATACATGTAAGACATTTAAGATGAGAATTTCAGTTTTCTTTTATAATATATCTTAATATCAAATAAGTTAATGACATCTGGCAGGATTCTAATATCTGATTGCAATTAGCAGCTTCTATTTAATAAGTGTATCACACAAGTGTTGAAAGATCCTGAACTTCCAGGTAATAGGGGTCTTACTGATAGAGATAAACCTATTCATTTTGAATGCACGCTGCGCAACATAAATTGACACACTATCTTGGAGAGTTTGTTTAAATAATTTATGTCTTGAGTCAGTATAAGGCTTTTAGTATAAGAAATATGCAGATAAAAATACTTGGGATGAAACTTCCGAAAAGCAGTTTCAAGTGTGAGACCTATGTGAGACTAAATTTATTCTCAATTATTTTCTTGAATAACCAACTTGTTTTGAGAACAAACATTCCCCCAGATTTGGGACCAATGTTTAAGATTTGAGGGCCAATTTCAACACAACAAGTTTTAAGAAAAAGGATCTTGCTTTTGCAAAATAGACCTCCTACTATATTTAATCTACCTGAACTGTTGGAGAAAAAAATAATATTATCCGTGCATTGAAATTTTGTGTTGTTGACATTTATGCGGAAGTCAGAGATTAAGTGATAAAACTTTTTCTTCTTCTTTGCTTTGTAAATATAAACCAACTATGTAACAACTTTTAGGGAAATTAAATTCCAATTAATGCCACTTTCTGTGTTGAGACAGCACAAAGTTCCATTACACAGTCGTCAAACACACTACTGAGTACACTACTGCTCAGCCAGTGAATTTCGTCACCCCAGTGAATTTCGTCACTCGTATTTTATGACAGTATTAAAACTTCTTTACTGAGATCTTCCTGCAAACAATTATACCTTGCTGTCCAAGGCAAGTATTCCACCTTTTAAAATGTGGATATTGCTAGTCCTTGAATGCTTTTATAACAGGTGACGAACTTCACCGGGGTGACGAAATTCACTGGCTGAGCAGTACTGTTACAGTAGTCGATGTTCACATCCGGAAACTCTCTCGAATATGTTTAAGATAGGGTAGAGGATATTTACCCAACGGCTGTTTACGCTAGATCAGTTTCACTTCTAGCGTACCCAATGGTTGTGTACGCAAGATCTATTTGACTGCTAGCGTACCCAACGGTTGGGTACACAAGATTTATATCACTGCTAGCGTACCCAACGGTTGGGTACGCTAACAGAGATATCAGTCTAGCGTACCCAACGGCCGTGTACCCAAGATTTATATCAGTGCTAGTGTGCCCAACGGCTGTGTACATACACTACTGGCATACCCAACTACCCTGCACCCCAGGCATTGAATCCTATGTTCCCAAAGGCTGTGTACACTAGATCAGTTTCACTGCTAGCATAGCCAATGGTTGGGTACGCTAACAGGGATATCAGTCTATCGTACCCAACGACTGTGTACGCAAGATTTATATCAGTGCTAGTTTGCCCAACAGCTGTGTATATACACTACTGGCATACCCAACTACCCTGCACCCAAGGCACTGAACCCTATGTTCCCAATGGCTGTGTACACTAGATCAGTTTCACTGCTAGTGTAGCCAATGGTTGAGTAAGCAAGATGTATTACACTGCTAGCGTTCCCAACGGTTCTGTACGCTAGCAGGGATATCAGTCTCAGTCTAGCGTACCCAGTGGTTGTGTACGTAAGATCTATTTCACTGCTAGCGTACCCAACGGTTGTGAACGCTAGCAGTGATATTGGTCTAGCATACCCAACGGTTGTGTACGCAAGATTTATATCGCAGCTAGCCTACCCAATGGCTGTATACATACACTACTGGCATACCCAACTACCCTGCACTCAAGGCAGTGAACCCTATGTTCCCAATGGTTGTGCACCCTAGGTCAATAGCTTTCTTAGCATACCCAACAGTTGTGTATGCAAGATCTATTTCACTGCTAGCCTACCCAACAGTTGTGTACGTTAGCAGTGATATGGGTCTAGCTTACCCAAAGACTGTGTATGGAAGACCCATATCACTGCTAGCATACCCAACAGCTGTGTATGTACACTAACGGCATACCCAACTATCCTGCAATCAAAGCAGTGAACCCTTTGTTCCCAATGGTTGTGCACCCTACATCAATAGCATTGTTAGTGTACCCAAATGTTGTGTACACAAGATGTACTTCCCTGCTAGTGTACCCAATGCTTGTGTACTCTAACAGTGATATCGGTCTAGCCTACCCAACGGTTGTGTACACAAGATCTATATCACTGCTAGCATACCCAAACGGCTGTGTATGTACACTAATGGCATATGCAACTCTCCTGCATCCAGTTAAAGCACTAAGTTCTATTTTCCCAATGGTTATGTACCCTAGATTAACGTCATTGATATTTTCTTTTGTTAGTGTAACCAAAAGCTGTTTAAGGTACTGGTATACCCAACTGCCCTGTACCCAAGGCAGTAAACTCTGTTCCCAATGGTTTTGCACCCAAGATCAGTATCATTGCTGGCATACCCAGTGGCTGTGTACACAAGATCCATATCAATGCTAGCGTACCCAGCAGTTGTGATATTGGTCTAGTGTACCCAGTGGTTGTGCAGACAAGATCTATATTGCTGCTAGTGTACCCAACAACTCCAATTTTTTTACAGCCTGCCCAATTTCTCATTACCCAAGGTAGTATGCACTCAATGGTTGTGTACTCGATATCAGTACCCTTCATAGCGTACTCAACAGGTCTGTATCCAAGGCATTGTGAAGTACGTAATTAGTTTTTAAGGTATTTTTTTGAGTACGTAGTCAGAAATGGGCCAAGGACCACTCTCTGAATTAAACTTATTAAGCTTATTGTTACATTTTAACAAAGTTAATTTATATGGAAGAAGTGATTAAAATATGGGTACACTAGCACTGATCTTGTGTACATAGCCGTTGGGTACGCTAGGGATTATATAAATCTTGTATACACAGCCGTTGGGTACGCTAGACCAATATCACAACTAGCGTACACAGCCATTGGGTAAATAACCACTCCGTTAAGATATACTGCTACCTGCATAAGTTGGCCGCCCTCAACACACCTTCACAGGGCCTTAACATGAGTGGACCAATACACTCTGAAATCATGTATTATTGTAGGAATAAATACCGATTGTGATATATATATTGGTGTACAATAACCTATTTGTCTTTCTGGAGCCTGTAGATGAGCTGCGGCCAACTTATGCCTGTGGCCAATTTATGCAGGTTAGCAGTACAGTACATAACAAAAATCAATTAAATTCTATAATTGTAAAAGTAGGGAATGTTAGAGACTTATAAGGCCTGAAATATACGACAAATTAATGAATGGGTACTTGAAAAACAGTCACAATTTGAAAGCAAATACGAATATTCGCATTTTCAAAAAGTGTGTATGAATACTAGTTCAATGTGTGCAGTGTGCACCCAGTGATATGAACACCTATCCAATCTGTGGTTTGCAGGCTTATTTTTTTAGGTATAAGTACATATTTTTTCAACATACAAGGATTTTTGAATAAAAAAATTATTGGATTGATAATAAAAACTAATAATTAATGCTAAATTAACAAAAAGTAACTTTACTAAGTTTTTTTTTTTTGAAACGGACTAAATAGCCACTTTTTTCCAAGTTAGCAATTATTATCAATTTGAATTGAGAAAGTCAGGTTTTTTCCTTCAAAATATTACATATTTTGACAAAATATGTGCTTTAACCATCAAAAACAAGGCTACAAATCATGCATTGTGTAAGTATTCATCATATTTCTATCACACATTGAACTGGCAAACTTTTTGAAAATGCTATAATTGGAATACAACAAAATACTTTAAAATGTGGTCACTTGTCAAGGATATCCCTTCATTAATTTATTGTATATTTCAGGACTTGCCACTAAATAACATTTACCACCCTTAAAATTACAAAATTTAATTGATTTTTTGTTATAAAAATCTTAAACAAGTTTGTGAGAGTTGAAGGAAGTGCACATTTCTGTTAGTGTGTATTGATGACTGTGGATTAAACACGCCTGTATTTTTGCCACTTTCCCTCTTTCCGTATGACCAATCAATATTATGCATGGTCAGTAGTGGCATTCTACCAATAAACGCCCATGCTAAAGTTAATATGTTGAATTTAAATTATATTAACAACTTTATATTTTATTCTTCTGCTAATAGATTATCAAATGATATACACTACAATTAATAACTGGAGTACATGTTACATTTGTTTCAAAATTTATATTTTCATTTAATTTATCTCTATTATCGGACGTTTTACCACAAACTGGAAATACCAGTGAACGCCCATTTTGTAGATTAATAAGGTATTAAGTATAAGGTGGGCTTTCTCTGGTAGAAAGCCACTACACCAATTATGGTCACCCCCACATGTTTCTGAGTTTATTTCTAAATCTTAAACTCTGAAGTTTAATGTCTTATCAAATTTTATTACCCCACAGCCCTGTTGGGGTATTGTTTTCACCCATGGTGTCCGGATGGGCGGGCGGGCGGGCGGGTGGGCGGGCGGCGGGAAATAGTTTGTCCGGGCTGTATCTCAGAAACCGTAAGGTGTAGGAAGTTGATACTTGGTAGGGACATTGGTTAGGGGGTGTAGGTGTGCAACGTCATGGTCTGACCTTGATTTGACCTTTGACCTTGCCGTAGTGACCTTGACCTATAAAATCTTGTCCGGGCTATATCTCGGAAACCGTAAGGTGTAGGAAGTTGATACTTGGTAGGGATATTGGTTAGGGGGTGTAGGTGTGCAACGTCATGGTCTGACCTTGATTTGACCTTTGACCTTGCCGTAGTGACCTTGACCTATAATATGTTGTCCGGGCTATATCTCAGAAACTGTAAGGTGTAGGAAGTTGATACGTGGTACGGATATTGGTTAGGGAGTGTAGGTGTGCAACGTCATGGTGTGACCTTGATTTGACCTTTGACCTTGCCGTAGTGGCCTTGACCTATAAAATTTTGTCCAGGCTATATCTCAGAAACCGTAAGGTGTAGGAAGTTGATACTTGGTAGGGATATTGATTAGGGGGTGTAGGTGTGAAACGTCATGCTCTGACCTTGATTTGACCTTTAACCTTGCCGTAGTGACCTTGACCTATAAAATATTGTCCGGGCTTTATCTCGGAGACTGTTAGGTGCAGGAAGTTGATATTTGGTAGAGACATTGGCTAGGGGGTGTAGGTGTGCAGCATCATGGTGTGACCTTGATTTGACCTTTGACCTTGCCATAGTGACCTTGGCCTATAAAATCGTCAGGGCTGTATCTCGGAAACCGTAAGGTGTAGGAAGTTGATACTTGGTAGGGACATTGGTTATTGGCTATAGGTGTGTATTATCATGGTGTGACCTTAATTTGACCTTTTACCTTGCCGTAGTGACCTTGACCTTTAAAATCTTGTTGCACCTTTGGGTCTGTCTTTTGATGCAGATTAAGCAAAAGTCATATTAGAATTTATTAAGAATTTTACTTTCATAACTTCCCATTGTAAGAGATAGAATTTCATCAAGTGAAAGTCAAGATTTTACTCCAACACCACACATAAGCATTCATTAAATGTATTACCACTTCTGTATGCATGGTAATATTCAAACCATCTAAACCATAATTCGGAAATGCAGATGTATATAAAGAGTGTTGAATTTTAGTTTACTGATTAATGCTGTCATCTTGCCATTGAATTATCTTGTTTTAATACTTCATCTTTTTCGCATTATCTTTCTTTTAAACATTATTTCTCCATTTAAACATTGTTTGGACCTTTATATAACTGACAGTGTTCTGAAAGTATCCTGAAGTTTGTACTGGTACAGTACTTCTATATCTCATGGTGTTGAAAATATTTCCCAAGGCTGTGGGGTACGGGCATCTCTGATGCTATTTTTTCTATTGTTGTGTAAATTGATCTACCACTGGAAAACAGTAGCTACAATTGAAAACTTAAAAGATTGGTGTAGGAAAAATTGGGATGTCCATAATTTTTGCTATGACCATAATTACTTGGCAAGCAGTAGTACTTCTCACCCGTAGTTATCCAGGGTAACAATATTCATATTGAATCGAATGAACAAGATCCTCTGCTACAACAGTAATGTTCAACTCTGTTAAATATAAAGATGTTTTAATATTGTCATAAAATTCAAGTGACAAACTTGGTGACAAACTTTGCCGTATTTTGTGGGTAAGCAGTATTGATACCATTTTATGTTTTCAAGGTCCAAATGAATTCTGTCACTATTAGCTGCATATCAACCAGACTTTCTATTACAGCCAATCTATTACTATTACTATTACATTTCAAAATATTTAATCTATTACTATTACATTTCAAAATATGAAAATCTATTACTATTACTATTACATTGGCATCTATTACTTCTATTACTTTCTATTACATTCTATTACATTTTGGCGCAAACTTGAGAGGTAATTTTAACACAGAAATAAAACTGACAGGATATTTTATACATCTAATTTTATTGAAAATGCTTCAGATTATGCCATACAAGGATAAAAATCACAAATATATGACTTGGTATATTTACAATTAAATAAATAGATCCCGTATTTATTCTTTTTAAGAATGACTTAACTACTTGGAGAATTTATGAGAATTCTATACAAAGCCATTTAAGTGCTGTAAATTTTGCAATGAGAGGTATCTTTCTGGCAAATTCTGTGCAAAGCTTTTTAAATGCTGAAAAATATGTTATTATCAGTAAATATTATCTGGGGGAAAATACACTGTTGTAAAACAATTCTCATATTTATTAACTTTATGATGAGTTGTTAGATTTGAAAAACTCTTATTATTATGAGAAATTCTTGTTGAGCAGTGTTTACAAAAGAAAACACTGCATTCAAAGAACCCCTGTCTTTCTAATTCTTTGCATGCAGAGCCCACCTCAAAATGAGTGACCTTTATGTTTGAAAATAATAACTCCGGTAATTTTATGTAAATCAGTGAAACAGCTAACACATGCCACAATGCTGCCCTTATTATACACAATTATTAGAGTGACCTGTGTGATTGCCTTTCATGTGTCACAGTTTCTCCTTACTCAGGAACATTTAGTTAATCCTTCCAAAGGTTAAATTGGCCTCTTTAAGCCTTTAATAATACCACCTCAAAGACAGTTGTTTTAGAACATTCAATCAAAGAGGGACAATTAAAGGTCCCTTGATATTTCAAAGTTATTTATTTTAACATTTGTGTGTTATATTTAGTATTCTTTGATGACAAGTTGATTATTTGAAAAGTTTATGTATGAAAGTTTAAAATGAATTTGACTTATGAGTGCTACAAAATCAATTCATTATTGTTTTGAAGTTTATTTAAAGTGATGATTTTATGACGATTAATTCATTATTGTATCAAAGTCCATTTAAAGTATTAATTTATATGAAAACTAATTCATTACAGAATTAAAGTACATGTTAAGTGATCATTTTTCAACAACCTCCTTCTGAAAAATAGCAAAGGGTAAATTGTAATAGAAAAATGATAGAAAGTAATGGATGTAATAGATAGAATTTCAATCTATTACTATTACTATTACATTTGAAAAAATTCAATCTATTACTATTACTATTACATCGAAGTTGACTCCAATCTATTACTTTTCTATTACTTCTATTACTTTGTTTACAAGTCTGATATCAACATAACAGAAACTCAAACAGAAAGTAAATGATAATTCCAAACTTACTGGTTTGGGACAAGTTCACACCCACCTTTTGCTTTGTAGTTTCCAAGAATGTGCAGTGAATATATATATATATAATCTTTAGCCTATTTTTTGTTAGTTGAATTGAGAGTATGTGTGCTGAATTTGATTGTTTAATTTCAGCACACATGTTGATTTAGTGCATATCGGTGTCAGTGATATAAGGATTGTGTAGATTGTTTATTGATCATTAGGCTTCAACCTATGATCAGTATTTGCCATTATAATTTCACTTAAAACATTGATGATTTGTGCAGCTTCTTTAGTACATGTGTATTATCATATGGGAATTATTTCACCAGTAGAATTTGAGCGGCCCACATCAGTACATTGCAGTTTAGCCTTCTTTAAACCCTGATATTTTGCAATTTCTTCAAAAAGTATTAAAATGCTCAATAAAACATAGTTTGTCTTATTGAACACCAATTGACCAATTCTGGAAAAAAAACTGATATATAAGATGTACTGAAGTTCTTCTGTGGTACTTTTATGTTCCAATTTTCATCTGCGACCCATATAAAACACAAGTAAATCACTTTTAACAGGGGTATGGCTGCACATTTAAAAGGAGCTCCATTGTTTTATAATCCACATCCCTTGGAGGATGAAAATATTGGGACTATGAATGGCAGTTTCACACCAACATTTGATGGGTCTAACCAGACTGATTTAACAACCATGGAAATCACCACTGAAAGTCCCCTTCATCCAAAGCCATGTAGACATATACTATATATTGAAATACCAAATTCAAGGTGAGTTGAGCATAATAATTTTTTTTTTTTTTATGAACTGTGAATTAATTCCATAAGTATTGCAAATGATTATACTGTATTTCATACAGGTTGTTTCTTATTATACAATAGAACTTCTGTTATTTGAATGTTCAGTATCATGAACATAATTTTCTCTACCAAACTTCCTCTTGCTGTTGTTTTACACTTAAGAATAAAACCTCCTCTTTACCTCATCTATTATTATCTGGAAAAAATATCACTTTCCCAGCATGCTAATGGACTTTTTACTCTAGTAATGTTGAGCAATTTGCATTGATAAGGACTGTTTTAAATGTATGAAACCTATGAGATACAATTGAATCAAATTGTGTGTCAACAAAACTTTAAAGTTAAAAGTTAATACCTAGAGGGATATAATATTGACCTTCAAGTTTGGTATTTGGGTATATAAGGGGAGAGCTTGGAGCATATTGTTTTGTGGAGATGACCTTCCACTAGACGACCAATGGCGGCCTTCTAAAGGTCAAATTTGGGGTATTGATTCATATTTTGGCCTTGCATATGCAATAATTTAAAAAATATTTTATGATTTTATGCATAGCATTCAAATTGGGTATGGGGGTTGATATGGGTAAGGCCTCAAAGCATATTGTTTTGTGGTTTTGGCCTTCCATTAGAGGACAAATGACAGTCTTCCAAAGTCCAATTTGGAGTAATTCTTCCCATTCTGGCCTAGTACTGACATACTCTCGCACATGTATATGTCCCCTGTATGCATGCACTTGTTTTGTGGATGTGGCATTCCACTGATAGACCAGTGGTGGCCTTCTTAAGGTCAAATTTGGAGTATTTCTTCACAAAATGGTCTAGTACTCATATACATAAGGACAGAGCTTGTACCATTCATATATATATGTTACAGTATATATGTGAAGTCAGTAAATACGCGTATTTACTGAAAATACGCATATTTACTGGTTTTTTGGTCTAGTAAATACGCGTATTTACTAAAATCATAAATGAAGACTTTATATCTTTAATAGTTGTGTGTTATCTGCTATGTCTTCATATTAACAGTTATTTAATACTTTTAATGGCTTCAAAGTTTGATACTTGTTTACAATCCAGCACTTGGATTACTATTTTATATCACTTTATAATTACAAAAGCAGTTGCCTGTGATATGTGATACAAACTTGTTATTTTATTTTCATTTAAAATAAATTTTAATGTAAATCAACAAGTTTATAAATTTATATATCCAAATATTTATCAAATTATGATACTTTATGTATAAGGAACAACAAGCAAGGTAGTAAGATTAAGATATATTTCTTGTTCAAGAACTGAATTTCACTTTAGTTTTAGCAATGTATTTTAACAATGTATTTCTTTCTCAAAGGTCAACAATAAAATTTAGCTCTATAATTAGGGTTGAATAAAATCTCCCTTTAATGTTGTCCCTTTAATCCAGGAAGCCACACCATAACCATAGATTCCTTAAAAGGGAATAAGTCCCTCTGAAAAACTATGCTTAAACCCAATTAGGGGCTAGCTGGCCTTATCATTGTTTGTAACAACAATTTTTTGATCAAGTAGCCAGTACCTACATTAAAGTCATATGTCTCCCAGAAAATAGCAAACTATTAGCCTTGATTGAAATAAAATAAACCACTTCCTGATAATCTCTGGTTAACAATAGATTCTTAAAGAATACATGTAGATTTGTTTGAGTGTAAATCATGTGTATGGGAGAGCTTCAGGCTCCGCCGGCTCCGCCGGCTCCGCCCGCTCCGCATTTTGTTTTCCTTATAACTCTGTAACCGTTAGGCGGATTCTTTTCAAATTTGGCAGGTTTAGGCAGTAGCCTTGGGGAATTTTTTTGAATATGCTGCAGTGACATTTCAACCAATCAGAGAGATCACATGACCAAAAATGTCTTTTTTCGATGGGGAAGCTTGTCCGGATGATAACTTGAAAGGAATTTTATCAGTTCACCTGAAACTTGGCAAATACATTCATTCTATTAAAATCTGGAAATCATTAGATTTTGGCATTGATTGGTCAAGAAATGGCCGAGTAATTAATGATTAATTAATCATTACGATTTTTCCAAATAAGGAAAACACAAAAATGCTTATATCTCGAAAACCGTGCTAGATAGAGCGATTTCGACGAAATTTTTGACCCGCAGGGTATCTCTGTGGAGTAGTTTTCCCAATTTTCAAAAAATTTTTGTCTCGTCCAAAATGGCGGCCATTTTGAATTTTCGAAATTTTCGCAAAAATTGCAAAACACAAAAATGCTTATATCTCAAAAACCGTGCTAGATAGAGCAATTTCGACAAAATTGTTGACCCACAGGGTATCACTGCGGAGTACTTTTCCTAATTTTCAAAAAATTTTTGTCTCGCCAAAAATGGCGGCCATTTTGAATTTTCGAAATTTTCGTAAAAATTGCAAAACACAAAAATGCTTATATCTCGAAAACCGTGCTAGATAGAGCGATTTCGACAAAATTTTTGACCCACAGGGTATCTCTGCGGAGTAGTTTTCCCAATTTTCAAAAAAATTTTGTCTGTCCAAAATGGCGGCCATTTTGAATTTTCGAAATTTTTGCAAAAATTGCAAAACACAAAAATGCTTATATCTCAAAAACCGTGCTAGATAGAGCAATTTCGACAAAATTTTTGACCTGCAGGGTATCTCTGCGGAGTACTTTTCCCAATTTTCAAAAAAATTTTTGTCTCGCCAAAATTGGCGGCCTTTTTGAATTTTCGAAATTTTCGTAAAAATTGCAAAACACAAAAATGCTTATATCTCAAAAACCGTGCTAGATAGAGCGATTTCGACGAAATTTTTGACGCGAAGGGTATCTCTGCGGAGTAGTTTTCCCAATTTTCAAAAAATTTTTGTCTCGTCCAAAATGGCGGCCATTTTGAATTTTCGAAATTTTCGTAAAAATTGCAAAACACAAAAATGCTTATATCTCGAAAACCGTGCTAGATAGAGCGATTTCGACGAAATTTTTGACCCACAGGGTATCTCTGCAGAGTAGTTATCCCAATTTTGAAAAAATTTTTGTCTCGCCAAAAATGGCGGCCATTTTGAATTTTCGAATTTTTCGCAAAAATTGCAAAACATAAAAATGCTTATATCTCGAAAACCCTGCAAGATAGAGCGATTTCGACGAAATTTTTGATCTACGGGGTATATCTGCAGAGTAGCCGTGCCAATTTTCAAAAAATTTTTGTCTCGCCAAAAATGGCGGCCATTTTGAATTTTCGAATTTTTCGCAAAAATTGCAAAACATAAAAATGCTTATATCTCGAAAACCCTGCAAGATAGAGCGATTTCGACGAAATTTTTGATCCACAGGGTATATCTGCAGAGTAGCCATGCCAATTTTCAAAAAAAATTTTGTCTCGCCAAAAATGGCGGCCATTTTGAATTTTCGAATTTTTCGCAAAAATTGCAAAACATAAAAATGCTTATATCTCGAAAACCCTGCTAGATAGAGCGATTTCGACGAAATTTTTGACCCGTAGGGTATCTCTGCAGAGTAGCCATGCCAATTTTCAAACAAAAAATTTCTCGCAAAAAATGGCGGCCATTTTGAATTTTCGAATTTTTCGCAAAATTGCAAAACACAAAAATGCTTATATCCTGAAAACCGTGCTAGATAGAGTGATTTTGACGAAATTTTTGACCCACAGGGTATCTCTGCAGAGTAGCCATGCCAATTTTCAAAAAAATTTTGTCTTGCCAAAAATTGCGGCCATTTTACTCACCTACTCAAAATGAGTAAATGCGAATTATCTCTTAAAAGTATTGCAGATAGCCAATTTTTCTCAAATAACTCATTCACCTACTTTTGGAAGAGCTTTCACATGGTGAAGTTTCAGACCCATAGCTAATTACTCACCTACTCAAAATGAGTAAATGCGAATTATCTCTAAAAGTATTGCAGATAGCCAATTTTTCTCAAATAACTCATTCACCTACTTTTGGGAGAGCTTTCACATGGTGAAGTTTCAGACCCATAGCTAATTATTTACCTACTCAAAATGAGTAAATGCTAATTATCTGTAAAAGTATTGCGGATACCCAATTTTTATCAAATAACTCATTCATCTACTTGTGGGAGAGCTTTCACATGGTGAAGTTTCAGACCCATAGCTAATTACTCACCTACTCAAAATGAGTAAATGCGAATTATCTCTAAAAGTATTGCAGATAGCCAATTTTTCTCAAATAAATCATTCACCTACTTTTGGGAGAGCTTTCACTTGGTGAAGTTTCAGACCCATAGCTAATTACTCACCTACTCAAAATGAGTAAATGCGAATTATCTCTAAAAGTATTGCAGACAGCCAATTTTTCTCAAATAACTCATTCACCTACTTTTGGGAGAGCTTTCACTTGGTGAAGTTTCAGACCCATAGCTAATTACTCACCTACTCAAAATGAGTAAATGCGAATTATCTCTAAAAGTATTGCAGATAGCCAATTTTTGTCAAATTAATCATTCGCCTACTTTTGGGAGAGCTTTCACTTGGTGAAGTTTCAGACCCATAGCTAATTACTCACCTACTCAAAATGAGTAAATGCGAATTATCTCTAAAAGTATTGCAGATAGCCAATTTTTCTCAAATAACTCATTCACCTACTTTTGGGAGAGCTTTCACTTGGTGAAGTTTCAGACCCATAGCTAATTACTCACCTACTCAAAATGAGTAAATGCGAATTATCTCTAAAAGTATTGCAGATAGCCAATTTTTCTCAAATAACTCATTCACCTACTTTTGGCAGAGCTTTCACTTGGTGAAGTTTCAGACCCATAGCTAATTACTCACCTACTCAAAATGAGTAAATGCGAATTATCTCTAAAAGTATTGCAGATAGCCAATTTTTCTCAAATAACTCATTCACCTACTTTTGGGAGAGCTCTCACTTGGTGAAGTTTCAGACCCATAGCTAATTACTCACCTACTCAAAATGAGTAAATGCGAATTATCTCTAAAAGTATTGCAGATAGCCAATTTTTCTCAAATAACTCATTCACCTACTTTTGGGAGAGCTTTCACTCTGTGAAGTTTCAGACCCATAGCTAATTACTCACCTACTCAAAATGAGTAAATGCGAATTATCTCTAAAAGTATTGCAGATAGCCAATTTTTCTCAAATTAATCATTCACCTACTTTTGGGAGAGCTTTCACTTGGTGAAGTTTCAGACCCATAGCTAATTACTCACCTACTCAAAATGAGTAAATGCGAATTATCTCTAAAAGTATTGCAGATAGCCAATTTTTCTCAAATAACTTATTCACCTACTTTTGGGAGAGCTTTCACTTGGTGAAGTTTCAGACCCATAGCTAATTACTCAGTAAATGCGAATTATCTCTAAAAGTATTGCAGATAGCCAATTTTTCTCAAATAAGTCATTCACCTACTTTTGGGAGAGCTTTCACTTGGTGAAGTTTCAGACCCATAGCTAATTACTCACCTACTCAAAATGAGTAAATGCGAATTATCTCTAAAAGTATTGCAGATAGCCAATTTTTCTCAAATAACTCATTCACCTACTTTTGGCAGAGCTTTCACTTGGTGAAGTTTCAGACCCATAGCTAATTATTCACCTACTCAAAATAAGTGAATGTGAATTATCTCTAAAAGTATTGCAGATAGCCAATTTTTCTCAAATAACTCATTCACCTACTTTTGGGAGAGCTTTCACTCTGTGAAGCTTCAGACCCATAGCTATTTATTCACCTACTCAAAATGAGTAAATGCTAATTATCTGTAAAAGTATTGCGGATACCCAATTTTTATCAAATACTCATTCATCTACTTGTGGGAGAGCTTTCACATGGTGAAGTTTCAGACCCATAGCTAATTACTCACCTACTCAAAATGAGTAAATGCGAATTATCTCTAAAAGTATTGCAGATAGCCAATTTTTCTCAAATAACTCATTCACCTACTTTTGGGAGAGCTTTCACTTGGTGAAGTTTCAGACCCATAGATAATTATTCACCTACTCAAAATGAGTAAATGTGAATTATCTCTTAATAGTATTGCAGATAGCCAATTTTTCTCAAATAACTCATTCACCTACTTTTGGAAGAGCTTTCACACACAAAAATGAAAAATTGTGAATATCTCGGAAAAGCTATTTCTTCTGCTTTAATGCTCGGCGGGAGATACACACCGCGGCAGTGGTCTTGACAAAAATTTTTGTCTCCCCAAAAATGGTGGCCATTTTGAATTTTCAAAGTTTTTGCAAAACACAAAAATGCTTATATCTCGAAAACCGTGCTATATGGAGCGAACTCAACAAAATTTTGGACCTGCTGTGTATCTCTGCAGAGTAGCCATGCCAATTTTCAAAATATTTTTGTCTCGCCAAATATAGCGGACATTTTTAATTTTTTTATTTTTTGCAAAACACAAAAATGCTTATATCTTGAAAACCGTGCTAGATAGAGCAGACTGTGCTGACTTTGGTTGCCACAACAGTATAAGGCTAGAAACGAAGCATTTTCTTAATACTTTAGCACTCACCTTTATATCCTTTTCGGGATGCTTTGTTTTTGCTATGCAAAAACATTATCTTTTTTTTTTTGCGAGCGATCCTCTAGTTTTGTCTTAATTGATAAGGTAAAATTTCTGTTGAATGAAAGTAGAGTTAAAATATGTTAAAATTTTGAAACCCTAAATTAATTTCTAAAACTTTTATTTATTGCCAATAAAAACACTTTTTATGCATCATTCACATAAAAATGGTGAAAAGTTAAATGATCTTTAATCATTTGTATGGATGTCATGGGTCCTTTGTAGCTGTGGGATTGAAAATAATATAAGCTTAAATGAAATATTTACTGAAACCACTTACCTAAAGTTTGTAAACATAAATATTTAAAAGTCGAGTGCCATTTTTTCAACATAAAAGTTTGCATGTAATGTATAATAATTATGTATTGTAAAATGAGGTCTGCTTATTGACAAGTATGTTCCAATAGTCAACATAACAGAGTAAAATGTGCCAATATAATGTATATTTTGGTTTACTTTTCAATATTATATATTTACAACTAGTGAACATAAAAGTTTCATTTCACATATTTACTGAAAGTCAAACCTGTAAACTTGTGAAATAACACAGGTCATAAATCAGTAAATACACGTATTTACTGAAAATTTTAGGGAATACGTGTATTTACTGATTTGCTCCTTAAAATTTCAGTAAATACGCATATTTACTGATTTCACATATTTCTATAACATATATATGTCACAATGGAGAGTCTGATTCCGGGGAATCGGTGATTCCCCTAGTGGAGATCCCAATCGGAGTTTCCACACGTCTCTTATTGTATCCCCAGACAAAATTCGGGGATACATAGGATTCAGTACGGTCACACTGCCGCCGCAAAGATTTCCTTTCGGACGCAATAACTTAAAAAAATATTTTAGTTAGACCTTTCAAATTTGGCATATGGGTATATATGGGCAATGACACAAACACTATTGTTATGTGACATTGACCTTCAATTTCAAGGTCACTGATGGCCTCTTAAAGGTCAGATTTTGACCATTTTTTCACATTTTGGCTCAGTTCTCATATACAGAAAGTTAGATCATCCTATGGCTGGTATATATAATACATATATATGTCCTCTGTAAGCATGCAGCACCTCACCGGGCCATTTTTGGCCTTTTTATCTCCCGCCGGGCTTTAGCCCGGGAGGGAGATTATGAAATGATGCCTGTGTGTGCGTGCGTGCGTTAGTTATCACGCAGATTTCTCCAAAACTACTACAGCTACAGATTTTTTGTAAATTAATTGTCCCAATGAATTTTCACGCCCTTGAAAATTTTTTTTGGATTTATGGACTTAGGCCTAAAAATAAGTGAGTAATAGCAATCTTAGCTACTTGGAGTAAAGGGCTCATAACTCAAAAACTATTGCAGTTACAGCTTTTTCTTCAAATATGTTGTTCAGCTACTTGGTCCTTAGCTATAAGATGGTACACAGTTTGGGGTCCCATTGCATACCATAAGTGAGTAATAGCTATTTTCTTATTTGTAACAAAATAATGACATAAGTAAATGTCAAATATCTTCAAAAGTATTAAAATTAGGGAATTCTTTTCCCAATATGTTATTCATCTAGTTTTTGATAAGCTATCACATAGTAAAGTTTCAGACCTGTTGCACATTGGATAGCTGAGTAATAGCTACTTTGAAATTGTGACTGTTGAGTAAATCCATTGTAACTCCAAAACTATTGCAGTTAGAATATTTTCCGAAAATATGTTGTTCAGCTACTTTTTCCTTAACTATAAGATGGCATATAGTTTGGGGTTCTATTGCATGCCATAAGTGAGTAATAGCTATTTTCTTTTTTTTATCTTTTGTTTATTTTTCTTTAACAATGTAACATATATACAGGGTACAGGTTACAAAAAACAAATACAATATCAAAAATGTGATCTAGCAGAACAAGAATTTAAGAGAAGATTCATGTAACAACCTATTAAGGAAACCTTTACATATTCTCATTATTGTCATTATTGTTTCAATTGCAATGCCTGAAGCAGTATCACATACAAGAGGTGAGTTACCATTAATATAAATATATCGGTATGTTCTATACTTGTATTTGCGGGTTGATCTTACAAATAACTCATAAACTACCATTTAATCATGCAGTGCATTATCTAAATACGTAAATCTTGTATTAAATATGAGGTCTCTGCCTTTATTTTTGTATATCACCTTTTCTATTGCAATTTTCGATTTTAAAACTTTAATAAAACCAACTAAGCAGGGTTCTGTTGCCGTTTGTTTACATTTACTTATAAAATATTTTGCAATTATTACAGCAAAATTTAACCAGTAGAACCAATCTGCTTGAACATTAGTAACACCAAGTAAAATCTCTAACACTGTCATACTTTTACAAACTTGTAGGGATGTATTTAACCAATCACTAAACTGAATCCAAAATAAATTAGACACTGGGCAATAGAAGAAAAAGTGTTCTAGATTATCAGTACCTGAGCAAAAATCACACTGAGAACTGTCTTTAATTTTCCATATGTATAAGTTGTAATTACAATTGTAAATTCTATGCAAAATTTTAAATTGCAAAGTTATAAGATATGTATCAAGTGTGACTTTGGATGCTAATGAGTAAACATCAGACCAATCAAAATGCTCAAGAAACGGATAATATTCTATCCACTTATCCTGGCTGGTGGGGGTTTTATAATTCAACATAACATAGTAGGTGCTTACATCTGGAGATTTAACATCAGCTATATTATTGAGGCACTTTCTGGCAAATGATACCAAAGAGAATCTATCAATACATGGAAAATATGAAAGAGACTTCAATTTCGTATTGACACAGTTGGAGAGTCTGTTATAATTCATATCTTTTATGGAAATATTATATTTAATTTCCAGTGACACTTTATTTAAAACACATTTTTGTGCCTCATGAAATACATCACTAACTTTAGAAATACCAGCCTCCTTCCAGTTGTTGTACTCTTTGCCAAAAATATGATCATCTGTTGTAAATAAAGGATTTTCAAACAAATCTTCTGCCAGAAACTGATTAATAGTAGTTGGTTTTGTTAAAATTAAGTACACAGTTTGGGGTCCCATTGCATACCATAAGTGAGTAATAGCTATTTTCTTATTTGTAGCAAAATAACAACATAAGTAAATTTCAAATATCTTCAAAAGTATTCAAGTTAGGGAAATATTTTCAAATATGTTATTCATCTAGTTTTTCATGAGCTATCAGATAGTAAAGTTGCAGACCAGTTGCACATTGGATAGCTGAGTAATAGCTACTTTGAAATTGTGACTGTTGAGTAAATCCATTGTAACTCCAAAACTACTGCAGTTACAGTATTTTCCTAAAATAATTGTTCAGCTACTTTTGCCTTAACTATAAGATGGCATATCATTTTGGGTTCCATTGCATGTCATAAGTGAGCAATAGCTATTTTCTTATTTGTAGCAAAAATTATGATGGAAATAAATGTCAAATACCTTCACAAGTATTAAAGTTAGGCAAATCTTTTCATTTGTTATTCATCTAGTTTTTGATAAGCTTACTTTCCTGTGTCCTTTATAGTTTTGTTGCTTTTGCAGATGTAGGTCAATAGCCAAGTTAGTAGATAGCTGAGTAATAGCTACTAAAATGAGTGAATGTCTTTTATCTCTAAAAGTATTATAGGTAGGCAATTTCTTGTAAATAAGTCATTCACCTACTTTTGGCTGATCTACCACATAGTGAAGTTGCAGATCTATAGCTTTTTACATAGCACACTCATAGGTACTAAAATGAGTAAATCCTTTTATCTGTAAAAGTATTGCATACACGCAATTTCTTCTAAATAAGTCATTCACCTACTTTTGGGTGATCTACCACATAGTTAAGTTGCAGAACTGTAGCTCTTTGGATAGCTGAGAATTAGCTACTAAAATGAGTAAATGTCTTGTATCTCTAAAAGTATTACAGGTAGGCAATTTCTTCTAAATAAGTCATTCACCTACTTTTGGGTGATCTACCACATAGTGAAGTTGCAGAACTGTAGCTCTTTGGATAGCTGAGTAATAGCTACTAAAATGAGCAAATGTCTTTTATCTCTAAAAGTATTACAGGTAGGCAATTTCTTCTAAATAAGTCATTCACCTACTTTTGGATGATCTACCACATAGTGAAGTTGCAGAACTGTAGCTCTTTAGATAGCTGAGAATTAGCTACTAAAATGAGTAAATGTCTTGTATCTCTAAAAGTATTACAGGTAGGCAATTTCTTCTAAATAAGTCATTCACCTACTTTTGGGTGATCTACCACATAGTGAAGTTGCAGAACTGTAGCTCTTTGGATAGCTGAGTAATAGCTACTAAAATGAGTAAATATATTTTATCTGTAAAAGTATTACAGGTAGGCAATTTCTTCTAAATAAGTCATTCACCTACTTTTGGGTGATCTACCACATAGTTAAGTTGCAGAACTGTAGCTCTTTGGATAGCTGTGTCATAGCTACTAAAATGAGTAAATGTCTTTTATCTCTAAAAGTATTGCATACACGCAATTTCTTCTAAATAAGTCATTCACCTACTTTTGGGTGATCTACCTAATAGTGAAGTTTCAGATCTATAGCTCTTTGCATAGCTCAGTCATAGCTACTAAAATGACTCTAGTTTTTGATAAGCTTACTTTCCTGCGTCCTTTATATTTTTGTTGCCTTTGCAGATGTAGGTCAATAGCTAAGTGAGTAGACAGCTGAGTAATAGCTACTAAAATGAGTGAATGTCTTTTAGTTTTTGATAGTCTTGCATCTGTAAAAGTATTGAATATATGCAATTTCTTCTAAATAAGTCATTCACCTACTTTTGGGTGATCTACCACATAGTGAAGTTGCAGAAGCTCTTTCCAGCTCTTTCCATAGCTGAGTAACGGCTACTAAAATGATTAAATGTCTTTTATCTCTAAAAGTGTTATAAAAAGTCAAATTCTTCTGAATAACTGATTCACCTTTTGGGTGATCTACCACATAGTGAAGTTGCACATCTATAGCTCTTTGCATAGCTGAGTCACATACCTGCTAAAATGAGTAAATGTCTTTTATCTCTAAAAGTATTGCAGATAGGCAATTTCTTCTAAATAAGTTGTTCACCTACTATTGGGTGATCTACCACATAGTGAAGTTGCACAACTGTAGCTCTTTGCATAGCTGAGTAACAGGTACTTCAATGAGTAAATGTCTTTTATCTTTAAAAGTATTGGACATAGATAATTTCTTCTAAGTAAGTCCTTCACCTACTTTTGGGCGATCTACCACAAGTTGAAGTTGCAGAACTGTAGCTCTTTGGATGGCAGAGTAATAGCCACTAAAATGAGTAAATGTCTTTTATCTCTAAAAGTGTTACAGATAGGCAATTTCTTCTAAATATGTCCTTCACCTACTTTGGGTTGATCTACTACATAATAAAGTTGCACAACTGTAGCTCTTTGGATGGCAGAGTAATAGCTACTAAAATGAGTAAATGCCTTTTGTCTTTAAAAGTACTGCAATCAAACATTAAACTTGTTGTCACTTCTACATGTGCCTCCATCTCACAAGAAAATTTATATTCCACTATCTTTAGTAAATCTAATTTATACGGCGGGAGATAAATGCATGCGTCAGAATGCTTGTTGGAGATATTTTCACACTTAATGTTGACTATAATGCATGGAAACTATTGAAAATGGCTTTGGAGGTTGAGTACAAGATGGAGTACCAGCATCCAGTTTGTTGACCTTGGCTATTGTTTTCAAGGTCACCTTAGGCCTGCTCAAATCACTCAAAATGGTACCTTAGACTGTGAGGCCATATACCTCCTTTATTATTGGCTGTTACCACTCTAACAAAAAAAATATTACAGCTAGCCTTCTCAAATTTGCAGGATATATTCATAACCATAAAATCTTGCCTGGGAATATTTTTGGCCTCATTTTGAAAAACAAGATGGCCGCAAGGGACGTTTATATGACTTAAAGCAAGGACTTTTGTTTGCCCTCCAGAGCAAAGGGTAGAGATCTCAAATTCGCTGAATATGTTCCGCATTACAAAATCTTGACTGGAAATATTTTTGGCCTCATTTTGAAAAACAAGATGGCCACCACGGGCGTTTTTTGTTAATCATGAAAAGTGCTTATATCTCCCTTATTATTGGTCCTAGAGGTTTGGGATGGTAAACCAACCTACAGGAAATCATGGGCTGGGAATCTTTTGGTGTGGTCAGATTTGACCTTGGGCCCCTCTTTCAAGGTCAAACGAGGATAGCCAGACTTAAAAGTGCTTATAACTAGCTTATTATTGGTCCTAGAGGTTTGCAATGTGAAACCAACTTATAGGAAATCATGGGGTGGGAATCTTTTTGATGTGGTCAGATTTGACCTTGGATCCCTCCTTCAAGGTCAAACGAGGATAGCCATACTTAAAAGCTAAGCTTATACTCTATATATTGAGGTGCACAGTTAGTTTGTCCCAGTATAAGCTTAGCTTTCTATAATAGAAAAGTTATATGAAACAGTATCATAATACAGGATATTCTATTGTTTATATCATAAAAGTTGAAATTTTAAAACTATAAACAATGACATAAGTTTACACTTTGTCCCAGTATAAGCTTAGCTTTCCAGAATAGTGAAGTTATTTAACAAAATTTGAAAACAAAAGATATTCATTGGTTCATGTTATACTATTCATATGTTATTAATGGCATATAGTTCATTATCAGCAAAACCCTCTGCAAACCTTCAGAATTAGCATTTCATATTTTGTTGTACAAAAGTCTCATTACTACATATTGTATTGATACTACAAAGCCTAGGCCCAGGGGAATTGGTGATTCCACTAGTAGAGATTCCGATCAGAGTTTCCCCTAGTGGAAACTGTGACTACAGCCCTTAAATAATGGATTGGAGTCTCCATTAGTGGATACTCCGATCGGGATCTCCACTAGGGGAATTGCCGATTCCCCTAAATTGAAGTCTCCACTGTGACATACATGTATATATCCACTAAAATCATGCACTTGTTTTGTGGACTGAGCCCTCCACTAGAAGACCAGTGGTGGCCTTCTAAAGGTCCAATTTGGTGTATTTCTTAACATTTTGGCCTAGTATTCACATACAGAAAGACAAATAATCTATTGACTGATATATATCATACATATATATGTCCCCTATAAGCTTGCTCTTCCTTTGTGGACTTACTCTTTCATTGGGCGACCAATGGCGGCCTTCTGAAGACCCAATTTGGAGTATTTCTTAACATTTTGGTCTAGTATTCACATACAGCAAGACAAAACATCTTATGGCTGATATATGTCATACATATTTATGTCACTATAAGCATATACTTCTTTTGTGGACTCAGTCTTGCACTGGAAGACCAATGGCAGCCTTCTTTAGCATACACTTGGGGTGTTTCTTAACATTTTGACCTAGTACTCACATACAGAAGGACAAATCATCCTATGGCTGATATATATAATACATATATATGTCCCCTGTATGCATACACTTGCTTTGTGGCCATGGCCCTCCACAACAAGACCAGTCACGGTGGCCTTCTAAAGGTCAAATTTGAGGTATTTGTTCACATTTTGTCCTTTCATATGTGATAACTTAAAAGTATTTTACTTAGACCTTTAATATTTGGTATGTGTGGGCATGTATGGGGGAGGCCTTGAAGCCTATTCCTTTGAGGCCTCGGTCTTCCACTGCAAGACCAGTAGTGGCCTTTTGGGACAAATCAAAAATGAAAATCAAGACAGAGATAGAGCGATTTTGAGCAAATGTTGAACCCTTTGGCCACTTTAGACCCTGGATATAGTCTTGAAAAAATTTTTAATTTTCTGAATTCTAGCCACCATCATGAATTTTCATGGAAATCGAAAATGTCAATTATTTCGAAAACTGTTAGATTGATTTTGAGCAACTGTTGAATCCTCTGGACACTACAGACCCTGGATGTAATGCCTCCAAAAAAAATTTTATTTCCTAAATTCCTGCTGTTGTCTTAAATTTTAGTAGAAATTGAAAATGTTGATTATCTTAAAAATTGGTAGAGTTAGAGCAATTTTGAACAAATTTTGAACCCTTTGGCAAATAGAGACCATCCATATAATACACTTGAAAAAGATTTGGCTGCCATCTTGAATTTTTTTATTTCGAAGTCTGTTAGACATAGAGCAATTTTGAGCAAATTTTGTACACTTTGGATTTAGATATAGATAGTCTGTAAAGTTTTTATTTTTTTGAATTCTGAGAATTCAATTCTCGCCTCCATCTTGACAAAAGCAGAAATTGAACATATTGCATTTCAGAAATGCTGAATTCTCTATATTTTAGATGGTACCATGTCCTTTCTTGGGATGCACGTAGTCGAAAAGAATTCTAATTATAACAAACATTGGTTTTTAAGCGCGAGCTTCGATAGAGCTGGCACTTCTATGGATCACTTTTTTTTTTTTTTTTGTCTCCGGACTTTTATGAATTGTGGCGCAGCCTGATGAGTATTTGTCTGCTCACTGAAGTTAAGCAGCAATAGGCTACGTTAGTACTTGGATGGGTGACCCCGTCTGAGTTCTAGACCAGCTGTGGGATGTGTCTGACTTGGAATTTCTTTGTGTCACCAGACTTTCGTAAATTCTAGTGCACTACTCGTGTCTCTGATGGCTTTGCGCTCACGCTAGGGGACCAAAACACCTTTTGGCCTTGTTTGTTTAGCTTTAAACTTTATGGGTAATTTGATTGGTGTATTTTAATCTTAATGTCTCTTCTCTTACAGAGTTCGAATTTGGGACTTGGTGATTTTAATTCCAAATGTGATATTCCTGATATTCCTTATTATCAAATTTCCAAAGGCTGTGAGGAAATTAAGGATAACAAATAGCCCCATGTTTACTGCATTTCAGTTTTTGGTAAGTCACATGAAGTTTTATTGTATTGTACTTATATTTCTTAGTTCCCATCAAATAACTTTTAAGAAAGATGTGTAGAAAACAGGATTGTAGTTTATTTCAGTAAAAATTACTGATGTTTAGTTTCTTGCTGGCTGCAGTGAATCTATGACCTAACTATTGTTTCTTGTAAATATAGACCATCAGAGTGACCATAATTAACCATCAACTGTTCTAAGCTACCTCCATGTTGCTTTCCAAGTGAAAAGTTTTGTGCTTCATTATGAAGTAATCACTAGATAAAATAATTAATTTTAATGAAAGAACATTTTGGTGTAGTTACTTTTGTTATACACTTGTAAACTGTACAATAGGTTTCCATGGTAGCTGTAATTAGTGTTTTAAGATGTGTCGTGTCAATGACAGTCAATGCCACAGTGGAGGCTGGAGATATTGCAGACAAAGTAAGTAAAGTAACATATATCCTGTTTCTCATAATTTAGTTATTTTTACACAATATATCAAAAATATTGCTGTGGTATAGCACTGTACATTAAAAGCAATTTAATTAAAAAGGACTTTTGGAAAGTAAATTTGTACACAATTTAATGTTGATTACTAAAGTCTAACTTTGTACTTCTTCTATTGTTTTACACAGAGCAAGTAACTTTCTTGTTGTTGTTTGATTTTGAATAATGTAAGGCTATGACAGGTTTCCTGGATACTTTATTGAGATGCCAATGATCGTGTAGTGAGCTATATACTTGAAAAACTATTTAATGTATGGTTTAAACCAATTAATTATGTGGATAAACCTCGGTGTTGAGTTAAATTTGTCCACGTGATGGTATTTTTTCTTCCAACTTTCTTTATTTCAACATGTATGTGGCATTTTACTTTTTAACATATTTTTATGCTACTTGCCATATTGGCTTCAATGTTTACCTGAATTCGGGTTAGTTCCCGCTGAACAAATACTGCTGTTTCCTTGCCGCCCACAAGCCACAGTCTTAAAATCTTATACAATCTGAATGTATCTCCTTGCTAAATCTGTGTTCAAAATTTGCTGTCATTACCACCATGTTCTATATTGTTATCACCAATAAGAAAAGTGTGACAAAATGCGGAAATTTAAACCAGATCATGCAAAGATAATATAAAAGGATTGAATCACTAATTGATTATTGGTGATAACAATTATTGGCTACCCATAAGGCACCGTTGCATCTTCAAGACTGCCTTGCTGGTATACAAATACCTACATACTAACTGTCCAAAATATTTCAGCCCATTTCTCAAAGTTAGACAATGTGCCTATAATACTTGGTTGAGTCAATCTGATGGTATAATTCTACATGTTCCTCAATACCAACCATCTATTTACAAATCCACAAAGCAGTTTGGTCTAAGCTTTGCATATGATGCTCCCAAAATATGGAATGAACTCCTGGATGATGTACAATCTGCCACTTCTATTGCTTCCTTCAGAAAAAAACTTAAGGCATACCTATTCTGCCAAGCTTATCCTCCTTAGTATTTTCCACCTCATATGGCGTTCTCCATGATGTCGACCATTATTATGGATAAGGACAATGATTTTTGTGACTATGCTTATGATGTTGCGCCTTAGAGTCTGTCACTTTGGCAGAGATTAAGCGCTATAAAAGTTGAATTGGCATTGGAATCACATTGATTCCATGTTGGTAGTGGAAGTTACACATACCCATTTCCAACATACACCAATCTTTGTTTCAGACACTGTGGCTAATCCTGCGTTTTTTCCTTCTGGCCACGGAATTGTCAGTTGTGATATTTGGTCTGGCATATGGTAAGTTAATAAAGTAATTTCTGGCACTTTGAGTATCCTGCAGTAGATTTAATAGAACTAAAACTTCAAAATCCTTAAGATTTGGTTCTTGCTAATCTATATCTAAACAGAAATACAGCATTTTCTAAAGTTGGGAACTAAAGTCTTGTTTGACCTGTACACAAATTCCACTTGTACATAACAACATCAGTTATCTGGCCAAACTTGGAGACAATGATATTGGACAAGCATATGGCAGACATTCCACCGTAAAACAGTGGGGAAATAATGATTTGGGAGAGAAGACGCAAGTTCATAAAATCGAATAGCTGGATAATAAAATTTTACATGACAGAGGTTCTACTGCTCTTGGGCTACTTACACAAAGTCTACTCAGTTTTAATTGAAGAAGTTAATATACTTTTTTCAGTTTCAGTTCCGAAGTTTTACAATATTTTGACAGAAATGTGAAATGCACTATTATTGTGACCCCTTCAGTTGAAAAAAATGTGGAGAGATGAAATTAAAGTCCTAATATGGTAATTCATATAAATTTGACCAAAATATCCATTAGTTCAGTGAAAAAAATATGAGTTTTTCTTTATTGGTGAATTTCCCAGTTCTTATCTGTCACTATTTATATGCAAGAAAAGGATAACATTTCTAGATTCTTAAATAAAAGGTCATAATAAGAAAAATAACTGTTTTGTAAACATTGCTTTATTCTCGATAGAGCTGACAATATAATATTTATCTTGTTTCCTTCTCCATGCTTTATATGTATTTTGTGATTCAGGTAATTTAGACAGTAGAACAAGTATTAGTAGAGTGCTGTGCTTGACATTTTTCATCTCTTCTGTGTATTCGACAACACAGGTAAGTTCCATAAGACTGAATAAATTTCCCATAGTTTGTAAAGTAAAAGACCCTAAAAAAGCATGTTTTGGTTTCACCTTCCTATCTCTTATGATTTCACATGTAGACACTAGAATTTTACTGAAGTTGTGTAATAACACATTTTACTTACATCCAATTGTTTATCTGTTTGTAGAAGCACTATAAAATGTAGAATTATACTATAGTTCTCTATTATTATCATCCAAATTCTGCCAAAAAATCAAGGGGGACCATTATTACTTGATAGTTACTTGTTCAATATATTTCACACAAGTTTTAAATGTTTACTAAGAAGAAATTGGTCTTTAAGAGTACAAGACAGGTGGTAAAGGCATAAATACAACTCACCAGTTCTTGCAGGGTATGATTCGTTGGTATGAGAGGATACATAATACCCCCACCAACCCCTTAGAGTAAGCCTTGTAATTAAGATTGTAATTATTGAGAAATGCTGATATGTCATTGTCAAACCCTCCTTACCTGACAGGGAGTGCTGGAATTCAAGTACCCTGATGACCGATTCCATGTGAAGCATGATGACGAGGAATTTGACATATTTGGACATGGAGGGATGGCCTTCTGGTTTGCAACATCAGTCTTCTTTTTTGTGGTCAGTGGGATTTAGTTAACAAATAATAATCACTGTGTTTGAAAGATTTTATCTTCTCTAAATATTATCTGTAAGATAATAAGTACTTTTATAAAGATGTACTTTTATAAATAGTAGTGTTTAGAAGAGTACACCAATATTTTAGTTTTTAAAACAGCAAACCAGTCTTGGAAAACAGCAATATTTTTAGTCTTTTCTGTGACTGATATTTTATGAAAATAATGAAAAACATAAATATTTGGTGAAATATCTTGCATTTTGAATATATATTGGGTGAAATGGGTTGATTATTTCAATTACATTCACCCCCAAAAAAAAACAAAAAAAAAAAAACCAAGAAAGCATAAACACACTGATTGAATATATTTTATCATATGTTTGCAGATCTATACAATCATCTGTATCTTGCCTTTTACGGGCCTCAAACAGAGGTTTGCTTTGCCCACCAGGAAGTCTTTCTACTGCTACTGTGGCTTCCTGTCTGTACTGAACCTTATTCAGGCAGTGGGCAGTGGGTTGCTACATTACTATATCTCTCCCGGACTCTGGTCTGTATTTTGTATGAAGTTACTTGTTTATTATGTTGACTTCTGTTATAAAAGAAACTGTTATAAATAAGGCTGTGATAGATTACCGGGGCACTTGAAAATGGTCCGAATTCATAAGGAAATTTGATATAAAGTAGGTAACCGAAAAACTGTGAAAATATAGTGTGAGTCAACTGCTTGTGGAAACTAGCGATGGGTTGGTATAAAAAATGTGTAGATCAATAGGTCATCAATGCAAAAGCATTGCAATTCCAGGACAAGCGAAATGGTGGTTATACTGTATCATAACTTACTGTTTATTTTTGATAACTTTGTTCACATAATCCCCATACTAATGTTCGCTTGATTGGAACATCCAGTTTGCTGCAAATAAATTATTGGGTCTTGCCAAACAACCACTCGATCTCATTTTTCTTCCTGAATCACAGCCTTATTTATAAATATAATCCATTATTACATACAATTAAAAGATGCTCTGCATTATTCAAAAAGATCAGTACTTTTCAAGGAAAGACTTATGGACATCTGTTGAACAAAGACCAATTGTTTGTTTACAGCAAAATATATATGCACAGATTGTAAATGTTTCTTTGGACTGTACTTAGGCATTGGTAATTGCTTAGTACATTCTGATTAGATAACATATTGAAGAACAGAGATACCTTTGTATCAGTTGTTGTAATATGTATGTTTTCTCTCTATTTTGTAGTAATAGCATTTTTGTACAATATCCATTTGATATATATCCAGACTGGTGGACTTTTAAGGTGCACAAAAACGGTCTTTTCTCAGTTGTTTGGAATATAAATACCACTGCAGTGTCTACAATGGTGTATGTCATTGATGTTTTCTGTTTATTTTTAGTATTGTCAATGCTACCACCTACATCTACTTCACCTGCTTTGCACCACTGGTCTTTCTGACCTTTCTGCGAGAGTTTTTCAGGTAAACTTGCCTGTTGTATTGTTTCTTCGTTTATTAAAATGACTTACTTAATACTAAAATTTTAGAAATCCTTTTCAGCAAGAAATAATTAGTCTATCAATGGGTATCAGCGTAATGCCCTTGTATGATGCACTATTCATGTGGATACTACCAATTTAAAGCAATCTCTTCAATGAATAAGACCCAGACCGGTGACCTTTTTATTGTGTAAACTCTCCATTATTTTTTAAAGTGCCTGCCAGTCATCCTCAGCACAATGTATTCAATATTGAAATATTTCACAACCTTTTTCATATTAATTAGTTCAGTGAGTACATTTATAAAGCCTTTTAAATTATGCATGAAATTCAGAGTGCATGGAAAATACCTCATGTAAAAATACTACCTGGAAGAAATACCTCCTAACAAAAACAATTTAATTTATAAAGCAGGTAATTTTTTTTATTCTTTGTATTTTCTTTACAGTATGAGTTTACAATAATTTTTTTTTGGGGGGGAATGTTGAAAAATATTTTTTTTACAAAAAATATAAAATGTGTATATCTCATAATGGAGAGAGTAAGTTTTCAGCTCTACAGGATACTGAAGCGATGCAACTTCATGATATTTTTTGTCACTCTATGCTTTACTTTATAAAACCTCCTTCACATTGAAACATAACTCCAAGATATGTAACATATTCAGTTGACGACACCAAATACTTGTTATTTATACCCCACAGCTGTTAAGGGCTGTGTGGGTATTGTTTTTACCCATGGCATCCGGATGGGCAGTCAGGCAGGCGGCATAAAGGAGTTCATCCAGGCTGTATCTCAGAAACCATAAAGTGTAGGAAGTTGGTAGGGACATTGGTTGGGGGCTTAGGTGTACAAAGTCATGGTGTGACCTTGATTTGACCTTAGACCTTGCTTTAGTGACCTTGAGTTCGAAAATCTTGTCCAGGCTATGTCTCAGAAACCGTAAGGTGTAAGATGTTTAAGCTTGGTAGGGACATTGGTTTGGGGGTGTAGGTGTGCAATGTCATGGTGTGACCTTGATTTGACCTTTGAGCTTGCTGTAGTGACCTTGACCATTAAAATCTTGTCCACACTATATCTCAGAATTTATAAGGTGTAACAGGTGCTATTTGGTAGAGATATTGCTTAGGGGGTGTAGGTGTGCCATGTCATGGTGTGACCTTGATTTTAACTTTGATCTTGCTGTAGTGACCTTGAACTTAAAAATCTTCTCCAGGCTATATCTGGGAAACTGTAAGCTGTAGGATGTTGATATTGTTACAGACCTTGGTTAGAAGGGTTAGGTGAGCAAAAATCTTGATTATGTCCACCCCCCAGTTTTATTATTATTATTTTTGCTTTTTCTGCCGTCCATCACGCTTGGTTTCCGCTCATTTCAAGGAAAAGTATTTATCCTATGTTTAGCAAATTAGGTATGGGTGTTTATTGGGTTAATTGGGTTAACTGAGTAATAGCTACTTAGATACTTTTGTGTACTTATTTTGTTTCCGGGCATTTTAAGGAAAAATATTTGACATATCTTTACCAAATTTGGTATGAGCAATAGTTAGGTCAATAGCTTGCTTGGGATTGCTTTTAGTGATAATAGCTATATAACTGACTGAGTAATAGCTACTTAGCTACTTTGAGTAGCTTTTGTATTTTAACACTTTGAAGGAAAAGTATTTCACCTATGTTCACAAAATTTGGGATGGAGGATTATTGGATCATTAGCTTGCTTGGGATTGCTTTTGGTGATAATACCTTTATAGCTAACTGAGTAATAGCTACTGTGCTATATAGCTATTATGCTATTTTGGCCAGGATAACTTTTCGTTGATAATAGCTTTGTAGCTATCTGAGTAATAGCTGCTTTGCTACTTTGAGCCTACTCTGAATTGCATTTCTGTTTTCACTCTTTTAAAGGAAACATATTTAACTCATGTTTTTAAAATATGGTGTGAAGGTTTATAGCGTCAATTGCTTGCTTGGTATTGTTGTTGGTGGTAATAGCTTTAACCTCCTGAGTAATAGCTACATAGCAAAAAACATAAATACCGTATTTATTGTAATAAACGCCCCGGGGCGATGCATTTTTCAAAAGGGGAGGCGACTATTACAGATAAACAAAATCATATCTCGAGTCCAGTGGCCATGGGCGATAATGGACACTTGCTGCCTTGATCTCGCTTGCTGGCATGTATAATGGCGAGACAGCTTAAAATATTTAAAACAAACCTTAAATCTGAAGAAATTATGTAGTTTTATCTTGTATTTTTGCCGATTTCAATGCGTCTGTGACCAATACTGCCATGTTTTGTTTTTATTTTCTTCATTTCTCGTAAGCGATATTCGCTTGGGAAGTACTAAAATGTACCATTTTTCAGAATCCCGGAATCGCAAAGGTGTTGGCTGTTGACAGAGATGTAAAACCCCGAAATATGAATTTTGCAAAGGTAGTGAGGGGGGGTGGGGGGGGGGCGATTAATAGGGAGGGGGCATTTATTGCAATAAATACGGTATGTCTATCTCCTAAACCGTGCGAGATAGAGCGATTTCGTCGAAATTTTCGACCCACAGGGTATTTAAGCAATGTACTCTTGGCAATTTTCAAAATATTTTACTCTCCCCAAAAATGGCGGCCATTTTGAATTTTCGAATTTTTGCCAAAAAAGGAAAACACAAATTTGCTTCTATCTCCTTAACCGTGCGAGATAGAGCGATTTCGTCAAAATTTTCAATCCACAGGGTATCTAAGGAATGTACTTTTGGCAATTTTCAAAAAATGTTCCTCTCCCCAAAAATGGCAACCATTTTGAATTTTCAAATATTTGCCAAAAATGCAAATACACAAATTTTCTTCTATCTCCTTAACCGTGCGAGATAGAGCGATTTCGTCGAAATTTTTTACCCACAGGGTATCTAAGACATGTACTATTGGTAATTTTCAAAAAATGTTCCTCTCCCCCAAAAATGGCGGCCATTTTGAATTTTAGAATTTTTGCCAAAAATGGCAAAACACAAATTTGCTTCTATCTCCTTAACCATGTGAGATAGAGCGATTTCGTCGCAATATTCGACTCAAAGGGTATCTTAGCAAACTACTCTGCAATTTTCAAAAAATTTTACTCTCTTCAAAAATGGCGGCCATTTTGAATTTTCGAATTTTTACCAAAAATACAAATTTGCTTCTATCTCCTTAACCGTTCGAGATAGAGCGAATTGGTCGACCCCCGGGATGTCCAGAGTGTACTGGTGACTTTTTACAAAAATCACTTTCCTGCCACTTTTGGCGGCAATCTTGAATTTCTGCGTGAAACGTTAAAAACACTTATCTCGGAAACGGTGCGTGATAGAGCGATTTTGACGAAATTTTTTGTCCCACAGGATATATGCAGAGTCTACTGGCGACTTTTTCGCAAAACTCGCTTTCCCACCACTTTTGGCAGCCATCTTGAATTTCTGCGTAAAGCGCAAAAGCGCATTCATCTCAGAAACGGTGTGAGATAGAGCGGGTTCGACAAAATTTTGGACCCGCAGGGTATCTGCAGTGTGTACTGGCGACATTTTGCAAAAATCACTTTCCCACTATTTTTTGGTGGCCATCTTGAATTTATGCGTAAAACGCAAAACACATTTATCTGACAAACCGTTCAAGATAGAGTGGTTTTGACGAAATTTCTGACCTGCAGGTTATCTGCTGAGTCTACTGGTGGCTTTTCACAAAAATCACTTTCCCGCCATTTTTGACAGCCAGTTTGAATTTCTGCGTAAAATGCAAAAACGCATTTATCTTGGGAACGAGATTTTGGATGCGACCTTAAATATTGGTGGAAATTGAAAATGTCATTTATCTCGAAAACCCTCAGAGATAAAGTGATTTCGAGCAATGTTTAGACCCTGTGGGTACTAGAGACCTTAGATATAGTGCCTGTGAAAAAAGTTGAATTTCCAGAATTTTGTCAGCCATCTTGAATTTTGGCGGAAATTGAAAATGTCGTTTATCTCGAAAACTGTAAGGGATAGAGCAATTTCAAGCTAATTTTTGACTATTTGGATATTAGAGATCTTTGGTATATTGCCTCTGAAAAATGTCAAATTTTGCCCACCATCTTCAATTTTATCGGAAATCGAAAATGTTGGTTATCTCAAAAACCTTTACAGACAGAGTGATTTTGAGCAAATTTTGAACCAATGGAAAAGGGCATGAAGCCGAAATAATTTACATGTATACTAATAAATATTTAAGCATCATTGATATATTTTACAAATGAAACAGGGTCTTGTAAGACTACTGTACAATTGTTGCAAAATGTTCATGGGGTGGACATTACACATGATAATGTGTGTTCTTCTATGCTATCCTGTTTCTTTTCATACGTTGCAGCTACTGTTAACAGGGCATCCTATTTCTAGTTTAACCGTGTTGTAGTGACCTTGACCTTTAAAATCTTGTGTGGGCCATATTTCAGAAACTGTAAAAATAGCAAGTATGGGAAAGGTGTAGAAAGTTGATTCTTGGATGGGTCATTGGTTGGGTGTGCAGGTATGCTAAGTCATGGTGTAATCTTTAACCTTGGCTCTGCCAAGTGTGTTCACCTGCCATAATGGAGACATATTTCTCTTATGACAAAGATATATGGATTGCTGTAACTGATTATTATATGTACCTTTACTTAATTGTGCTAGTTCTTTTGGTTCCTATATTTCAATTAATAAGTTTTAAAGCTTCATAATTTACAGACATTTTCTCTCTTGAACGTTATTCGGTGTACTAAAATTATTTGGACCTTTATGTAGCTGACATTGTTTGCTGTGAAAGTCTCCTGATCTTTGCACTTTTTCATTGTATCCCCGGATGAAAGTCTGGGATACTTAGGATTCAGTACGGTCACGCCGCCGCCGCCGCAGAGATTTCCTTTCGGACGCGATAACTTCAAAAATATTTTAGTTAGACCTTTCAAATTTGGTATGTGGGTATATATAGGCAATGCCATGAACGCTATTGTTTTGTGACCTTGACCTTCAATTTCAAGGTTACTGGTGGCATCTTAAAGGTCAGATTTTGGCCATTTTTTCACATTTTGGCCCAGTTCTCGTATACAGAAAGTTAGATCATCCTATGGCTGGTATATATAATACATATATATGTCCTCTGTAAGCATGCAGAAATTTGACCTTGAAGCTCTTCATTGAAGGTCATCCACAGACAGCCAAAGTATTTGTCCGAGGCCATTTTTGGCCTTTTTGGAGATATTTTCACACTTAATGCTGACTATATTACGTAGAAACTATTGAAAATGGCTTTGGAGGTTGAGTACATGATGGAGTACCAGCATCCAGGCTTACTGGTTACAGAGGATTGTTGGTTACAGAGAAAACCTGCTGATTTCACAGTTATGGACAGTAAGAGGGCAGTTGTTTCATATAAGCCTAACCCTGCTGAGATTTAGTGTAATTCGCCCAGTTCTGCCAGCTCCTATGAGTTTTTGCAGAACTGTGGAGCCACCAGGAACCGGTTAGAGAGCATTGCTTCACCTATAACCCGTTAGGGCAGGTCCATAGGACTGGCTAAGGGATCAGCAGAAGCCTTTTAAGGGTCCAAATCGCCATCTCAGACCAACCAGTTACTGCCCGAGGGAATGGGTTACAGAGAAATTCTTATACCAGTCATTGGTCCCGTTGAGCTGACTGTCTCAACCTACTAGACCAGTCAGCCAGCCTACTGTCAGGACCAGCGAGCTGGTCGAAAGTGACTATAGATAAGAGGACTTTCCCAACAAGATTTGTCCAACTACCTGACAGTCTTATCAGACCCCACACCAGCCAGTTACTGGTTATTTTGTGACCTTGACCTTCAATTTCAAGGTCACTGGTGGCCTCTTAAAGGTCAGATTTTGGCCATTTTTTCACATTTTGCCCCAGTTCTCATATACAGAAAGTTAGATATTTTTGGTCTCATTTTGAAAACCCAGATGTCCGCCAGGGACGTTTATTCGACTTAAAGCAAGGACTTTTGTTGGCCCTCTAAGGCAAAGGGTATTATAGGTAGAGATCTCAAATTCATAGAATATGTTCCGCATTACAAAATTTTGACTGGAAATATTTTTGGCCTCATTTTGAAAAACAAGATGGCCACCACTGGCGTTTTTTGTCAGTCATGAAAAGTGCTTATATCTCCCTTATTATTGGTCCTAGAGGTTTGGGAATCTTTTGCTGTGATCGGATTTAACCTTGGGCTCCTCCTTCAAGGTCAAACAAGGATAGCCAAACCTAAAAGTGCTCATAACTCGCTTATTATTGGTCCTAGAGGTTTGCAATGTGAAACCAACTTATAGGAAATCATGGGCCGGGATATTGTCAGATTTGACCTTGGACCCCTCCTTCAAGGTCAAACGAGGATAGCCAAACTTAAAAGTGCTTATATCTCACTTATTATTGGTCCTAGAGGTTTGGGATGGTAAACCAACCTATAGGAAATCACGGGCTGGGAATCTTTTGGTGTGGTCAGATTTGACCTTGGACCCTTCCTTCAAAGTCAAACGAGGATAGCCAAACTTAAAAGTGCTCATAACTTGCTTATTATTGGTTGTACAGGTTTGGGATGGCAAACCAACTTACAGGAAATCATGGGCCGGGAATCTTTGTATGTGGTCACATTTGACCTTGGACCCCTCCTTCAAGGTCAAACAAGGATACCCAAACTTAAAAGTGCTTATATCTCGCTTATTATTGGTCCTAGAGGTTTGCAATGTGAAACCAACCTATATGAAATCAGGGCTGGGAATCTTTTGATGTGGTCAGATTTGACCTTGGGCCCTTCCTTCGAGGTCAAACAAGGATAGCAAAATCTAAAATGCTTATAAATTGCTTTTTCTTGGTCCTAGAGGTTTGTAATGTGAAAGCATCCTATAGGAAATCATGGGCTAGGAATCTTTTGATGTGATCAGGTTTGAGCTTTGGCCCCTCCAAGGTCGAATGAGGAGAGCCAAAATTAAAATTGCTTATAACTCGCTTATTCGTGTTCCTAGAGGTTTGCAATGTCACACCAACCTATTGGAAATTATGGGCTAAGAATCTTTTGATGTGGTCAGATTTTACCTTGGGCTCCTCCTTCAAGGTTAAGTGATGGTTGATTGGCGAGTTTTCTTTTTGGTGGATACAATTTCCATTGGTTCTCCGATGTGCTACGTCTAGTTAAGCGTCCCGCAAGGGACGCTTGTTTGTGTATGGAAGAGCTTCAGGCTCCGCCGGCTCCGCCGGCTCCGCATTTTGTTTTCCTTATAACTCTGTAACCGTTAGGCGGATTCTTTTCAAATTTGGCAGGTTTAGGCAGTAGCCTTGGGGAATTTTTTTGAATATACTGCAGTGACATTTCAACCAATCAGAGAGGTCACATGACCAAAAATGTCTTTTTTCGATGGGGAAGCTTGTCCGGATGATAACTTGAAAGGAATTTTATCAATTCACCTGAAACTTGGCAAATACATTCATTCTATTAAAATCTGGAAATCATTAGATTTTGGCATTGATTGGTCAAGAAATGGCCGAGTAATTAATGATTAATTAATCATTACGAATTTTCCAAATAAGGAAAACACAAAAATGCTTATATCTCGAAAACCATGCTAGATAGAGCGATTTCGACGAAATTTTTGACCCACAGGGTATCTCTGCAGAGTAGTTTTCCCAATTTTCAAAAAATTTTTCTCTCGCCCAAAATGGCGGCCATTTTGAATTTTCGAAATTTTCGCAAAAATTGCAAAACACAAAAATGCTTATATCTCGAAAACCGTGCTAGATAGAGCGATTTCGACGAAATTTTTGACCCGCAGGGTATCTCTGCAGAGTAGTTATCCCAATTTTGAAAAAAATTTTGTCTCGCCAAAAATGGCGGCCATTTTGAATTTTCGAAATTTTTGCAAAAATTGCAAAACACAAAAATGCTTGTATCTCGAAAACCGTGCTAGATAGAGCGATTTCGACGAAATTTTTGACCCGCAGGGTATCTCTGCAGAGTAGTTATCCCAATTTTGAAAAAAAATTTGTCTCGCCAAAAATGGCGGCCATTTTGAATTTTCGAATTTTTCGCAAAAATTGCAAAACATAAAAATGCTTATATCTCGAAAACCCTGCTAGATAGAGCGATTTCGACGAAATTTTTGACCCACAGGGTATATCTGCAGAGTAGCCATGCCAATTTTCAAAAAAAATTTGTCTCGCCAAGAATGGCGGCCATTTTGAATTTTCGAATTTTTCGCAAAAATTGCAAAACATAAAAATGCTTATATCTCGAAAACCCTGCTAGATAGAGCGATTTCGACGAAATTTTTGACCTGCAGGGTATCTCTGCAGAGTAGCCATGCTAATTTTCAAACAAAAAATTTCTCGCAAAAAATGGCGGCCATTTTGAATTTTCGAATTTTCAGACCCATAGCTAATTACTCACCTACTCAAAATGAGTAAATGCGAATTATCTCTAAAAGTATTGCAGATAGCCAATTTTTCTCAAATAACTCATTCACCTACTTTTGGGAGAGCTTTCACTTGGTGAAGTTTCAGACCCATAGCTAATTACTCACCTACTCAAAATGAGTAAATGCGAATTATCTCTAAAAGTATTGCAGATAGCCAATTTTTGTCAAATTAATCATTCACCTACTTTTGGGAGAGCTTTCACTTGGTGAAGTTTCAGACCCATAGCTAATTACTCACCTACTCAAAATGAGTAAATGCGAATTATCTCTAAAAGTATTGCAGATAGCCAATTTTTCTCAAATAACTCATTCACCTACTTTTGGGAGAGCTTTCACTCTGTGAAGTTTCAGACCCATAGCTAATTACTCACCTACTCAAAATGAGTAAATGCGAATTATCTCTAAAAGTATTGCAGATAGCCAATTTTTCTCAAATAACTCATTCACCTACTTTTGGCAGAGCTTTCACTTGGTGAAGTTTCAGACCCATAGCTAATTACTCACCTACTGAAAATGAGTAAATGCGAATTATCTCTAAAAGTATTGCAGATAGCCAATTTTTCTCAAATAACTCATTCACCTACTTTTGGGAGAGCTTTCACTTGGTGAAGTTTCAGACCCATAGCTAATTACTCACCTACTCAAAATGAGTAAATGCGAATTATCTCTAAAAGTATTGCAGATAGCCAATTTTTCTCAAATAACTCATTCACCTACTTTTGGCAGAGCTTTCACTTGGTGAAGTTTCAGACCCATAGCTAATTACTCACCTACTCAAAATGAGTAAATGCCAAATATCTCTAAAAGTATTGCAGATAGCCAATTTTTCTCAAATAACTCATTCACCTACTTTTGGGAGAGCTTTCACTTGGTGAAGTTTCAGACCCATAGCTAATTACTCACCTACTCAAAATGAGTAAATGCGAATTATCTCTAAAAGTATTGCAGATAGCCAATTTTTGTCAAATTAATCATTCACCTACTTTTGGGAGAGCTTTCACTTGGTGAAGTTTCAGACCCATAGCTAATTACTCACCTACTCAAAATGAGTAAATGCGAATTATCTCTAAAAGTATTGCAGATAGCCAATTTTTCTCAAATAACTCATTCACCTACTTTTGGGAGAGCTTTCACTCTGTGAAGTTTCAGACCCATAGCTAATTACTCACCTCAAAATGAGTAAATGCGAATTATCTCTAAAAGTATTGCAGATAGCCAATTTTTCTCAAATAACTCATTCACCTACTTTTGGGAGAGCTTTCACTTGGTGAAGTTTCAGACCCATAGCTAATTACTCACCTACTCAAAATGAGTAAATGCGAATTATCTCTAAAAGTATTGCAGATAGCCAATTTTTGTCAAATTAATCATTCACCTACTTTTGGGAGAGCTTTCACTTGGTGAAGTTTCAGACCCATAGCTAATTACTCACCTACTCAAAATGAGTAAATGCGAATTATCTCTAAAAGTATTGCAGATAGCCAATTTTTCTCAAATAACTCATTCACCTACTTTTGGGAGAGCTTTCACTCTGTGAAGTTTCAGACCCATAGCTAATTACTCACCTCAAAATGAGTAAATGCGAATTATCTCTAAAAGTATTGCAGATAGCCAATTTTTCTCAAATTAATCATTCACCTACTTTTGGGAGAGCTTTCACTTGGTGAAGTTTCAGACCCATAGCTAATTACTCACCTACTCAAAATGAGTAAATGCGAATTATCTCTAAAAGTATTGCAGATAGCCAATTTTTCTCAAATAACTCATTCACCTACTTTTGGGAGAGCTTTCACTTGGTGAAGTTTCAGACCCATAGCTAATTACTCACCTACTCAAAATGAGTAAATGCGAATTATCTCTAAAAGTATTGCAGATAGTCAATTTTTGTCAAATTAATCATTCACCTACTTTTGGGAGAGCTTTCACTTGGTGAAGTTTCAGACCCATAGCTAATTACTCACCTACTCAAAATGAGTAAATGCGAATTATCTCTAAAAGTATTGCAGATAGCCAATTTTTCTCAAATAACTCATTCACCTACTTTTGGGAGAGCTTTCACTCTGTGAAGTTTCAGACCCATAGCTAATTACTCACCTACTCAAAATGAGTAAATGCGAATTATCTCTAAAAGTATTGCAGATAGCCAATTTTTCTCAAATAACTCATTCACCTACTTTTGGGAGAGCTTTCACTATGTGAAGTTTCAGACCCATAGCTATTTATTCACCTACTCAAAATGAGTAAATGCTAATTATCTGTAAAAGTATTGCGGATACCCAATTTTTATCAAATACTCATTCATCTACTTGTGGGAGAGCTTTCACATGGTGAAGTTTCAGACCCATAGCTAATTACTCACCTACTCAAAATGAGTAAATGCGAATTATCTCTAAAAGTATTGCAGATAGCCAATTTTTCTCAAATAACTCATTCACCTACTTTTGGGAGAGCTTTCACTTGGTGAAGTTTCAGACCCATAGATAATTATTCACCTACTCAAAATGAGTAAATGTGAATTATCTCTTAATAGTATTGCAGATAGCCAATTTTTCTCAAATAACTCATTCACCTACTTTTGGAAGAGCTTTCACACACGAAAATGAAAAATTGTGAATATCTCGGAAAAGCTATTTCTTCTGCTTTAATGCTCGGCGGGAGATACACACCGCGGCAGTGGTCTTGACAAAAATTTTGTCTCCCCAAAAATGGTGGCCATTTTGAATTTTCAAAGTTTTTGCAAAACACAAAAATGCTTATATCTCGAAAACCGTGCTATATGGAGCGAACTCAACAAAAATTTGGACCTGCTGGGTATCTCCAATTTTCAAAATATTTTTGTCTCGCCAAATATAGCAGACATTTTAAATTTTTTTATTTTTTGCAAAACACAAAAATGCTTATATCTTGAAAACCGTGCTAGATAGAGCAGACTGCGCTGACTTTGGTTGCCACAACAGTATAAGGCTAGAAACGAAGCATTTTCTTAATACTTTAGCACTCACCTTTATATCCTTTTCGGGACGCTTTGTTTTTGCTATGCAAAAACATTATCTTTTTTTTTTGCGAGCGATCCTCTAGTTACATTTGTATCTTTCATTAAGCAAACATCTTGTTTACTTAGTGTCAGTACAAGTTGCTCCTATAAACACTTATGCCCCCTCCCCACAGGGGTATATTTGTGTCAACCATAATACTCTGTATGTCACGCTTCAACCATGTCCCGGGATACACTGCGTCGAGACACAATCTCTAGTTTCTTCTATATCTCATGGTGCCAAACTATTTCCCTGGGCTGTGGGGTACGGGCATTTTTTTTGTACCTTCTTTTCAAAACATATTCTCAAGAGTGCAACATATAAATCAGTCAAATTTGGCAAGCACTTTCACCACATAAAAATCTAGACGAAAGATGATTTTTCAGATCAGTCAGGCCATTATTGATTGATTGAAGAGCATATGATTTTTTTTTAAAAAAGATGCTGAAGATTGTTGGCCTTCCAAGGTCAAACTGGGGTTGTAAAGTTGATTTTCTTTTATTTTTTCATTGTATCTAAAAATCATATAAACTTTATTGAATTATTTTTGAGGACTATTCAGATCTAGTGATTTGGCTATTTACCCCTTTCATGCCTTTCCATGTCAATTTTATGACCCCATGTTTTTGTTATTTTCAGATATTTTGACCCCAAATTTTTGTTATTTTCAGGTATTTCTCAATATTTTTTATGTTATTCCAGTTATAACTTTTGAATTTACTGGAAAGTTATATCAAACCAATGGTTTAGGATTGAAAAAAGCATCAAATTTGCCCCCTGAGGCACTCCTCCCTCCCCTTTCCCCGCCAGGTCAGAATGAGGTTGTAAGCTTCATTTTCTTATAATTTGCAGGATATCTACAAAACTGTTGGCTGGAATCCTATAAAACTTCATCAAATTATTTTTAGTACTTTTCAGACCTAGCGATATGGCTTTTTGCCTTCTTCATGCCTTTCAAGGCCAATTCTATGACTCTACATAGGTCAGATTCTCATTTATCTCTTAATATCTCATTTATTATTACATGTAGAGGTTTTTAATAGGAAACCATGGCTTGGGGCTTCAAACTTTTGTCAGATTTGGCCCTTTAGAGCTAACACAATGCTGTTTCACTTGTTTTAAACTATTTTAAATTAATGATCAGTTTCCTCTTCATTTAATGTTGCCATTCTTTCAGAACCAGTGCCTCTCCTCCAAACATCCTCTTCTCCTACAAGTCACAGGTAGATGATCCTGAAGAAGACCAGGTCTACTTGCCCCACCAGACTTACATCCCCACCAAGGCTCCAAGCCCCCAGGATGATGACCCCATGTCCACCTCTTATGACAGCACTCACTTTGAAACCCAGAGCCCCAACCCCCTGTATGACATGGACATGCCATTTCCAGGGAACAATGCAGAACTCTCCATAAACAGTGATTATTTCATGCCAGTGGCTCCTTCGTTTACTGGAGACAAAGAAATGCAAAGCCCTGTGGCGTAAAGATGTAGAATACACAGTATTTAACCTTTGTTATCCAAACTTGTGTAACAATATTTATTATCTGAGGACGTGATATGATGCTGGATTAGTGTGTTGTATAGCGTACAGAAAATTATTAGCTTTTTACCATTTTCTCATCAGTGCTAGGCCTAGACTTAAAAGTATTTGTTAAACATATAGCCCTTCACAAAAAGGAAAATTGATCCTGCAATATAAAATGTAAACTGAACAGGTCATCCTTAATTCATCAGCAAAATTTTTATTACAGTGATCTTCTGCCTATTAAAAAGTCATCCTGTATATAATTTTCTCCAGATTACATTGTTTATTGAATACAAGTATCCCTCATTCCATTGTAAAGACAATTTCCAAATCATTGCCATCCTCGTGTTAGACACATGGTAATGTGTGACCATTATTTGTACATTTGTGGTGTAGCCTTCCCAGCAGCCTTGTCATCTGTATAATCATTGGTAGTAGTGCATGTCCTTCCATTTTGTTGTTTCAGGTTTCTATTGACAAATATTAAGTCTATTGAATTTGTTTGGCAAATAGGGGCTCCACTGACTGATGTTTTAAGTGTTACATTACTCAAGTAATCACTGAACATTTTCTGTGGGAGAAATGATTTCGTGTTAATTCATTACTGTTTCTAATTAGATTATTTTCATTCAAGTGTGATCCAATAAAAATGTACAGGATGTATATTAAATAAGTGTTGACAGTAAAAATATATTTGGAATTTTGTTGCAAAAGTAAAATCACTTTCATGGATTGAAGTTAAATTGGTTTATTTCATATTCTCTATACTAAAACATTACCACCAGCCAATTAAATTAATAATGTTGTATGTGCTAGTGTATTAAGTGAGCTAGTTGCTTAAAAATTCAGATGTCAAAAGAAGTAGCTATTTTATATTTCAGTACTCATTCCCCGTTACTCTACTTCTCAGTCAGTTCTCTTATAGTAGTAAAAGCAGCAAAAAAGTGATGTTAGTGTATGAAAAGTAACAGAAGCTTGCCCAATGTATTATGATTTTAATGAGAATATTTGGGGAAAAAGCCCATGTTCAAGTTGAAAAGAGTACCCTTTTCTCAATTTTGTACTTAAAGAATTCAGCAGTCTACTCATTAAGATAAAGTGAAGCTTTCTTCAACAGCCCAATCTTAAAGTACAACTACTTGAAACTTGCAAACACAAGAGGTTTTGCTTTTACACATACCTAATTATGACAGACTTTGTTTCTGAACTCTTGTAACCAGCGACCACAGGAAAACCATCTCACAGTACAGATTTTTGGAAAAATGCCTAGATTCAAGTAAAAGGAGTACTCCGTTGTCAATTTTGTACTTAAATAATCCAGTACACTACTGTGTATTGATTACTCAGGTAATCTCTAACTGTCCTGTGACAGGCCCTGTCAGACAGCGTGATTTGAAATGGAAATTTTAATTCTGCGCGTTGTAAATAGGAGAAAGTAAATTCACCACTTTTGAACTCACCTTGATGAAGCAGGCCTTATGACTGCCTTTCAATCAGCGTACAGAAAACACCATTCAACCAAAAGTGCTTTCCTTAACATTCACAACGACATTGTCCTCAATATGGCCAAAGGGTCAGTTACAGCCCTTACCCTTTTGGATCTATCCGCCGCATTCGACACCATTGACCACACCATTCTCCTGGACAGACTTAATGTTTACTATGGTATCAGTGAACTATCACTTGGCTGGTTCAAATCATACCTGTCAGGAAGGACACACTCTGTCAAGGTAGGTAGCCCACTTTCACAGCCTGCTGCTCTCCAGTATGGGGTCCCCCAGGGTTCCGTCCTTGGACCAATTCTTTTTTCCCTCTACACTAACCCAATTAGCTCAATTATTCACTCTCACAGTAGCATTAACCACCATTTCTACGCCGATGACACTCAGTTATACATAACACTTTCACCAACAAATTTCTCTTGTTCTATACAAAAACTAAAAAACTGCCTAAACGACTTTCAAAATTTCATGTTTGCAAACAAATTAAAACTCAATCCTGAGAAAACTGAGTTTATTCTGATAGGCTCCAAAAATAACCGTAAACAACTCCTTCCTCACTTTCCGATCAACATTCTTGGTAATCAGGTCTTACCAGCACATAGTGTTAGGAACTTCGGAGTGGTGTTTGACTTCAATGTCTCATTCTCAGATCATGTGTCACAGGTCATAAAGTCCACCAGAGTTCATGCGAGAGACCTCTATAGAATTCGTCCCCTTCTAGACCTTAATACATCAGTTCTTTTAGCAAATGCTTTGGTGAGCAGCAGATTGGACTACTGCAATTCTCTATTCTTATCACTTACAGATTCTGAGTTAAGAAGATTGCAGTTAGTCCAAAACTCACTCTGTAGGGTTGTCACCTGTTCCTCCAAATACTCTCACATTACCCCACAACTGAAAAGCTCCACTGGCTCCCTTGTCAAATATAGGATACAATTCAAAATAAGTCTCATTACATACACAATTCTCAACCAGGGTCAACCAGTTTACCTAAGAGAATTAATTCATCCCTACACCTCTTCTAGGAGTACAAGGCGAAGCACCCCCAAACTTAAGTTTCTTCACACCCCCACTTTCGACCATAAGGTTCATAAAATCAGTCAAACTTTTTTCCAGTTCTTTCAGTCACTATGCCCCGGTTCTTTGGAACTCTTTCCCCTTCCATATAAGAAATAGCCCCTCTGTCGCATGCTTCAGGAAACACCTCAAAACACACCTCTTTAATTCCAGTTTCCCAACTTAGTTCCTTCCCTCTTGGTCACACCCACAACTCTGGATTACTGACCTTGAACGCCCCTCGACTCTCCTTATGAAAATGAAGTTAGCGCACTGAGTTTCCCTTTGAGGGGAAGATATTGCGCCTGCAAAGCAGTAGATTAGATAAGATTTAGATTAGACCACTTTTCATGTGTATTATTTTAATACAAATTGTATGTGCATACATGTATTTGCTGTGTCTTTTATGAATTTAGTAAATGCAATGAGCGACTCGCTATTTTATGCTGTATTACATACCAGAAGGTGTGAATAAATAACAAAGAAATGCAATGTAACTATAAGTTTTTTGTTATTTCTGTATATTTGTAGACGGTTTTCATATTACTACCCTTATTGGCTAGCTATTATAGATATTATCTGTGGAAAAAAAAATGTGAAAAAGTAATTAGGATTTGATTGTTTTGTAATATTTTTGATATTTCTTCAACAGCAAGAGAACCTGGATCAGCTCTTTACATTCACAGGTTTAAAATATTATGTTTTGAGGTGTTGAAACAATTATGTTGAAGCTGTGTAGAGAATTTCTTTGTATTTACCATTACCTAATGTTATCTATCCATGGAAGGATCAAAATGATATTATATCCCAGATTTAAAAGGCACGTGAAGGATGTTCTGAACAAAAAGTAGGTGTAGATCTTTTATGTATATGAAAACTGTATTGGCTTCATAAAGTATAACAGAAACCATGAAATTGTACTGAAATTGTACTGTAACTATAGTCTAATAGGTGCATAGTACATCACTGTACAATGAATAAAACAGGTTGGATGTTGCATGGCTGTACATGTATTTTAATATCGGTCAGTGGCATTAAAAACAGTCTTCTTCCTTGGCTGTGTGGCATTTGTAATGTGCATAAAATACAGATATATTTTCATTCTTGAGAGAAATTGGTAATTTAGGATATTTAAAGATGGGTCAATAAATCATATATTTAAATAATAGGTGAAATAATAGAGTATGTTTGCATTTATAAAATAATATTTTATTTTGTATCACTCAGCACATCTTTTTTACTTTTTGTACAGTTTAGATATTGATTATCTAACTTGAATGTATAGGTCAAGATCTTGTTGTTGTCTAGTCATTATATTTGGTCAATATTAACTTACTTGTGCATCTGTTTAATTGGAATGTGAATGTTGTGTGAACAATATTATGGCCTTATTGTTAACCAGCAGAGATTATGTTTTGCCATTGTTTTTCTGAAGCAGGATTTTTTTTTCCAAAAGTACAAAATAAGTTTTGATATTTTGTAGGAAGGCAGGATATGTTCTCTGAAAAACATTGTCTGCAATTTCTTAGCAATTACAAGCCATGGTACAGCTTATGCAATAGAGTACAAACATTCTGGCTTCAGCAAAACTGGAGATTTAAAGTGCTTGTAAACATGTACTGGTGTAAATATGAAAAGGAGTACATGTTTCTGTCTTTGTATCAGCACTTAAATATTTCGTAACAATCAAGAGAAAAGTGAGAAATAAATTTCCAAGTTAATCATACAAATGGTAGGAAATTTAAACCTGAATAAGCATTTGTTGAAGATCACAGCAAGTGTGCAAAACAGTACTCTTGCACCACAAACCAGTTAGCACCACTATTCAGCCAACTAGGACTCAGAACAGTGGCACTTTTGAGTATTGGTTTAGATTAGATATTTTAGGGTGGTGCTCTCTTTGTGGTACTGTTTTTATGCAGTACAGTTTTTATGTCGAGTGTGTTGTCACTGTTATTTCTGTACGCTTGCTTCCAATCCAGTGAAGTCTAATAAGTGCAAGCAAAACATGTAATATTTCCTGAAATATGTGTAAAATCTGTTATGGGTTAATAAATCATATATTTAAATAATAAGCGAGATAATAGAGGGTCTGCAGAACCATTTTGCTGTGGACTCTGGGACAGTCTTGTCAATTTTTGAGATTGATTTGGCCATTTATCCAATATGCCGAATGTCCGTGTATTTTACGTTCTGTTGTTCCATTTCAGAGTTACCCCGACGTGATAGGGTCATCTATCTCACAGTATGCTACAATTACTCAAAACCTGGAAAAGGTTTGCTTCATTTTGATAACACTCAGTCTCTTTCAAGTTTTTCCAAAAATACTAAAACCAGTGACTTTTTAAATGACAATTCTTCATTGTCATCAATTTCATATATTTTAAATATCAGTGTCGTAGTTTACATTTTGTACATCTATGGGAGAAATTATGTAGTAACCAATATCCTTGTGACTGTTGAAATTTTTTTGTGAATTAAACAATGTTAATCTCATTAAAACTTTTTAAATATCACATTTGGTACACTGTATAAGAGAACTATTACTTTGAGTGTTCAAATACCATGACCAGATTTGTTGAGGAAAGTACATGGAAATTAGCTTGTTGTTTTGAGAAACACCAAATATTGCACAAGAGCTTGCATAGATAAAAATACTATATATATTTTGAAGGTCATAACTATTAGATAAAAGAGTAAATAAGTTCTAAATATTGAACATACATTGGCCCAAAGATCAAAATGTTTGCTTAAAATTGTTGTATGTTTGATATTACCAAGCTTTGCTGTTTAAAGTCTTGCGCGATATACCATGGTAACACAGAAACATTACACTTAATGTTTCCAAATAAAATGTTATGTACCTTGTAATTTAAGGGAACTTTTTATTCATACAAGGTTAATATATAGTTAAAAAGCTATGTCTGTTCACATCAGTTTATTTTTGTTGTGTCTTATGGAGTGTTTCAGTGGTAGTTAACTGTACACAAATAAACTGAAATAATATTTCCCAACCACATAAATATACTTAAATTTAAACCTTACTGAATCATCAGGAAACTGGTCAGTTTGCAGCACACCGGAACCTATTTTAAGAAACATTTAGGAGAGCAGCTGCAAGAATTTAAGAAAGTAAAAACTCTATAAAGATAGAAAAGCCACTTCACTTTTCACCAATTAGAAAATATAACTAAGAGATGGAAAGATGTAGAACAACTGTTGCACAATCGGCTAAATATTACAGATTCTACTTTGCATACATGTATCAACTTCTTTTGATCTGCACTTACAAATATTGCAGAAGTATAAACAGTGATTTTGAAAGGTATTCTGGATACACCAACTCACAAAAGAAGGTCAGAGTTTGGTATACAAGAAGCTTTTAATTCAGTTCTGCAGACTAAATTTCACCCATATAGGTTTGCCAGTATGTTTAGTTTGATGCATTTTTTGGTTTGACAGTGCCTTCAGCACATTATATAGATCAGATTTTAACAAGTAGTTGAAAAAGAAAGCAGCGTACAGTAGCTGAAGATTCTATCTGCAAAACATGGGACATCAGCAAACTAGGATAAAGGACCCACACCCTTAACAGGTGGAAGACTAGTGTCACAAATACACTTTTGAACCTCTCTTATCTGTATTGAGATTTAGTGTACTACCCAGTGCCCAGATTATCCAACACCAGTGTGATAAATAGAAGTGACTTGCATCAACATGGTGTTATGATTACAGTAAAATATTGTCAACTGTATACATCCCAACACCCAAATTAAGCGTCCGATTGAATCTGCTTCACAGGCACAAAATCTTCCCGCAAGGGGAACTACGTGCACTAAACTAACCAAAGAATGCGGCAAAAGTCATAGTTGAGGTACATGCTAATTAAGTGATCCAGAATTGTCAGTGCAAGAAACAGAATACACTACATGAGGAAACTTAATTTGACCAGTGTGAACCTCAAGATGATTCCTAAAGGAGGTAACCAAGATTTGTTCTTATGCAAAGAGAGAGTTCCAAAAAGTAGGTGAATAATAATTAAAAGACTTTAAAAATGTTCTGCCTTCTCATCAGATTTCTGTGTACCTGACCAAAGAAAAACAACTAAACTGGATGACAAATTTCTATGTATATTTCATGACAAATTTCTATGTATATTTCTATCCATCTAAGAAATGTATTTAGTAAGAGAATTGATACCACATTGAATTTAATTCAAGTGTAACACAAAATAATTGGTTGAAGATATGGCATACAACTATGTCTTGATAAGTATTTTGGTACAAGCCCAGTGCGAATAGATATTACTGGTACTCGTCATAATTATGTTGTAAATTTTCAGTTAAACCCTGAATCAGCATGATGTTATTCTAGGATGTATCCTAGGCTCACTGTTGGTGACGTGAGGCAGTAAAATTAGCAATTTCTCTAAAATAATCTTTATTTTCACCTGATTTAACACTTTTATAACATTTACATTTTGTTATATACAAATATGCTTCCAAAACGGTGAAGCAAAGACATTTTGAGTGAGTCAGCACTTCACTATGAGGTTACAACTTGCTTGTCCTGAAAAATCTCCTCTTTGTATGTAATAAAATTCAGGGTTATAACAAGATACAACATTACACAGAATAAGAAATCCTAATAACATCACAGTATCTGTGAATATTACTACTAGGATCACCATCTTAAAAGCAATCAAAAGCAAAGATCGTTGAATATTTTTCACAAATCAGGTAAATTGCTTTTCAAAGTCCCATACTTCAACATAAAACTTGGTGTTCTCTTAGTGTCGAATGTCTCGTACTGCAATGCATTTATGACTATAATTTTGCAAGTATTGGATATACACTTTTGATGGCTAGAACATTCACATAATACCAATTTCACAATAACAGTATACACTCTGCCAGTAGACATGCAAGTTTACAATATACCTGTTGGATCAAAGAACATCTAATTGTCCAGAGTGTTTCAGTAAGTTTAGCCCATTTGCTACTAAGTAGAGGAGTATTGAATTATACAGCAGGAATTTAAAATGTGAAGAAGCTGTTGGCATTTTAAGATACACATAATAGAGTAAGAAATCTAAAATTCGCCAGGAATCTAAAATTCGCCACCTCTAAAACCTTAGTGAATTTTATGAAGAAAATGATGTTTTGGTCTAAAACTTGGTAATTTTCAGTTCAAAAAGTCTTAATTTACCATACAGTCAACAAATCTCACCACAATTAATTTATTTTATTAGTATTTTCACATGTGGCGAATTTCAGATATGTGGCGAATTTTAGATTTCTTACTCTACCACAGATGATCCTCACCAGTAATATTCTGGTTCACTTGAACACTGTTAAATTACATCTCGGGGGAAGTACACACTTCTACTATTGTACATGTTTGTTGCAAGACTTCTAGACAATGATAAATGGCAAGGATATCCAATGACCTGATAGTAATGTCTACTTAAAAACAATTTCTAATTATCTGAGCTGTGTTTTAAGTTTTTTTTTCTAACTGTATATATAATACATTAAAAGGATGAATTATATCAGCTCCAGGGAAAGTGACACTTGGTGGCGGACATGGTACTACATATTACAGGTAGTGTATTACCAATGTATTATGACAGAACATAATAAGTAAACATAAAGAACACAGACATTTGCACCTGTCTATGTCAGTGATTGTTGATTCCTTCATTTGTATTTGTGAAGTATCCTCTATATCTCTCAAGAAAATCTTATTAACGGTTAAACATGTAAAAGCATATGCAATGCATTATTAAGGGTTTTTAGGCTGATTATAATCTTTGTTGATTTTACCTGGTTGCTTCAATAAAATATTGTTCATGAAAAACCTTTCTCAGAAAAGGATTTTTTTCATTATTTTCTTTCTTTATTTTTTCTTGTTGATTTTACCCGACTGCTTCAATAAAATATTGTTCATGAAAAACCTTTCTCAAAAAAGGATTTTTTTCATTATTTTCTTTCTTTATTTTATTTTTTCTTGGTTAATTCAATCGTTTCATAATGCCCATATATATATTAATCAGTGGTACTGGTACACTGAACTTCATCAAAACTTGTGGTAAAATTTGAAATCATAGAGGACCTGAGTGGCCTTAAGGTTAGTCTGTCCTGGTATGACCTTTGTGTCATTAGAACTGGGCCCGTATTCACTAAACCTCCTTTACTTTTAAGGTCCCTTTATTAAAGGAAGTTGAAAAATCTCCTTTGGTGACATTTAAAATGCTATTCACTAAACCTCCTTCATGGTTTCCTCACCAAAGGAGACCTTAAATAAAGGATCCTTTATTAAAGGAGTGCATTCAGTCATCTGATTGGTTAAAAATGTTTGTTCACAAAGGCTCCTTTATCTTCCCCTTACTTTTGTATTTTCTTCTTTCCATGTTCATTATTAGTATACGATTAGTGTTAAGATGTGTTTTCTATTGCCATTTAAGATGAGATTTCATATTTTAAGAAATAGATATCTAACTTTTAAAGATTTTTGTATTGCATACCACATTTTATTATCCACCATGCTCAAATGCTATTTGACCCATAAAGAGGGCCATACAGAGGGGGGATATATTTTATTTATATCTCATTAGAAAGGTTGTCTTACAGCGGTTTTGCTCATGTTTGTTACATTAAAATCCATGCAGAAATGACTGATATTGCAGTAAAAGATTGAAGTTTTTATAGTCACTGGTGCCCATGCTTTTTGACATGCTTTTCATCTCCTCTCATTACATATTCATATTATTTAACCCATAAATCATACAAAATGGTGGATAATAAAAGTAAAACATCCCTCATTAAACACAGACAGAAAAAAATATTTCACTCATGAAGATTTACAATATAATACTCTGTGCTACACTCTCTTATAATTTTGTTATCTTCATTTGTGATATATTTTTTCTGTATTATGTTGTTTGGCAACATATCAACTGAATATCCCAAAAAATTTCAAAGAAAGATGTATGGTGATAGTTATGATGTAGTATGGACAATAAAGGTGCAAATGTCATAACATTTCACCAATTACCTCAATTTTTACGTAAAAAGTCAAACCACCAAAACTTCACTTTATCATAAAGGCAGTCACACACTTACCTTGAAAATTAAAGGAAAAAAAAGGATTCTTCAGTAAAGGAAGGTTAGTGAATATCAAAATTCAAGATTCCCTTGGAAGTTAAGGATTTCCTAGATTTTTCAGGTTTCCTTGAAATTCAAGGAAAGAAAGTTAGGCTCCTTTGTTTGAGGGAAGCTTAATGAATACGAAAACAAAGGAAGGGGCAAGAAATAAAGGAAATCCTTACTTTTTAAGGGTTCCTTGGAATAAAGGGGGTTTAGTGAATACAGGCCCTGATTTTGTTTTTCCAAAGATAAACACTGGAAACAGTAAAGAAGAACTCAACCACAGGGATTGTTTAGATCAACACATAATGATAATGGCATTTTAGTTAATCATTGATTACACTTCTATTTCTTTTTAATCACAGAATAAATTCACACAAACTAACTATTCACTTTCAATTTTTTTCACAATAAAAATGCATATATAAAATAATATAGCAAAAATGTTGCAATTTACCTATGCATGTAATTAATGTACTACACTTATAATCAACAAACAACTCATTCAGATACAACAGATATCTTACAACCAACTAAAATACTAACTACCAATCACATTTATATACAAGACAAGACAAATAATGTAATACAAAAGATACACACAACGGAACTACATTGAGACAATTATACATGTCCATCAAAATGGAGTGCTATTTTACATTATAATGTATCAGATTTGAATGTTTGAAAAAATGAATATATTGTTTGGGCTCAGTAAGTAATTTTGGATTGGCATATGGCTATGTTTCTGTCGACCTAAATTTAGATATTTGAATTATTTATACTTTTAAGTTGAAAATGCTTCCTGATACAGAAATGATGAGATATATATAAATACAATGTGAACAAGAAAAAGAGCAAGGTTCCAGCAAAAACCCCATTGGAGGTAAATCATATAAACAGCTATTCCACTGACATGTGCCCAACAAAACTCTGCTCGTAAACAAAATCCTCATAGATGAAAAGAGTTTCATTATAGTTTTATAATTGATTGGGACATCTTCATATGAACTACAACTGTAATCACACAGCAACACAAAAAGATATGTACAGAGAAAAAAATAATGTATAGAGAACTAATTTATTTTATTTAATCATTTATTATAGAGACATAGTATAATACATTTTGACAACTTAATAATGAACTACAAAAGAATACCCAGCCCTAATGGGCTTATTAGTCTCTACAAATTATTTTAACAACAGATAGGTGGAAAATAGTTACATAAGATATTACTAATACTGCAACAATTGTAACACTTCACTCATGAATATGGAAGACTTAAAACTACAGAAACATGTCACTGTAGAATGACATCCCAGTCACAATCATAGATACCTTTAACAAACATAAATCAGAAAAAGCTCTTTGTTATAGCATACAGTAAATTTTCAATATTAAAGCATACTGTAAAGTTTCAAAATATAGACAAGATTCTATATACCGTAAATTTCCAAAATAACGCCCAGGTTCAAATAAACGCCTGGTTCAAATTAACGCCTGGTACCAAGCACACTGTTTACAATTTATAACACTGTTTTTTGTATTTCAAAAGAACGCCTGGTTCAATTAACGCCTGGACTGATGCCATTTGAAAATAATTAACGTCCGGGCCATATTTTGAAAAAAAATACGGTATTGTGGGTTTAAATGAATGCAATGTTTTCACTATTTCTATGTCCGGTTCAACATGTGCCGTGCTAGTGACATTTGTTCTCTGTGGCCTAGTAGGTTAGGTTGTACGTCTAAGGTCTGGAGTTCAAACTCTGCCCAGGCCATGGAGATTGTACCCTTAGATAGGGTTCCCGATACACATTTGTAGAACATCACTGAGGTTTTATAGACACCAACACTGGTTACAGAGGTAAACCTGCCAACGACTTGCATTCACTTCAGGAGAGTAGTAATACTATATATCACTTCATGCCACAGAACCAAAAATAAGTACCAGCCACTAGACCAAAAGAATGGCTAAACATTTTTTTCACTTCTGGTGGCCAATAATTCAAGTCAAGTTTTCTGCACCAAGAGTCTACACTAGTTAGGGATTGTTGCTTGATCTTTCAATATCAATTGATCAAGGTAGCTATTACTGAGTCAGCTATGGAAATTTGCCATGATACTGTGCATCAAAAATTAGCTAAACAACATATTTGACAAAATTATTGTAACTCTAACAGTTATGAAGAAAAATATCATTTACTCATTTTGGTCATGGTGAAAAATAGCCAGCCTCGGCAACTCATTTTGGTCATGGTGAAAAATAGCCAGCCTCGGCAGGCAAGAACCCCAGCCCGCAGGTACAGCTAAATGGCCAACAACATTGAGATTTGGGAAAATCTTAGGAACCACTTCTGTTGTAAGAAGTATAAAGAACCCACGAGATGTTCTACAAAAGATTCAAAGGCCCTGATTTCTTACAAGTAGTTTTCATATTTTGAAGCCAAAGAAACAATTATAAGGGAGATATAAGGCCTTTTTGATATGACAACCCTCCTATTTGGCATTAAAGATGTGATGTGGCGGCCATATTGTTTCCAAAACAAGGACACAATTACTCTTGGGCAAGCTTTCCTATCCATTTACATTTTGTGCAAACTGATGAAGCTAGCTGAAATATTTTAGGATACAGAAAACATTAAAGATTTTAGAACAAACTTTAAGACCCGAAAATTTTAAAAGAGCTGCCATAGCAACAGTTGCCGCTGGATACCCTTCAAAACCTAATCAGCTGTAGATCCTCTTGGGGTAAATATATCCTCAAAATTTGGTGAAAATCCGTACAGGGGTTTAGGCTGTGGAACACCCACAAACTTTAAGACACGAAAATCTTTAAAGTGTTGCCATGGTAACAGTGGTATCTGGATACCCCTCAAAACCTTATCAGCTCTAGATCCACTTGGGGTAAACATATCCTGAAAATCTGGTGAATATCCATACAGGGGTTTAGGCTGTGGAACAAACAAAAACCTTTAAGACCTGAAAATCTTAAAAGTGTTACCATGTCAACAGTGGTAGCCAGATACCCATCAAAACCTAATCGGCTGTAGATCCTCTTGGGGTAAACATGTCCTGAAAATTTGGTGAAAATCCATGCAGGGGTTTAGGCTGTGGAACACCCACAACCTTAAGACCCGAAAATATTAAAAGTGTTACCGTGGCAACAGTTGTTAACGGATACCCCCCAAAACCTTATCAGCTCTAGATGCTCTTGGGGTAAATATACACTGAAAATTTGGTGAAAATCTATCCAGAGGTTTAGTCTGTGGAACACCCACAAACTTTAAGACCCGAAAATCTTAAGTGTTGCCATGGTAACAGTGGTAACCGGATACCCACCAAAACCTTATCAGCTCTAGATCCTCTTAAGGTAAACATACCCTGAAAATTTGGTGAAAACTATGCAGGGGTTTTGTCTGTGGAACACCCACAATCTTTAAGACTTGAAAATCTTAAAAGTGTTCAACAGTTGTTACCGGATACCCCCCCCCCCCCCCCCCCAACCTAATCAGCTCTAGATCCTCTTGGGGTAAACAACCCCCGAAAATTTGGTGAAAATCTGTGCAGGGGTTTCGGCTGCTTTATGCCTCACAGTCTTATATAGGCATATATATGCAGTAAAGGTACCATTTTGAGTCATTTTTGCAGGCCTAAGGTAACCTTGAAAACAATAGCCAAGGTCAACAAACTAGATGCTGGTACTCCATCATTTACTCAACCTCTAAAGCCATTTCCAATAGTTTCCATGCAATATAGTCAGCATTAAGTGTGAAAATATCTCAAAAAAGGCCAAAAATGGCCCCGGTGAGGTACTTTGGTGGTCTGTCGATGACCTTCAATGAAGAGCTTCCAGGTCAAATTTCTGCATGCTTACAGAGGACATGTATATGTATTATATATACCAGCCATAGGATGATCTTAACTTTCTGTATATGAGAACTGGGCCAAAATGTGAAAAAATGGCCAAAATCTGACCTTTAAGAGGCCACCAGTGACCTTGAAATTGAAGGTCAAGGTCACAAAACAAAAGCGTTCATGCCCATATATACCCACATACCAAATTTGAAAGGTCTAACTAAAATAATTAAGTTATCGCGTCCGAAAGAAATCGCGGCAGTGGCAGTGGCGTGACCGTACTGAATCCTAAATATCCCTGACTTTCGTCCGGGGATACAATAAACTAGTACAAGTCTGGTGCCATGTTTCTTTACATTGTCAGTGACCTACTTCCTGATTCACGGAATAGATATAAAACCTGATAGCTAGTACACAGGAAAGCATGAAAACTCTTGTTTTACATGATTTATGTTCATTTTATTTTATTTTGCAGAAGTGTATTTTTGGTGCATATCTTATGATAATTTCGCGAATTAATATGTGCAAGTTTTCAAAGAACCTGTATTATTTTTTTGCCCACACCTTTTATGGTCCCGATATTGAAATATCGATCGATGGCACTTGACTCCTACAATAGTCTATACAAGCCATGGCAACATTTTGAAAATTTAATGTAGTGATTTTTATACTTTTTAACTTGATGCGTTCTCTAAAGAGAGGGAGGGACTACTTATGAATGACATCAATCAATACACAGGGTAAAGATACTCAGAGATAAAGTGGTTGTAAATAACCAAGTTAATAATTATTAACTGGTGGGTTTATCACAATTTAACAATTTTCGTTAATCTTTCAAACTCACAAATATTGATAAATGCAATGCATGGGAAAAGTCAGAATTAAACAATAACCAAAACAATATTTTTGGTTTAAATTAAAACACAAATTTGTAAGCCAACAAACAATCAATGAAAGATATCCAATCAAATGAAAGGCCTGATGAGCAAAAAATATTATACATGCAGTAGAGTCTGGGTAATTGGAACATCAGGAAATCCACAGGAGTGTCAACATTCATCCATACATACAACATTCACTCATTGATAAGAAAAATGACTCAAAGCTAAATTCACGGGCTTCCTTCAGTAGCAAAACTCAAACACCATGCTTTGCATTTGCGTTATGAAAATGGGGTATCTGATACCCTTGACTTTGTAAAAAAATGGGGTTTCCAGTGGAAATGATTAAAACTGTGTACTCCAAATACTTCAACTGATAAGCTCTCTCAGTGAGAATTATCAGAAAGGGTACATGTGTACTCCAACTACCTATGAAGAAGCAGGTACTGTAGTAGATTTGCTGTCGGTCTGACAGTCAATACAATCTGAACAGGAATATTGACATATACTCTGGTCTCTATACAAATCCTGGATGACTGAGACCCTACTACTCAGTCTTAATAAATCTGATAGTCTGTCCTTCCATATGTCTGAAATCCCTAGTCAATCAAAAATCCTTGTATTCAGAACCTGAGGCCCTCTGTGGGAGTTAACTTAAAATACCTTAGAATATGGCTTTTAAACAAGTTCAGAACAAATCAGCACCTTTTCACACTAGTGTTTACTTTTTTCAAATCACTGCAATAAAATAAAAGTATCAGGCAAATAACTCAACCAAAACTCATTTCAGTGTTATATTTCATTTGGACAATCACCAAAAACTACAGGGGTTAACTTTACAAACATATTTAACGGCTAAAAACCATTAACACACAAACAAAATAAATCAATAAAAATCCATAACGAATCAGTTCATTTTGCAATGTAAGTTGGTACATATTTAGCTGCCCTATAATCACTTTCTCTATACAAAACAACACTAGCAGATGTATAACATTTAACTGCAACCATCATTTTTTTTTTTTTTTGAACACCACTGTGGGAATTAAGCGCATAAGTCCAGAATTTTACTCCCTTCCAAAGATACAATGCAAGTGTACAATTAGAATTAGTCATCAGTTTCATACTATGTCAATATATGAGATAACCGTACTGAACAAATTCCAATGAACAAACTCAGTTTAAGCCAATACAGAGAATAACCACAACATAACCAAAAATATTCTTTCATAAACAGGAATTAAAAAAAAAATCAAAATTTCATGTTAAAAGACCATCCCTGCACCCATAAATTTAGTCTTTGCCATTACTGTTTGAACGAAACATGTTGAAATGCTAAATGTGCCCAAAATTTAAACATGTAAATTAGTTGTCTTATAGGAAGGTCCAAAAACAAGTTTAAATAGCTGAACAGCAGAAATTGAGTGGCCTGAGTTTTAGTTAATTGCAGGAAATTACTGCCTCAATATACCAATATACCTCAATACCCAATAGACAAAGTTTTAGAAAAGAGGAAAATTCCAGAGGATAACTATACTCATACACAAATATACAATGTATTTATATACTATGTCAACTCAAAATACTCTGAAGTTCCATGACTGGGAGGTCCCAGCTGCATCAGTCCAACAGTCCTGTCTTTAGAGGCTGTTACAATGTCTGTTACTTGACTTAAAGAAAAAATAACAAGTGGGAAGCAGCTCTCCATAACATACAATAATTATGCTTCTGGGAATGGTTTGTTTTTTGGTGAAATGATGTTACAAAAGGAAAACTAACGTGATCTTGCTTGATCTTGTAATGTTAAGCTTAAGGTAGTTGTTAATCTGTAGTACTGGAATGGTAGAGTTGTGTTTTGTCATTACTCAGGGGGAATCAGCCTATTTCTGTACACTTGTGTACACTTACTGCAATGAATAGGTCACTAATTTAAAGCATGAATGAAACACTTCCCCACAGATAGACACATATTCAGAGTAATGAAGAACTAGATTGGGCCAACTCGGCGCCAACATATCCCCAGACAGGTCATCACTCACGCCACAGGTTTTGATCGGGAATTTTTTAAAACATAATTACCCATTATTATATGAACTTCAGCACATCAATCTACTCTGTTTATATCTCCCCAAGGAAGATGGTGTATCCCCAGACGCCGAATACATAACTCAAATTATATTTTCAATCTTCCTGCAATGATAACTCTAAACCTATTTTCAAAGTATTTAAATGATTGATGATTGAATGTCCATTCTAAAATAATAATCCCAAAAGAGCATATCTGTTTCTATATTTGTTGACAAATAAAATATTATTTTTAACTCAACTCATCATATTTTTCAATCTTCCTTCAAAGTATTTAAATGATTGATGATTCAATGTCCATTCTAAAATTCATAATCCCAAAAGCGCATATCTGTTTCTATATTTGTTCACAAATAAAATATTATTTAAAAAAAAATTATTTATATTATTATTTTATTATATTATTTTTAGAATTTGCAAATTGTTTTCAGTTATTCATTTCCTCTATACCTATATATGTGGTCCATATATATGCAACCTAAATATGTGACACAATCTCAGTTCTGACTCCCCTTTGTGTTATATGTAATGAAGCCCACCACCTCCCACCCCCACCCCTCTCCCCTTCTCCACACCTCTCTCACTATTACACAAGATCTGCAACCCCATTGAGTTCTTTGTTTCTCATCTGATATCATTAAATACCTTTGTTTATTTAGTGTCACTCAATATAGCTGGAGGTCCCAGAGGTGGGTGGGGGGAATCCGGGTGGGGGATGTGGGTTGAGCATAAATGGTAAACAAACAATCTATATAAAAGGGGTACTCAAATACAAAAAGAATTGAGAATTTTAAGTATGTGATTATCAACTGAAATGAGTTCATAACTGTAGGAGCTGTGCCAAAATTAACTGAGGCAAGTTGAATAAAACTGGGCTAGTTGAGGGTTAAAAATCCCCTAGTTTTACTACATAAGGATATAATTTCATTAATATTGGGACTTAAAGCTCACTTAAAGTGTCCATTTTGTCTACTTGAATATGTTTAACCAGTTTCATTTTAAAAAGTGAAAAACTCAGCAAGCAGAGGTATAACACACAAAAATAAGTTCTTAAAAGACTAAGATAGCCATAACCTTATTAATATTCAAAATTTAAATAGACAGGCATTTCCTTTTAAAAATTCAAAGATTTCAGCTCTATAACCCACATAGTTTGACAGTTACTGGGCTTTAAAGTGGCATAATATCCATAAATTGGGTTTCTGTGGGCATTTTACAATTGTTAAAGAGACCTTAGCAATTAAACTACAGATCTGAAACTTTTTGGGGGACATACATAACAAACAAAAATTATATATAATACAGTTTAAGACTTGTCACACTAAGCATTTCCAAATAACAGGGCAAAATACGGAAAAAATGTCCAAAAAGGCACTTGGGCGAGTGTCTATGGCCCTCATACACAGGTTAAATGTCTACTAAAAACCTTGATTTTCGGCATATATAAAAAGGACATAATAATGCATTCCCAGATGGGATTTCAGCTCCATCAATCACATAGTTTAACAGTTACAGGGCTTAAAGGTGGTAAAAAGTCCAAATATTGGGTCATTGTGGGCCTTTTAGAGATCTCGATGTGGCTTTCAAATTAAAGCTTCAGACTTAAAAATTTGTTACATACTAAGATTACACATAGAATATGTATCTAATAAAGTTTGAAACTTCTCAGACTTACCATTTCCAAGTTACAGAGCAAAATATGTGAAAAATGTCTTAAAAGGGTCACTCAGGTGGGTGTTTAAGGTCCTCATACACAGGTTAAATGTCTACTTGAAGCCTTGATTTTTGGCACATGTAAAAAGAACATAATAATGTATTCCCAGATGAGATTTCAGCTCTATCAGTCACATAGTTTAACAGTCACAGGCCTTAAAATTGGCAAAAAGTCCAAATACTGGGTCTTTATGGGGCCTTCTAGAGACCTAAATGTAGCCTTCAAATTAAAGCTTCTGACTTAAAATTTGTCACATACTAAGATTACACATAGAATATGCATCTAATACAGTTTGAAACTTCTTAGACTTACCATTTCCAAGTTACAGGGAAAAATATGTGAAAAATGTCTAAAAATGGTCACTCGGGTGGGGATTTATGGTCCTCATACACAGGTTAAATGTCTTCTTAAAGCCTTAATTTTTGGCACATATAAAAATAACATACTAATATCTTCTCAGATACGATTTGAGCTCTATCAGTCACATAGTTTGACAGTCACAGGGCTTAAAAGTAGCAAAAAGTCCAAATATTGGGTCTTTGGGAGCCTTTTAGAGACCTCAATTTGACCTTCAAAATTAAAGCTTCAGACTTAAAATCTGTTACATACTAAGATTACACACAGAATATATATCTAATACAGTTTGAAACTTCTCAGACTTACCATTTCCAAGTTACAGGGAAAAAGATGTGAAAAATGTCTTATAAGGGTCACTCGGGTGGGTGTTTATGGTCCTGATACACAGGTTAACTGTCTATTAAAGGCCTAAATGTTGGGGCACATATAAGAAAACACATAGATATATTCCCAGATGATATTTAACTTAGATGAGAGACATAGTTTGAAAGCTACAGTGCTTGAAAGTGGCAAAAAGTGCATAAATTGGGTCTCTGTGGGCACTTTTGAGACCTTAAGTCGACCCCTTTGGGTAAACCTACAGCCCTAAAATTTTCTACAGACAAGGATTACATATCAAAGTTATACCTAGCGCAGTTTGAGACTCATCAGAATTATCACTTCCAAATTATAGGGCAAAATATGTGTAAAGTATAGCAAAAAATCCCTAAGTGGGGGTATTTATGGGCCTCAAACACAATTTTCTCCTCAACTTAAAGTCATGATTTTCGGCACATGTACTAAGAACATATTAATGTGTTGTCAGGTAAAATTTCAGCCAGCTGAGCATCATAGTTTGTGACCTACAGGGCTCTAAGTGGCCAAAAGTGCAATTTCTGACCTTAAGGTGGCCATAAGTTCTTTTTTACTGGGAGTTTAAGGTCACCTTAAAATAGGGATCTTCCTTTGGGCACCCTTAACATGTGTACCAAGTTTGAAAAAAAAATATTAATTTGTTTTTGAGTTATCGCGTCCACAAGGAAATTTCTACGGCGGCGGCGGCGGCGGCGGCGCGACGGACCTGAATCCAATATATCCCCGACTTTCGTCTGGGGATATAATTAATTATCTAAACAGGATAAGATACAATAACTTACTATACTTGAAACATTATTGAATAGGATTTGTGAAATTAAGAAACAACTATGTATTTTCTTTGTTTTAAATATTTTTCACATGATTCTTATTTTTCTCTTAAGTACAGCAGAAGACATCGCAAGATTTTTCTTATTTTTAGAGACAGATGGGCCTGGTTAATCACAATTATTCTTTCAATTTCTGCTGGGAGTGGAAACAAACTATTCACCTGATACACAATAACATAAGGATACATTCATCATAGGGTGAGATGTCCATGTCTTCTATGTCGGAGGTGTGTCTGAACAACTCCCCCAGGTACAAGTGTCTGTCTGGCCAGCGTCTGTAATGCCTCACCACCCCGTTATCACAGACTGTATACAGCTTGCTGCCATGACTGTTGTACCTTCAGAGAAATAAAGAAAACATGGACAATTGCTACAGATAAATCACAGACAGCAGATGTGGATATGGCCAATTGTAAGCCTAAAACACACGACAGACTGAGATAATGAGTGTTATTAAGGTTTAAAAGATACAACAGAGAGAAAAGGATATGGTGAAGCGTTATACCTAAAACACAACACAGAAAAAGATACTCTCAATTCTAACACCTACCAGACACCACACAGATATAGATATGGTCAACTTTTTACCCTAGAAAATAAAGGTATTTCCAATTGTTAAGCATATGGCAAATTTTAACATTCAGAACAGATAAAGATGCAGATGAGACACCAGCAATATGAAGCCCTTATCAGTTAAAATGAGTAAAATCGATCTAATTTCATCACAGTGTTCATTAAACTAGTGGATTCTGATGCACAACTTGTTGGTAGCTCATACCAAAACCTTCACAACTGATGTTCAGATTACTGTATTTGGTATCCGACCTTTAAATTCACACTGTATGTAGGTTTACCTGACTTTCCACACAGGTACATCTTTGTTTTCTGTAAGGGTCTCCTGTATTCCACAGTCTGGTAGGTACGCACTTACATCCTCACCTCCAAACACCAGCAGACCTGTCAAAATCAGAAATGTCACATCAGGGAAAGCCTGTAAGTTAACTTTGAATTATACAGAAGTAAACTGAAATATTCTTACTTTGGATGGAAGCCAAACAACCAACAACAACATGAACATGGCCGATTGAACAATAAGGCGGGACAACAAGTACAACATCAAATTATCTGCCTGATTTTAACTCAAAATAGCTGAATTGCCAACCATGAGACCACTTCCTCAATTAAATAACCAAATCCAAGAATATTTTGTTATCCACCGCGAGCAGTGTGTATGAAATACACGGGGATATACAGAGCAGGATATATTTTTTTTCATATATACCGGCTCCTCCTTACCATGGATAATTAGTTTAAACAAGAGCTGATTTTCATTAATATCTCAGAAGCTGTGTGACCTATAAATATCTATTATATACCATTAGAAAGGACTTTTTACAGCACTTCTGTTCATTTTGTTACACAAAAAATTCATGCAACACTGACTGAGAAATCTACGGAGCCCCTAATAGGACATGGTAAAAAAATAGCATCAGAGGTGCCCGTACCCCACAGCCTAGGAAAATATTTTCAACACCATGAGATATAGAAGTACTGTACCAGTACAAAGTTCAGGATACTTTCAGAGCACTGTCAGTTATATAAAGTTCCAAACAATGTTTAAATGGAGAAAATAATGTTTAAAAGAAAGATAATGCATCTAAAGATGAAGTATTAAAACAAGATAATTCAATAACAAGATGACAGCATTAATCAGTAAACTAAAATTTATCTTTACTCTTTATCTACATCTGCATGGCCGAATTATGGTTTAGATGTTTTGAATATTACCATGCATACAGAAGTGGTACTACATTTAATGAATGCTTATGTGCGGTGTTGGAGCAAAATCTGTGGCTCACTTGATGAAATTCTATCTCTTCTGGGGATTCCCCTTTAGCTCAGTTGGTTAAAGAGCTAGACTTGTGTTTATATCTGTGTGTAATCAGAAGGCTGTGAGTTCGAGATGCAGCAGATCCAATCAATAATTTCTCCCTTCCCACTACAGAGTTCGAGACGCAGCAGATCCAATCAATAATTTCTCCCTTCCCACTACAAATGGGAAGTTATGAAAGTAAAATTCTTAATAAATTCTAATATGAATTAACAGAGCTTAACCTGCATCAAAAGACAGACCCAAAGGTGCAACAAGATTTTAAAGGTCAAGGTCACTACGACAGGGCCAAAGGTCAAATCAAGGTCACACCATGATAATACACACCTATAGCCGATAACCAATGTCCCTACCAAGTATCAACTTCCTACACCTTATGGTTTCCGAGATATAGACCAGACAAGATTTTATAGGTCACTATGGCAAGGTCAAAGGTCGAATCAAGGTCACACCATGATGCTGCACACCTACACCCCCTAACGAATGTCCCTACCAAGTATCAACTTCCTACACCTTACGGTTTCTGAGATATAGCCCAGACAAGATTTTATAGGTCAAGGTCACTACAGCAAGGTCAAAGGTCAAATCAAGGTCACACCATGACGTTGCACACCTACACCCCCTAACCAATATCCCTACCAAGTATCAACTTCTTACACCTTACGGTTTCCGAGATATAGCCTGGACAAGATTTTATAGGTCAAGGTCACTACGGCAAGGTCAAAGGTCAAATCAAGGTCAGACCATGACGTTGCACAACTACACCCCTAACCAATATCCCTACCAAGTATCAACTTCCTACACCTTACGGTTTCTGAGATATAGCCCGGACAAGATTTTATAGGTCAAGGTCACTACGGCAAGGTCAAAGGTCAAATCAAGGTCAGACCATGACGTTGCACAACTACACCCCCTAACCAATATCCCTATAAAGTATCAACTTCCTACACCTTACGGTTTCCGAGATATAGCCCGGACAAGATTTTATAAGTCAAGGTCACTACGGCAAGGTCAAAGGTCAAATCAAGGTCACACCATGACGTTGCACACCTACACCCCCTAACCAACATCCCTACCAAGTATCAACTTCCTACACCTTACGGTTTCCGAGATATAGCCCGGACAAGATTTTATAAGTCAAGGTCACTACGGCAAGGTCAAAGGTCAAATCAAGGTCACACCATGACGTTGCACACCTACACCCCCTAACCAACATCCCTACCAAGTATCAACTTCCTACACCTTACAGTTTCCGAGATATAGCCTGGACAAGATTTTATAGGTCAAGGTCACTACGGCAAGGTCAAAGGTCAAATCAAGGTCACACCATGACGTTGCACAACTACACCCCCTAACCAATGTCCCTACCAAGTATAAACTTCCTACACCTTACGGTTTCTGAGATATAGCCCGGACAAGATTTTCAAACTCAAGGTCACTACGGCAAGGTCAAAGGTCAAATCAAGGTCACACCATGACGTTGCACACCTACACCCCCTAACCAATGTCCCTACCAAGTATCAACTTCCTACACCTTACGGTTTCTGAGATACAGCCCGGACAAACTTTTTCCCGCTGCCCGCCCACCCGCCCATCTGGACACCATGGGTGAAAACAATACCCGGACAGCCCTTAAGGGCTGTGGGGTAATAAAAATTACACCATGTATTAAGTTGTGCGCATGAGATGATCTCGTGATAACGAGAAAATAAGTTGTGATGAGATGATGTCATTATAATGAGATAATGTATTAAGTCGTGCGCACAAGATGATCTCGTGATAACGAGAAAATAAGTCGTGATAATGAGATGATTTCATTATAATGAGATAATAAGTCGTGATAACAAGATCATCTCATGATATCAAGATGATCTGGTGGTAATGAGATGATCTTGTGATATCAAGATCATCTTGTGATATCAAGATCATCTTGTGATAACAAGATCATCTCGTTATCACGACTTATTATCTCATTTATAATGAGATCATCCCATTAGCACCACTTGTTTACTTGATATCACAAGATCATCTCACTAGATAAAGTGGTGATCACCAGATGAAGTAGTTATCATGACATAATAAGTAGTGAGCACTAGTTGATATGGTGCTCACTACTTATTTTCTTGTTATCACAAGATGAAGTAGTGATCACCACATCATTTAGTTATAGCCAGATCATCTCATGCTCACCACATCATCTGGTGATAACAAGAAAATAAGTAGTGAGCACCACATCATCTGGTGATCACTAGATGAAGTGGTGAGCACGAGATGAACTAGATATATATTGGCTTCATCTGGTGCTAACCACATCATTCTATTATCACTAGTTCATCTCGTGCTCACCACGAAAGATACTTTTTCTTCGTTTTTTTTTTTTTGTGAAACTACAATGAATGTAAAAAGATGGACAAACACCCATGTAATTATTTTTAAAACACCAGTTGACAAACATCAAACCAAACCAATATTTAAACTATACAAATATTAAAGTTTCAATCAAGGTTTTCTGGACCAAGTACTACTGCTACTTTATAAATTAATCTGACATAAATGTTAAAGAGAGATGGCCTTCATTCTTACTAGAGAATCCATCGTCAACAGCAGTGTCGTAGTTTTCAGGTGTTGCAGTCACTGACTGCAGACTCTGGTTGGTGTCAATGTTGTGCAGGCCTCTCCCATCCAATGTGCTCACCTGGTCACACAAAATAGCATAAAATAACAGGTTTTTTTCTCTTTGGAAAATTACAAACAGCTGATTTATATAGTTCTCAAATCACCTTTTACAGATTATATTGGTCATTTTTTAAAGCTGAACATACAAAGTAATTGTTGTGGATGACAGAAATATTTGATATTTCTGTGTGGGGGTCAGTTTATGGTAACCTGGTATACATAAATCATTGATATTTGTTGAGTTACTTCGGTTTAAGTTGGCTTCCAACATACTGCACAGGTCCCAACACAACAAGTAAGTCAGGAGTAAATTGTCAAAACTTTTGCAGGTCAATATTCTGAAGAGTCAACCAAAAGCTATCAGCAACTACAAGGTAAAATATCCGTTTTATTTTCATACAATTTGCCCAGTTTTACAAATAATATTCATTTCAAAAATGACAACACAGAAAACACAATAACAGAAAATAAGTGTGTCTAACTGTTGAACTATATAATAATGATCTTCAAATGTTACAATGACCTTTTCAAGCAAATCACATACTGCTACAGATACATATGAGTAATAAATTTTCTCTTCCACAAGGACAGTAATTTTATGCATCTATAGCTGTGTATTAAAAAACAAGAGGAGAGTGCCCGTGAACGGGCACTGTGTCAGCTGACTGAGTGTTTTTGATTTGTGAAGGTAATAATGACAGGAAAGCATAATTATCAGGGAAAGTCTGTACAGAAGTACAGTAAATGGTAATTGAACAGCATGTTCAAAAGAAATTCTGAAACTGACAGAAGAAAAGGACAAAAAAGTTTTGCCCTGCAAATGGTATTATGAAGGAAAGTAACAAGGTAACTGTTTAAGTGTAAAGAGTAGGTTAAAACATATTTAAAGAAATACTGCAAATGCAGTATCCTCGTACGACCTTGAAGAAGGGGTCCCAAGGTCAAATACAACCACACAAAAACATTCCCAGCCCATGATTTCCTATAGGTTGGTTTACCATCCCAAACCTCTAGGACCAATAATAAGCGAGTTATAAGCACTTTTAAGTTTGGCTGTCCTGATTTGACCTTGAAGGAGGGGTCCAAAGGTCAAATCTGACCACACCAAAAGATTCCCAGCCCATGATTTCCTATAGGATGGTTTACCATCCCAAACCTCTAGAACCAATGATAAGCGATTTATAGGCACTTTTAAGTTTGGCCATCTTTCTTTGACCTTGAAGGAGGGGTCCAAGGTCAAATCTGACCACACCAAATGATTCCCAGCCCATGATTTCCTGTAGGTTGGTTTACTATCCCAAACCTGTAGGACCAATAACAAGCGAGTTATAAGCAATTTTATGTTTGGCTATCCTCAACTGATCCTGAAGGAGGGGTCCAAGGTCAAATCTGACCACACCAAAAGAATCCCAGTCCATGATTTCCTATATGTTGTTTTACCATCCCAAACCTCTAAGACCAATAATAAGCGAGTTATAAGCACTTTTAAGTTTGGCTATCCTCGTTTGACCTTGAAGAAGAGGTCCAAGGTAAAATCGGACCACATCAACAGATTCCCAGCCCATGATTTCCTATATGTCTGTTTACCATCCCAAACCTCTAGGACCAATAATAAGTGAGTTATAAGCACTTTTAAGTTTGGCTATCCTCATTTGACCTTGAAGGAGGGGTCAAAGGTCAAATCTGACCACACCAAAAGATTCCCAGCCCATGATTTCCTACAGGTTGGTTTACCATCCCAAACCTCTAGGACCAATAATAAGGGAGATATAAGCACTTTTCATGACTGACAAAGAAGCACATGTGGCGGCCATCTTGTTTTTCAAAATGAGGCCAAAAATATTCCCAGTCAAGATTTTATAATGAGGAACATATCCTGCAAATTTGAGATCTCTACCTATAATACCCTTTCCTCTAGAGGGCCAACAAAAGTCCTTGTTTAAAGTCGAATAAACGTCCCTGGCGGCCATTTTGTTTTTCAAAAATATTCCCAGGCAACATTTTATGGTTATTAATATATTCTGCAAACTTGAGAAGGCTAGCTATAATATTTTTTTCATTAGAGCGGTAATGGTGAAATCTCTCTACACACTGCGGCTATCCAGTGGATACAATGATTTACTCAATAGTGAGAACCTGAACGTAGCTATTGCTCAGCTATAGCATGACATAGAGGTCTGCAATTTCACTATGATATAACTGACCAAAAATTATGTGAATAACATATTTAAACAAAATACTCTAAATGTAATAGTTTTCAAGTTACAACTGATTTTAACAAAATACTCCAAATGCAATATTTTTCAAGTTACAATTGATTTACTCAACAGTCAGTACCTGAAAATAGCTATTGCTCAGTTGTGCCCTCAGCTACAGGTCTGTAATTTCACTATGTTATAGCTGACCCAAAAGTAGCTGAATAACATATTTACACAAATTTCTGTAAATGCAATAGTTTTCAAGTTATAAATGATTTACTCAACAGTGATAACCTCAAAGTAGCTATTACTCAGCTATGCCATGAGCTACAGGTCTGAAATTTTACTATGTTATAGCTGACCCCAAAACAGGTGAATAACATATTTACACAAAATACTGTAAGTGCAATAGTTTTCAAGTTATAAGTGATTTACTCAACAGTGATAACCTAAAAGTAGCTATTACTCAGCTATGCCATGAGCTTCAGGTCTGAAATTTTACTATGTTATAGCTGACCCCAAAATAGGTGAATAACATATTGAAACAAAATACTACAAATGCAATAATTTTCAAGTTATAAGTGATTTACTCAACAGTGATAACCTAAAAGTAGCTATTACTCAGCTATGCCATGAGCTACATGTCTGAAATTTTACTATGTTATAGCTGACCCAAAAGTAGGTGAACAACATATTTAAGCAAAATACTGTAAATGCAATATTTTTCAAGTTACAATTGATTTACTCAACAGTCAGTACCTGAAAATAGCTATTGCTCAGTTGTGCCATGAGCTACAGGTCTGTAATTTCACTATGTTATAGCTGACCCAAAAGTAGCTGAATAACGTATGGAAACAAAATACTCTAAATGCAATACTTTTCAAGTTATAAGTGATTTACTCAACAGTGATAACCTCAAAGTAGCTATTACTCAGCTATGCCATGAGCTATAGGTCTGTAATTTCACTATGTTATAGCTGACCCAAAAGTAGGTGAACAACATATTTAAGCAAAATACTCTAAATGCAATAGTTTTCAAGCTACAACTGATTTACTCAGTAGTGAGAACCTGAAAATAGCTATTGCTCAGCTATGCCATGAGCTATAGGTCTGTAATTTCACTATGTTATAGCTGACCCAAAAGTAGGTGAACAACATATTTTAACAAAATACTCCAAATGCAATATTTTTCAAGTTACAACTGATTTACTCAACATACAGTACCTGAAAATAGCTATTGCTCAGTTGTGCCATGAGCTACAGGTCTGTAATTTCACTATGTTATAGCTGATCCAAAAGTAGCTGAATAACATATTTACACAAATTTCTGTAAATGCAATAGTTTTCCAATTATAACTGATTTACTCAACAGTGAGAACTTCAAAGTAGCTATTACTCAGCTATGAAATGAGCCACAGGTCTGAAACTTCACTATGTTATAGCTGACCCCAAAATAGGTGAATAACATATGAAACAAAATACTCTAAATGCAATAGTTTTCAAGTTATAAGTGATTTACTCAACAGTGATAGCCTAAAAGTAGCTATTACTCAGCTATGCCATGAGCTACAGGTCTGAAATTTTACTATGTTATAGCTGGCCCAAAAGTAGCTGAATAACATATTTATACGAAATTCTCTAAATGCAATAGTTTTTAAGTTACAAGTGATTTTACTCATGATGGAAGTTACTGAAAAGTCCAAAAGTAGGTATTACTCACTTAGCTATTGAGACAGACACCCAAGTTACTCACCATACTGTAGCTATGAAAAAAGTAGCTGAACAACATATTTTAACAAAATCCTCTAAATGCAACACTTTTCAAGTTATAAGTGATTTACTCAACAGTGATAACCTCAAAGTAGCTATTACTCAGCTATGCCATGAGCTATAGGTCTGTAATTTCACTATGTTATAGCTGACCCAAAAGTAGGTGAACAACATATTTAAGCAAAATACTCTAAATGCAATAGTTTTCAAGTTACAACTGATTTACTCAGTAGTGAGAACCTGAAAATAGCTATTGCTCAGCTATGCCATGAGCTATAGGTCTGTAATTTCACTATGTTATAGCTGACCCAAAAGTAGGTGAACAACATATTTTAACAAAATACTCCAAATGCAATATTTTTCAAGTTACAACTGATTTACTCAACATACAGTACCTGAAAATAGCTATTGCTCAGTTGTGCCATGAGCTACAGGTCTGTAATTTCACTATGTTATAGCTGATCCAAAAGTAGCTGAATAACATATTTACACAAATTTCTGTAAATGCAATAGTTTTCCAATTATAACTGATTTACTCAACAGTGAGAACTTCAAAGTAGCTATTACTCAGCTATGAAATGAGCCACAGGTCTGAAACTTCACTATGTTATAGCTGACCCCAAAATAGGTGAATAACATATGAAACAAAATACTCTAAATGCAATAGTTTTCAAGTTATAAGTGATTTACTCAACAGTGATAGCCTAAAAGTAGCTATTACTCAGCTATGCCATGAGCTACAGGTCTGAAATTTTACTATGTTATAGCTGGCCCAAAAGTAGCTGAATAACATATTTATACGAAATTCTCTAAATGCAATAGTTTTTAAGTTACAAGTGATTTTACTCATGATGGAAGTTACTGAAAAGTCCAAAAGTAGGTATTACTCACTTAGCTATTGAGACAGACACCCAAGTTACTCACCATATTGTAGCTATGAAAAAAGTAGCTGAATAACATATTTTAACAAAATCCTCTAAATGCAACACTTTTCAAGTTATAAGTGATTTACTCAACAGTGATAACCTCAAAGTAGCTATTACTCAGCTATGCCATGAGCTACAGGTCTGAAATTTTACTATGTTATAGCTGACCCAAAAGTAGCTGAATAACATATTTATACGAAATTCTCTAAATGCAATAGTTTTCAAGTTATAAGCGATTTACTCAACAGTGATAACCTAAAAGTAGCTATTACTCAGCTATGCCATGAGCTACAGGTCTGAAATTTCACTATGTTATAGCTGGCCCAAAAGTAGCTGAATAACATATTTATACGAAATTCTCTAAATGCAATAGTTTTTAAGTTACAAGTGATTTTACTCATAATGGAAGTTACTGAAAAGCCCAAAAGTAGCTATTACTCACTTAGCTATTGAGACAGACACCCAACTTACTCACCATATTGTAGCTATGAAAAAAGTAGCTGAACACCATGCTGTAAAATGCTGTAAATGCAACACTTTTCAAGTTATAAGTGATTTAGTGCATGATTTCATGAATTTTAATGCATTAAAAATTATTAAAAAAATTTATTAAAAAAAAAGTAAGACAGATCCAGGTCTCATACTCACACAAGAGAATCTACCTCTGGCCTAGTACATATATGCAAGATATGAGAGAAATTCCTGCAATAGTCACTGAGAAAATTGTGATAAAAAGTTGAAATTTTCACACTTTTGGTGGGGGTACCCCCCTTGTAATGTCTCTAGCAAAGACGAACAGACAGATTTGCATGCCTTGAACAATTTTTCATCCTCGATAGATAAGGTATCTTTTAAAAAAAACAGCATGTCTCTAGGCCTTGTAGTTTTGGAGAAGAAGTTGTTCACGCGGACGTGTACGCGTACGCCAACGCCGCAGAGTGATGACATAATGTCAGCTGACTGACAAGTCAGCTGACATAAAAAGTCTTCAAACTGAAGGAACCACAACAGATTTAACCTTGCTTTAAAAATCAAACACCTTTTCAACATGAGCAGCTGGTTATAACAAATCTGTAATGTAAGACTTGCATTAAGTGGTTAGAAGTGTTACATGTATGTCCAGGTTGAAGTCCAACATATTACAGTATAAGCCAAAAGGCATGTAACAGAGAAAATATCTGTGACATTACACTGGAAACGCTTTATTATTCAGTTGTTTTGTTTTTGTTTTGTTTTTTTGTTTGTTTGTTTTTTTAAGCTGCTAGTGTACACATAGATTATGACAAATTTAATGTACACATATCCCATGTGTCCCCACAAGAGATTACCTTACAAATACCATCAGTTGCTACAGTTACTACTCCTCTCTGACTCCCACACCACGGCCAGCTTCCATCAAGGTACATCACATCTCGTATAACACCACTATGGAGCTATTGTAAATATATAAGCAGAATAACAGCCAAATATGGTGCTGCTGCACAAAAACAATTACTGAACAATGAACATGTGGAAATTTTGTTCAATCCACTACTGTTGTGTGTAACTTGGAAATTGATGGAAATACCAGGATTTGCAACACAGAAAACCTGAGTCCATTTACATAATGGGGATCGATAAAAAATGGATCAAAACTCAAGTCAGGTGTAATACAAAAAGCCACACTCTTCTACTGTATTTGAGCTGAACACTGACTGATCATTTTGTAAATGTGGCTGAGTGGCCATATCACTTCACTTGCTGAACATGGAAAGGTTAAACAGAGGACAAACATATGACCATTCATTGCTATAAATGGTGAACTTCATATACATTGCGAGTCCTTGCGACATAATGTTTTAAACCTGGCACTATAATAAACCTTTAAAATAAATAGAATTTAAGGTAAATATCAAGTCATATATTCTTACATTGTAAAGAGATCTTTCTAAGGGAAACCAAACTAAATGTTGACAATAAATTTGACACTGTGGTTCAGTCTCACCATTATTATTGTTTGTTACAAGATAATAATCTCGAACTGATTTACTACTCACATCATACAGAAAGTCTAAAGGCAAAGGCATCCTGAGGTCAAACAGTGCAAGACCCTGAAAAACAAGTATTACACAAACTTTTAATCTTATTAAACACTGATTTATTCACAAATGATGGATATGGATAACTTATACATTACCTGCAAATTATAGCTGAACACTAAAAACAGCACCAAAGCTGGGAAATATTTCGGACTGATTTATCTCTTGCAGAAGGTTTTACATATTTTGATGGAAAGCATGACTTGTTAGGGTCTTTCTGTCAGAGATCATCACACAGAAGAGTAGAATTTTGGCCAGGTGCCCATTCATGTTTTTGTCACAGTGCAGTGAATGTACAAATTAACAAATGTTATAAATCAAAAGAGCAACACCATAAAATATGTCAAACCCAAAATGACAGGAATTTGAGTGTATGAATACTAGTGTGATTCTTGTAAAATGTGCATTCTTAAAGGTATTGAAATGACTTCAAATTGTATTATAAGACAATACCTTTGTGTTATGAAATAAATGTAACATTTTAAAATGAATCTTAAAAGAAAAAAAATCTGAACAACATTGCAGCAATAAGATAAGAATATTTATATGGCTAGCTTCAGCAAACCTTTCCATTTACACAGGTACAAAATGCTAAATTAGGTGAGGCTGGGTCAACACATAATGCTGTTCGGTCCCGACCATTAAAGGCACCTAAAAAGACAGAAGAAACTTTCAATCCTTGATAGAACAACAAATGCCAGAGGGTTTTTGTAGAAACAAAATGTGCAAAAGTTGCATAAAAATATTCTAAAAGTGAATCATACTTAAGATGTAAAAGAACTTAGTCAGGGATCTCTCTGTAACAATAGACAATATCAAAAACCACTTGACAATATCCATCCATAATAGCAAGTTAGAGATCCTTAAGAGTTCAAAAGAAGACAGTTGCTTTAATTATGTCCCATTTTATATAAACACCAACTACAAAATGTCTAACAATTTTAGATGTTTATTGTAACAATAAATAATATTATTGGTTGATATGCTAGTGATAAACTGAACCACATAAATCTAAAACTGTTGAACCTTGTTAGATCACTTCTCATAGAACCAGAATTACCAGGATTTCAAGACAAGGTATATATTTCTACTTTAAAGGGACTTCTGGTTGCATTGGTTTAACTTCTAGACATGTGCACACTTACAATTGTCGTAGGCAAGAACCTGCTCCCCTTTCTCTACATCTACCACTGTCAGACGGCGGGATGTTGATGTTGCAAGAATCTACAACATACAACAAGTTAATAACTAGATATGAAAAAGGTCCCCAAGCAAGAATTCTAAGAACTCCTCTACAAAAAGGTTTTATTTACAAAAACAAAGTGGCCCTGATGTAGACATTGGTCACTCAAACCTGTAAAAGTTGCAGTATCAGGCTGTAAGCAGAATGTACGCTTTATTATGTTTTGTACCCGACGGAAATGTGGGTTACTTAAAACTATAGCAGTTGCAGTATTAGAATGTAAGAAGAATGTGCTTTGCCTTTAATAATCTGTTGAATATCTCAAATAAACTTCCTTTTAGTGTGAACAATAGACACATCATTTTTATGTGCACATGCAAGATATGAAGTATTGAAGATATTCAGAAACTTTGATCACTGTCTCTACGAATAAATTCACCTGTGTTCCAAATAATACACACTTTTTGAACTTCAATATGGGTTTTTAGTTAAGTTATAAATGAGTTCTAAGCATTTTAGGTTTGGCTACCCTCATCTGACTTGAAGGAGGGGTCCTAGGTCAAATTAAACCACATCAGAAGATTCCCAGCCCATAATTTCCTATACGCTGATTTCACATCCCAAACCTCTTCGAATAATAATAAGCAAGTTATAAGCAGTTTTATGTATGGCTACCCTCGTTTGACCTTGAAGCAGGGGCCCAAGGTCAAATCTGACCACATCAGAAGATTGCTAGTCCATGATTTTCAAAAGGTTGGTTTCACATCCCAAACCACTAGGAGCAATGATAAGTGAATTACTAGAAATAGGACGCCCTGTTGCTTGTAGCTGCGACATATGAATAGAAACAGGATAGCATAGAAGAACACACATTATCATGTGTAATGTCCACCCTATCAACCTTTTGTTAAGAAGATAGAAGCAAATTCCTGTTTTTCTATTTTTGGCAAAAATTCGAAAATTCAAAATGGCCGCCATTTTTGGGAAAAGGAAAATTTTTTGAAAATTGCCAAGAGTACATTTCTTAGATACCCTATGGGTCGAAAATTTTAACGAAATAACTCTATTTTGCACGGTTAAGGCCAGTTTGTGTTTTTCCATTTTTGGCAAAAATTCGAAAATTCAAAATGGCCGCCATATGTGGGGAGGGGAAAATTTTTGGAAAATTGCAAAGAGTACATTTCTTAGATACCCCTTGGGTCGAAAATTTCGCCGAAATCGCTCTATCTCGCACAGTTAAGGAGATAGAAGCAAATTTGTGTTTTGCCATTGTTGGCAAAAATGCTAAAATTCAAAATGGCCGCCATTTTTGGGGAGGGGAAAATTTTTTGAAAATTGCAAAGATTACATTCCTTAGATACCCTGTGGGTTGAAAATTTCGACGAAATCGCTCTATCTCGCATGGTTAAGGAGATAGAAGCAAATTTGTGTTTTGCCATTTTTGGCAAAAATTTGAAAATTCAAAATGGCCGCCATTTTAGCGGAGGGGAAATTTTTTTTAAATTGCCAAGAATACAATGCTCAAACACCTGTGGGTCGAAAATTTTGACGAAATCGCTCTATCTCGCACGGTTAAGGAGATAGAAGCAAATTTGTGTTTTGCCATTTTTGGCAAAAATTCGAAAATTCAAAATGGCCGCCATTTTTGGGGAGGGGAAAATTTTTGGAAAATTGCAAAGAGTACACTCCTTAGATACCCTGTGGGTTGAAAATTTCGACGAAATCGCTTTATCTCACACAGTTAAGGAGATAGAAGCAAATTTGTGTTTTGCCATTTTTGGCAAAAATTCTAAAATTCAAAATGGCCGCCATTTTTGGGGACAGGAAAATTTTTTAAAAATTGGCAAAAGTAGAATTCTCAGATACCCTGTGGGTCGAAAATTTTGCCGAAATCGCTCTATCTCGCACGGTTAAGGAGATGGAAGCAAATTAGTGTTTTGCCATTTTTGGCAAAAATTCGAAAATTCAAAATGGCCGCCATTTTAGGGGAGGGGAAATTTTTTTTAAATTGCCAAGAATACAATGCTCAAACACCTGTGGGTCGAAAATTTTGACGAAATCGCTGTATCTCGCACGGTTAAGGAGATAGAAGGATATTTGTGTTTTGCCATTTTTGGCAAAACTTCGAAAATTCAAAATGGCCGCCATTTTTGGGGAGGGGAAAATTTTTTGAAAATTGTAAAGATTACATTCCTTAAATACCCTGTCGGTCGAAAATTTCGACGAAATCGCTCTATCTCGCACGGTTAAGGAGATAGAAGCAAATTTGTGTTTTGCCATTTTTGGCAAAAATTCTAAAATTCAAAATGGCCGCCATTTTTGGGGAGGGGAAAATTTTTGGAAAATTGTAAAGATTACATTCCTTAAATACCCTGTGGGTCGAAAATTTCGACGAAATCGCTCTATCTCACACGGTTAAGGAGATAGAAGCAAATTTGTGTTTTGCCATTTTTGGCAAAAATTCAAAATGGCCGCCATTTTTGGGGAGGGGAAAATTTTTGGAAAATTGCAAAGAGTACACTCCTTAGATACTCTGTGGGTTGAAAATTTCGACGAAATCGCTCTATCTCACACAGTTAAGGAGATAGAAGCAAATTTGTGTTTTGCCATTTTTGGCAAAAATTCTAAAATTCAAAATGGCTGCCATCTTTGGGGAGGGGAAAATTTTTTAAAAATTGGCAAGAGTAGAATTCTCAGATATCCTGTGGGTCGAAAATTTTGCCGAAATCGCTCTATCTCGCACGTTAAGGAGATAGAAGCAAATTAGTGTTTTGCCATTTTTGGCAAAAATTCGAAAATTCAAAATGGCCGCCATTTTAGGGGAGGGGAAATTTTTTTTAAATTGCCAAGAATACAATGCTCAAACACCTGTGGGTCGAAAATTTCGACGAAATCGCTCTATCTCGCACGGTTAAGGAGATAGAAGCAAATTTGTGTTTTGCCATTTTTGGCAAAAATTCGAAAATTCAAAATGGCCGCCATTTTTGGGGAGGGGAAAATTTTTTGAAAATTGCAAAGATTGCATTCCTTAAACACCCTGTGGGTCGAAAATTTCGACGAAATCGCTCTATCTCGCACGGTTAAGGAGATAGAAGCAAATTTGTGTTTTGCCATTGTTGGCAAAAATGCGAAAATTCAAAATGGCCGCCATTTTTGGGGAGGGGAAAATTTTTGGAAAATTGCAAAGAGTACACTCCTTAGATACCCTGTGGGTCGAAAATTTCGACGAAATCGCTCTATCTCGCACGGTTAAGGAGATAGAAGCAAATTTGTGTTTTGCCATTTTTGGGGAGGGTAAAATTTTTGGAAAATTGCAAAGAGTACACTCCTTAGATACCCTGTGGGTCGAAAATTTTGACGAAATCACTCTATCTCACACAGTTAAGGAGATAGAAGCAAATTGGTGTTTTGCCATTTTTGGCAAAAATTCTAAAATTCAAAATGGCCGCCATTTTTGGGGAGGGGAAAACTTTTGGAAAATTGGAAAGATTGCATTCCTTAGATACCCAGTGGGTCGAAAATTTTGACGAAATTGCTCTATCTCGCACGGTTAAGGAGATAGAAGCAAATTTGTGTTTTGCCATTTTTGGCAAAAATTCGAAAATTCAAAATGGCCGCCATTTTTGGGGAGGGGAAAATTTTTGGAAAATTGCAAAGAGTACACTCCTTAGATACCCTGTGGGTCGAAAATTTCGACGAAATCGCTCTATCTCGGACGGTTAAGGAGATAGAAGCAAATTTGTGTTTTGCCATTTTTGGCAAAAATTCTAAAATTCAAAATGGCCGCCATTTTTGGGGAGGGGAAAACTTTTGGAAAATTGGAAAGATTGCATTCCTTAGATACCCTGTGGGTCGAAAATTTCGATGAAATCGCTCTATCTCGCACGGTTAAGGAGATAGAAGCAAATTTGTGTTTTGCCATTTTTGGCAAAAATTCTAAAATTCAAAATGGCCGCCATTTTTGGGGAGGGGAAAATTTTTGGAAAATTGGAAAGATTGCATTCCTTAGATACCCAGTGGGTCGAAAATTGCGACGAAATCGCTCTATCTCGCATGGTTAAGGAGATAGAAGCAAATTTGTGTTTTGCCATTTTTGGCAAAAATTCGAAAATTCAAAATGGCCGCCATTTTTGGGGAGGGGAAAATTTTTTGAAAATTGCAAAGAGTACATTCCTTAGATACCCTGTGAGTCAAAAATTCTGTCGAAATCGCTCTATCTCTTACGGTTTCTGAGATATTAGCAAATTACTCAAAAGTAGTACTGAAAATACACAATGAAGTACCTAAATGGCTATTACTCATGTACTGACAAAGCTATCAGTCCCAAATGCAATACCAAGCGAGCTATGGACATAACAATCTTGTATTCAAAATTGTAGTAAAATATCTTTAATTATTTTGGCTTAAATGCACAGAAACCAATGGGTACTGAAAATAGCTGTACTTAAGTATTACTCAGTAAGCAAAAGAGGTACAACAGCCAAAAGCAATCCCAAGCAAGCTACTGACCCAATAAGCCTGCATACCAAATTTGGTGACAATAGCTCTAATACTTTTCCTTTAAATGAGCGGAAACCATGCGTGACGCCGGACATCGGACGCCGGACGCCAGACGCCGGACATCGGACGCCGGACATCGGACGGCGCAAAAAGCAAAAATAATATATCCACCCCCCAGGGGGGTGGACATAATAAGAAAATTTAAGTTTGGCTACCCTCGTTTGACCTTGAAGGAGGAGCCCAAGGTCAAATCTGACCACATCAGATTCCCACCCCATGACTTCTTATAGATCAGTTTTACATCCCAAATCTCTAGGACCAACAGCGTCACATATGTGTGAGATCTGTTTTCAAATAGGAGTAAATCAAGTTCCTTTATAATAAAAGTATGAATGGGAAATTACAAAAATTCATATTTCAAGTAATGGGTTAATCTTTTCAACAATTTAATTAAATATTTTGATGTCAAGCTTTACTGATTATAATGTAGCAACATACCTTGCTTCCATCACTGCAAAATCTCACTGCATTTACATTTCTTACAAGGCTGACTGTGGTTATCTGCATAAAACAAAAACTTTTTACATGACAATTTGTTTCCACAACAAAAGTAAACTCAAAATCAGGTAAACACAATTTATGAAATACATAAATATATAAAAATACTAAACTAGAGGGATGCTTTTGCTAACAAAAGCGAAGCGTCCCTTAAAGTTTAAAATGCTTTGTGGTTTTCATAAGCATGCTGTAAAGCTAAGAATGCACAAAGCTGCACCGTATGCTTTCCCAATACCTCTTAATACATTCTGAAGCTATAAAAGCAACAATAAAGGAGATATAAGGCAAAAACTCAAAATCAGCTATTTTATGACCCCAGTTTGACCCATAAGGGGGGGGGCCAGGGGGTAAAACTGACCGGCTATTTAGATTCTCCACATGTGCTTTCCCAATACCTCTTAATACATTCTGAAGCTATAAAAGCAACGATAAAGGAGATATAAGGCAAAAACTCCAAAGCAGCTATTTATGACCCCAGTTTGGCCCATAAGGGGGGGGTCGGGGGGTAAAACTGACCAGCTATTTAGACTCTCCACATATTCTTTCTCAATACCTCTTAATACATTCTGAAGCTATAAAAGCAACAATAAAGGAGATATAAGGCAAAAACTCAAAATCAGCTATTTTATGACCCGAGTTTGACCCATAAGGGGGGGGGCCGGGGAGTAAAACTGACTGGCTATTTAGACTCTCCACATATGCTTTACCAATACCTCTTAATACATTTTGAAGGTATAAAAGCAACAATAAAGGCGATATAAGGCAAAACTCCAAAGCAACTATTTTATGACCCCAGTTTGACCCATAAAGGGGGGTCGGGGGATAAAACTGACCGGCTATTTAGATTCTCCACATATGCTTTCCCAATACCTCTTAATACATTCTGAAGCTATAAAAGCAACGATAAAGGAGATATAAGGCAAAAACTCCAAAGCAGCTATTTATGACCCCAGTTTGGCCCATAAGGGAGGGGTCGGGGGGTAAAACTGACCAGCTATTTAGACTCTCCACATATTCTTTCTCAATACCTCTTAATACATTCTGAAGCTATAAAAGCAACAATAAAGGAGATATAAGGCAAAAACTCAAAATCAGCTATTTTATGACCCCAGTTTGACCCATAAGGGGGGGGGGGGCCCGGGAGTAAAACTGACCGGCTATTTAGACTCTCCACATATGCTTTACCAATACCTCTTAATACATTTTGAAGGTATAAAAGCAACAATAAAGGAGATATAAGTCAAAACTCCAAAACAACTATTTTATGACCCCAGTTTGACCCATAAGGGGAGGGCCGGGGAGTAAAACTGACCGGCTATTTAGACTCTCCACATATGCTTTCCCAATACCTCTTAATACATTCTGAAGCTATAAAAGCAGCAATAAAGGAGATATAAGGCAAAAAACTCCAAAGCAGCTATTTATGACCCCAGTTTGGCCCATAAGGGGGGTCGGGGGGTAAAACTGACCGGCTATTTAGACTCTCCACATACGCTTTCCCAATACCTCTTAATATATTCTGAAGCTATAAAAGCAACAATAAAGGAGATAAAGGCAAAAACTCAAAATCGGCTATTTTATGACCCCAGTTTGACCCATAAGGGGGGGTCGGGGGGTAAAACTGACCGGCTATTTAGACTATCCAAATATGCTTTCCCAATACCTCTTAATACATTCTGAAGCTACAAAAGCAACAATAAAGGAGATATAAGGCAAAAACTCAAAATCAGCTATTTTATGACCCCAGTTTGACCCATAAGGGGGGGGGGGGCCAGGGGGTAAAACTGACCGGCTATTTAGATTCTTCACATACGCTTTCCCAATACCTCTTAATATAATCTGAAGCTATAAAAGCAACAATAAAGGAGATAAAGGCAAAAACTCAAAAATCGGCTATTTTATGACCCCAGTTTGACCCATAAGGGGGGTCGAGGGGTAAAACTGACCGGCTATTTAGACTCTCCATATATGCTTTCCCAATACCTCTTAATACATTCTGAAGCTATAAAAGCAACAATAAAGGAGATATAAGGCAAAAACTCAAAATCAGCTATTTTATGACCCCAGTTTGGCCCATAAGGGGGGACCAGGGGGTAAAACTGACCGGCTATTTAGACTCTCCACATATGCTTTCCCAATACCTCTTAATATATTCTGAAGCTATAAAAGCAACAATAAAGGAGATAAAGGCAAAAACTCAAAATCGGCTATTTTATGACCCCAGTTTGACCCATAAGAGGGGGTCGGGGGGTAAAACTGACCGGCTATTTAGACTCTCCATATATGCTTTCCCAATACCTCTTAATACATTCTGAAGCTATAAAAGCAACAATAAAGGAGATATAAGGCAAAAACTCAAAATCAGCTATTTTATGACCCCAGTTTGACCCATAAGGGGGGGCCGTGGGGTAAAACTGACCGGCTATTTAGACTCTCCACATATGGTTTCCTATTACCTCCCAGTACATTTTATAGCTCTAAATGCAATACTTAAGAAGATAATTTGGGGGTTGGCCTAAATTTAAGGCTTTCAGATTGGAAGGTGTCAGAAAATCACTCATAAATGAGACATTTTTCAAGGGATTGCTCCCAAAATCTAATCAGCTTGCGTTTTCGATAGTATGAACAGGTGTGTCAAATTATAAGGCTCTGTAGCAAGTAGTTTTTCCTGAACTGTGATGACGGGGGGGTGTACTTCAAAAAATTGTTTTTGATCATGTGACCTTCATAAAGGTCAAAGGTCAAATTTAAGCATGCAGAAAAATTTTCCCATGCCTAAGGTATATAACTGCCAAATATGGTTTGAAACCTTCTAATAATAAGGGAGATATTCAAGGGAGACCATAATGCGGTGGCGGCGGCGAGGAAACTGAGGCGAAAACAAATAAGCGCCCTTTCAGGGACGCTTAATTATAAGTCAAATAATATATAAGTCCAAAATAACCAAAATGGTTGGTTTACTTACAAAAGGAAAAGATTAACAGTTTGCTTACAAAAAAATCTCAGTTTATGTTTACAGTTGTTTGTTTTGTTGCTGTGTGTATAGAGTAGAAACTCTGACCTCAGAATTAACAAAAATAACCAGACAATATGTCTGCGGGATGGGACAAATTCAGTGCAAAACATTGAGAAGTCCTCCAAGTGATACACAAGCACTCCTAGGTGTGTGGATGTCGTTTGACTTTGGAGACAACACATGTCAAGTCTAACATCAACAAAAATATGCAGTCTATGATTCCCTGTAAGTTTTTTCACATTCCTATCCACCCGAATTGACAATCAGGGAGATATAATGCCTTTATGCCTAAAATTTGACTTCAAGAAAGATTCACAGCCCTTAATTTTCCATAAGTTATCTCAATTTCCAAAACCTTTAGACCAATAATCATGGATATATAAAGCATTTTGGTAAGTCAAGCCCATTTGGCCAAAGGTCAAATCTGATCACATGGAAAGATTAGCAGTCCACAATTTCTTATAAGTTGTGTTTGACACTATAAAAGCTATAGCACCAATAACAAGGGAGATTCAAAACATTTTGGTCAATTCTGTTTCATGTTGAAGCTGGGTTCAAAGATCGAATCTGATCCAGTGAAAAAATTTGTGGCCAATGCTTTGATAGAAGTTGTTTTAAGATTCCAAACCTACTGGATTAATAAAAAAGTACAAAGCCTTTGTGTTGACTCCATTAAAGTTGACTCCATTAAACCTTGAAGCAGAGGTCAGTGGACCAATCTGATCCCAAGAAAGATTTGCAGTAAAAATTATCTGTAAGTTGTTTTGGCATTCCAAACATCTAGGACCAATACTAAGGGGAGATAAATGGCCTTCTTGCTTTGAAAATCCAAGTCAAACAGGACTTTGAAGCAGGGATTAATGACTGGATGCAGGTGCTCAAAGTCAAGGGCTCCTATATACTATGGTTTTCTTAAGTTTAACTGCAAATTTGAATGGCTTCCATTGTATATTTCCACAAGTACAAACTTAAGTATGCAAAGAAAGGGATAAAATGGGTCTCAGTGGGTGAGATTCGCATCCTCTAGTGACCTTAAACATATTAAATAAGGATCATACTTTAGTCCTTGGAGACATGTCGATCATTATTTCTTCTAGTATAATCTCCCCCATTTGTCATAGGACAAACTACAACCTTTGTTTTTCCATGTAGAATATCCATTGTCCCTGAATAAACTACAGCTGGAGTTTGCACCAGGACAATCTATTATTATGGTTTGTCATTGGCCTAGATCAGAGTTTTTACTGTGACTTACACATTTTCTTTTTTTAAAGCCTTGTTCCAAAATTTTAGATAACTGCAACTTACTGCATAACTCTGTATAAATTTTCCTTTTTGTGCAGAATACAAGTTAACTTTCCCGTCATAAGCTCCTGAGCAGAATAAGTAGCGGTCCTTTAAATATAAAACATAATTACAAAGAATGTTATAAAAAATATTAATAATAATAATTTTTTAAACATCAGTAAAGTTCTGAATAGATGTAACCTTGGGGCAATTTTACTTTACCGGTACGGGATCCGCCATATTTGATAATTGCAGGAAATTGTCAAGGAAATATGAAATTGAATTTAAAAAGTTATAAATGGGGGCAAGCCCCCAACCCCCAGAAATAGTATTCCTGTGTATTACAATAAAAATAAAAGGATGGAATTGATTAAAAACGTGGCATTACATTATCACCCAAATCTCGTACCGGTAAAGTAAAAACTAGCCGTAACCTTCCCCTAGGGCACTAGCATCTAAAACTGCAAAGTCCATTAACAGGCCAAAGTTGCCATCATAAAATGGAGCATTCACCAGGGGATGGTTAAGATGGGGGATAAGTGTGTATTGAGTTAACAGCTAAAACCAGCTACAGTCTATTGGTCACTGATTGTCTAGGGGAGTCTCTTTCCAGTCATAGAACTGAACCAATAAAGATATCATATTTTATTCTCAAACTTCTATAAAAGTAGGTCAAGTTACACATCAAAATGGGTATAACTTTCTCATGAATATAATGAATATGGAGTATACTACACTACTTACTGATTAATACGATGAACATGAAGTACAATACCAAAAATATATAAAAACAAGACCACTGCCGTGGTATGATCTCCCGCCGCACTACATCAAAAAGTAGGTGAACAACATATTTGACAAAACTCCTTTAAATTGAATAGTTTTGCTGTTAAAGTGAAAGCTCTCCCAAAAGTAGGTGAATGAGTTATTTGAGAAAAATTGGCTATCTACAATACTTTTAGCGATAATTTGCATTTACTCATTTTGAGTAGGTGAGTAATTAGCTATGAGTGTGAAACTTCACCAAGTGAAAGTTCTCCCAAAAGTAGGTGAATGAATTATTTGAGAAAAATTGGCTATCTGCAATACTTTTAGAGACTAGATTGGGCCAACTCGGCGCCAACATATCCCCAGACAGGTCATCACTCACGCCACAGGTTTTGATCGGGAATTTTTTAAAACATAATTACCCATTATTATATGAACTTCAGCACATCAATCTACTCTGTTTATATCTCCCCAAGGAAGATGGTGTATCCCCAGACGCCGAATACATAACTCAAATTATATTTTCAATCTTCCTGCAATGATAACTCTAAACCTATTTTCAAAGTATTTAAATGATTGAATGTCCATTCTAAAATAATAATCCCAAAAGAGCATATCTGTTTCTATATTTATTTGTTGACAAATAAAATATTATTTTTAACTCAACTCATCATATTTTTCAATCTTCCTTCAAAGTATTTAAATGATTGATGATTCAATGTCCATTCTAAAATTCATAATCCCAAAAGCGCATATCTGTTTCTATATTTGTTCACAAATAAAATATTATTTAAAAAAAAATTATTTATATTGTTATTTTATTATATTATTTTTAGAATTTGCAAATTGTTTTCAGTTATTCATTTCCTCTATACCTATATATGTGGTCCATATATATGCAACCTAAATATGTGACACAATCTCAGTTCTGACTCCCCTTTGTGTTATATGTAATGAAGCCCACCACCTCCCACCCCCACCCCTCTCCCCTTCTCCACACCTCTCTCACTATTACACAAGATCTGCAACCCCATTGAGTTCTTTGTTTCTCATCTGATATCATTAAATACCTTTGTTTATTTAGTGTCACTCAATATAGCTGGAGGTCCCAGAGGTGGGTGGGGGGAATCCGGGTGGGGGATGTGGGTTGAGCATAAATGGTAAACAAACAATCTATATAAAAGGGGTACTCAAATACAAAAAGAATTGAGAATTTTAAGTATGTGATTATCAACTGAAATGAGTTCATAACTGTAGGAGCTGTGCCAAAATTAACTGAGGCAAGTTGAATAAAACTGGGCTAGTTGAGGGTTAAAAATCCCCTAGTTTTACTACATAAGGATATAATTTCATTAATATTGGGACTTAAAGCTCACTTAAAGTGTCCATTTTGTCTATGCAAAGATTTCAGCTCTATAACCCACATAGTTTGACAGTTACTGGGCTTTAAAGTGGCATAATATCCATAAATTGGGTTTCTGTGGGCATTTTACAATTGTTAAAGAGACCTTAGCAATTAAACTACAGATCTGAAACTTTTTGGGGGGACATACATAACAAACAAAAATCATATATAATACAGTTTAAGACTTGTCACACTAAGCATTTCCAAATAACAGGGCAAAATGCGGAAAAAATGTCAAAAAAGGCACTTGGGCGAGTGTCTATGGCCCTCATACACAGGTTAAATGTCTACTAAAAACCTTGATTTTCGGCATATGTAAAAAGGACATAATAATGCATTCCCAGATGGGATTTCAGCTCCATCAATCACATAGTTTAACAGTTACAGGGCTTAAAGGTGGTAAAAAGTCCAAATATTGGGTCATTGTGGGCCTTTTAGAGATCTCGATGTGGCTTTCAAATTAAAGCTTCAGACTTAAAATTTGTTACATACTAAGATTACACATAGAATATGTATCTAATAAAGTTTGAAACTTCTCAGACTTACCATTTCCAAGTTACAGAGCAAAATATGTGAAAAATGTCTTAAAAGGGTCACTCAGGTGGGTGTTAAAGGTCCTCATACACAGGTTAAATGTCTACTTGAAGCCTTGATTTTTGGCACATGTAAAAAGAACATAATAATGTATTCCCAGATGAGATTTCAGCTCTATCAGTCACATAGTTTAACAGTCACAGGCCTTAAAATTGGCAAAAAGTCCAAATACTGGGTCTTTATGGGGCCTTCTAGAGACCTAAATGTGGCCTTCAAATTAAAGCTTCAGACTTAAAATTTGTCACATACTAAGATTACACATAGAATATGCATCTAATACAGTTTGAAACTTCTTAGACTTACCATTTCCAAGTTACAGGGAAAAATATGTGAAAAATGTCTAAAAATGGTCACTCGGGTGGGGATTTATGGTCCTCATACACAGGTTAAATGTCTTCTTAAAGCCTTAATTTTTGGCACATATAAAAATAACATACTAATATCTTCTCAGATAGGATTTGAGCTCTATCAGTCACATAGTTTGACAGTCACAGGGCTTAAAAGTAGCAAAAAGTCCAAATATTGGGTCTTTGGGAGCCTTTTCGAGACCTCAATTTGACCTTCAAAATTAAAGCTTCAGACTTAAAATCTGTTACATACTAAGATTACACACAGAATATATATCTAATACAGTTTGAAACTTCTCAGACTTACCATTTCCAAGTTACAGGGAAAAAGATGTGAAAAATGTCTTATAAGGGTCACTCGGGTGGGTGTTTATGGTCCTGATACACAGGTTAACTGTCTATTAAAGGCCTAAATGTTGGGGCACATATAAGAAAACACATAGATATATTCCCAGATGATATTTAACTTAGATGAGAGACATAGTTTGAAAGCTACAGTGCTTGAAAGTGGCAAAAAGTGCATAAATTGGGTCTCTGTGGGCACTTTTGAGACCTTAAGTCGACCCCTTTGGGTAAACCTACAGCCCTAAAATTTTCTACAGACAAGGATTACATATCAAAGTTATACCTAGCGCAGTTTGAGACTCATCAGAATTATCACTTCCAAATTATAGGGCAAAATATGTGTAAAGTATAGCAAAAAATCCCTAAGTGGGGGTATTTATGGGCCTCAAACACAATTTTCTCCTCAACTTAAAGTCATGATTTTCGGCACATGTACTAAGAACATATTAATGTGTTGTCAGGTAAAATTTCAGCCAGCTGAGCATCATAGTTTGTGACCTACAGGGCTCTAAGTGGCCAAAAGTGCAATTTCTGACCTTAAGGTGGCCATAAGTTCTTTTTTACTGGGAGTTTAAGGTCACCTTAAAATAGGGATCTTCCTTTGGGCACCCTTAACATGTGTACCAAGTTTGAAAAAAAAATATTAATTTGTTTTTGAGTTATCGCGTCCACAAGGAAATTTCTACGGCGGCGGCGGCGCGACGGACCTGAATCCAATATATCCCCGACTTTCGTCTGGGGATATAATAATTCGCATTTACTCATTTTGAGTAGGTGAGTAATTAGCTATGGGTCTGAAACTTCACCATGTGAAAGCTCTTCCAAAAGTAGGTGAATGAGTTATTTGAGAAAAATTGGCTATCTGCAATACTTTTAGCGATAATTCACATTTACTCATTTTCAGTAGGTGAGTAATTAGCTATGGGTCTGAAACTTCACCATGTGAAAGCTCTCCCAAAAGTAGGTGAATGAGTTACTTGAGAAAAATTGGCTAAGTACAATACTTTTAAGAGATAATTCGCATTTACTCATTTTGAGTAGGTGAGTAATTATCTACGGGTCTGAAACTTCGCCATGTGAAAGTTCTCCCATAAGTAGATGAATGAGTTATTTGAGAAAAATTGGCTATCTGCAATACTTTTAGAGATAATTCGCATTTACTCATTTTGAGTAGGTGAGTAATTAGCTATGGGTCTGAAACTTCACCAAGTGAAAGCTCTCCCAAAAGTAGGTGAATGAGTTATTTGAGAAAAATTGGCTATCTGCAATACTTTTAGCGATAATTCGCATTTACTTATTTTGAGTAGGTGAGTAATTAGCTATGGGTGTGAAACTTCACCAAGTGAAAGTTCTCCCAAAAGTAGGTGAATGAGTTATTTGGGAAAAATTGGCCATCTGCAATACTTTTAGAGATAATTCGCATTTACTCATTCTCAGTAGGTGAGTAATTAGCTATGGGTCTGAAACTTCACCATGTGAAAGCTCTTCCAAAAGTAGGTGAATGAGTTATTTGAGAAAAATTGGTTATCTGCAATACTTTTAGCGATAATTCGCATTTACTCATTTTGAGTAGGTGAGTAATTAGCTATGGGTCTGAAACTTCACCAAGTGAAAGCTCTCCCAAAAGTAGGTGAATGAGTTATTTGAGAAAAATTGGCTATCTGCAATACTTTTAGAGATAATTCGCATTTACTCATTTTGAGTAGGTGAGTAATTAGCTATGGGTCTGAAACTTCACCAAGTGAAAGCTCTCCCAAAAGTAGGTGAATGAGTTATTTGAGAAAAATTGGCTATCTGCAATACTTTTAGCGATAATTCACATTTACTCATTTTGAGTAGGTGAGTAATTAGCTATGGGTCTGAAACTTCACCAAGTGAAAGTTCTCCCAAAAGTAGGTGAATGAGTTATTTGGGAAAAATTGGCCATCTGCAATACTTTTAGAGATAATTCGCATTTACTCATTTTCAGTAGGTGAGTAATTAGCTATGGGTCTGAAACTTCATCAAGTGAAAGCTCTCCCAAAAGTAGGTGAATGAGTTATTTGAGAAAAATTCGCTATCTGCAATAGTTTTAGCGATACTTCGCATTTACTCATTTTGAGTAGGTGAGTAATTAGCTATGGGTCTGAAACTTCACCAAGTGAAAGCTCTCCCAAAAGTAGGTGAATGAGTTATTTGAGAAAAATTGGCTATCTGCAATACTTTTAGCGATAATTCGCATTTACTCATTTTCAGTAGGTGAGTAATTAGCTATGGGTCTGAAACTTCACCAAGTGAAAGCTCTCCCAAAAGTAGGTGAATGAGTTATTTGAGAAAAATTGGCTATCTGCAATACTTTTAGAGATAATTCGCATTTACTCATTTTCAGTAGGTGAGTAATTAGCTATGGGTCTGAAACTTCACCATGTGAAAGCTCTCCCAAAAGTAGATGAATGACTTAAAAAGTAGATGAACAACTTATTTGAGAGAAATTGTGTAGCTTCAATACTTTTGAAGATATAAGGCATTTACTCATTATGGTTATCATTAAAAATTGACAAAGTAGCTATTACGGTTTGCGAGATATTTGTCATTTTTCACATTTTCACCAAAAGTAGCAATAAAGTAGCCATTACTCACTTGTACATTGAGCAACAGTTGTGAAACTTAAATATGTTACAGTTCACAAAAAAGTAGATGAACAACTTATTGGAGAGAAATTGTGTAGCTGCAATACTTTTGAAGATATAAGGCATTTACTCATTATGGTTATCATTAAAAATTGACAAAGTAGCTATTACTCACTTAGCTATGGAGATACACTTCCAAACTAGTGACCATGTTGTAGCTGTGGAGATAGTAGCTGAACAACATATTGGAACAAAATTGTGTAGCTGCAATACTTTTGAAGATATAAGCCATTTACTCATTATGGTTATCATCAAAGTAGCTATTACTCAGTTAGCTATGGAGTTACAGCTGTGAAAATTCACAATACAGTATATCCAAAAGATAGGTGAACAACATATTTGACATAAATCCTCTACATTCAATAGTTTTTGAGTTATAAGTGACTTGCTCAATGGTCAAATATTAAACTTAGTATAGCTATTACTCAGTTAGCTATGGTGCTACACCTTGGACACCTCACCATGATATAGTACATGAAGGAGTTGTTGAACAACATATTTCAGGCCAATATTGTAAGTAACAGTTACAAAGACAAAATCAATTTACTCATTTTGCTCATTGTTAATAACAGAAAATAGCCATTACTCACTTAGCTATGAAGATAGAACCCTAAAAATGGTACCATCTTGTAGGCATGGAGAAAGTAGCTGAACAACGTATTTTACAGAAACACTCTAAATGCAGTCGTTTTGGAGTTATGAGCACTTTACTCAAAGTAGCCACCATTGCTATTATTCACTTAGCTATGGTCCTAGGTGTGAAATAACAGCATCAAATGAAAGGACATAAGCAATAAAGTCATAAAAAACATTGAAAAGGCCAAGGAGAAACAACCAGTGTGATGTACAGCCCTTTATAAAAGCGTAACACTCAATAACACATGAACACACGCACGGAATGCGTTTTATAATCTCCCGCCCGGCCGGCGGGAGATAACAAGCAATCAGTGCCCGTGAACAGGCTCTGCATCAGCTGACTCTGTGTTTTGAGTTTCAAATTAGAAGTGAAAGAAGGACACAAAAATTGTGCGCTGCAAATGGTATTCAGAAGTAAAGTACCAAGTTAACTATTAAGGTGTAAAAAGTAGGTAGAAAACATATTCAAACAAAATACTGTAAATGCAATAATTTTAAAGTTACAACTGATTTACTCAACAGTGAGAGCCTGAAAGTAGCAATTGCTCAGCTATGAGCTACAGGTCTACAATTTAATATGTTATAGCTAACCCAAAGTAGATGAATAACATAGTTAAACAAAATTCTCTAAATGCAATAGTTTTCAAGGTATAAGCAATTTACTCAACAGTGAGAACCTCAAAGTAGCTATTACTCAGCTATGCAATGAGCTACAGGTCTGGAATTTTACTATGTTATAGCTGACCCCAAAATAGGTGAATAACATATTGAAGCAAAATACTCTAAACGCAATAGTTTTCAAGCTATAAGTGATTTAAAAGAAGCTATTACTCAGCTATGCCATGAGCTACAGGTCTCTGGAGAACAGACACACAGATCCGCATGAATTTTACGATTTATCATCCATGATATATAAGGTATCTTTTAAAAGTAACAGCATGTCTCTGGGCCTTGAACTTTTAGATGTTCACGCAGACGTGGACATGTACGCAGACACCCCAGAGTGATGCCATGTCAGCTGACATAAAAACTAGAAAAAGGTGCCCCACAGGAAATATAGTGTATTATGGTAAAAAAATGGTAATACCTGATATGGCTGGTTTAAAATTTACCCTAACATGAGGACACAACATTTAAAGCTATAAATCTAGTTTTCTTACTTAGCAACATACTGAACTCATGTAAGGCCCTGAGTGTGAGTAGATGTACACAATATATTGCCAAAGGGTAAATTTCAGCATGGTTTTTTACTGAACGATAATCAGTCATCCCTCGAACAGTAAATTATGGCCCAACTTATTGGAAATTTGGCTGGTGCCTACATTTTTATGTGAGGAAAGCACTTGCTAAATTTTGTTATCTATATGATACTTTCTAAGAAAATTTGGTGAAAAGGAAGTACAAGAAAAAAAGGTTTCTGATGTGACCTTGATAAAGGTCAAAAGTCAAATTCATGCCTGTCAAAAACTTTTTCCCATGCCTATACATGAAAGTGCCAAAAATCATTTTGATAGGCCTTACATTAAGGGACCTATTCAACTTGAAAAATTCTTGGGTGACAGGGGGTAGCTGTAGCCAATAAGCATCAATTTTTCAAGGGACACTAATTAACAAACTAGATGTGGGTTTAGTATTCATTTTTGACAGTTTTATCTTCGTCTCTCTTGGTCTATTACTGTTGTGACATTGATATTAGTTTGTCAAATGCTAGTCATATTAAATGAATCAGTTAATATCACAACCAAATAACTGTATGAGACCTTATGTATGTAAACTACTAACTGGCCACTTGTGACAAGTAGAAATAAGGAGGTTGTGGTAAATACTCAATATAATCTTTAAATGTACACATTAATTGCTGTAAAAATCATTCTTTTGCAAGTTTGCTGCCTCAAGTTCCTGTAACAAAGAATTAACTTGTACATTTTTCTGTCTGGAAAAAGTTATGCATTGTATGATTTTGAATTATCTCACATTTATTCAGAAATAACTCTTTGTTTATTACAAAAATAACAATATTATCCTTAACACATTTGTCATTAAATACAACTTTAAATTCAGAAAAAAAACTAGATTGGGATACCTTAAATGCAGTTTATCCCTACATTAACAGAACTACAAATGTAACTCTATAAACTGTGTATAAGTAGAAATATACCTACAGTTGGATGAAAAGCGACCCCTCTAACACTTCCGTGGTGTTGGTTGAGGAATTGAACTTGACCCGAGCCCTGCATTTCTAACCACTGACAGCCTGAACACACATACTGATGGACTGTTCGAATATCTATCTGTTAAGTAAATTAAAAAAATTGTAGCTTTAAAGAATTTTTGGCAACAAATATTGAACAAACTGAATCAGTCATCAGTGGGTTAAGCATTAAGCATGTCGGTACCTCAAAATGAGTAGACTTTTTTAATGTTAAAAATTTTAGCTACATTTTCATAAACAGGTACACAAAATGCATTACACTGTTGGATAATATTTTCTGTAGTTGGGTTATATATTTCCTTAATGGTGAACAACAAATTTTTGGGTTTATTCCTTTTATTAAAGATTTAACAATGGACACCATAACTTAGCCAATTTTACGAATTTAGTAGATCACCTTTGTGTTCCACCAGTATATAAAGAGCAACTGGTGACAGGACACAAGCTATATATGTATACTGCTTTCCTAGCCAAGCAATCAAGGCAATGCAAAACCTGAACACAACTACTAAAATAAAGTTTCACATACATTCAAAATTTTGACATATATTGAAAAAGATTACATTGAAAAATGCTGGTGGACCAAAATTGGAATACGGACAAATTAGGACAATAATTATGATTAAACAGTGGCATAATTTATAATACAGGATGACATAAATCTATACAATTACTGCTTGTACAATATATAAACTAATAAACTAAATAATATTTTAAATGAAGGTAGTTTGCAGGTATTTTGTATTGACTTTACTCTGACTCACAAGATACACAATAAAATTTTCTTTTTATTTCATTGATTTATTGAGGTTAATTTATATTGCTGTAAGGAACTTGTGGGCATGTTAGAATATTTTTATATAAATTTTTTTAAAGTTTTCTTTCTTAAATTTTTTTAATTATTAGGTCATTATGCAAACATATACGTCAACTATGTTTTTAACATGATTTGCATAATTGTTTAACAACATCAATTTGCTTAGTTTTCACATGAAAGAAAATTAAAACAAAAGAACTTTTTTTTTTTAATGGTTCAACTTTAATTAAATGGGTAAATAAGGATCTTTGATCATTTTTGTATCAAGATCATGATCTGGATCACTCTCACAATTTAGTTGGACCAGGACCCATCTTACCATTTTTTAATATTTGTGTAATCCTAACAAACTGACAACTAAATGGTCATGAATTTGATACCTCTTTAGCGGAGGTAATAAGTGTCCGAATACAAATTCTTAGTTTTATCAAAATAACTACTGTCAATCAAGTGTTTGTTTGCTCTAATTTATACTAAGTTAACATTTACAAAACAAAAAACATCTTCTCGCAAAGATAAAAATTATTATAAAGTTAATAATTATTTTTGTTTCTTGGTTGTTATGAAAGTCCCATTGATCAGAAGAATATTGTTGTAGTGGCTTCCTACCAGTAAACGCCCGCCTTATATTTCTTTGTTAGAGGTCAAGGACAAATTCTTCTTTACGTCTATGAAATGGGCATTCATTGGTATCTCCAGTTTGCGGTTTACGGCCGATAATAGAGATATATATTGCTAAACGGAGTGGTTATTTACCCAACCGCTGTGTACGCTAGTTGTGATATTGGTCTAGCGTACCCAACGGCTGTGCATGCAAGGTCTATATCATTGCTAGCATACCCAACGGCTATGTATCGTTTATTTATGTAACTTCAGAGCATATACAACTTTGGCATGTTTGTGTACTTCTGTTGTATCCACAGAGATAGAAATGTTTTAAAATCATTCATAATGGCTAAAAATCATGGAATATTCTAAATATATTTCTTAAATTCTTGCATTTCAAAAGCATGCCCACATTATTGAATAAGTTGTTATATTTTCTTTATTTTTAAACAGCCTTATTAAAGGTTATTATTTCCTATTGTTATGACAGGACATCCATGATTTTATTGGAATATATATGCACAAGAGCTTCTCTACTCTGATTACTATAAAGACTAATATGGTCATCTGTGGTATTGTCGTGTCAATGGTGTTTTCGTGCATTCCGTTTTCCGTGGGTTTGAATATAACTTATACTGTAATATTCTGAAACTTTGCTTGCATTAATATTTTTATCATTGGAAATAGCAGTTTCAATAAAAATATCATGGAAAACAATTTTACAGAGAAGTGCTCCTTGACACATTGATTTTCATGTGATTAATGGATGCTTTAACTTAAATAAGAAAATTGTATTTTTGCTGTTGTCACATGACTCCATGCCATTCAGATAGTATTAATCTATATAAATTACATTTTGATGAGCAATATTTTTGGAGATACACTCCAGAGCAGCTGCAAATTCACTAATTAGCATGTAACATGAAAACTCCACAGTAAATATTTTTATATGTCAATTATTCTCATAATATTTTTGGCTTCAAAATATGTTTTAAAACTAAAAATATTTATTTCTGTTCTGTAGCTTCGAAATATTTACAAATTTATATTTATTAAATATGTTGTATACTTGAAATTAATTTGTAAGAGCACTAATGGAACTCGGACATTTTTAATAGCATGAAAACCCCATGGATCACCATAGTGAAGTTATATCGGTGTTTTAAATACTTATTGCATATGATACCACTGACTTACTTTTATGGCTTGTGATAAAAATAGTATAATTGAAGTAAATTTTTAGTAGAATACATCAAGGAAAACATAAGGTGTCATTATGTAGTTTCATTTTATTTAATATTCATACACTTTTTGTATATACATGATAAACTGCTTAGTAAGCTGAAGTTTCATGGGAACACCATACATAAGATCACTGCTAGTGTACCCAAAATTTAATCACTTCTTCCTTAGTTCATTTCTGACATATGTTCTTTAACTTTGTCAAAATGTAACAATAACCAAGTCATTCTGCTGTTTCACAGTGCAAACCCATGCTAAGCTGAATAATTTTAATTCAGAGAGTCATCCTTGGCCCATTTCTGACTACTTGAAAAATTTCCTTAAAAACTAATTGCTTCACAATGCCTTAAATACAGACCTGTTGAGTACGCTGTAAAAGGTAATGATATCAAGTGCACAACCACTGAGTGCGTACTACCTTGGGTAATGAGAAATTGGGTTGGCTGTAAAAAATTTGGAGCTGTTGGCTACACTAGCAGTGATACAGATCTTGTGTGCACAGCCAATGGGTACATGACCAATATCACTGCCACAACTGCTGGGTACGCTAGTACTGATACAGATCTTGTGTACACAGCCACTGGGTATGCCAGCATTTATATTGATCTTGGGTGCACAACCATTGGGAACATAAGAGTTTACTGCCTTGGGTACAGGGTAGTTGGATATGCCAGTACCTTACACAGCTTTTGGGTACACTAACAAAAAAAAAACAATGACATAAATCTAGGGTACATAACCATTGGGAAAATAGAACTTAGTACTTTAATGGAATACAGGAGAACTTGGTATGCCATTAGTGTACATACACAGCCATTGTGTATGCTAGCAGTGATATAGATTTTGTGTACACAACCGTTGGGTACGCTAGACCGATATCACTGTTATTGTACACAACCGTTGGGTATGCTAGCAGTGACATACATCTTGTGTACACAACCGTCAGGGACACTAACAATGCTATTAATTTAGGGTGCATAACCATTGGGAACATAAGTTCACTGCTTTGATTGCAGGATAGTTGGGTATGCCGTTAGTGTACGTACACAGCCATTGGGTACGCTAGCAGTGACATGGGTCTTGCGTACACAGCCGTTGGGTAGGCTACACAGATATCACTGCTAGCGTGCACAACCATTGGGTAGGCTAGCAGTGAAATAGATCTTGTGTACACAACCGTTGGGTACACTAAGAATGCTTTTGATCTAGGGTGCACAACCATTGGGAACATAGGGTTCACTGCCTCGAGTGCAGGGTAGTTTGGTATGCCAATAGTTACAGCTGAAAGAGGAGATCAAAATTGTGGTCGAATATTCGTTACGAATTTTCCGATATTTTCCGGAAATTCGTTTTATAGTTTTAGTGCGTTCCAAAATTTAGGTAACATCACGGACATTTAGGTTTTCAGTCAACAACAGGAAGAAAAACAAGTAAGTTCACTTTTTGCTCTATTATTTAGTAAAACATTAGACAAAATGAGTGTTATTTGCAATATTTACGTATACCAAGCCTAATTTCCATATCCATACCGAATATTTGTTTGCTTATGATGAAAGTTGAATCCGGAAAATGCGGACCGGAGAACGAATAATGCGAATATCCCTTTCAGCTCTACCAATAGTGTACTTACACAGCTGTTGGGTACGCTAGCAGCGATACAGATCTTGCGTACACAACCGTTGGGTACGCTAGACCAGTATCACTTCTAGTGTACACAACCGTTGGGTACACTAGCAGTGAAACTGATCTAGCGTACATAGCGGTTGGGTAAATACCCTGTACCATTGCTAAAACATAACACTTTCTAAGAAATATTGCACAGTATACTGGAATTATTAATTGTAGCACATGTCATCTGACAAGTTGGCCATAGGAGAATAAAATATTAAGCCCTCAATGCAAATTAAATTCAAAATATTAACTTCAGCATGGGCGTTTAATGGTACACGGGCGGCACTGATTTGGGACGGTCATCAATTTGGGACACTTTTTCCCTTTAGGGATAACAAACTGTTTGTTTGACTTGACGGCACAAAAATGAATTTTAGAAGTATTACCTCATTTATAAATATGATTTTATCCCACTGGTACTGTACATTTAGCATTTATATGTGACATTTTATAGAAAAGAAACTTATACACATTCCCCATATCCACCACATGGAAAATGTCCTTGTGTTATCATCAAAGTATGAAGTTAGTCAAAATTAATGACCACAAAACATTGTTATCATATCTTCTATCTGGACACATAAAATTAATTTTGAGTGCTTTGTAGTTATTGTAAACAAGACTGTTGCTTCTCTAGTTGACTATACCATACTTTTCTAATATGACGGCCAAAAATCTTGTCTCCCATAAAGTAGTTTTATAATAAATGTCTGTTCTGGCTTTTATACAACTCTTACGGCTCATACATGACAAAAGTTAAGTAACTGATGTCTGTTTACTATTTACAAAAATTTGGGGCCAATGAAAGTGCATGTCTTAATTCAGTGGATTGTAACTTGGGGGTGTCCCAGAAGTGTCCCAAATCAATGACCCTTTGCTTTGGGTACAACATTCAGTTTTTGTCTAATTTTGGCTTGTACAAACATAGAAAAATGACAAAATGATTACAACACAATGAAATATTGGTGGTGTTCTGTTTATTAATAAGTATGAAACTGTACTTTTATGTTGAAAAGTGGCAAAAAACGGTAAAAACAGAATAAAACTGTCCCAAATTGATGTCACCCGTGTAGAAAGCCACTAGGCACTATGCAAGTTGAAGGGGGGTGGGGGGTGGGGGGTGAAATGAACTCTTCTGAGTAAACTGTGAAATATAACCTGAATAACGAAAAACTAATTAGCGTATACTCATAAATGGTATTCTTTTATCTGTTCAGTACAGTTTTAAAATATACACCAGGGGCCGATTTCACTAAAGGACTTAAACTAAGTCCCTTTTTTGGCTAAGTCAGGGACTTAAATCTAAGACTTTGGTCTTAACTAGGTCTGGGACTTAAAATGGATTTCACAAAGGTGACTTAGCTAAGTCCAAGCTTATCATATAACCACAGTGGTTTTCTGTGTCATGTGACCTTTTATATCCTTCATTTAATACATTTTATCTAAGGATAAGTCCTGTTTTGAAATGAAAAACCTTGTTGCCACACATAAACTTCCCAAAGACTACTTCAGTAAGGTGTTCTGTGTAATTATACTTTATTTACAGCCCTTTCAAATTTTCAAGTGGAGAAAAGTTTATGGCAGCCATATTTAAGTCCTCTTTACAAAATTTAAGCCCACTACCTCCCAGACTTAAGTCTAAGTCCACTGACTTAGCAAATCCATGGACTTAGCCCCTTTGTGAAATCCACTAAGTCTAAGCCCGCTGACTTAGCACATTTTTGACAGAATTTAAGACCAAAGTCTTAAACTTAAGCCCAAAACCAGGCTTAAGTCCGTTTGTGAAATCGGCCCCTGACTTTGCTTCTTTCCAGTGCAAGCTTTAAGAGCATCGAATCAAGTTTATTGTTGTGATATAAATAAATTTAGCCGTTAAAATTGAGCTTCCAGTAATAAAACGTAATATAAATTTTATTTATAAGAATGATGTAAAAGAAGAAATCAATTATTGCTAATTTTAATGAATGACATAGGAAAGGATAAATTAAATGGTTAGATTTGCCTTAAATAGTATTTCCATGTTCCAAACTTTGACCTTGTCTCTTTTGCTAATTTTTAAGTCTGGAAATTTCAACAATCATTGGCAAAAGTTGGGAGAATATCAAACATGTTTAATATTTTTTAAAAAGTCAGGTACTTTTTTCTCAAGGTCTATAGTCTTGCTATCTTATTATGATAAGATAGATTGTAGTGGTTAGGATGCATTCCAAGCACATTCTATATAGCCTATGCATTATATCTGCCAAAACATCCATAGTCGTGTTGAAATGGCATAGGTCTGGGGCAAAATTCATGGAGGCTCCATGTTCTGTTAGGATGGGTAAGATTTCAAGAGGAATTGGGTAGTTCATATTCTTGATTCTCAGGGTCTGGATGTATTTCAATTTCAATTTTTCCTGTCTAGCAAGAGAATGGTCTCTTATGGCAAATTTTGTAACTTTTCTACCCCGATTTTTTGGCTGATTTTAAAGTTAGAACCTGTGTCCATGCAAAGTCTTTTAAAATGGAACCACATGCTCGGAAAGCTAGTTTGGTATAGATTTAGATTTATTTGTTGTTTTACGTCGCGTTCAACAGCCAGGGTCATATTGCGACGGGTAGTTTACAGGTGGAGGAAACCAGTGCATACTGCACTATAAACCACCAGGCATCGACAAGTAACTATCAACTTTCCAACATAAAGCGCCCGGCCCGAGATTCGAACTGGCGGCCTCAGAGGTTGGAGGCGAGAACTCTAACTGCTACACCACCGAGCCCCCTGCTAGTTTTGTATAATCATAAGGTCTAGTCAGATGGATATATTTAGCTGTGTTGTTAAAGAGTTAAAATTTAATGAACCCACTGTTACATAAGGTAGTGTCATGATGCATGAAGATAATAACAATCGTGTTAACTACAGTAGTTACATAATTTGGTAAAGATCTATACTGTATCCCTTTCAAATTAATATGGAGATAGGATATATAACTTCTATAAATTTGAACAATGAAAGGTAAAATATTATTAATACAGTATCATGGTGAATTAAATATCTTCAATTATTTGCAATTTTATAATTTCCTACATCTGCTTTCCTTATTGGTTCAGATGATTTAAATTTTTAAACATTTCCAAATTTAATATTGTTGTTAAGTCATATCATAATATTTCAACCTAAATTCTACTCACCAAGCATTTTCACAAAAGAGCCGTCTATGATGACATCATTTAAAGATGCAAAAATCTTTTGCGTATTCTATGATTTTCTGTTTATTAAAATTTATTTTATTAATTTATCGGCTGTAAAATATAATATTCGGTCGCACTGTGGAACGTCGAATCAAACGTAAACAAACGCGCATGGTTGGAGTTCCTCATGTTAATTTAAAATGTCCTTTTTCATTCGAAATAGTAAAGTAAGTCGACAAAGTGATTTGCGTTTTCATATGCAAGTTGTAGCAAAGGTTTGGGACCGATAAAGTCCAGAAACTCGATCTTCTGCATGTGATACGGTCGATGGTCCAGTTTTCGTGCTAGTGCACTACCATTACATGGGTTAGCATGAAGTGGGTCGATTTTTTCAAGTGTTTTAGTGCTATGTAAAAAGTAGACTGGCTAGAAACATAAAATTTGGCAGACATACAGAAGAAAGTGAGAGCAGCTACATAATGCAAAAATTGTTCATAATTTTCTTCTCTCAAATGTAAAATTGTACAAAATCTTTGAAAAATATCTGCACCAAAACATTCATGAAGTGGGTCGATTTTTTAGTCAAAATATCTCTCCCATATTCATATTTTGACCATATCAATGTGTTTCTTGGATTTATTATATTTAAAAGTTCACAAAAATGTTCACAATAAAGACAATAGCAATAAATCCATGATCAATAGATTTGGTTTGTGAATGTGCCATGATGTAATTGCAATCAGGATTTTTCATCCCATGAGAAGGGCAATAAAATTCATTTTTAATAACTTAAATTATTAAATTGAACAGACATCAAAACATCCAAATCTGATCTTTTGTAATGTAAATAAGTACTGTAAAACTTTCCCCAAAAGTTTATGATACAGGAATACAACAAAGATTTATTTTGGTATAATTTCTTGAAAAAAATGACCCACTTCATGAATCGACCCACTTCATGCTAACCCATGTAGTGGCATTCTACCAGTAAACGCCCGTGTTTAAGATAATAGTTAACGTTTATCTTATATTTGGACGCTTAGTTTATGTTCTTCTTCAACCAAATTATCAAATGACTTTCAAGGCAATTAATGCTTTAAATGTGCTGTGGAACATTTCTTTGAAAGTGATGTATTTTGACAATATATTCTATTATTGGTCCGTGTTTACCGCAAACCGGAAATACCAGTGAATGCCCATTTTGTTTGCAAATAGAAGCATTTGTCCTTGACCTCTAATAAAGATATATAAGGTAGTGGTGGAACGATTCACTGAGAACTCGATTTCCAAACTCGAGTCCGCGTTTTAGCATCTACATCAATCCCTATTGGAAACGTCGGTGACAAAAAAAAACGAAACCACAGAAGATGTTTTGAGTGGACGATAATAGAAATACTGGCTACAATGAAGGAATAACACACAACTAGCGTGGTTTTACAACGAATAGCGATATTAGTAACATGAAGGCGAGCTAACTGGCTACACGGTACAGTTTCAGAAGAGTCAGCGGTAACTAAAGTGGTTTTAAATGGGCGATAATCGGGAATTTATGCGATTGCGGTACTTTGTTTTTATGTTTAATGTATGTTTAAATAGCCATAACTTCCTTATTTCTTGTCCAATTTTCATACTTTTTTTCACCACTGTGTTCAGTTTAATTGTCACACTGAGGATATTTTATGTTATTTCAACACATTTGTCACTATTTAGAAGTTTACATGTTAATTATCATCTATGAAACTTAACTGCAAGTTGTGAAACTTCTTGACAATAAAGTGACAACTTGCATCCATTTTATTCCTGAAAATAACTATTATTATAATATATATTATTATAACTATTATCGTAAATGAATTAAAGATAACATAGAACCATAGTACAACATATATATCATTAAAATATCAGGAAAGATTGATAGATTTCAAAGAAACTGCCGACAATTATTGTCTCCCGCCGGGCTTTAGCCCGGGAGGGAGATTATGAAATGATGTCTGTGCGTGCGTGTGTGCGTTAGTTAGTCACGCAGATTTCTCCAAAACTGCTACAGCTACAGATTTTTTGTAATTTAATTGTCCCAATGAATTTTCATGCCCTTGAAAATTTTTTTGGTTTCATTGACTTAGGCCTAAAGATAAGTGAGTAATAGCAATCTTAGCTACTTTGAGTAAAAGGCTCATAACTCAAAAACTATTGCAGTAACAACTTTTTCTTCAAATATGTTGTTCAGCTACTTTGTCCTTAGCTATAAGATGGTACATAGTTTGGGGTCCCATTGCATGCCATAAGTGAGTAATAGCTATTTTCTCATTTGTAGCTAAATAACAGAAGAAGTAAATGTCAAATATCTTCAAAAGTATTGAAGTTAAAGAAATCTTTTCAAATATGTTGTCCATCTTCTTTTTGGTAAGCTATCACATACTAAAGTTTCAGACTTGTTGCACCTTGGATAGCTGAGTAATAGCTACTTTGAAATTCTGACTGGTGAGTAAAGCGATTGTAACTCCAAAACTATTGCAGTTAGAGTATTTTCCTAAAATATGTTGTTCAGCTACTTTGTCCTTAGCTATAAGATGGTACATAGTTTGGGGTTCTATTGCATGCCATAAGTGAGTAATAGCTATTTTCTCATTTGTAGCTAAATAACAGAAGAAGTAAATGTCAAATATCTTCAAAAGTATTAAAGTTAGGGAAATATTTTCAAATATGTTGTCCATCTACTTTTTGGTAAGCTATGACATAGTAAAGTTTCAGACCTGTTGCACCTTGGATAGCTGAGTAATAGCTACTTTGAAATTCTGACTGTTGAGTAAAGCTATTGTAACTAAAAAAGTATTGCAGTTAGAGTGTTTTCCTAAAATATGTTGTTCAGCTACTTTGTTCTTAGCTATAAGATGGTACATAGTTTGGGGTTCTATTGCTTGCCATAAGTGAGTAATAGCTATTTCCTCATTTGTAGCTAAATAACAGAAGAAGTAAATGTCAAATATCTTCAAAAGTATTAAAGTTAGGGAAATCTTTTCAAATATGTTGTCCATCTACTTTTTGGTAAGCTATAACATAGTATAGTTTCAGACTTGTTGCACCTTGGATAGCTGAGTTGTAGCTACTTTGAAATTCTGACTGTTGAGTAAAGCCATTGTAACTCCAAAACTATTGCAGTTAGAGTATTTTCCTAAAATATGTTGTTCAGCTACTTTGTCCTTAGCTATAAGATGGTACATAGTTTGGGGTTCTATTGCATGCCATAAGTGAGTAATAGCTATTTTGTTATTTGTAGCAAAATCATGACATAAGTAGATGTCAAATATCTTCAAAAGTATTACAGTTAGGGAATTCTTTTCAAATATGTTATCCATCTACTTTTTCATAAGCTATCACATAGTAAAGTTTCGGATCTGTTGCACATTGGATAGCTGAGTAATAGCTACTTTGAAATTCTACAGTTGAGTAAATCCATTGTAACTCCAAAACTATTGCAGTTACAATATTTTCGTAAAATATGTTGTTCACCTACTTTGTCCTTAGCTATAAGCTGGCATGTAGTTTGGGGTCTATTGCATGCCATAAGTGAGTAATAGCTATTTTCTTATTAGTAGCAAAATAATGACATAAGTAAATGTCAAATATCTTCAGAAGTATTAAAGTTAAGGAATTCTTTTCAAATATGTCATTCATCTACTTTTTTGTAAGCTATCACATAGTAAAGTTTCAGACCTGTTGCACATTGCATAGCTAAGTAATAGCTACTTTGAAATTGTTACTGTTGAGTGAATCCATTGTAACTCCAAAACTATTGCAGTTACAGCTTTTTCTTCAAATATGTTGTTCAGCTACTTTGTCCTTAGCTATAAGCTGGCATGTAGTTTGGGGTTCTATTGCATGCCATAAGTGAGTAATAGCTTTTTTCTTATTAGTAGCAAAATAATGACATAAGTAAATGTCAAATATCTTCAGAAGTATTAAAGTTAAGGAATTCTTTTCAAATATGTCATTCATCTACTTTTTTGTAAGCTATCACATAGTAAAGTTTCAGACCTGTTGCACATTGGATAGCTGAGTAATAGCTACTTTGAAATTGTTACTGTTGAGTAAATCCATTGTAACTCCAAAACTATTGCAGTTACAGCTTTTTCTTCAAATATGTTGTTCAGCTACTTTGTCCTTAACTATAAGATGGTATATATTTTGGGGTTGTATTGCATGCCATAAGTGAGTAATAGCTATTTTCTTATGTGTAGCAAAATAACAACATAAGTAAATGTCAAATATCTTCAAAAGTATTAAAGTTAGGGAAATATTTTCAAATATGTTATTCATCTAGTTTTTGATAACCTATCACATAGTAAAGTTTCAGACCTGTTGCACATTGGATAGCCGAGTAATACCTACTTTGAAATTGTGACTGCAGGGTAAATGAATATAGTTTGGGTTTCTATTGCATGCCATAAGTGAGTAATAGCTATTTTCTTATTTGTGGCAAAATAATGACATAATTTTTCTCAAATAAGTGCTTCATCTACTTTTGGGAGAGCTTTCACATGGTGAAGTTTCAGACCCGTAGCTAATTATTCACCTACTCAAAATGAGTAAATGATAATTATCTCTAAAAGTATTGGGGATATCCAATTTTTATCAAATAACTCATTCATCTACTTTTGGTAGAGCTTTCACATGGTGAAGTTCCAGACCCCTAGCTAATTACTCACGTACTCAAAATGAGTAAATGTGAATTATCCCTAAAAGTATTGGGGATATCCAATTTTTCTTAAATAACTCATTCACCTACTTTTGGAAGAGCTTTCACTTGGTGAAGTTTCAGACCTGTAGCTAATTATTCACCTACTCAAAATGAGTAAATGCTAATTATCTCTAAAAGTATTGTGGATATGCAATTTTTATCAAATTACTCGTTCATCTACTTTTGGGAGAGCTTTCACATGGTGAAGTTCCAGACCTGTAGCTAATTACTCACCTACTCAAAATGAGTAAATGTGAATTATCTGTAAAAGTATTGCAGATATCCAATTTTTCTCAAATAACTCATTCACCTACTTTTGGGAGAGCTTTTACTTGGTGAGGTTTCAGACCCGTAGCTAATTATTCACCTACTCAAAATGAGTAAATGTGAATTATCTCTAAAAGTATTGCGGATATCCAATTTTTATCAAATAACTCATTCATCTACTTTTGGGAGGGCTTTCACATGGTGAAGTTCCAGACCTGTAGCTAATTACTCACCTACTGAAAATGAGTAAATGTGAATTATCTCTAAAAGTATTACAGATAGCCAATTTTTATCAAATAACTCATTCACCTACTTCTGGGAGAGCTTTCACTTGGTGAATTTTCAGAGCCGTAGCTAATTATTCACCTCCTCAAAATGAGTAAATGCTAATTATCTCTAAAAGTATTGCGGGTATCCAATTTTTATCAAATTACTCGTTCATCTACTTTTGGGAGAGCTTTCACATGGTGAAGTTCCAGACCCGTAGCTAATTACTCACCTAATCAAAATGAGTAAATGTGAATTATCTGTAAAAGTATTGCAGATAGCCAATTTTTCTCAAATAACTCATTCACCTACTTTTGTGAGAGCTTTCACTTGGTGAAGTTTCACACCCGTAGTTAATTATTCACCTACTCAAAATGAGTAAATGCGAATTATCTCTACAAGTATTGCAGATAGCCAGTATTTCTGAAATAACTCATTCACATACATTTTGGAGAGCTTTCAATTAGTGAATTTTCAGATCCGTAGCTAATTACTCACCTACTCAAAATGAGTAACTGCCTATTATCACTAAAAGTATTGCAGATAGCCAATATTTCTCAAATAACTCATTCACCTACATTTTGGAGAGTTTTCACATGCTAAATTTTTTTAATGAATTTTTAAAATAATTTTTAATGCATTAAAATTCATGAAATCGTGCACTAAATCAATTATAACTTGAAAAGTATTATATTTAGAGCACCTTGTTAAAATATGTTATCTTTAGTACATCAAATTTATATGGCGGGAGATAAATGCATGCGTCAGAATGCTTGTTTCTAATGGAAACCAAGATCAATATTTGTAACTCCGTCACTGACAGTAGCCCAGACCGTATTTTTTATGGAAGGAATTTTGTAAAATTCCCTGTATGACCCCAAAATCGATTCGACTCGATTAATCATCTCTGGACTTTTCCGATTAATCGATTCAGATTTTCAAGTCTGATTCCCACCACTAATATAAGGCGGGCGTTCAGTGGTAGGCGGACGTTCACTGGTAGAAAACCACTACAGTATCCTCGCGTATGGGTGATTCGTGTATTTGCAGCATATTGCATATCTAACAATATCTCGGCCAATATAAAACGAAATTTCTTCAAATAAAAACTAACAAAATCTACTGTTATTTTTTCTTTAAAATGATACATTTAGCATTTCTGTAGTTGAATCACGTACTTGGATATCACTTATCAAACTCTTTCTGTCCTTATTTTTGGGTTCATCCAATAGTTTGTTTGCCAATAAATTTTTATCCATACAATGTGAAATTTTGTTAATCTTTAATTGCTTGTAAATCTGTCAATATGTAACCAATTTTTACAATTAAAACACCATTGGAAAGTTTATTGCGTAGATTTCAACAGATATGTCCTTGTTTTTGTATAGTATTGTGAAAAAAATATTTAATTTTAAAGTTTCTGAAATAACCAACAGATAGCATGAAAACTGGACCAGTAACCCTGTGACATATAACCTTTGACATTCAAAATTAAACTAAACCTACGCATCGGAGAACCGATGCAAATTTGTATCCACCGTAAAGACAACTCACCAAAGCCAGTGAACCATCGTTTGACCTTCAAGAAGGGGCCCAAGGTCAAATCTGAAAACATCAGAAGATTCCCAGCCCATGACCTATAAGTTGGTTTCATATTGCAAACCTGTTTTGCAAAGACTGTTTCTTCAATTTTGTGTCAAGACAAAGCATGGGATTTTATGTTAATGAGCATGGGCATGGTTAATTCATATTATATTATAAAGACCGGAAATGCACAGTGAACGAAAACTCGCCGTTGTGCATCGTTGCTAGCGTACATTATAATGCGAGGGATATGATATTGTAAAAGTAGTCCAAATGGCTGTAATTCAGCAATGATATAGTTCCTACAACAGCTACATTTATTAACTGAATTAATAGACATTTTTGAGTTAAAATCATACCGGTGTAAAAGTAAATCTTCCACACACCCCAAACCCCCGCCATGAAAATTCCCCCCCCCCCCCCACCTGTAATAATTATAAAAGATTATCAATATTTTCTAATTATCTTCATTTAAACAGTGTATAAAGAATATGAGGCAAGTCAATACTATAAAAACAACACAAATGGTAAAAAAATGCAGATTGTAAAACATCTAACCTGTTGCTAATAGTATTGATCACATAAGCATTAAGCAGGCTATGTGGTTTTGTTTTTTTGGTGTTTTTTTAACATGTTTTGCAATTTTTCATGATCTGTTGTTTGGCTGCCTACATAAACAATCTATTTCATTTAAAAATGTACTTTCTTCGAGAGTGGTTACTTCACACTCAGTTGTTGGAAACAGACATATTTCACCCTTTTCTAGGCAATGATCAAGTGCAGGTCTGCATATTTACATTGCATATTTACATTGCAAATGTGTACCCACATATTTATAGACTGATGGGGGCATGAAATACAGCATAAAATGAAAGAAATGTGTACGTGATATTATTCAATATTTTGTTGAAAGGTGCTTGTATAGGTTATTTGGTGCCATGTTGTCACTTATTCACCATACATTTATGAAAATGAGATTTGTTAGTCACTTGTATACTTGTACCAATATTTATTATATCCCCAGACGAAAGTCGGGGATATATTGGATTCAGGTCCGCCGCGCCGCCGCCGCCACCGCCGCCGTAGAAATTTCCTTGTGGACGCGATAACTCAAAAACAAATTAATATTTTTTTTTCAAACTTGGTACACATGTTAAGGGTGCCCAAAGGAAGATCCCTATTTTAAGGTGACCTTAAACTCCCAGTAAAAAAGAACTTATGGCCACCTTAAGGTCAGAAATTGCACTTTTGGCCACTTAGAGCCCTGTAGGTCACAAACTATGATGCTCAGCTGGCTGAAATTTTACCTGACAACACATTAATATGTTCTTAGTACATGTGCCGAAAATCATGACTTTAAGTTGAGGAGAAAATTGTGTTTGAGGCCCATAAATACCCCCACTTAGGGATTTTTTGCTATACTTTACACATATTTTGCCCTATAATTTGGAAGTGATAATTCTGATGAGTCTCAAACTGCGCTAGGTATAACTTTGATATGTAATCCTTGTCTGTAGAAAATTTTAGGGCTGTAGGTTTACCCAAAGGGGTCGACTTAAGGTCTCAAAAGTGCCCACAGAGACCCAATTTATGCACTTTTTGCCACTTTCAAGCACTGTAGCTTTCAAACTATGTCTCTCATCTAAGTTAAATATCATCTGGGAATATATCTATGTGTTTTCTTATATGTGCCCCAACATTTAGGCCTTTAATAGACAGTTAACCTGTGTATCAGGACCATAAACACCCACCCGAGTGACCCTTATAAGACATTTTTCACATCTTTTTCCCTGTAACTTGGAAATGGTAAGTCTGAGAAGTTTCAAACTGTATTAGATATATATTCTGTGTGTAATCTTAGTATGTAACAGATTTTAAGTCTGAAGCTTTAATTTTGAAGGTCAAATTGAGGTCTCTAAAAGGCTCCCAAAGACCCAATATTTGGACTTTTTGCTACTTTTAAGCCCTGTGACTGTCAAACTATGTGACTGATAGAGCTCAAATCCTATCTGAGAAGATATTAGTATGTTATTTTTATATGTGCCAAAAATTAAGGCTTTAAGAAGACATTTAACCTGTGTATGAGGACCATAAATCCCCACCCGAGTGACCATTTTTAGACATTTTTCACATATTTTTCCCTGTAACTTGGAAATGGTAAGTCTAAGAAGTTTCAAACTGTATTAGATGCATATTCTATGTGTAATCTTAGTATGTGACAAATTTTAAGTCTGAAGCTTTAATTTGAAGGCTACATTTAGGTCTCTAGAAGGCCCCATAAAGACCCACTATTTGGACTTTTTGCCAATTTTAAGGCCTGTGACTGTTAAACTATGTGACTGATAGAGCTGAAATCTCATCTGGGAATACATTATTATGTTCTTTTTACATGTGCCAAAAATCAAGGCTTCAAGTAGACATTTAACCTGTGTATGAGGACCTTAAACACCCACCTGAGTGACCCTTTTAAGACATTTTTCACATATTTTTCTCTGTAACTTGGAAATGGTAAGTCTGAGAAGTTTCAAACTTTATTAGATACATATTCTATGTGTAATCTTAGTATGTAACAAATTTTAAGTCTGAAGCTTTAATTTGAAAGCCACATCGAGATCTCTAAAAGGCCCACAATGACCCAATATTTGGACTTTTTACCACCTTTAAGCCCTGTAACTGTTAAACTATGTGATTGATGGAGCTGAAATCCCATCTGGGAATGCATTATTATGTCCTTTTTTACATATGCCGAAAATCAAGGTTTTTAGTAGACATTTAACCTGTGTATGAGGGCCATAGACACTCGCCCAAGTGCCTTTTTTGACATTTTTTCCGTATTTTGCCCTGTTATTTGGAAATGCTTAGTGTGACAAGTCTTAAACTGTATTATATATCATTTTTGTTTGTTATGTATGTCCCCCAAAAAGTTTCAGATCTGTAGTTTAATTGCTAAGGTCTCTTTAACAATTGTAAAATGCCCACAGAAACCCAATTTATGGATATTATGCCACTTTAAAGCCCAGTAACTGTCAAACGATGTGGGTTATAGAGCTGAAATCTTTGAATTTTTAAAAGGAAATGCCTGTCTATTTAAATTTTGAATATTAATAATGTTATGGCTATCTTAGTCTTTTAAGAACTTATTTTTGTGTGTTATACCTCTGCTTGCTGAGTTTTTCACTTTTTAAAATGAAACTGGTTAAACATATTCAAGTAGACAAAATGGACACTTTAAGTGAGCTTTAAGTCCCAATATTAATGAAATTATATCCTTATGTAGTAAAACTAGGGGATTTTTAACCCTCAACTAGCCCAGTTTTATTCAACTTGCCTCAGTTAATTTTGGCACAGCTCCTACAGTTATGAACTCATTTCAGTTGATAATCACATACTTAAAATTCTCAATTCTTTTTGTATTTGAGTACCCCTTTTATATAGATTGTTTGTTTACCATTTATGCTCAACCCACATCCCCCACCCGGATTCCCCCCACCCACCTCTGGGACCTCCAGCTATATTGAGTGACACTAAATAAACAAAGGTATTTAATGATATCGGATGAGAAACAAAGAACTCAATGGGGTTGCAGATCTTGTGTAATAGTGAGAGAGGTGTGGAGAAGGGGAGAGGGGTGGGGGTGGGAGGTGGTGGGCTTCATTACATATAACACAAAGGGGAGTCAGAACTGAGATTGTGTCACATATTTAGGTTGCATATATATGGACCACATATATAGGTATAGAGGAAATGAATAACTGAAAACAATTTGCAAATTCTAAAAATAATATAATAAAATAATAATATAAATAATTTTTTTTTTAAATAATATTTTATTTGTGAACAAATATAGAAACAGATATGCGCTTTTGGGATTATGAATTTTAGAATGGACATTGAATCATCAATCATTTAAATACTTTGAAGGAAGATTGAAAAATATGATGAGTTGAGTTAAAAATAATATTTTATTTGTCAACAAATATAGAAACAGATATGCTCTTTTGGGATTATTATTTTAGAATGGACATTCAATCATCAATCATTTAAATACTTTGAAAATAGGTTTAGAGTTATCATTGTTATCATTACAGGAAGATTGAAAATATAATTTCAGTTATGTATTCGGCGTCTGGGGATACACCATCTTCCTTGGGGAGATATAAACAGAGTAGATTGATGTGCTGAAGTTCATATAATAATGGGTAATTATGTTTTAAAAAATTTCCGATCAAAACCTGTGGCGTGAGTGATGACCTGTCTGGGGATATGTTGGCGCCGAGTTGGCCCAATCTAGTTTCCATTTGTCACAGTCAAGTAGGAACATATAACTGTGGTTGGTCAAATTATTTAGTGCAAGGCTTAAAATGTGTACTCTGGTGAAGTAATTTGTGTTCAAAACATCAGCCTGATTTTGACAAAGTTTTCATTTTGGAAACATTTGTAGCACATTGCTATAGAGTGTGCACAATTTGAGAAATATAATCAGTTTCCCATTATTTCTTATGTGGAAGTGACAAATTCTTAAAATGTTTTTACAAGTAAATTTTTGTCCGTTTATCATTTGATCAACATTATTTGGGAACATTGATCATACAAATGACATTTCTGTTTTGTCATTTCAGAGCCACATTCTAATACTTTAATGATTTTGTTTTGTTAATTTTAGAATAAAAAGTCCCTTGCAACAAAGAGACCAAAGAAGGATGTACCTAAAAAATCTCAAAAAAGGCCCAGCAAATTACATTCAGAGGAGGTGTTATCAGATTCAGACTTTGAAAGGTATTCCATCATTTTTAAATCTTCATAACTTCAATTATAAATGTTAATTGCATGCAAAGCTATCCTGATGTCTAGGTAGCCAAAAGTTTTACCAATGATAAAAATCTGTCATTGTCAATGGAGTTTTCAGTCTCCATGACCAGTTTTTACACTCAGTTTTTTCAGCATACAGAAATAATTTTCATATTTACTGCGGTACGTTAAAGTATTTGGCTTAAAATCCACTCACTTGAGTCACTTCTGCTATTTTATTTAACTTTACAGTGATCTTGATGACAGCAGGAAAGGCGAAGTTCTCTCAGAATCAGAATCTGAGGAGGACGAAACTGCACAAGAGAAAAGGTTGAGACTTGCTAAGCAATACTTAGCACAGCTAGAACAAGGTAAGAACTGTATCTATTCTCTAAACCCACCATACATTTTAAATGGTGCACAGTTTTGTAGCTATTTTTAGGTTCAGATAATATCATAGTATTGTTGAAAATTGTTATAATTCAGTTTATCTCAAGAGATGCTGTGAAATCAGAAATCTGTATACATGTATCTGAAGTATTACAAAAAAAATTCCAGAAACTGTTTTCCCCATTTTTTGGAGCAATTCAAACTTTGCAATATTGTGATCTCATTAAAACTGTAGCGGGCCTCAGTGTTTCACTCAGGGAAAGAGGTTGGTAGCATGTGGCCTGAGACTAAAGTTACTGAAGAGCCCGAAACCAGTTTGTAAAGTAGTCCAAATAATTTATATGTCCCTACTACTTCTCTACCTGAAGTAGCTCATTTGCCTTGCATTACCATGCAGAAACCCTGAAGTAGCTTTAGCCCAAAATGTTTCAGTCCAAGTCTCAGATTCCATATGAATATCAAAATAAACTCTCAAACATATCAGTCAACAAGTGGGCAATTCGATATGACAAAGTTGTACAAAGTCCAAAGGTTCAATCAGCAAGGTTAATCATGTTACTTTATACTCATGTTGTGTCACACAATGTAATATTCAACTGTATGCGAGTATATGCAAGTTATTCAATCTTGCTATAAAGTCTAAACTTGAAAATAGCTGTCGTCCAAAGATTGAAAGTATGCACTAAATTGAAGTAATAATCAACTTGGCAAAGAGAAAGACAAATAGATTTTATATAACTGAACTTAATTTATTTACATGTGATATCATGTACAGTTAAGTAAGACTAAGAAGAATTCTTAACCCACAAAGTATAACTTCTATGAGTAACTTTTACATGTTACTTTCAAGGATTACTTCAGAACTATCACTGAAAATAGTAAAGTTCAAGAAACTGGTTCTATTCAGTCAGCATAGATTATTCTGTGAAAATCTATGTAATTCACTGCCTCTAACCATTGTTTTCCTCTACTACAGCTAAGTTCTTAAATTGTAACATCAAACCTAACAAACATGCAAGATAATTTAATACAGATCCAGGTACCAGCTTAAAAAGGGTAAATTTGGAGATTTCTAATGATTTGCGGTTGCGGCTAGAATTACTATGCGGTGATTACACAGTAAGTGTATATGAGTTCTGCAATTACTATGCGGTTGTGGTGATTACACAATCATTTTGTGGTTGTTTGTTGATTTTGGGCTTTCGCGTAACACAAATGCGGCTTTGTCAAATGAAAGCCAAAAAGCCACTGACAGCAGCTCCTTATATAGATTTCACGGCTGCTTTCGTGTATCCCTACGCCAGCCTACCGCAAGTAGTTCCAAAGGAAATCTGTTAGTTTCAACTCAAATTCAACATAATATCACCTAAAAATATATAAAATATGCAAATTAAATAAATTATAACACTGCAAATATTTTAAAACAATGGTTTGTCACCTACTTTAAAGTCTTTCAGACGTGATATACTTGTACAACAATGGCGGCTAGTTTGACAGTTGAAATACTTCAAAAGCTACAATTCTTTAAAATATAAACAAAATATGAGGATAATCCGTGGTTTGTTAGTGTGAAAGGTTAGTGTGTGATAGATTTTTAGCTATTTATCAGTCTTTTTATTGGAATCTCATGTGAAGAACCACTTTTCTCAGCCTAAATGGCTGAATTATCGCTAAGTTAGCCGTGGTCCACGATTCCAAACCAAACTGCTAGCCCATACTTTGTGTTACATCGGCTCTCGCTGTCACAATACTTTCATAAAATAAAGCTATATCCTTTCTAAAGATAAAAAAGCTGTTATCTTGAGTAACAGTCAAGCCTTTTTATAAGAAGTTTTAAAAAGAAGGATTCCTTTTCAAGGCATAATAAATCAGGTCCTTGGAAAGTCTCATTGTGAAATGTTCCCTGTCATACCATGGTTCCACTGTTAAAACTTATCTGTAGACCTAACTGAATTTAAACTCGACACTGCTACCACTGATCATGCAAAGAAAAGGTAAGAAACTGACAAACCATATGATTTATCCTCACAGGAAAAAGACAAGTCTTATTGACAATTACCCTCAAGAACTGCTCCTAACTGCTACAAGTCATAAAGATTGGTCATAATACTAACCCCTGAAAACTTGTACACATTTATTGGGAAACTCTTGGGAAAAAAATCATTTGCTCCATTTTTATAAAAGAGTAGATAAGATTGTTCTCGACACCATGCAGAGTAGTCTTAGTACTATAAAGATAAATCATAGCACCATAAAGACTAGTTTTAACTGGCTTATGACTGAAAAAAAATCAGTCACTTCTACTTGGAACGAAACACTCACCCTCAAAGTTTTTAAAACATTTTTAATACTTGGGACACACATCTACAATTGCCACAATTATTTCCCAATCTTTGTGAGTTTAAACAAAAGCCATATGACCAATAAGTTAATACTCGGGACAACCACGTGCCAATAGTTGAATGAGAGTCAAACTCATAACAACAATACAGGTGTATGATCTGGGAATTGTGGTCATGTAGAGGTACTTTTCTGTTCCCTTAAGTTTGACTCAACGGTTAATTCAGATAATATTGGTTTTGCTATGTAATTGTTTTGTAGACGCCAATGAGGAATCAGAGAACGAAGATGATAGTCATGAGACTGTTGCCAAGAAACTCAAACAGCAGTTTGTGAGTTTTACTGGCTGTTTTATATGTTTCAGTAATCCATGGTGATTTTAATTGAGTTTCAAAGTATAAGATATACAATTGGCGGATTTTGCTGAGATAATATTTGTTGAGATAATATTTCAGGGCTAGTAAAAATGGTAATTTCTGCACTCAAATGCTCTTTGAAGAGTGCTTAGCTCTCTCATAACTACCGTTAAGCGATTAAACACACAAAAATTAGGGATGTAGCTCAGGACAAAAAGTGGGGCCGTGTACATACATAGCGAGAACTGACTGAAATCTAGGTACTCACATTTTAATGTGAATCAATATAAAATACCAGTGAAATGAATTTGGCAGTTGCAGTAAACAAGTTTATTGAAAATATAAAGTCAAATATGTCTGAATTTAAGGAAAATTGTATCAAAAATTAAATCTGGTTGGATATTTGATTTCACCCTTTTAATTTGTGGACCTAAACAGTTTTTTACCCCACAGCTCTTAAGGGCTGTCGGGGTATTGTTTTCACCCATGGTGTGCGGATGGGCGGGCGGGTGGCGGGAAATAGTTTGTCCGGGCTGTATCTCAGAAACCTTAAGGTGTAGGAAGTTCATACTTGGCAGGGACATTGGTTGGGGGGGTGTAGGTGTGCAATATCATGGTCTGACCTTGATTTGACCTTGCCGTAGTGACCTTGAGTTTGAAAATCTTGTCCGGGCTATATCTCGGCAACCATATGGTGTCGGAAGTTGATACTTGGCAGGAACATTAGTTAGGGGTTGTAAGTGTGCAGCGTCATGGTCTGACCTTGATTTGACCTTTGACCTTGCCATAGTGACCTTGACCTTTAAAATCTTGTCTGGACTATATCTCGGAAACCGTAAGGTGTAGGAAGTTGATACTTGGTAGGGACATTGGTTAGGGGGTGTAGGTGTGCAACGTCATTGTCTGACCTTGATTATGTCCACCCCCCTGGGGGGGTGGATATATTATTTTTTCTTTTTTCGCCGTCCGATGTCCGTTGTCCGATGTCCGGCGTCCGATGTCCGGCGTCACGCATGGTTTCCGCTCATTTAAAGGAAAAGTATTAGAGCTATAGTAACCAAATTTGGTATGCAGGCTTATTGGGTCAGTAGCTTGCTTGGGATTGCTTTTGGCTGTTGTACCTCTTTTGCTTACTGAGTAATACTTAAGTACAGCTATTTTCAGTACCCATTGGTTTCCGTGCATTTAAGCCAAAATAATTAAAGATATTTTACTACAATTTTGAATACAAGATTGTTATGTCCATAGCTCGCTTGGTATTGCATTTGGGACTGATAGCTTTGTCAGTACATGAGTAATAGCCATTTAGGTACTTCATTGTGTATTTTCAGTACTACTTTTGAGTAATTTGCTAATATCTCAGAAACCGTAAGAGATAGAGCGATTTCGACAGAATTTTTGACCCACAGGGTATCTAAGGAATGCAATCTATGCAATTTTCCAAAAATTTTCCCCTCCCCAGAAATGGCGGCCATTTTGAATTTTTGAATTTTTGCCAAAAATGGCAAAACACTAATTTACTTCTATCTCCTTAACCGTGCGAGATAGAGCGATTTCGTCGAAATTTTCGACCCACAGGGTATCTAAGGAATGTAATATTTGCAATTTTCAAAAAATTTTCCCCTCCCCAAAAATGGCGGCCATTTTGAATTTTCGAATTTTTGCCAAAAATGGCAAAACACAAATTTGCTTCTATCTCCTTAACCGTTGGAGATAGAGCGATTTCGTCAAAATTTTCGACCCACAGGGTATCGGAGCATTGTACTCTTGGCAATTTGTCAAAAAATTTTCCCCTCCCCAAAAATGGCGGCCATTTTGAATTTTCGAATTTTTGCCAAAAATGGCAAAACACAAATTTGCTTCTATCTCCTTAACCGTGCGAGATAGAGTGATTTCGTCGAAATTTTCGACCCACAGGGTATCTAAGGAATGTAATATTTGCAATTTTCAAAAAATTTTCCCCTCCCCAAAAATGGCAGCCATTTTGAATTTTCGAATTTTTGCCAAAAATGGCAAAACACAAATTTGCTTCTATCTCCTTAACTGTGCGAGATAGAGCGATTTCGTCGAAATTTTCGACCCACAGGGTATTTAAGGAATGCAATCTGCAATTTTCCAAAAATTTTCCCCTCCCCTAAAATGGCGGCCATTTTGAATTTTCAAATTTTTGCCAAAAATGGCAAAACACAAATTTGCTTCTATCTCCTTAACCGTGCGAGATAGAGCGATTTCGTCAAAATTTTCGACCCACAGGGTATCTGAGCATTGTACTCTTGGCAATTTTCAAAAAATTTTCCCCTCCCCAAAAATGGCGGCCATTTTGAATTTTCGAATTTTTGCCAAAAATGGCAAAACACAAATTTGCTTCTATCTCCTTAACCGTGCGAGATAGAGTGATTTCGTCGAAATTTTCGACCCACAGGGTATCTAAGGAATGTAATATTTGCAATTTTCAAAAAATTTTCCCCTCCCCAAAAATGGCGGCCATTTTGAATTTTCGAATTTTTGCCAAAAATGGCAAAACACAAATTTGCTTCTATCTCCTTAACCGTGCGAGATAGAGCGATTTCGTCGAAATTTTCGACCCACAGGGTATCTAAGGAATGCAATCTTTGCAATTTTCAAAAAATTTTCCCCTCCCCAAAAATGGCGGCCATTTTGAATTTTCGAATTTTTGCCAAAAATGGAAAAACACAAACTGGCCTTAACCGTGCAAAATAGAGTTATTTCGTTGAAATTTTCGACCCATAGGGTATCTAAGAAATGTACTCTTGGCAATTTTCAAAAAAATTTCCTTTTCCCAAAAATGGCGGCCATTTTGAATTTTCAAATTTTTGCCAAAAATAGAAAAACAGGAATTTGCTTCTATCTTCTTAACCGTGCAAGATAGAGTGATTTCGTCAAAATTTTCAACCCAACCAATGCAAAAAGGCATGAAGCTGAAATAATTTACATCTACACTAACAAATATTTAAGCATCATTGATATATTTTACAAATGAAACAGGGTCTTGTAAGACTACTGTACAATTTGGGCAAAAGGTTCATGGGTGGACATTACACATGATAATGTGTGTTCTTCTATGCTATCCTGTTTCTATTCGCATCTACTATCAACAGGGCGGCCTATTTCTAGTTTGACCTTGCTGTAGTGACCTTGACCTATAAAATATTGTCTGGGCTATATCTCTGAAATCGTAAGGTGTAGGAAGTTGCTACTTGGTGGGGACATTGGTTAGGGGGTGTAGATGTGCAACGTCATAGTGTGACCTTGATTTGACCTTTGATCTTTGCCGTAGTGACCTTGACCCATAAAATCTTGTCTGGGCTATATTTCGGAAACTGTAAGGTGTAGAAAGCTGATACTTGGTGAGGACATTGGTTGGGGGTAGTGGGTGTGCAACGTTATGGTGTGACCTTGATTTGACCTTTGACCTTGTTGTAGTGAACTTGACCTATAAAACCTGGTCCGGGCTATATCTCGGAAACCGTAAGGTGTAGGAAGTTGATACTTGGTAGGGACATTGGTTAGGGGGTGTGTGTGTGCTACGTCATAGTGTGACCTTGATTTGACCTTTGACCTTGCTGTAGTGAACTTGACCTATAAATTCTGGTCCGGGCTATATCTTGGAAACCATATCTTGGAAACCGTAAGAGGTGTAGGAAGTTGATACTTGGTAGGGACATTGGTTAGGGGGTGTAGACTGTAGGTGTGCTACGTCATAGTGTGACCTTGATTTGACCTTTGACATTGCTGTAGTGACCTTTAAAATCTTGTTGCACCTTTGGGTCTGTCTGTTGATGCAGATTAAGCACTGTTAAAGTCATATTAGAATTCATTAAGAATTTCCTTTTGCAAGTTCCCATTGTAACAGATGGAATTTCATCAAATGAGCCACAGGCTTTTCTCCAACACCACACATAAGCATTCATTGAATGTATTGCCACTTCTGTATGCATGGGTAATATTCAAAACATCCAAACCATAATTCAGCCATTTTTGGTTTACTGATAAATGCTGTCATTTTATTATTGAATTGTCTTGTTTTAATACTTCATCTTTACATACATTTCTTTCCCTTAGATATTATTTTCTCTACTTAAGCATTATTTGGACCTTAATATAACTGACACTGCTCTGAAAGTATCTTGAACTTTGTACTGTTTCACTACTTCTATATCCCCATGGTGTTGAAAAACCTTTGCTGATGCTATTTTTTTAATTGTGTTAAAAAAAACCTTATTGACTAGTTTGTTCTCAATTTCTAGTGGCCTCAGTTGGTTTTCAAGTAACAGAGTACCCTGCCACAGCTCTAAAAGAAATAAACCAGCTCTCTTTAAAATGTATCAGGAATTGTCTTCTTGTACGCAGTCTACAGATGGCAAAACTCAGAAAACTTAAGCTGAAATAGTTTAGTTTTACTCTTTATATTATGATGTATGACATAAATGATAACTCAATATTTTTCACAGTTGGAGCAAAGTGGAAGACTACAGAAAGACCTAGCTCAGACTGTGAGTATAACTATCAAAAAAGTTTAATGAAAGAAAGTATGTTCTTATTTAACGGGCCCTTGGTAGATATGAGATACAAAGGTCTGCCATGATATTCATTTATTTGTGTTTCTGTTTTTGGAGTGAAATACTAGTATTATGAATCCCATATAGAACTAAAAATGTGTTAGATTATATATTGGCATCAAATTGTGATTGGTCTCTCTGCCACTGGTCAAAAATCCTTGAATAAATTTCACTTTATACAGTGATATTGATTAATTCCATTCTTAAACATGTCTACTTTTGCATTTGAAACAGCTGTACTATTTAAAATTGTGATTTTATTCAATATGTACGCAACTTTTTAATAAAAATCATGTTAATTCAGTGTTAGAAAGTTTTTAACATTCATATCCATGAGAGTGAATTTTAGTTTTATCATTTACATAAAAGCTTGATAGGATTCCTTACATTTGTAGTACATAGAACCAGGAAGTGAAGACATTTCTGTATTTAGAGGTCACAAGTTGTCAGTGACTTGTTTAGTGGTGACTACAGATAACAAGCATGTCTTTACAGCCTCCAAAGACTGCTCAATCATTAAATGTGAGTATATTGTTGTGATATATTCTCTTATCTGAATTTTTATCATCCAAATACTGTATGAGTTAAAATATTGGCTAAAAACAGTGAAGGACTTCATCAGAATATGTCTTTTACTTATAGTCAGTTGGTATTTTAGAAATAAATTCAAATTAAACAAATTCACTCAGAATTTATTCATAAGGGAAATTTTGAGCTAAAAAAATTGTACTGATTTTTGGATTTGAAGAAATTCAAAAGCAGTACTTACTACCATTGACAGTGATGCTTCTAGAGCGCGGGATACGCGATATCTCGCGAGTTTTAGTACTAGCCCGCAATTCGGTATATTCGGCGCGTTCGGTAGAAGACGCGATCCCGCATGTTTACAAAATGGAGGGGCACCGATCGTTTCGCGAGAATCCTTTAATTTTATCATCACGAAGGCTATATTTGGTCGTTTTTTCAGTGAAAAATGTTATTTCATATGAAAACAAAACGGATACTACAGTTTGAAAATGGATGATGCAAATGTCAGATACTAACAACAATACTGTTGAACCAATTCATACAGCATGTGTGTTACCTCATATCTTCTCATGAATATTAATGAGTTGGGAGCTATGGCCATGAGTTCTCAAGTTTAAAGTGTTAGATCTTTGTTGAGGGTTCCATTTTATAAAATATTGCTAGAAAACCCCAATGGAAATCGGAAATCTATGACCTCATATCATCTCATGAATATTAATGACTTGGGTGCTATGACCATTACTGCTCAGCCAGTGAAGTTCGTCACCCCAGTGAAGTTCGTCACCTGCATTTTATGACAATATTAAAGAATTTTTGCTGTCCAGTTATGGGATATATGTATACCTTGCTGTTGAAAGAAGTCATTTCATTTATTTAAATGTGAATATTGCATGTCCTTGAACGTTTTTACGGCAGGTGACGAACTTCACTGGGGTGACGAAATTCACTGGCCGACCAGTAGTTTCCCAGTTTAAAGCATTTGATCTTTCATCGAGGCGCTTCTATTTTAAAAAATATTGCTAGAAAAGTATTATAGAATATGGCCCCAGGTCTTTAATTTTTTTTTATCCAAGCACTGATTCAGATAAGTAATAAAAATTACGCAGTGGTTAAATCACAGGACATCCCGATATGTAAATTACTGGCTAAATGTCAGGAAATAATTTCATTGGTTGATTTTTTATCGTTAGTTTTCCAGGAAATCTGTGACCTCACATCTTCTCATGAATATTAATGAGTTGGTGCTACTGCCGTAAGTTCTCGAGTTTAAGGTATTTGATCTTCATTGAAGCTTCCATTTAATAAAATATTGTAAGAAAAACCCTAGAAATCCATGACCTCATGTCTTCTCATGAATATTAATGAGTTGGTGCTACGGCCGTAAGTTCTGAGTTTAAAGTATTTGATATTTTTTGAGGCTTTCATTTTGTAAAATATTGCTTCAATCCTAAAACAAGGCATCCCGTGATATAAAGCATAACCTTGCCGTAAAAATTAATGTGATCTAAGTTGGATCAGTTTCCATCTTCTATTTTTTTTCACAAAGATCCATACAGTAGCATTTGTGTAATCCTGCTAACAAAGATACGGACAGACAAGTGCTTCCGAAATTAATCCCTTTTTGGCGGAGGTACAAGTTCCCATTTTTATTGACCAAGCCCTCACATTTTTCGGACATGGGGGGGAACTTCCCCCACATTTCAAAATTTCTAGAATCAACACTGTAATTGATTAGTTTGAGATTGATATTTAAAATAATCACTAATCGTCTTCCCACAACACTTGAAGAAAAATCAACTTAAGAGTTTGTGGTTTGTTTGATCAGGGGACTTGATGCAAAAGAAGAAAGTGAAGGTGATACCTTACTGTAAGTCAGGCAATGAGGAGAGTGAGTCAGGACACACAACACATGTTTTAGCTTTAGCAATCTCCTCCGACAACAAGTACCTGGTAAGTATGCATTATGGTGCAATGAGACATGGTCCAAGTATTAATTATAGCAGTGATATACAATTCAGCCAACCAAAAACACTCTTTTCTTGTTGGATATCAGCAGTGACACTATCTGTTGTTCTTATGGCTTGAAGGAGTGGGAGCAGCTCCGAAAAAAACTGTGCATCCCTGCTTTTAAAGTAAAAAAAATCCTAACCAGTATAATGGATATACATGTATATTTACTGGGTTTAAAATGAAATCACACCATTTTACACTTAAAGGAGTATCCCATTATTAGTAAGGCAATAAAGTATAAGTTCTAATCAATAGTCACTTGTTCTACCTTTAGCCAGCATGTTCTATAAATTGAGAGAAGACATGCAGTGCGTGTGCAAGATATGGAAGTCTTCTTTCATAATAAGTTCCTGTTTAGTAAGTTATATTTTAACAAGAACACTAAGAGAGTATATACTTCCACCAGGCCATGCATGATTGTTTAAATACGATGCAATAATAAGTCAATGGGAAAATCAGAATCTTTGATATTTTTATATGCAGTTGGTGATCCAAATCATATTAATGAGATGTAAGTTGGACCAAAACCCATCTAATTATTGTATCCACCGGATAGCATCTGGTGGATACTATGGATTTGACTTCGTTACGCCTACGCCGCCGCAGTGTGTAGAGAGATTTCACCGTTACCGCTCTAACAAAAAAAATATTATAGCTAGCCTTCTCAAATTTGCAGGATATATTCATAGCCATAAAATCTTGCCTGGGAATATTTTTGGCCTCATTTTGAAAAACAAGATGGCCGCCACGGGTGTTTTCGACTTTAAACAAGGACTTTTGGTGGCCTGTAGAGCAAAGGGTATTATAGGTAGAGATCTCAAATTCACAGGATATGTTCCTCATTATAAAATCTTGACTGGGAATATTTTTGGCCTCATTTTGAAAAACAAGATGGCTGCCACAGGCGTTTCTTTGCAGTCATGAAAAGTGCTTATATCTCCCTTATTATTGGTCCTAGAGGTTTGGGATGGTAAACCAACCTATAGGAAATCATGGGCTGGGAATCTTTTGGTGTGGTCAGATTTGACCTTTGACCCCTCCTTCAAGGTCAAACGAGGATAGCCAAACTTAAAAGTGCTTATAACTCGCTTATTATTGGTCCTAGAGGTTTGGGATGGTAAACCAACCTGTAGGAAATCATGGGCTGGGAATCTTTTGGTGTGGTCGGATTTGACCTTGGACCCCTCCTTCAAGGTCAAACGAGGATAGCCAAACTTAAAAGTGCTAAAAACTCGCTTATTATTGGTCCTAGAGGTTTGGGATGGTAAACCAACCTATAGGAAATCATGGGCCGGGAATCTTTTGGTGTGGTCGGATTTGACCTTGGACCCCTCCTTCAAGGTCAAACGGGGATAGCCAAACTTAAAAGTGCTTATAACTCGCTTATTATTGGTCCTAGAGGTTTGGGATGGTAAACCAACCTGTAGGAAATCATGGGCCGGGAATCTTTTGGTGTGGTCGGATTTGACCTTGGACCCCTCCTTCAAGGTCAAACGAGGATAGCCAAACTTAAAAATGCTTATAACTCGCTTATTATTGGTCCTAGAGGTTTGGGATGGTGAACCAACCTATTGGAAATCATGGGCTGGGAATCTTTTGGTGTGGTCGGATTTGACCGTGGACCCCTCCTTCAAGGTCAAACGAGCATAGCCAAACTTAAAAGTGATTATAACTCGCTTATTAATGGTCCTACAAGTTTGGGATGCTAAACCAACATATAGGAAATCATGGGCTGGGATTCTTTTGGTGTGGTCAGATTTGACCTTTGGACCCCTCCTTCAAGGTCAAACGAGGATAGCCAAACTTAAAAGTGCTTATAACTCGCTTATTATTGGCCCTAGAGGTTTGGGATGGTAAACCAACATACAGGAAATCATGGGCTGGGAATCTTTTGGTGTGGTGGGATTTGACCTTGGACCCCTCCTTCAAGGTCAAACGAGCGTAGCCAAACTTAAAAGTGCTTATAACTTGCTTATTATTGGTCCTAGAGGTTTGGGATGGTAAACCAACCTGTAGGAAATTATGGGCTGGGAATCTTTTGGTGTGGTCGGATTTGACCTTGGACCCCTCCTTCAAGGTCAAACGAGCATAGCCAGACTTAAAAGTGCTTATAACTCGCTTATTATTGGTCCTAGAGGTTTAGGATGGTAAACCAACCTGTAGGAAATCATGGGCCGGGAATCTTTTGGTGTGGTCGGATTTGACCTTGGACCCCTCCTTCAAGGTCAAACGGGGATAGCCAAAATTAAAAGTGCTTATAACTCGCTTATTATTGGTCCTAGAGGTTTGGGATGGTAAACCAACCTATAGGAAATCATGGGCTGGGAATCTTTTGGTGTGGTCGGATTTGACCTTGGACCCCTCCTTCAAGGTCAAACGGGGATAGCCAAACTTAAAAGTGCTTATAACTCGCTTATTATTGGTCTTAGATAGGGCTGTTAAAGAGTACTCGAGTACTCATTAAAGATTAGATTACTAAATTATTTGGATTACAAAATGAACAAAAGAGTACTCTTTTACACTCAAATAGTGGCCTTTTATAAACCATTCTTGATAAAAGTGACATAAATTGGGTAAATTTCTGTTGATTTTCAGGGGAAAATGGCTCATTTTGTTGTATTTATCGGTAAAAAGAGTACTCGTTTTAGAGTAGAGTAATGGTGAGAGAGTACTCGAGTACAAAATTTGCTACTCGTGGCAGCCCTAGTCTTAGAGGTTTGGGATGGTAAACCAACCTATAGGAAATCATGGGCTGGGAATCTTTTGGTGTGGTCGGATTTGACCTTGGACCCCTCCTTCAAGGTCAAACGGGGATAGCCAAACTTAAAAGTGCTTATAACTCGCTTATTATTGGTCTTAGAGGTTTGGGATGGTAAACCAACCTATAGGAAATAGGGTATCTCTGCAGAGTAGCCATGCCAATTTTCAAAAAAATTTTATCCTGCCAAAAATGGCGGCCATTTTGAATTTTCGAATTTTTGCGCAAAAATTGCAAAACACAAAAATGCTAATATTTCGAAAACCGTGCTACATAGAGCGATTTCGACGAAATTTTTTATCTTCAGGGTATCTCTGCAGAGCAGCTATCCCAAAGAGCTTTCACTTGGTGAAGTTTCAGACCCATAGCTAATTGCTCACCTACTCAAAAAGAGTAAATGCGAATTACCTCTGAAAGTATTGCAGATGGCCAATTTTTCTCAAATAACTCATTCACCTACTTTTGGAAGAGCTTTCACTTGGTGAAGTTTCAGACCCGTAGCTAATTACTCACCTACTCAAAATGAGTAAATGCTAATTATCTCAAAAACTATTGCGGATACCCAATTTTTAGCAAATAATTCATTCATGTACTTTTGGGAGAGCTTTCACATGGTGAAGTTTCAGACCCGTAGATGATTACTCACCTACTCAAAATGAGTAAATGCGAATTATCTCTTAAAAGTATTGCAGATAGCCAATTTTTCTCAAATAACTCATTCACCTACTTTTGGAAGAGCTTTCACATGGTGAAGTTTCAGACCCATAGCTAATTACTCACCTACTCAAAATGAGTAAATGCGAATTATCTCTAAAAGTATTGCAGATAGCCAATTTTTCTCAAATAACTCATTCACCTACTTTTGGGAGAGCTTTCACATGGTGAAGTTTCATACCCATAGCTAATTATTTACCTACTCAAAATGAGTAAATGCTAATTATCTGTAAAAGTATTGCGGATACCCAATTTTTATCAAATAACTCATTCATCTACTTGTGGGAGAGCTTTCACATGGTGAAGTTTCAGACCCATAGCTAATTACTCACCTACTCAAAATGAGTAAATGCGAATTATCTCTAAAAGTATTGCAGATAGCCAATTTTTCTCAAATAACTCATTCACCTACTTTTGGGAGAGCTTTCACTTGGTGAAGTTTCAGACCCATAGCTAATTACTCACCTACTCAAAATGAGTAAATGCGAATTATCTCTAAAAGTATTGCAGATAGCCAATTTTTCTCAAATTAATCATTCACCTACTTTTGGGAGAGCTTTCACTTGGTGAAGTTTCAGACCCATAGCTAATTACTCACCTACTCAAAATGAGTAAATGCGAATTATCTCTAAAAGTATTGCAGATAGCCAATTTTTCTCAAATAACTCATTCACCTACTTTTGGGAGAGCTTTCACTTGGTGAAGTTTCAGACCCATAGCTAATTACTCACCTACTGAAAATGAGTAAATGCGAATTATCTCTAAAAGTATTGCAGATAGCCAATTTTTCTCAAATAACTCATTCACCTACTTTTGGGAGAGCTTTCACTTGGTGAAGTTTCAGACCCATAGCTAATTACTCACCTACTCAAAATGAGTAAATGCGAATTATCTCTAAAAGTATTGCAGATAGCCAATTTTTCTCAAATTAATCATTCACCTACTTTTGGGAGAGCTTTCACTTGGTGAAGTTTCAGACCCATAGCTAATTACTCACCTACTCAAAATGAGTAAATGCGAATTATCTCTAAAAGTATTGCAGATAGCCAATTTTTCTCAAATAACTCATTCACCTACTTTTGGGAGAGCTTTCACTTGGTGAAGTTTCAGACCCATAGCTAATTACTCACCTACTCAAAATGAGTAAATGCGAATTATCTCTAAAAGTATTGCAGATAGCCAATTTTTCTCAAATTAATCATTCACCTACTTTTGGGAGAGCTTTCACTTGGTGAAGTTTCAGACCCATAGCTAATTACTCACCTACTCAAAATGAGTAAATGCGAATTATCTCTAAAAGTATTGCAGATAGCCAATTTTTCTCAAATAACTCATTCACCTACTTTTGGCAGAGCTTTCACTTGGTGAAGTTTCAGACCCATAGCTAATTATTCACCTACTCAAAATGAGTAAATGTGAATTATCTCTAAAAGTATTGCAGATAGCCAATTTTTCTCAAATAACTCATTCACCTACTTTTGGGAGAGCTTTCACTCTGTGAAGTTTCAGACCCATAGCTATTTATTCACCTACTAAAAATGAGTAAATGCTAATTATCTGTAAAAGTATTGCGGATACCCAATTTTTATCAAATACTCATTCATCTACTTGTGGGAGAGCTTTCACATGGTGAAGTTTCAGACCCATAGCTAATTACTCACCTACTCAAAATGAGTAAATGCGAATTATCTCTAAAAGTATTGCAGATAGCCAATTTTTCTCAAATAACTCATTCACCTACTTTTGGGAGAGCTTTCACATGGTGAAGTTTCAGACCCATAGCTAATTATTTACCTACTCAAAATGAGTAAATGCTAATTATCTGTAAAAGTATTGCGGATACCCAATTTTTATCAAATAACTCATTCATCTACTTGTGGGAGAGCTTTCACATGGTGAAGTTTCAGACCCATAGCTAATTACTCACCTACTCAAAATGAGTAAATGCGAATTATCTCTAAAAGTATTGCAGATAGCCAATTTTTCTCAAATAACTCATTCACCTACTTTTGGGAGAGCTTTCACTTGGTGAAGTTTCAGACCCATAGCTAATTACTCACCTACTCAAAATGAGTAAATGCGAATTATCTCTAAAAGTATTGCAGATAGCCAATTTTTCTCAAATAACTCATTCACCTACTTTTGGGAGAGCTTTCACATGGTGAAGTTTCAGACCCATAGCTAATTATTTACCTACTCAAAATGAGTAAATGCTAATTATCTGTAAAAGTATTGCGGATACCCAATTTTTATCAAATAACTCATTCATCTACTTGTGGGAGAGCTTTCACATGGTGAAGTTTCAGACCCATAGCTAATTACTCACCTACTCAAAATGAGTAAATGCGAATTATCTCTAAAAGTATTGCAGATAGCCAATTTTTCTCAAATAACTCATTCACCTACTTTTGGGAGAGCTTTCACTTGGTGAAGTTTCAGACCCATAGCTAATTACTCACCTACTCAAAATGAGTAAATGCGAATTATCTCTAAAAGTATTGCAGATAGCCAATTTTTCTCAAATAACTCATTCACCTACTTTTGGGAGAGCTTTCACTTGGTGAAGTTTCAGACCCATAGCTAATTACTCACCTACTGAAAATGAGTAAATGCGAATTATCTCTAAAAGTATTGCAGATAGCCAATTTGTCTCAAATAACTCATTCACCTACTTTTGGGAGAGCTTTCACTTGGTGAAGTTTCAGACCCATAGCTAATTACTCACCTACTCAAAATGAGTAAATGCGAATTATCTCTAAAAGTATTGCAGATAGCCAATTTTTCTCAAATTAATCATTCACCTACTTTTGGGAGAGCTTTCACTTGGTGAAGTTTCAGACCCATAGCTAATTACTCACCTACTCAAAATGAGTAAATGCGAATTATCTCTAAAAGTATTGCAGATAGCCAATTTTTCTCAAATTAATCATTCACCTACTTTTGGGAGAGCTTTCACTTGGTGAAGTTTCAGACCCATAGCTAATTACTCACCTACTCAAAATGAGTAAATGCGAATTATCTCTAAAAGTATTGCAGATAGCCAATTTTTCTCAAATAACTCATTCACCTACTTTTGGCAGAGCTTTCACTTGGTGAAGTTTCAGACCCATAGCTAATTATTCACCTACTCAAAATGAGTAAATGTGAATTATCTCTAAAAGTATTACAGATAGCCAATTTTTCTCAAATAACTCATTCACCTACTTTTGGGAGAGCTTTCACTTGGTGAAGTTTCAGACCCGTAGCTAATTACTCACCTACTCAAAATGAGTAAATGCGAATTATCTCTAAAAGTATTGCAGATAGCCAATTTTTCTCAAATAACTCATTCACCTACTTTTGGGAGAGCTTTCACTTGGTGAAGTTTCAGACCCATAGCTAATTACTCACCTACTCAAAATGAGTAAATGCGAATTATCTCTAAAAGTATTGCAGATAGCCAATTTTTCTCAAATTAATCATTCACCTACTTTTGGGAGAGCTTTCACTTGGTGAAGTTTCAGACCCATAGCTAATTACTCACCTACTCAAAATGAGTAAATGCGAATTATCTCTAAAAGTATTGTAGATAGCCAATTTTTCTCAAATAACTCATTCACCTACTTTTGGGAGAGCTTTCACACACGAAAATGAAAAATTGTGAATATCTCGGAAAAGCTATTTCTTCTGCTTTAATGCTCGGCGGGAGATACACACCGCGGCAGTGGTCTTGACAAAAATTTTTGTCTCCCCAAAAATGGTGGTCATTTTGAATTTTCAAAGTTTTTGCAAAACACAAAAATGCTTATATCTCGAAAACCGTGCTAGATAGAGCGATTTCGACGAAATTTTTGACCCACAGGGTATCTCTGCAGAGTAGTTATCCCAATTTTGAAAAAAAATTTTCTCTCGCCAAAAATGGCGGCCATTTTGAATTTTCGAATTTTTCGCAAAAATTGCAAAACATAAAAATGCTTATATCGAAAACCCTGCTAGATAGAGCGATTTCGACGAAATTTTTGACCCGCAGGGTATCTCTGCAGAGTAGCCATGCCAATTTTCAAACAAAAAATTTCTCGCAAAAAATGGCGGCCATTTTGAATTTTCGAATTTTTCGCAAAATTGCAAAACACAAAAATGCTTATATCTCGAAAACCGTGCTAGATAGAGCGATTTCGACGAAATTTTTGACCCACAGGGTATCTCTGCAGAGTAGCCATGCCAATTTTCAAAAAAATTTTATCCTGCCAAAAATGGCGGCCATTTTGAATTTTCGAATTTTTGCGCAAAAATTGCAAAACACAAAAATGCTAATATTTCGAAAACCGTGCTACATAGAGCGATTTCGACGAAATTTTTTATCTTCAGGGTATCTCTGCAGAGCAGCTATCCCAAAGAGCTTTCACTTGGTGAAGTTTCAGACCCATAGCTAATTGCTCACCTACTCAAAAAGAGTAAATGCGAACTACCTCTGAAAGTATTGCAGATGGCCAATTTTTCTCAAATAACTCATTCACCTACTTTTGGAAGAGCTTTCACTTGGTGAAGTTTCAGACCCGTAGCTAATTACTCACCTACTCAAAATGAGTAAATGCTAATTATCTCAAAAACTATTGCGGATACCCAATTTTTATCAAATAACTCATTCATGTACTTTTGGGAGAGCTTTCACATGGTGAAGTTTCAGACCCGTAGATGATTACTCACCTACTCAAAATGAGTAAATGCGAATTATCTCTTAAAAGTATTGCAGATAGCCAATTTTTCTCAAATAACTCATTCACCTACTTTTGGAAGAGCTTTCACATGGTGAAGTTTCAGACCCATAGCTAATTACTCACCTACTCAAAATGAGTAAATGCGACTTATCTCTAAAAGTATTGCAGATAGCCAATTTTTCTCAAATAACTCATTCACCTACTTTTGGGAGAGCTTTCACATGGTGAAGTTTCAGACCCATAGCTAATTATTTACCTACTCAAAATGAATAAATGCTAATTATCTGTAAAAGTATTGCGGATGCCCAATTTTTATCAAATAACTCATTCATCTACTTGTGGGAGAGCTTTCACATGGTGAAGTTTCAGACCCATAGCTAATTACTCACCTACTCAAAATGAGTAAATGCGAATTATCTCTAAAAGTATTGCAGATAGCCAATTTTTCTCAAATAACTCATTCACCTACTTTTGGCAGAGCTTTCACTTGGTGAAGTTTCAGACCCATAGCTAATTATTCACCTACTCAAAATGAGTAAATGTGAATTATCTCTAAAAGTATTGCAGATAGCCAATTTTTCTCAAATAACTCATTCACCTACTTTTGGGAGAGCTTTCACTCTGTGAAGTTTCAGACCCATAGCTATTTATTCACCTACTCAAAATGAGTAAATGCTAATTATCTGTAAAAGTATTGCGGATACCCAATTTTTATCAAATACTCATTCATCTACTTGTGGGAGAGCTTTCACATGGTGAAGTTTCAGACCCATAGCTAATTACTCACCTACTCAAAATGAGTAAATGTGAATTATCTCTAAAAGTATTGCAGATAGCCAATTTTTCTCAAATAACTCATTCACCTACTTTTGGGAGAGCTTTCACTTAGTGAAGTTTCAGACCCATAGATAATTATTCACCTACTCAAAATGAGTAAATGTGAATTATCTCTTAATGGTATTGCAGATAGCCAATTTTTCTCAAATAACTCATTCACCTACTTTTGGAAGAGCTTTCACACACGAAAATGAAAAATTGTGAATATCTCGGAAAAGCTATTTCTTCTGCTTTAATGCTCGGCGGGAGATACACACCGCGGCAGTGGTCTTGACAAAAATTTTTGTCTCCCCAAAAATGGTGGTCATTTTGAATTTTCAAAGTTTTTGCAAAACACAAAAATGCTTATATCTCGAAAACCGTGCTAGATAGAGCGATTTCGACGAAATTTTTGACCCACAGGGCATCTCTGCAGAGTAGTTATCCCAATTTTGAAAAAAATTTTGTCTCGCCAAAAATGGCGGCCATTTTGAATTTTCGAATTTTTCGCAAAAATTGCAAAACATAAAAATGCTTATATCTCGAAAACCCTGCAAGATAGAGCGATTTCGACGAAATTTTTGACCCACAGGGTATATCTGCAGAGTAGCCATGCCAATTTTCAAAAAAAAAATTGTCTCGCCAAAAATGGCGGCCATTTTGAATTGAATTTTTCGCAAAAATTGCAAAACATAAAAATGCTTATATCGAAAACCCTGCTAGATAGAGCGATTTCGACGAAATTTTTGACCCGCAGGGTATCTCTGCAGAGTAGCCATGCCAATTTTCAAACAAAAAATTTCTCGCAAAAAATGGCGGCCATTTTGAATTTTCGAATTTTTCGCAAAATTGCAAAACACAAAAATGCTTATATCTCGAAAACCGTGCTAGATAGAGCGATTTCGACGAAATTTTTGACCCACAGGGTATCTCTGCAGAGTAGCCATGCCAATTTTCAAAAAAATTTTATCCTGCCAAAAATGGCGGCCATTTTGAATTTTCGAATTTTTGCGCAAAAATTGCAAAACACAAAAATGCTAATATTTCGAAAACCGTGCTACATAGAGCGATTTCGACGAAATTTTTTATCTTCAGGGTATCTCTGCAGAGCAGCTATCCCAAAGAGCTTTCACTTGGTGAAGTTTCAGACCCATAGCTAATTGCTCACCTACTCAAAAAGAGTAAATGCGAACTACCTCTGAAAGTATTGCAGATGGCCAATTTTTCTCAAATAACTCATTCACCTACTTTTGGAAGAGCTTTCACTTGGTGAAGTTTCAGACCCGTAGCTAATTACTCACCTACTCAAAATGAGTAAATGCTAATTATCTCAAAAACTATTGCGGATACCCAATTTTTATCAAATAACTCATTCATGTACTTTTGGGAGAGCTTTCACATGGTGAAGTTTCAGACCCGTAGATGATTACTCACCTACTCAAAATGAGTAAATGCGAATTATCTCTTAAAAGTATTGCAGATAGCCAATTTTTCTCAAATAACTCATTCACCTACTTTTGGAAGAGCTTTCACATGGTGAAGTTTCAGACCCATAGCTAATTACTCACCTACTCAAAATGAGTAAATGCGAATTATCTCTAAAAGTATTGCAGATAGCCAATTTTTCTCAAATAACTCATTCACCTACTTTTGGGAGAGCTTTCACATGGTGAAGTTTCAGACCCATAGCTAATTATTTACCTACTCAAAATGAATAAATGCTAATTATCTGTAAAAGTATTGCGGATGCCCAATTTTTATCAAATAACTCATTCATCTACTTGTGGGAGAGCTTTCACATGGTGAAGTTTCAGACCCATAGCTAATTACTCACCTACTCAAAATGAGTAAATGCGAATTATCTCTAAAAGTATTGCAGATAGCCAATTTTTCTCAAATAACTCATTCACCTACTTTTGGGAGAGCTTTCACTTGGTGAAGTTTCAGACCCATAGCTAATTACTCACCTACTCAAAATGAGTAAATGCGAATTATCTCTAAAAGTATTGCAGATAGCCAATTTTTCTCAAATAACTCATTCACCTACTTTTGGGAGAGCTTTCACTTGGTGAAGTTTCAGACCCATAGCTAATTACTCACCTACTCAAAATGAGTAAATGCGAATTATCTCTAAAAGTATTGCAGATAGCCAATTTTTCTCAAATTAATCATTCACCTACTTTTGGGAGAGCTTTCACTTGGTGAAGTTTCAGACCCATAGCTAATTACTCACCTACTGAAAATGAGTAAATGCGAATTATCTCTAAAAGTATTGCAGATAGCCAATTTTTCTCAAATAACTCATTCACCTACTTTTGGGAGAGCTTTCACTTGGTGAAGTTTCAGACCCATAGCTAATTACTCACCTACTCAAAATGACTAAATGCGAATTATCTCTAAAAGTATTGCAGATAGCCAATTTTTCTCAAATTAATCATTCACCTACTTTTGGGAGAGCTTTCACTTGAAGTTTCAGACCCATAGCTAATTACTCACCTACTCAAAATGAGTAAATGCGAATTATCTCTAAAAGTATTGCAGATAGCCAATTTTTCTCAAATAACTCATTCACCTACTTTTGGCAGAGCTTTCACTTGGTGAAGTTTCAGACCCATAGCTAATTATTCACCTACTCAAAATGAGTAAATGTGAATTATCTCTAAAAGTATTGCAGATAGCCAATTTTTCTCAAATAACTCATTCACCTACTTTTGGGAGAGCTTTCACTCTGTGAAGTTTCAGACCCATAGCTATTTATTCACCTACTCAAAATGAGTAAATGCTAATTATCTGTAAAAGTATTGCGGATACCCAATTTTTATCAAATACTCATTCATCTACTTGTGGGAGAGCTTTCACATGGTGAAGTTTCAGACCCATAGCTAATTACTCACCTACTCAAAATGAGTAAATGCGAATTATCTCTAAAAGTATTGCAGATAGCCAATTTTTCTCAAATAACTCATTCACCTACTTTTGGGAGAGCTTTCACTTAGTGAAGTTTCAGACCCATAGATAATTATTCACCTACTCAAAATGAGTAAATGTGAATTATCTCTTAATGGTATTGCAGATAGCCAATTTTTCTCAAATAACTCATTCACCTACTTTTGGAAGAGCTTTCACACACGAAAATGAAAAATTGTGAATATCTCGGAAAAGCTATTTCTTCTGCTTTAATGCTCGGCGGGAGATACACACCGCGGCAGTGGTCTTGACAAAAATTTTTGTCTCCCCAAAAATGGTGGTCATTTTGAATTTTCAAAGTTTTTGCAAAACACAAAAATGCTTATATCTCGAAAACCGTGCTATATGGAGCGAACTCAACAAAATTTTGGACCTGCTGGGTATCTCTGCAGAGTAGCCATGCCAATTTTCAAAATATTTTTGTCTCGCCAAATATAGCGGACATTTTAAATTTTTTTATTTTTTGCAAAACACAAAAATGCTTATATCTTGAAAACCGTGCTAGATAGAGCAGACTGCGCTGACTTTGGTTGCCACAACAGTATAAGGCTAGAAACGAAGCATTTTCTTAATACTTTAGCACTCACCTTTATATCCTTTTCGGGACGCTTTGTTTTTGCTATGCAAAAACATTATCTTTTTTTTTTGCAAGCGATCCTCTAGTTGGTCCTAGAGGTTTGGGATGGTAAACCAACCTGTAGGAAATCATGGGCTGGGAATCTTTTGGTTTGGTCGGATTTGACCTTGGACCCCTCCTTCAAGGTCAAATGAGAATTGCCAAAATTAGTGTTTATATCTTGCTTATTTGTATTCCTAGAGCTTTGCAGTGTCACACCAACCTATAGGAAATCATGGGCTAAGAATCTTTTGATATGGACAGATTTCACCTTGGGCTTCTCCTTCAAGGTTAAGCGATGTTAGAATGGCTTTGGTGAGCTTTTTTCTGGTGGATACAATTTGCATCGGTTCTCCGATGCGCTAGGTCTAGTTTTTTCATGAAGATCTGGCTAATAGTATTTGCAAAATCCTGCTAACAAACAAACAGACAGACAAAAAGTCGTTGCTTTGGCCTAGGTAGAGACAACACATGTGTTAGCTGTGAGAGTCTCCTCAGATAACATATGCTTGGGCAGAATGTTATGGTAAAATGAGGGAAGCATGCATTGGCTGTGGCACTGATAACAATACAACAGAGAACCCAAAAAAATACCTCTACTTAACCAGACAATTAGGAAATATCAGTGGAAACAGCTTTTTGTGGGTCCATTCCTGGCCCAATACTTACAAATATATTTAAACTGGTGTTCAACTAAACAGAATTCTTTGGAACAGAATTGATCTACACTAAGATATGCAAGAGCCACCTTTGTCCCCAGTCATATGAAACTACACTTAATAGCATATAAACTATTCTCACTTTTTGGCTGGTTTTCCTTTGCATATAATTTACTAAGCGTCCCTCAAGGGATTTTTGTATGTATACAGGAAAAAACTTATGTGGAAGGTGCCGCTGACTCCCATATTTTCTGTGGGCCATCGCTAAGTAACTACTTTTTATACCCGTTTTATTTTTGTATTTTTTTCTCAAAGGTGAGTGGAGACAGGAACAAGCTTATTTTTGTCTGGAACCCTGAGACATGTGAAAAGATACACATACTGCAAGGACACAGGGATGCTGTATCGGTAAGTTGTCAAACATCATTGATCAACACCCACATAAACTATGGTTTCAGTTAGAGTTAGAAAGATATCAAATTTGCTATATCAGTATCTAGCCAATTTACTTTATTCTGATTCCCGGCCACCAAAAAGGTTTTGTATTCATAAATTTTCTCAATGGATTAAAACCAGTAAATGGATAAAAAATCTTCAGTTTGATGCTACACATTTGCTTTTCTTCAATAATGCCGGCCCTTTTTACCCCATAGCCTTTAAGGGCTGTGCAAGTATTGTTTTCACCCATGGTGTCTGGATGGGTGGATGGGCAATCAGGTAGCCCGGGTGGGTATTCGGAAAAAGCTTGTCAGGGCTGTATATCAGAAACTGTGAGGTGCAAGATGTTGATAATTGGTAGGGATATTAGTTGGAGGTTGTAGGTGTGTAGCATGATGGTAAGACCTTGGTGTGACCTTTAACCTTGCCGTAGTGACCTTAAGTTTGAAAATCTTGTCAAGGCTATATCTCAGAATCCCCAAGTGCCCTTTAACCTTGGCTCTACCAAAGTGTGTTCACCTGACATATTTGAGACATATTTTGCTTTTCACAAAGATACATGAATTGATGAAAGTGATTATTATGTACTGTTACCTAATTGTACTATCTCCTTTGACAGCTTTACTTCAATTGATAAATTTATAGCCTCCTAATTTTTAATTTACTGATTAATGATATCACCTTGCTATTGAATTGTCCTGTATTAATACTTTATCTTTACATACATTTGCTCTCTCTTAAACATAATTTTCTACACTTTAATATTATTTGAACCTTTACATAACTGACATTTTTTGCTCTGAAAGTCTCCTACTCTTTGTACTGTTTCACTTCTTCTATATCTCATGGTGTTCAAAACAGTGTTCGAAACTCGCACAAAAAAGTTAATGGCTGTCGGGCTTGTAACCTTGGAAAGTTGAAAGCCCTAGACAAAAGTTGCCAGTTGTATTAGAACTGGATATTTTCTAAGAAAGTTTTTTTTAAAAACCTCATAAGTTGTCTTGATTTGTTTTAATAATTGGTAAAGTTAAGATGTACATCATGTTTAACAGCCAGGGTCATACCTGATACAGGCTCGCAGCATTGCCACTTGTGGGATTGGAACCCACACAGAGGTAACAGCCTATGATAAATTAGAGGCCAAACTTGTTAACCAGTAGATAAAAAAACCGTAACTCTTGATGAATTTATTTATTGTTATAAGTTACTTAAATGCATTCTGATTGAACATTTTGATGTAAAATATTTTTTAATTAAGTTCCAAATTTTTTCCACATGGATTCCAACCCAGGAATGTAGTTTTGGAAAGCAATTAAAAATTAAACACCCTCCTAACCATCCTAACCCCCACCAGGCCCCAAGATTTATCACAGTACTGTATAAGTGGTTATTTTCGCGGGTACTTAAGTTCGCGAATGTACACTGTAGGCCTGCTTCGCGAGAATTTATTTTCGCGGTGAAATATATTCAATTATCGCCCAAACTAACAACATGTTCAAATTAAAATATTATGCGGACTTCTGCTGGTTTGATTGGAAATGCATAGTTAACGTCTTTTCTTTTATACACGTTGTCAGTGTGTGAACCTACTCTGGGAGATTATAAATTTACGAAACCCAATCGAACACACTTTCATTGATCGGCGCATTATCAAAGAAGTTGCGTAGCGGGGTCGTGTAATTGAATTAATCCCTCCCTATTGGTGATAAAGATCAAAGAAGTTAGGCGTTTCTGTGAATGGTACATTTGATAAAGCAATGGAATTTATTGTTTCCGTGACAGTGTTAAATATTGTATCTTGCATAATCTTGTATTACCGCTCACGCTACTGTAGACTGGTTCTACTGAATATAAATATTGGCTAGAAGTTATTTTCGCGTTTTGTAGTCACTCGCGAATATAGCGAAAATTAATTCCACGCGAAAATAACCACTTATACAGTATATGGAAATCCACTGATGGGGAAACCCTCTCCCCCTTTCCCGGACTTGTTTCAAATACTGTTATTTTTGTAACCTATGAGGGCCTATGATCTTTGCAATGAAAATTGACCCAAATTTTGAAGATTTTGTCTTCCTTTAACAGGTGACGGACACTCTCAATAGTTGGAACAAACAAACCAGATGCTTGGGGACTCGGGCGGTATTTACTAACATGGATTAGGATCAGATCAAGATCAGATGAAATTTGAGAAAAAAGTTGAGCCAGGGGATCAAATATCTATTCACAAAGCAGGGGCACTTAAGACCAGATTCATTGTGGGTGGGAAACGTCAATAAATAGACTCGCTTAAATATATCATAGTACCTTAATGATTCCGCACATATGTGTTGTTCGTGTGCATACAAATAGTTTTAGACATCGCTGCTAGGTGGCATTTCCGCTTCATGAATTTTTGTCCAATCAGATTGCTTGACACAAAAGCAATATGGCTACCACCGAAAAGATGATGAAAACAAGACAAAATGTGTAAGTATTCCTCTATTTACCCTTATTTTATAAAAAAATCGCTTCAGATATGTTACAAGCACCCAGGCTTGCATCAACGAAAATAGAAGAACCCATCCTTAAACTTAACAGCAAATTGCTTGCGGGCAGGTGACAGTTTGAAATGCTGGTTGACAACTATTTCCCCAGGCTATGGGGTATGGCCATCTCTGATGATATTTTTAAAAATATGGTTTGAGAAGTGCATTGTCCTTTGCTGTTTGTTTCCTTTGTATGAGATGTTTGTCTTTATGTTTTCAGGGTTTGGCATTTCGTAAGGGCAGCCATCAACTGTTTAGTGGGTCACATGATAGGACAGTAAAAGTTTGGAATCTGGATGAAATGGCATACATAGAAACTCTGTGAGTTAGGGTTTTTGTGTTGTAGAATGAAATATCTTCTTATCTAGGTTTATTTATTGTTTTATGTAATGCCTAGTACCTTATCGGTTAAATTGTGATGTATAGGTGGAGAGACAATAAAAACCAGTACATACAGTTGGTCAAGGTTCTGTGCTGTAAACTGCTGATGAACAGCAAGTAACTACAAGCTTTGTCAGGCTGGGATTCAAACTCTCATCTCAGGTGGGAGGCAAGTTTGTTAAAACTGCACTACTGTGGCCCTGTCTAGGTTTATCAGTGAAATCCTTGAGTAATGATTGAAATTCTTAACCACCAGTGATTGTGGCGAAGTGTTTTGTAATGAATATAGTCTGCATAAATGTGGCATATCTGATATGTTGATACATAAACCACACAAAAATAAATTAAATATAAATTTATCATGCCATATTCTGAGATTTGAAAATAGTTCTTTTCTGGTAATTTGTAAAGTGATTTTCAAAGATTTGACAGTTCTTCATATGATGATTTATCACACCATTTGCTCAGATTTGGCCACCAGGATGCAGTGACTGCAGTAGACAGTCTGAGCAGAGAGCGAGCCATCTCAGTGGGCGGAAGGGACGGCTCCGCCAGAGTGTGGAAAATCATTGAGGAATCGCAGCTTGTGTTCAACGGCCACAGGTAGGCTACAGATATAAGGTATTCAGTTTGTACTGGAATAATAGAGTGATAACGTACTTATTGAGTTCAGGGTCACTGTGGTGATAATGAATTCATTGTGTACAGGATTTATGCAGTGATGTTATATTCATTAGGTACAGGAATTTTATTGTGACAAGTTATTCATTAGGTAAAGGTATAACAGAGCAATAATGTGTTCATTGATTACAGGTAGAATTGCATTGTATGTATGTTAGATAACTTAGATTGATATTGTTAGATGGTATTTATTAAACACCCAGCAGATATAACAGAGTAATATGATTCTGCAATATTATCTTTTGATGGTCACATGTCTGTTGAGGTAGCATTGTTATAGTATCACATTTCTGGACATGTTACTTGTTCTCAAATAAGCAGTAATTTTATGTTACTGTATAGCCCTGTTTCAATTAAAGTCGGTCCCAAATATCTTTTTATCTCCCGCCGGCCGGGCGGGAGATTATAAAACGCATTCCGTGCGTGTGTTCGTGTGTTATTGAGTGTCACACTTTTATAAAGGGCTGTACATCACACTGGTTGTTTCTCCTTGGCCTTTTCAATGTTTTTTATGACCTTATTGCTTATGTCCTTTCATTTGATGCTATTATTTCACACCTAGGACCATAGCTAAGTGAGTAATAGCAATGGTGGCTACTTTGAGTAAAGTGCTCATAACTCCAAAACGACTGCATTTAGAGTGTTTCTGTAAAATACGTTGTTCAGCTACTTTCTCCATGCCTACAAGATGGTACCATTTTTAGGGTTCTATCTTCATAGCTAAGTGAGTAATAGCTATTTTCTGTTATTAACAATGAGCAAAATGAGTAAATTGATTTTGTCTTTGTAACTGTTACTTACAATATTGGCCTGAAATATGTTGTTCAACAACTCCTTCATGTACTATATCATGGTGAGGTATCCAAAGTGTAGCACCTCCTTCATGTACTATATCATGGTGAGGTATCCAAAGTGTAGCACCATAGCTAACTGAGTAATAGCTATACTAAGTTTAATATTTGACCATTGAGCAAGTCACTTATAACTCAAAAACTATTGAATATAGAGGATTTTTGTCGAATATGTTGTTCACCTATCTTTTGGATATGCTGTATTGTGAATTTTCACAGCTGTATCTCCATAGCTAACTGAGTAATAGCTACTTTGATGATAACCATAATTAGTAAATGGCTTATATCTTCAAAAGTATTGCAGCTACACAATTTTGTTCCAATATGTTGTTCAGCTACTATCTCCACAGCTACAACATGGTCACTAGTTATGTCCACCCCCCTGGGGGGTGGATATATTATTTTTGCTTTTTTCGCCGTCCGATGTCCGGCGTCCGGCGTCCGATGTCCGGCGTCACGCATGGTTTCCGCTCATTTAAAGGAAAAGTATTAGAGCTATTGTCACCAAATTTGGTATGCAGGCTTATTGGGTCAGTAGCTTGCTTGGGATTGCTTTTGGCTGTTGTACCTCTTTTGCTTACTGAGTAATACTTAAGTACAGCTATTTTCAGTACCCATTGGTTTCCGTGCATTTAAGCCAAAATAATTAAAGATATTTTACTACAATTTTGAATACAAGATTGTTATGTCCATAGCTCGCTTGGTATTGCATTTGGGACTGATAGCTTTGTCAGTACATGAGTAATAGCCATTTAGGTACTTCATTGTGTATTTTCAGTACTACTTTTGAGTAATTTGCTTCTATCTCCTTAACCGTGCGAGATAGAGCGATTTCGGCAAAATTTTCGACCCGCAGGGTATGTCAGGAGTGTACTCTTTGCAATTTTCAAAAAATTTTCCCCTCCCCAAAAATGGCGGCCATTTTGAATTTTCGAATTTTTGCCAAAAATGGCAAAACACAGATTTCCTTCTATCTCCTTAACCGTGCGAGATAGAGCGATTTCGTCGAAATTTTCAACCCGCAGGGTATCTCAAGAGTGTACTCTTTGCAATTTTCAAAAAATTTTCCCCTCCCCAAAAATGGCGGCCATTTTGAATTTTCGAATTTTTGCCAAAAATGGCAAAACACAAATTTGCTTCTATCTCCTTAACCGTGCGAGATAGAGCGATTTCATCGAAATTTTCGATCCACAGGGGATCTAAGGAATGCAATCTTTGCAATTTTCCAAAAATTTTCCCCTCCCCAAAAATGGCGGCCATTTTGAATTTTCGAATTTTTGCCAAAAATGGCAAAACACTAATTTGCTTCTATCTCCTTAACCGTGCGAGATAGAGTGATTTCGTCGAAATTTTCGACCCACAGGGTATCTAAGGAATGCAATCTTTGCAATTTTCCAAAAAATTTTCCCCTCCCCAAAAATGGCGGCCATTTTGAATTTTTGAATTTTTGCCAAAAATGGCAAAACACAAATTTACTTCTATCTCCTTAACCGTGCGAGATAGAGCGATTTCGTCGAAATTTTCGACCCACAGGGTATCTGACGAGTGTACTCTTTGCAATTTTCAAAAAATTTTCCCCTCCCCAAAAATGGCGGCCATTTCGAATTTTCGAATTTTTGCCAAAAATGGCAAAACACAAATTTGCTTCTATCTCCTTAACCGTGCCAGATAGAGCGATTTCGTCAAAATTTTCGACCCACAGGGTATCTGACCATTGTACTCTTGGTAATTTTTAAAAAAATTTCCCCTCCCCAAAAATGGCGGCCATTTTGAATTTTCGAATTTTTGCCAAAAATGGCAAAACACAAATTTGCTTCTATCTCCTTAACCGTGCGAGATACAGTGATTTCGTCGAAATTTTCGACCCACAGGGTATCTAAGGAATGTAATATTTGCAATTTTCAAAAAATTTTCCCCTCCCCAAAAATGGCGGCCATTTTGAATTTTCGAATTTTTGCCAAAAATGGCAAAACACAAATTTGCTTCTATCTCCTTAACCATGCGAGATAGAGCGATTTCGTCGAAATTTTCGACCCACAGGGTATCTGACCATTGTACTCTTGGTAATTTTTAAAAAAATTTCCCCTCCCCAAAAATGGCGGCCATTTTGAATTTTCGAATTTTTGCCAAAAATGGCAAAACACAAATTTGCTTCTATCTCCTTAACCGTGCGAGATACAGTGATTTCGTCGAAATTTTCGACCCACAGGGTATCTAAGGAATGTAATATTTGCAATTTTCAAAAAATTTTCCCCTCCCCAAAAATGGCGGCCATTTTGAATTTTCGAATTTTTGCCAAAAATGGCAAAACACAAATTTGCTTCTATCTCCTTAACCATGCGAGATAGAGCGATTTCGTCGAAATTTTCGACCCACAGGGTATCTGAGCATTGTACTCTTGGTAATTTTTAAAAAATTTTCCCCTCCCCAAAAATGGCGGCCATTTTGAATTTTCGAATTTTTGCCAAAAATGGCAAAACACAAATTTGCTTCTATCTCCTTAACCGTGCGAGATACAGCGATTTCGTCGAAATTTTCGACCCACAGGGTATCTAAGGAATGTAATATTTGCAATTTTCAAAAAAATTTCCCCTCCCCAAAAATGGCGGCCATTTTGAATTTTCGAATTTTTGCCAAAAATGGCAAAACACAAATTTGCTTCTATCTCCTTAACCATGCGAGATAGAGCGATTTCGTCGAAATTTTCGACCCACAGGGTATCTGAGCATTGTACTCTTGGTAATTTTTTAAAAATTTTCCCCTCCCCAAAAATGGCGGCCATTTTGAATTTTCGAATTTTTGCAAAACACAAATTTGCTTCTATCTCCTTAACCGTGCGAGATAGAGCGATTTCGGCAAAATTTTCGACGCACAGGGTATCTAAGCAATCCAATCTTTGCAATTTTCCAAAAATTTTCCCCTCCCCAAAAATGGCGGCCATTTTGAATTTTCGAATTTTTGCCAAAAATGGCAAAACACAAATTTGCTTCTATCTCCTTAACCTTGCGAGATAGAGCGATTTCGTCGAAATTTTCGACCCACAGGGTATCTAAGGAATGTAATCTTTGCAATTTTCAAAAAATTTTCCCCTCCCCAAAAATGGCGGCCATTTTGAATTTTCGAAGTTTTGCCAAAAATGGCAAAACACAAATTTCCTTCTATCTCCTTAACCATGCGAGATAGAGCGATTTCGTCAAAATTTTCGACCCACAGGGTATCTGAGCATTGTACTCTTGGCAATTTAAAAAAAAATTTCCCCTCCCCTAAAATGGCGGCCATTTTGAATTTTCAAATTTTTGCCAAAAATGGCAAAACACAAATTTGCTTCTATCTCCTTAACCGTGCGAGATAGAGCGATTTCGTCGAAATTTTCGACCCACAGGGTATCTAAGGAATGTAATATTTGCAATTTTCAAAAAATTTTCCCCTCCCCCAAAATGGCAGCCATTTTGAATTTTCGAATTTTTGCCCAAAATGGAAAAACACAAACTGGCCTTAACCGTGCAAAATAGAGTTATTTTGTTGAAATTTTCGACCCATAAGGTATCTAAGAAATGTACTCTTGGCAATTTTCAAAAAAATTTCCTTTTCCCAATAATGGCGGACATTTTGAATTTTCAAATTTTTGCCAAAAATAGAAAAACAGGAATTTGCTTCTATCTTCTTAACCGTGCAAGATAGAGTGATTTCGTCAAAATTTTCAACCCAACCAATGCAAAAAGGCATGAAGCTGAAATAATTTACATCTACACTAACAAATATTTAAGCATCATTGATATATTTTACAAATGAAACAGGGTCTTGTAAGACTACTGTACAATTTGGGCAAAAGGTTCATGGGTGGACATTACACATGATAATGTGTGTTCTTCTATGCTATCCTGTTTCTATTCGCATCTACTATCAACAGGGCGGCCTATTTCTAGTTTGGAAGTGTATCTCCATAGCTAAGTGAGTAATAGCTACTTTGTCAATTTTTAATGATAACCATAATGAGTAAATGCCTTATATCTTCAAAAGTATTGCAGCTACACAATTTCTCTCCAATAAGTTGTTCATCTACTTTTTTGTGAACTGTAACATATTTAAGTTTCACAACTGTTGCTCAATGTACAAGTGGGTAATGGCTACTTTATTGCTACTTTTGGTGAAAATGTGAAAAATCACAAATATCTCGCAAACCGTAATTGCTACTTTGTCAATTTTTAATGATAACCATAATGAGTAAATGCCTTATAATGAGTAAATGCGAATTATCTCTAAAAGTATTGGAGATAGCCAATTTTTCTCAAATAACTCATTCACCTACTTTTGGGAGAGCTTTCACTTGGTGAAGTTTCAGACCCATAGCTAATTACTCACCTACTCAAAATGAGTAAATGCGAATTATCTCTAAAAGTATTGCAGATAGCCAATTTTTCTCAAATAACTCATTCACCTACTTTTGGGAGAGCTTTCACTTGGTGAAGTTTCAGACCCATAGCTAATTACTCACCTACTCAAAATGAGTAAATGCGAAGTATCGCTAAAACTATTGCAGATAGCGAATTTTTCTCAAATAACTCATTCACCTACTTTTGGGAGAGCTTTCACTTGATGAAGTTTCAGACCCATAGCTAATTACTCACCCACTCAAAATGAGTAAATGTGAATTATCTGTAAAAGTATTGCAGATAGCCAATTTTTCTCAAATAACTCCTTCATCTACTTTTGGGAGAGCTTTCACATGGTCAAGTTTCAGACCCATAGCTAATTACTCACCTACTGAAAATGAGTAAATGCGAATTATCTCTAAAAGTATTGCAGATGGCCAATTTTTCCCAAATAACTCATTCACCTACTTTTGGGAGCACTTTCACTTGGGGAAGTTTCACACCCATAGCTAATTACTCACCTACTCAAAATGAGTAAATGCGAATTATCGCTAAAAGTATTGCAGATAGCCAATTTTTCTCAAATAACTCATTCATCTACTTTTGGGAGAGCTTACACTTGGTGAAGTTTCAGACCCATAGCTAATTACTCACCTACTCAAAATGAGTAAATGCGAGTTATCTCTAAAAGTATTGCAGATAGCCAATTTTTCTCAACTCATTCACCTACTTTTGGGAGAGCTTTCACTTGGTGAAGTTTCAGACCCATAGCTAATTACTCACCTACTCAAAATGAGTAAATGCGAAGTATTGCTAAAACTATTGGAGATAGCCAATTTTTCTCAAATAACTCATTCACCTACTTTTGGAAGAGCTTTCACTTGATGAAGTTTCAGACCCATAGCTAATTACTCACCCACTCAAAATGAGTAAATGCGAATTATCTGTAAAAGTATTGCAGATAGCCAATTTTTCTCAAATAACTCCTTCATCTACTTTTGGGAGAGCTTTCACATGGTGAAGTTTCAGACCCATAGATAATTACTCACCTACTCAAAATGAGTAAATGCGAATTATCTCTTAAAAGTATTGTACTTAGCCAATTTTTCTCAAATAACTCGTCCACCTACTTTTAAAAGAGCTTTCACATGGTGAAGTTTCAGACCCATAGCTAATTACTCACCTACTGAAAATGAGTAAATGCGAATTATCGCTAAAAGTATTACAGATAGCCAATTTTTCTCAAATAACTCATTCACCTACTTTTGGAAGAGCTTTCACATGGTGAAGTTTCAGACCCATAGCTAATTACTCACCTACTCGAAATGAGTAAATGCGAATTATCTCTAAAAGTATTGCAGATAGCCAATTTTTCTCAAATAACTCATTCACCTAGTTTTGGGAGAGCTTTCACTTGGTGAAGTTTCACACTCATAGCTAATTACTCACCTACTCAAAATGAGTAAATGCGAATTATCGCTAAAAGTATTGCAGATAGCCAATTTTTCTCAAATAACTCATTCACCTACTTTTGGGAGAGCTTTCACTTTAACAGCAAAACTATTCAATTTAAAGGAGTTTTGTCAAATATGTTGTTCACCTACTTTTTGATGTAGTGCGGCGGGAGATCATACCACGGCAGTGGTCTTGTTTTTTCTCTCTTTGTGCCTCACGCAAAAGAAGATGGTTTTAAAGAAATACTGAAAAGTGGCTCCAACATCTACATTTGACTCAATTTAATAAGTATGATTATTTATTGATCTTTGTTTTAGTGATTCAATCGATTGTGTGGCACTTATCAATGAAGAGCATTTTGTATCTGGGGCAGCAGATAAGTAAGTTTAGCTGGAAGTGGTTTTTTCCTTGAAATCATTTTTTCTTAAGTGTTGTTGAAATATTTTTTGGTCATATTCTGTAGAAAAAAAATACCCCCAAAAAATAACTGTAAAAATAATAGAAATTTAATAAGCAAAAACAGCCTGAAAATATATGTAACAGGTGTCACATTGTACACTCTTTATGTGTTGCATTGAGTAATGTATAAGTGACAGATAATTGTTTACATTATAACTCTTGTTGGGAGTATTTTTAAGGTACAGTATTTAAAACCAATTTTGCTTCATAGCCACCTTGTCAAAATAGTATCCAGACATTTTAAAATAAAGTGTCGTAATTTCACAGCACAGTTGGCATGCACAATGTTGGTAAAATAAAGGAATATATCATACCTTCAGAAATCAAACTGCTACATTCATATGACTGCTCTCTTGCACTGTAATGAATAGAATGTAATATTCAGACAGTTTGTTGATTTTACATTTGTTGATTTGTGTAAACTCCGAGGATAAAATCAAATCAAACTACTTTATGTAGGATTTAGTTTGATATAGAGAGAGCCATTTTCATTAAAATTTGTTGCCTCAAAATTCTGGTCAAGTAACACTGTAGCATTATCATTTCAGTCCCTTGAATTTAACCTTACTAGGTTCAGTTATATAGTAAAATATGAGGTATTTTAAACTAGCTTTTCTTTATTTTGCCCGTTAGTTCTCTTGCTCTGTGGAGCATCCTGAAGAAGAAGCCTCTTTGTATGGTGTGTCCAGCTCATCCAGGGGTGGACAGTCAGAATGTGGCTGTTACAGAGAACTGGCTAACGAGTGTCACATCCCTGCAGTATACAGATCTTATAGCTTCAGGTATGTGTGTTATATGCCACAGTAACATGAATGATTGAATGTGAAAAAGTTGCCACTTTGAGGTAAAGAATGTCCTAATCAGATTTGTGACAGTTTATCTAATTTCTTAGATGTTTGATTCAGAAACATAATAACTTGTTGTTACTGCTGTCTTTAAGCAGGTTCCAGAGATGGTTGTATCAGACTGTGGAGATGTGCTGCTGATTACAAGGCTCTGCATTTAATGTTTACCGTCTCAGTGGTATGTACAAATAATAACTGGCTGCATCTCAGTGTTTTACCAGTATAAATTTTTTTGGGGCCATTTTAATCCTTTCAATTGTCTTATGATGATGTGGACATATCATAATAGTTGGTTCCATCTAGGTTTTACTACACAGCCTTTAAAGGCTCTGCAGGTACTGTTTTCATCCATGGCATCGGGTAGGCAGGCAACGGGCTCTGCTAGAATGTTCTACTGCCATGTTTGAGACATCTTTCTCCAGTCACAAAGATACATGGATTGCTGCCACTGATTATTGTATGTACTTTTACCTGATAGTGCAATCTGACAGTCCTGCTTCAATTAATAAATAGATCAATTAATAAACTTTACAGTGTCATAACTTTTATTTTTCAAATTAATGCTGTCATCTGGCTGTTAAATTTTATTTTGTCTTTACATTACATTTATTTTTTTCTTTCTTGGACATTAGTTCTCCTGCAGCTTTATATAACATAACACTGTTCAGAACAACTCCTTATCTTTGCACTTATACATCTCTCATGGTGTCCAACGTTATTTCCCCAAGCTGTGGGATATGGGCATCTCTGATGCTATTTAAAATATATAAAAAAGAGATATATGCGAGTGTAAATTGTTGTTTTAACAAAAGGTCAAAGTTGGGGTTTTACCTCCCGAGCTACAGCCAGGGTCATGTTGGGACAGACCCTCAGCATTACAGCCTGTGTAAATCAAACCCACATGGAGGTGAAAGACTGTGGTCAGATGCAAAACCTGCTAACCCACTGTTCCACGAAAACCTTTTATCTCCCGCCGGGCTTTAGCCCGGGAGGGAGATTATGAAATGATGTCTGTGCGTGCATGCGTGCGTGTGTGCGTGCGTTAGTTAGTCACGCAGATTTCTCCAAAACTACTACAGCTACAGAGTTTTTGTAAATTAATTGTCCCAATGAATTTTCATGCCCTTGAAAATTTTTTTGGTTTTATTGACTTAGGCCTAAAGATAAGTGAGTAATAGCAATCTTAGCTATTTTGAGTAAAGGGCTCATAACTCAAAAACTATTGCAGTAACAACTTTTTCTTCAAATATGTTGTTCAGCTACTTTGTCCTTAGCTATAAGATGGTACATAGTTTGGGGTCCCATTGCATGCCATAAGTGAGTAATAGCTATTTTCTCATTTGTAGCTAAATAACAGAAGAAGTAAATGTCAAATATCTTCAAAAGTATTGAAGTTAGGGAAATCTTTTCAATATGTTTTCCATCTTCTTTTTGGTAAGCTATCACATACTAAAGTTTCAGACCTGTTGCACCTTGGATAGCTGAGTAATAGCTACTTTGAAATTCTGACTGGTGAGTAAAGCGATTGTAACTCCAAAACTATTGCAGTTAGAGTATTTTCCTAAAATATGTTGTTCAGCTACTTTGTCCTTAGCTATAAGATGGTACATAGTTTGGGGTTCTATTGCATGCCATAAGTGAGTAATCGCTATTTTCTCATTTGTAGCTAAATAACAGAAGAAGTAAATGTCAAATATCTTCAAAAGTATTAAAGTTGGGGAAATCTTTTCAAATATGTTTTCCATCTTCTTTTTGGTAAGCTATCACATACTAAAGTTTCAGACCTGTTGCACCTTGGATAGCTGAGTAATAGCTACTTTGAAATTCTGACTGGTGAGTAAAGCGATTGTAACTCCAAAACTATTGCAGTTAGAGTGTTTTCCTAAAATGTGTTGTTCAGCTACTTTGTTCTTAGCTATAAGATGGTACATAGTTTGGGGTTCTATTGCTTGCCATAAGTGAGTAATAGCTATTTTCTCATTTGTAGCTAAATAACAGAAGAAGTAAATGTCAAATGTCTTCAAAAGTATTGAAGTTAGGGAAATCTTTTCAAATATGTTGTCCATCTACTTTTTGGTAAGCTATAACATAGTAAAGTTTCAGACCTGTTGCACCTTGGATAGCTGAATTATAGCTACTTTGAAATTCTGACTGTTGAGTAAAGCCATTGTAACTCCAAAACTATTGCAGTTAGAGTATTTTCCTAAAATATGTTGTTCAGCTACTTTGTCCTTAGCTATAAGATGGTACATAGTTTGGGGTTCTATTGCATGCCATAAGTGAGTAATAGCTATTTTGTTATTTGTAGCAAAATCATGACATAAGTAAATGTCAAATATCTTCAAAAGTATTAAAGTTAGGGAATTTTTTTCAAATATGTTATCCATCTACTTTTTCATAAGCTATCACATAGTAAAGTTTCAGATCTGTTGCACATTGGATAGCTGAGTAATAGGTACTTTGAAATTCTACAGTCGAGTAAATCCATTGTAACTCCAAAACTATTGCAGTTACAGCTTTTTCTTCAAATATATTGTTCAGCTACTTTGTCCTTAGCTATAAGCTGGCATGTAGTTTGGGGTTCTATTGCATGCCATAAGTGAGTAATAGCTATTTTTTTATTAGTAGCAAAATAATGACATAAGTAAATGTCAAATATCTTCAGAAGTATTAAAGTTACGGAATTCTTTTCAAATATGTCATTCATCTACTTTTTTGTAAGCTATCACATAGTAAAGTTTCAGACCTGTTGCACATTGCATAGCTAAGTAATAGCTACTTTGAAATTGTGACTGTTGAGTAAATCCATTGTAACTCCAAAACTATTGCAGTTACAGCTTTTTCTTCAAATATGTTGTTCAGCTACTTTGTCCTTAGCTGTAAGCTGGCATGTAGTTTGGGGTTCTATTGCATGCCATAAGTGAGTAATAGCTATTTTCTTATTTGTAGCAAAATAACAACATAAGTAAATATCAAATATCTTCAAAAGTATTAAAGTTAGGGAAATATTTTCAAATATGTTATTCATCTAGTTTTTGATAACCTATCACATAGTCAAGTTTCAGACCTGTTGCACATTGGATAGCCGAGTAATACCTACTTTGAAATTGTGACTGTAGGGTAAATGCATATAGTTTGGGGTTCTATTGCATGCCATAAGTGAGTAATAGCTATTTTCTTATTTGTGGCAAAATAATGACATAATTTTTCTCAAATAACTGCTTCATCTACTTTTGGGAGAGCTTTCACATGGTGAAGTTTCAGACCCGTAGCTAATTATTCACCTACTCAAAATGAGTAAATGATAATTATCTCTAAAAGTATTGCGGATATCCAATTTTTATCAAATAACTCATTCATCTACTTTTGGGAGAGCTTTCACATGGTGAAGTTCCAGACCCGTAGCTAATTACTCACCTACTCAAAATGAGTAAATGTGAATTATCTCTAAAAGTATTGCGGATATCCAATTTTTATCAAATAACTCATTCATCTACTTTTGGGAGGGCTTTCACATGGTGAAGTTCCAGACCCGTAGCTAATTACTCACCTACTGAAAATGAGTAAATGTGAATTATCTCTAAAAGTATTGCAGATAGCCAAGTTTTATCAAATAACTCATTCACCTACTTTTGGGAGAGCTTTCACTTGGTGAATTTTCAGAGCCGTAGCTAATTACTCACCTCCTCAAAATGAGTAAATGCTAATTATCTCTAAAAGTATTGCGGGTATCCAATTTTTATCAAATTACTCGTTCATCTACTTTTGGGAGAGCTTTCACATGGTGAAGTTCCAGACCCATAGCTAATTACTCACCTAATCAAAATGAGTAAGTGTGAATTATCTGTAAAAGTATTGCAGATAGCCAATTTTTCTCAAATAACTCATTCACCTACTTTTGGGAGAGCTTTCACTTGGTGAAGTTTCACACCCGTAGTTAATTATTCACCTACTCAAAATGAGTAAATGCGAATTATCTCTACAAGTATTGCAGATAGCCAGTATTTCTAAAATAACTCATTCACATACATTTTGGAGAGCTTTCAATTAGTGAATTTTCAGATCCGTAGCTAATTACTCACCTATTATCACTAAAAGTATTGCAGATAGCCAATATTTCTCAAATAACTCATTCACCTACATTTTGGAGAGCTTTCACATGCTAAATTTTTTTAATGAATTTTTTAAATAATTTTTAATGCATTAAAATTCATGAAATCATGCACTAAATCAATTATAACTTGAAAAGTATTACATTTAGAGCACCTTGTTAAAATATGTTATCTTTAGTACATCTATGGCGGGAGATAAATGCATGCGTCAGAATGCTTGTTGTTTTAGCAAATATACCAAATGTGTAAATAAAAAGTGTATGATTTCATAAATATATGATTAGAGATATGAAGCTTCCTTTAAAAGTAAAATGACAATTAACCACTGAGCTGTTAGCATTCTGTAAAGCCTTATTGCAGTGTTAATTGACTTGTCGTGTCAGTTAGCAATGTTAATGGCAAAATGAGAAATGAATTTGAAAAGAAAACAAAGTGTTTGGAGAACATCAATAAAGAATACATACCACTCCATGACAGTTGCCTTTTAACAGTCTTAAAAGACAGATCTAGAACAGATTTCTGGGATTCACCAATTTTATGGATTGTAAAGAAACTATGAAGTATCATTTTATTAAGAAACATCTAATAGTGGTGGTTTAATGAAACATGGATTTGTTTTGCAGGTGGGTTTTGTGAACAGCCTGAAGTTCAGTAGTGATGGCTTGCAGTTACTAGCAGGGGTAGGACAAGAACACAGACTTGGACGTTGGTGGAGGCTAAAAGAAGCCAAAAACTCACTTGTTGTTATATCATTGTCCAGGGAAAATACAGAGAAAAACAGACAATATGATAGAAAGACCACCAGCTAGTAACTCATGTTAAAATATTGATGTGCAAATAAAATGTGTAACACAGAAAGTTATGTTTTTCTTGTATCTTACAGCATAAGTGATGTGAGATTTCTCACTTAGGAAAATCCCCTCATTACTCTGACCCAAAAGATATTCTTGTCAATTCTTGTAATTTTTGTGAAATTAGGCTTTTTGTCCAGCCCATTACAATATTTCTACGACTTGTTTTTAATTCTTTGTAAGTGGCACCATCACTAATTCAGCAACAAATGTTATTTGCTGTTATGTATTTCTTTTGTTAATCTACTCTTTTCCCGTATATAAGTACATTTTATTAATTTGAAAATAATCAATTATTAGTTGTCTGGGAATACAGACAACTCATATAAAGACCCTGCTGAAAAACTCTAGAGATATATAATTGAAAAATAAGCATATTTAATTTGATGTTGATATACAATTTCTTTACCAATATTTAAATAATCCTGATAAACAACTTAATTGAAAAAAAAAAAGTTTTATATACAACTGCAGCAAATTGAAATTCTTTTCTATGTGAAAATGAAATATTTATGCCACGTGCTGTAAAAACATATAGTTCAAAAGTACATTTAGTGTACATAGTAAATACTCTTTGTTATTTCCCACCTGTGGTCGGGAAATTATAAAACGCCTTCCGTCCGTCCATCCGTCAGTCCATTCGTTCGTCACATTTTTACATAAACCTTAATATATCATTTATTTATGAAAATATCTTCACCAAAGTCGCAGGGAATGTAACTTTGGCCTAGTTTAAAAAACAAAATGGCTGCCATATCATGTTTAATGTCCAAAGGAGTTATCCTAGTAAAAAGGCCTTATATCTCCCCTAATATTGCTCCTAGAGGTTCAGAATGTGAAAACAACTTGTAGGAAGTGATGGCCTGGAAATCTTTTCCAGGTGTTGAATTTGACCTTTGACCCCTGCTTCAAGGCTGAATGGAGTCGTCCCACTAAAATGTTATTATTTCTCCCTTATTATTGGTGCTGTAGCTTCAGAATGTAAAGACAGACCATGAAAAGTGAAAGCCGTGGTCGGGAGATTATAAAAGGCCTTCCATACGTGTGTCCGTTTTTGCATCCGTCCGTGTGTCAGGTCATCACGTTTTTACATAAACCTTAATATATCATTCATTTATAAAGATATCTTCACCAAATTCGCAGGGAATGTTTATGCCATGAAAACCTGTCTGTGCAAAATTTTGGCCTCATTTTGAAAAACAAAATGGCCACCATAGCCAATTTGAAAATCATAAAGGTGCTCTAAATCTTGAAATATTCTAGCTAGCTTCATCAAATTTGCACAAAAGCTATATGGCTAGACAAGCTAGCCTGATAGTAATTTGGCCTAGTTCAAAAAACAAAATGGCCACCATATCACATGTTTAATGTCCAACAGGCTTATCCTATTAAAAAGGCCTAATATCCCTTAATATTGCTCCTAGAGGTTCGGAATGTGAAAACAACTTGTAGGAAGTGATGGCCTGGAAATCTTTTCCAGGTGTTGAATTTGACCTTTGACCCCTGCTTCAAGGGTGAATGGAGTCATCACACTAAAACGTCCTTATTTCTCCCTTATTATTGGAGCTATGGCTTCAGAATGTAAAGACAGAGCATGAAGAGTCCTGGCCTGCAAATATTTTCCCTGAGAAAAATTTTGGCCTTATTTTGAAAAACAAATTGGCTGTCATAGCCAATTATTTAAAAATCCTTAAGATGCTCTAAAACTTGAAATATTGCAGCCAAATTTGCACAAAAGATATATGGCTAGGAAAGTTAGCCTGATAGTAATTTGGTCTATTTTCGAAAACAAAATGTCCGTCATATCACATGTTTAATGTTAAATCAGATTATCCTATTAAAAAGGCCTTATATCTCCCTTATCATTGCTACTAGGGGTTCCAAATGTGAAAACAACTTAAAGGAAGTCATGGCCTGAGAGACTTTTCCAATTGCTGACTTTTACCTTTGACCCCTTCTTCAATGTCAAGTGGGGTTATCTTACTACAAAGGTCTCATATCTCCTTTAGTTTCCCATTATTACTGATTCTGAGGCGGGAGATAACTGCTGTAGCAGTGGCCTTGTTTTAGTTAAGATTTTCTTTTCTTTTAGGTTCAGACAAAACAATCAAAGACATTATATACAATTTCCAAGAACAGATAATTGTAAATCCTGTAAAGAAGTGATGAAACAATTATCTTTTAACAAGTGTGTGATGCATTTTCCAAAATTGGGCTTGAAGATTGAAAAAGAACAGCCCCAAATCTTTTAATTGAGTACTTTAGTGTAGTTATACAAAATCTTTATAGTTCATCAAACTATATCATGGGGTTCCATAAAAAATCGCACCTTGGAAACTATAACATTTGAAACTTGTGTGTAGTACCAGGGTATTACCCATCACGGTACCGTCATGAAAAGTGCTTATATCTTCCTTATTATTGGTACTTGAGGTTTGCAATGTCAAACCAGCCTATAGGAAATCATGGGCTAGAAATCTTTTGATGTGGTCAGATTTAACGTTGGGCCCCTGCTTCTAGGTCAAATGCGGGTAGCCAAACTAGAAGGTGCTTACTACTTGCTTGTTGAAAAATGCTGTTTATCTTCGAAACTATGTTAGTTATCCTGTTCCGATTGATACATCTTGCTTCTGGCCACAGATGCGTCTCTGGTCTAGTTTTATTTGCCATTTCATTTTAGTCAAACTAGAATCAGCTTTCAGGTATTGTGCTTTTAGATAAGCATTGATAAACAAATAGAACACCACTCTCCGCCTTGGTTGATTTTATTGATCCTTTCAATTGATCCTATTCAATTTAATTTTTTTCAGGCTTAACCTTATCATTGAAGTTTGGCATCTAATCATAGACAGTTATGTCTGTGTGGGTTGGACTCTCACAAGTGGCAATACTGAGGACCTGTCCTAATATGAACCTCGCTATTGAACGGGATGTAAAAACCCCATGTATCTTTTGTGCGAACTTGATGAAGCCAGCTGCAATATTTCTAGATTTAGAGCATATTAATGATTTTCAAACAATTGCCTATGACAGCAATTTTTCTTTTCAAAATAAGGTAAAAATTCTTCACAGCCAAACATTTGCAGGTCATGACCTGCTATAGGCTGTTTTCACATTCTGAAACCCTAGGACAATATTAAGGAAGATATAGAGACTTTTAAGTATGATGACCCCACTTTGCCTTGAAGCAGAGGTCAAAGGTCAAATTTCACACTTTTAAAAGATTCTCAGTCCATGAGTTCCATTAAATTGTTTCCACATTCTGAACCCCTAGGAGAAATGATAAGGGGGATATAAAGGCCTTTTTAATAGGATAACCCCATTAACATTAAGCATGTGATATGTCGGCCATTTTGATTTTGAATCTAGGCCAAAATTGCTATCATGCTAGCTTTCCTAGCCATATATCATTTCTGAAAATTTGATGAAGCAATCTGCAATATGTCAAGTTTTAGACCATTGCATTTTGAAACTATCTTCTGTGTCGGCCATTCTTTCAAAATGAGGCCAAAATTTTGCACAGACATGTTTCCATAGCCATAAACATCCTCTGCAAATTTGGCAGGAGATAATAAAAGACTATCACCAGAGAGGAATCATAGTTTACAAAAACTGCACAAGGAGGCGAAAGAATTCTGAAAAAGTAGGTTTCAATCAAAAGTGTAGGTTTCTGAAAATTTGATGAAGCAATCTGCAATATGTCAAGTTTTAGACCATTGCATTTTGAAACTATCTTCTGTGTCAGCCATTCTTTCAAAATGAGGCCAAAATTTTGCACAGATATGTTTCCATAGCCATAAACATCCTCTGCAAATTTGGCAGGAGATAATAAAAGACTATCACCAGAGAGGAATCATAGTTTACAAAAACTGCACAAGGAGGCGAAAGAATTCTGAAAAAGTAGGTTTCAATCAAAAGTGTAAAATAAAGATTGTGTAGTGTAAACATCACTTCATAAGTGTTGAGTATTTGAGGAAAAATTTTTTTTGAGGTGAGCTTGGACAGCAGATGCCAAACAGGGTACATTTAATGAGACCATATTTTTCTTGAACACTTCAGAAGGAACTAATAATAGGACTAAGTGGTTTAGCATTCAGGGAGAATAAAATACAGCCAGGAACAGATCTTAAATCTTCTGTCACAACAAAATTAAATCTAAGAAACCCTGATAGTCATGGAATACCTTTTTAACTGATTGAAATATGCTGGGCAGATCTTGCTTAAACCAAGTCAGTATTTTGTCAGTGAAACCAAACCAGATGGACAAGCATTAAAATGGGATGTGGTAATCGCCGGTGTCAAAATCTGATCAAATCCCTTGTACATGCAGGCACAATATCCTTCTCAATAAGTGGAACTTGGTGCACTAGACTAAGAAAGTAATATGGAAAAACCATCTCATGCTAGGCCAATAAACTAGGATTATTAGTGTGAATGAGGGAAAAACCTAGGTGAGAAGTTGATTTGACAGGTAAGTCTGAAGATACTTCCTAAAAGATGACTTCAAGGGACTGCCCAGCAGGTATGCAACTTTCAAACCAGGTTGAATCCAACATTAAAATCTGGTTAATATATATGTAGATTTTGCAAGCTGTTTTAGTTGGATCCTAGTGGTGAAATCTGGTTGTATACAGTGGGTGAAATCTGGTTGAAATATGTGTAGATTCTGCTAACCGCTTTTAGTTGACTCCAATGAGTGAAATCAGGTTGAATACAATGAGTGAAATCATGTTAAAATACATGTAGATTTTGCAAACCATTTTAGTTTGATCCAACTATTAAAATCAGGTAATTCATGGATACATATTAAGCTTGTTCATTGAGGATAGTCATTGCATTGTATCTGTTCATAATATAACGTAACCAATCAAATCTTAATGCTCAGTATAGGTATATACAGCCTAATATTTTATATTTTCCGACTACATATTTATTATTTTATGTTCATATAATAGAAGAATCCAATTTCCATAATCTAATGATTCTGACATTGCCTGTGTGTGGAGGTCCTCGGTGGCCTAGTGGTTAGCAAGTTTGGCATCTAATCATAGGCTGTCACCTCTGTGGGTTCGAGTCCCACAAGTGGCAATGCTGAGGACCTGTCCCAATATGACCCTGGCTGTTGAACGGGACGTTAAACCCCAACTTTGACTTTGACTTTGGCTGACATTGCCTGTGCCTAATTGTCTTATCCAGTCAAGATTATTCAATATTATATTAAAAATAGCCATTGCATTTAGAGAGAAACTCTAATTATACAGTAAACTTTCCAATAAAAGCATAATGCTTAGTTGTCTGTCTTTCAAAGTATCCATACTTTTAATGTAGTTTGACAAAAAAAGACAAAAATAAGCAAGCTAATTGTGTATCACCCTGTTTGCACTATAATCTGTGTTTGAGGGTTGAAGCAGATTGAAACAGATTCATCTCAATCCGGGTTGAATGTCCACACTACAGAGTTTAATCTGGGGCCGATTTCACAAAGGGACCTAGACTTAGCCAAGTTTTTGGCTAAGTCAGGGACTTAAATTTAAGACATTGGTCTTAGCTAGGCATGGGACTTAAATGGATTTCACAAAGGGTGACTTAGCTAAGTCCAAGCTTATCAAATAACCGCAGTGGTTTTCTGTATCATGTGATTTTTTATATCATTCATTTGATTCATTTTATCTAAGAATAAGTGCTGTTTTGAAATGGAAAACCTTGTTACTACATATAAACTTCCAAAAGACTACTTTAGTGAGGTGTTATGCATAATTATAGTTTATTTACAGCCATTTCAAATTTGAAGTGGAGAAAAGTTTATGGCAGCCATATTAAAGGCAGCCAGACTTGAAGTTAAGTCCATTGACTTAGCAATTTCATAGACTTAGCTGCTTTGTGAAATCCACTAAGTCTAAGACCACAGACTTAACATTCTATTGACAAAATTTAAGACCAAAATCTTAAAATTAGGTCTAAGCTTGGGCTTAAGTCCCTTTGTGAAATCGACCCCTGGATTGAGAAGTTTTTTTTTCAAAGTCTAAGTACAATAAAATCTCTTAAATTAACTTTATGTAATGCATGTAAAAATTCTGTAATGGAAATTATTATATCCCCAGATGAAAGTGAGAAATTTCCTTGTGTACGCAATAACTCAAGAACAGATCAGTATTTTTTTTCAAACTTGGTACACATGTTAAGGGTGCCCAAAGGAAGATCCCTATTCTAAGGTGACCTTAAACTCACAATAATAAAGAAGTTATGGCCTCCTTAAAGTCAGAAATTTGACTTTTGGCCACTTAGAGCCCTCTAGGTTACAAACTATGAGGCTCATCTGGCTAAAATTTTACCTGAGAACACATTAATATAATCTTAGTACATGTGTCGAAAATCAAGACTTTAAGTTGAGGAGAAAAATTGTGTTTGGGGCCCATAAAGACCCCATTTAGAGATTTCTTCCTACATTTTTCACATATTTTGCCCTATAATTTGGAAGTGGTAATTCTGATGAGACTCAAACTGCACTAGGTATAACTTTTATATGTAATCCTTGTCTGTGAAAAATTTAAGGGCTGTAGGTTTAACTATAAGGTCGAATTAAGGTCTCAAAATTGCCCACAGAGACCCAATTCATGGACTTTTTGCTTTCAAACTATGTCTCTCATGTAGGTGAAATATCATCTGGGAATATATTAATATGTTCTTTTTATATGTGCCACAAATCTAACCCTTTAATAGAAATTTAACCTATGTATGAGGACCATAAACACCACTCGGGTGACCCTTTTTCAACATTTACCATATATTTGGTCCTATAACTTGGAAATAGTGAGCCCAAAAAGTCTCAAACTGTATAAGATTTAAGTTCTATGTGTAATATTTGTGTGTGGCAAACTTGAAATCTGAAGCTGTACTTTTAAGGTCACATTGAGGTCTCTAAAATGCCCACAGAGACCCAATATTTTGATCTTTTGCCACTTTTAATCCCAATAGCTGTCAAACTATGCGACTGATAGAGCTGAAATTTCATCTGGGAATATATTAATATGTCCCTTTTACATGTGCCAGAAATAAATGCTTTAAAATGCTTTAAAAAAATGCTTTAAATAGACATCTAATCTGTGTATGAGGACCTTAAACACCCACCCAAGTGACCCTTTTTTGACATTTTTCACATATTTTGCCCTATAACTTGCAAATGGTAAGTACAAGAAGTCTCAAACTGTATTAGATATAGATTATATATGTAATCTTTATTTTTGACAAATTTGAAGTCAGAAACTTTAATTTTGATGTCACATTTAGGTCTCTGAAAGGCCCACCGAAAACCTTTTTTGGACTTTTTGCCACTTTTAAGCACTGTGGCTGTCAAACTATGTCACTGATAGAGCTGAAATTTCATCTGGGAATATATTATTATGTTCTATTTACATGTGTCAAAAATCAAGGCTTTAAGTAGACATTTAACCTGTGTATGAGGACCATAGTAGCCATCCCAAGTGACCTTTTAAAACATTTTTCATATATTTTTCCCTCTAATTCGAAATGGTAAGTGTGGCAAGTTTCAAACTGCATTACCAATAATTTCAATATGTTGTCAAGCTGGGTACACATATTAAAGTTGGGAAAAGGGACATTGGCTCAGTTAATTTTGACACAGGCTATTGGACATTCCTTATTCATATGTTTGATTTTTTATTGCTAAAATAATTAACTTTTTGGGGTAAGTGTGTAAAATAGATAGACTGTACCACTGATGACTTCTGAGTATTTTTATTACCCCTTTTATATATATTAGAGTGTTTGTTATCTCATACCATTCATATGTAGTATCAGTGGTTCTATATTGACAGAAGTGTTGGTGGAGGACTTCATTACCTCATTAGCTCATGCAGGTAACATTATACTGGATTTATTTACACTCCTAACTCGTATAGAAATGATAACAGATAAGAAAGAATAGAACTATGCTGCTGAGTGGGGTATAGTGTGGCATATTTAATTACATGTACATAGGCACAAAGCATACATCAGATTTATACTTTTTGTGCGTGTTTTGCTGTACACAGATGTAGTGAAAAAGCACTCATCCTCTTTGTTTAAGAATAGAATAGAATAGAATAGAAACATTTATATAGCGCAAAATTGATGCAACATCCTCTAATGCGCTTGAAATCAAAAAGGGAAAGTCGAGGGACGTTCGAGGTCATGATCCAAGGTTAGCGCCCGCCAGGGAGATGTACTATGGTGGAGGATATGCTAATCTAAACAAGTAGGTCTTTAGCTGGCTACGGAAACCTGTTATTGTTTGTTGTGATCGTACTGATTGTGGGAGTCTGTTCCATTCTATGGGGGAAGCCACTACAAAACCTCTCCTACCGATGGCCTTTTTGTGAGAGGCTGAGGAAAGAGAAAGACGATTTCCACGTGTTAGACAACTGGTTTTGATCAAGGATGATAGGTATATGGGTTGAGAGAAATTTATAGCCTTGAAAGTAATTAGATTGTACTTAAACAATATACGGTAAGTGATAGGAAGCCAGTGTAGTTTTTGAAGAAAAGGAGTGACATGGCTAGTTCTATCAAGTCTAAAAACAATTCTACAAAGGGCATTTTGTATCTTTTGGAGTTTAGCAACATTGTACTTACTGATGCCATAAAGTAGGGAATTGCAGTAGTCAAGTCGACTACTGATCATTGAGTTTGCAAGCAAGGCTGCAGTTTCCACACTGAGGAATTTACGAATACGTCTTAGGTCCTTAAGGTGGTAGTAGCAGGCTCGACACATATTAGTTATGTGGTTGGAAAAGGTGTTTCCAGAGTCAAAAATTACACCCAGGTTCTTGACTGTATCAGTAGGGGAAATAGAATTTCCGAGAAGTTGAGTAGGGAATTTATTAATGAGGGACTCTCTGGCTTGTCTATCACCTATTATAATAAATTCAGTAATATGGTGATGTAAAACCTGGCATATGTAGCACTATTTAAACTAAAACTTCATGTTTAGTCGAATCTTGGATTTGAGTTATGTACTGGGTTCTGATTGTTATTTAAAAAATGCCATTTTATCCTAAAAGCTAAAGATATATGCAATATCTATACACATATATTAAATATAAGAGGTACTGTATATACTCTGTCATTTTGTTTTTTGTTTAATATTTTCTTTAATGTTCAGTTAAATACTGTTTCTTGCAAAGTACCAGGATGTAGAAAATCTTTTGTCTTTTTCTTTGTCTTCTGGTGCTCAGTGGAGTAATTTTCCTCAATATAAATGTCTGGTTCTTCAACACATGACTTCCAGACATGTCATCCAGACATACTAGTATTCAATAAATAGTCTTTTATGCTTGTGTTGGTGGTTATTCAAAACACTGGTAGAAATACTATTTACATATTTGGAAGTGACAATTTTAATTATGTGGATGCAAGTTTTTGCACAAATAAAACTTCAGAAAAGTCACCTTTGTCATGAATACAAAGTCAGAAAATTAATTGAAAATGGTTTGCATGCCAATGGTATCAGTGTGTATGTGGACACATGTACTCTTATTTGGTATTTGATCAGTTTTACAAGTCACACATAGTACATAACTTGAACTTTTTCATACCTCTTGTGTGTTTAAAATTTGTATTTTAGGGAATGTCTTTTGTCCTTGACAGCCTATATCTGTCTCCTGGTAAAAAATATTCCAAAGGGAAAACCAAAGTCTGTACTTAATGTTGGGTGAAATATTCAGGGTGATATTTGGACAGATCTACTGTTGTGTGCAGTTGTGTAGCCACATCAGAGATGTGTATAAAGCATGTAAGCCTCTTTAAAAATAATGTAGAGTACCAATATTGAGGATCTCTGGTGCTTGCACTTGGAAGTCATGGGGTGTGTTATGTATAAAGTTATACAATATACAGAATTAGTTTTTAGTTTTTTTTTAAATAGTTTTTAGTTGTTATAGATCACACCTTGTCCTTTAAACTTGTAATTGATGAAATACCATAATTCATTCAATTGACACCCAGGGAAATTCACGTAACTACGGGGAGGCCCCAAATAACATTCTACCAACTGCAAACACTAGATAATAGTCATAAAACATTAACATGATGTTTCTACTTTGGGTGAATGCTAACGTAACAGTGACTACAGTAGGCAACATATTTTCTATGATTAATTGTTTAATATCAAGTAAAGTTTCCATCATGTATGTCAACCATGGCAATATTAAGCAGAACCTTTACAATGTCATTTGTCAGAGTTGAACCAGTAGAACCAAAATAGTGACACTAGTATTGGCCCTAGCTCTAGTACAAATGTAACTTTTACAACAGACAATGCAATAAATCAATCTTTGTTATGTCGCAACATGTAAATTTTTGCAGTGGCAAGTGAATGTGAAGATATAAATTGTCTTCTGTTTTGTGCAAAGTTATGGCATTTTCCAATCTACGGTTTGAAGCATTAGACAGCCTCAAAATCAGTCTTTCATCAGCCATGTTAAGACAACTTAAGTACAATTTAAGTACTAATGTAAATGGTGTTGGTCCAAAATTCACCTGCACCATTGTATAGGTAATCTTTTAATGTGGAAAGGGAAGTAGAACATATGCCCATGAATGCCAAGGCAAGCAAGTACCAACCTTATGACCATACATGATGAAATGGGGAAAACTAACATTTGACTTATGATGTAATCTTGGAATAAGGCCTTCACATTATTGGCTTACTGATCATACAATATTTATAAATTCTGTTTTATTGAATAATTTAACCCCTTCGCCACCGATGGAGCAGTATTCTACTATGCTAAAAGAAAATCCGGGATGAATAGCTTACAGACAGTTTAAGTTGCTAAAACACACACCACAAGCATTTTTTTGTCATCCATAATGTCCTCGTACATAATACATTAAATAACCTATATCAGTGTACCAAGATGTTTAATTCTACAGTACTGAGGGAAAGCTAGAATATCATATAGGGGTGTCGACGGACATGGTACTGTAGAATACACATTGTTGTGGATTGCTAGTCAACAGATAAGGTCTTTAAGGGGTTAAAGTCAATTATATTATTCATATAAGTTAACCATATAGAAATAAAAGACAAATTTACCTTTAACTCTTGTATCAGAAATCTACTTATATGTTTGATACCGAGAACTATGATTTATAGATCACCCACCATGTCTCCTATAATCTTATTTTACAAACTTGAAGCTTACTTCGCAACCTTCAGCTTTTCATCTGCAATGTCTTATCCTTAATAATTGTTGATCTCTGATTTTTCTTGTTTGATGCTCCTTGGAATCTGTTTTATGTGTCTTGGAATCTGGGGTCCAGTCCATCCATACTTCAACCCAGTAACTGTCTTTAGATGGAGATTAAATGTTATACTATAAGAGTTAGAATTACCTAGTGTTGATTACTCTGCAAATAGACACAACAGAAACTGAGCCACCTATATGTGTTGAAAGTGTCATATATATATAGAAATCTTAAATAACTGTATGTAACATGTGTCAACGAAATCCCATGCATTCAGCATCAATTTCTACCATAAATGAGACAGAGAAACACATGATTCAAAATTTCAAATATTTTTGGCTCATTGTGAATCAAAAGCTAGCATGGAACAGTGTTCTCTGGTGTATTAATTACAGACACTCTCGTTATAAATTTGGTATTAAAGTAACAAGGCATTAATTAGAAAATATATGGTACATGTAATGATCAGTATTTATCTTCATTTATAGGTCATTGTTTATAATGTTTAATGAAAAAGCAAAGCATGGGGATTATATGTTTTTATGAGATACAGTTTATTTTGGATCAAAAAAAAGTATTTGTCTGGTGGCTCTACACATGAAAGCATGTGGACAGTAACAGTTTCATAGATGGCAGAAACTACATAACTATTTTAATAAAGTTATTTGGGTTCTGCAGATCTATTTAGAATTTCTCCCTCTGAAAAGGTTATTGCCTTCTCTGTTATGATTTTCATTTGTAAATCTATCATAAAAAACCACATCTTAACAGTCTTGGTAAATGACATTATTCTATTCAAAAACACTATCAAACATCTTGAAAGTTTTGGGGTATTAATGAGCTCTCTCCTTGTTACCCTTGTGGTATATGTGTATTGTTATCTAAACACAATAAAATCAATATATATTATTCTGGGTTTAACTCAACTTTAATCTAAAGATTCGACTTTGTGGTTGTCTGAAAGACAGCCACTGTTCCCTTGTTTTGCAAAGTACTGAGGAGTGATATTGTCAGCTGATCAGATCTTACTCTTTCTTCTTATTATAATTGAAACTGTGAAACAAACTTTAATTTACTTTGTAAAAGGCTTGAAAGGGTATATGTCAAATTATGAAGAAAAAAAAAGCAAAATTGTAAAAGTATAACTTAATTAGTTGGGATCTAATCATATATGTGCTTTCTAATATTTCATCTATCCACTAAAATATTTAAAACATAGAAAGAGATAAACTTGTGTGTGGATCTTTGCCCACAGTTATCTTTGCCCACAAAGGACTTTACCCACCACATTTTTACATGGGAGGAACTTTGCACAAAATAATGATATGAAATAATTTTACAAAATTAACTTTTTAATGTTTTTTAAGTATAAGTGTACAATAACTACCATAATCACAAAATTAACTTTTTAATCTTTTATTGAAGTATAAGTGTACAATATCTACCATGTTAAATGTCATCTTCTTATTATGTTATTGAATTATAAGTATGTAATGTTTACAATATAATAATATTCTTAATGAATGTTGGACCAACTTGAAACCTTTTTAGTATGTGTATTCTTCATTGCAAAGATTTTGGCCAACTCTGTTTTTTTGTAATACTATGTAAATCTATCAATACTGAATTAAATGCTAATGAAATCATCTTGTATACTTTATATAGTGTGACTTAGAAAGTAAAGTTAATGTTTATCGCTTTCAACACTATATGTCCTGAGTAGTTAAAAAATGAAAATGTCTATGTAGTAAGAAAAGTTTGTATTGTGGGTGAACAGCCTACCCTGTAAAGATTGTGGTGGGCAAAGTTCCTTGTGGGCAAAGGTCCTGTGAGTAGATTTTACATTGGGCAAGTTCTTGTGGGGAAAGTTCTTGGATTTACATCTGTTGTCTGGGGATACAATTTTGCTACACAAATTAAAAATATTTTAGATTAAATTACTTAAGTTCTTGATTGATTATGTTTTCCTCAAAATTATGTCACACAGAAGATGGGTCCCATGGAAAAATACCCAGTCAAAACATGTTGCGTGAATGATGACCTGTCTCGGGATATGTTGGCGCCGAGTTGGTCCAATCTATTTTTTTCTAATGTTTACAATTGTATGAAAGTTCCCAACTTCCTCTTGTTTCTATTACAATTAAAGAATTTATTAAGTAAATCTAATATATCACACACAAATATTTTGCTTAACTTTTAGCAATTGATTAATTTCAATTGTTTGAAATATATTTGCTTATTCAATTATCCTATTTGTAAATTTACAAATTAAGCTAAATTGCAATCATACAGAAATGACACATCAATTAGTTTTGATCTCATTTGCTTTAAGTAGTTCCTCTTGTTAACAAAGTATTAAGGTAGATATATTGACACATTAGTGTTGGGTTAAGCAATTGCTGCAAGGTAGTGAATCAATTGTTTACAGCACTAGTGCACTCAACCCTTGTCAACCCGGATTGAAAGGGTGCACACTACAAAGGGGTTGAACCAATCTCTTCAATCTGCTTCAATCCACCTCTGGAACCAGGTTATGATTTATCCTTTTCAACCTGGATTGTGATCCAATTTGTGTCAAGCCAGATTGAATCACTAGTCTGAATGCCACGTTTAACTTCCCAGCTTAATAAGTATCAGCTCTGATAAAAAATGGAATCTGGCTATCAAAGCACACATCATGCAATTGAGAAAGAGTAAACACTGCCCAGTGTGTTCCTGTAAGCAATTACTTTCAGTCACAGACCCAGGTGGGAGTGCAGCAAGAAGTAATGATAAGATAAATCCATGAACCCAATGACATCACTGAGTTATTATGTGCTCAGATTGATAAAATACTACAACTGAAAAGTTTAGGCCCATGCTGTTCTGGCCAAGTGATTTTCTTATTCTATTTAAATATACTTCTTTTGTATATTAAGAATGACTGTACCAAATACATCCATTTTATAAATATGTTTAAAATCATTACAGACTAATTAAGCAGCCCATCAGGGGTGCTTATTTGTTTTCACATAAGTTAGACTGATCACCACCGCCACCGGATTATGGTCTCCCTTGAATAACTTCTTGGCCTTTCAAATTATTGTAAAGGATTATTATATATTATAAAGGATTTTCTGATCAATCAGACCATAGATGCCTGAATGGGAGGCGTTTTATTTTCATAAATTTTTTAAAAATGGGTACTTGGTCTGTATCTCAAAAGCGCTTCAGGATTTCAGCGTTTTCTTGGATTAACTTATTCAGTTACTTTTTGATAATCTTTCACATGCCAAAGTTTTAGCCCTGTATCTGCAATCTTAAGGTCACCTTAATGTCAAAAAGGGGGTTTTAACCCTCCAGTCCACTTATTTTTTTCACTTTTTTCATCCAAAATTGGTATATATTAAGATTTACCAAAGGATTATCCTGAATTTATGGTGACCTTAAACTGTTAATATAATTGGAGCCATGCCCCCCCCCAAAGTCATAAAATTGGAATAGAGCCGTCTGGCCCCTTTCTTTTTCCATATCTAATATATATTAATATTGAAGTAGAACAAAAGAAGACTCTCACTACTTTATGATTTAAATATTAATGATGTTATGAGCATCTTAAATGTAAAATGTAGGGTTTTTCAGCCCTAAGTTTAGTTAATGTTTAATTTTTTAAAATAAAATTTGGCACATTTATAAAGGTTGGCAGAAGGGGCATTCTCATTTTATGGTCACCTTAAAGTCGCAATATGCATGAAGTTATGGTCACCATACAGTGAAAGAGGGAACTTTTCAGCCTCCATCTATCTTATTGTTCAACTGACCTCAGCTAAAACTTTATGCACTTATAAAGGATGAGAAAAGGGACTTTCTTATTTTATGGTCACTTTAAAGTCCCAATATGAATGAAGTTATGGACACCTTATCATATTTTTCAGCTGACCTCAGTTAAATTTTGCACACTTATTAAAAATGACAATAGGGACATTCTTATTTTTTTCCACCTTGGAGTAAAAATGAGGATTTTTGTGCTCCTAACTGACTTACTGTTCAATGACATCAGTTCAACTTGACACACTGATTAAGCTTAAGGAAGATTTTTAATGACCTTTTTACTTAAACTACCTGTATTTAAGAGAACTTGGGTCATCTTAACATAATAAATATATAGTTTTTGCTCCCACCTCATTTATTTTAAGATTTTTCAAAAGCACACCTGCCACATGTATATTTAAAACAAAATTTCTGTTATCTGGCAAAGCTAACCTAGTGTTTTTGAAGTTATGCATCTTCAAAAAAAAAATGAGGTATTTAGCATGTGGTGATGTGGTTATTAATATATTGCAGCTGATCAATGTTCATATAATATAAAATTTCCAAGTTTTGGCACATTAAAAAATCCCACATTCTTCTGATTCCATTCTTGTTGAATTGTGTGGATATGACTTTTCCTTTTTGGGAAAAAATCTTTAATTAATTCAGCTTTTATTTAGCAGCAGGCGTTGTTGATCTACCTACTTATTCACATACACTATGTAAATTGGTCAAATGTATAGACCAATAGAATGAGTTCTCTTTTTTTTCTCCCCCACTCTGTATTTGCTTTTGTGTGATATCTATCCGGAGGCAGATTCATGACAAGTCCCATTCACTCACTGCTGTCCCACTGTGCTTTGTATGTTAACATCTGTGTGTTACATAGTGTGTCTGCACACTGAGTGAAAAGGTTTATAAGGGATATCAAGATGTCTTCATTTCTTTTCATCAAGGGATATGCTTACAGTAAACCTTTTGGGGGTAAGCAATTCAAACAAGGACATTTGTCATGGAAGTAGAGCCTTGTGGAAAGAATGCCTTGTCTGTTTTGAGAGAATGGAAAAAGCCTTAATAATATGTAAAAACCTTGGGCTTTCATGATGTTCAGATATAGAGTCATGTGTGAATTAAAAATGTTAACAATAACACCTGACAACATGGCCTTGTGTATTTTTTTACAATGGAACAACAAAGGATTTCACAAATACGATTATCTTAAGCATATTTATCTTCTAAAAATATTAAATAGCAGTGAATTTTCAGAGGCATAAAATGCCTCAAAGATATACAACATATGAATGTCCATATCTATAGCTAATTATAGTTTACTACAGTGTATCTTTATCATTATAAATCTAGGATTAAATATCTCCTGGAAAAATTTTACAATCCCAAATTTACAGCAAAAATGATATACTCTTTTCATAAAATATACCACTCTACGAAACACAATAAAGCTCACATTCTGCTTACAGTCTAATACTGCAACTGATACAGTTTTAGATAATCCACTTTTCCATCAGATACAAAACACAGTAGCACTACTATAGGGTCTGTATAGGGTGCAGATCAATATTTGAGGAGGGGGTAAAATGGGGGTGAATTTATAGGTTGCAGATCAATGGGGGGGGGATTTGCGGGTTGAAGTGTGGTGACATGTGTATTGGTTTATGGGATTAAGGGGTTTTATAATTTATAGGTTGCAGGTAAATGGGGAGGAGTTTTTTTTTGGGGGGGGAAGCAAGTGTGGTGGCATGTGTGTTTTGACTGAGGGATTGAGGAGAAGGAAATTGTGAGACTGAGGACATGCTGAGGACATGCTCCCCCTCCCACAATGGTGCGGAGCACCATTGGGGGTTTGAACTTTGTTGTGCCTTTTATTTGAAATTATCCCTGTGTATTTTTTTCTGGTTAAAATCTATTTCCAAAGCATATTGTGAATCCTTGTTTTCACTGCTTTTAAATCATTTTATCGCTTTAACCATAAAACATCAGAATATTTTTATGAAAACCAAGACATTCTTTTTTTTTTTAATTATTTGTCCAATTTATAACCTTTTTCTTTCTTGAGTCATTTCATAATTATCAAAATAAGTTATAAACCAGAAATTAGCTTATTGACAGAAATTATTATGAGCCCACCCAATTGATTAACACCCTCACTTATTGATCTGCAACCTATAAATTTCCACCAGAATCTCAACACCTGTGTCCTCTTTAGTTTTGAATTTCAAAAGCCTCTCACATTAATTGAGGTTTGATCAAGAAAGGGGTGGGGGGATTTAATATGAGAGGATTATTGAGCATTTAACTCAGATAAAAGACACACTTGTTTATCTTACTGTGTGCTTTGTTTACAGCTAAGGGAGTGGGGGGTCATTGATTTATTAATGAGCAACCTATAAATTCTAATATTTTACTGGTTGAATCAAATTTAGGTATCGATTTTGTCAGTATATAAGATGCCGTTTTGCTCTGGGGAAAGCCAAACATTTTTCTGATCTTCAAAGATAGACACTATGGAGAAAAAACAACTTCAGTGTATTTTGGAAGACAGTAAATTCGATGGCGGAAAATATTTAAGAATTAAAAAAGGGAGTAGATTCATTTGTCTCCCTATGAAAGCACTAAACATTTTGATTGAAAATATATCCCAGATAAGTGAAGCTGTGAAGAATGGTTTGCCATACTCAGTCAAACTAAGTGACGCAATCGATGTGGAGGTTACTCTGTTCAAAGGAATTGCTTACGTTGTTTTCAAGAAAGGAACTTTTTACATAAATGCTGCATTTGAGGAATGGCGTATCGTCGAAGAATCTATTCCAGATAGTTTTTTCCCCAGGGTTTGCGGATTTGTCTATACTTCAAAAGATGCGAGGGTAGAAATCTTCCAAGTCATTTGTGATGGGGCTTTTCCAAAGTCTTTTTACACAGAGGAGGGTGCCAAGTCTTACGCGAGTTCCTTGCCAGGTGTCTGTACAGTAGTTAAGAAAACAGTGACTGCTCCGGATGGAAATTCAATGGTTCACAATGCAAAAGCATACCTGATGCATAATAAACTGAAAAACCTACTGAAAGAAGTCTGCTACGGGTGCTAATACGATCGCCCCAGTCAAATCGAACACTCCTTCTTGGAATCGTTGGAAGACTCTGTGGATAAGTATTACGGGAAGTTTGAAATTGGCTCTGATGAGTTGAAAGACTTTTTAAATAAAGTGATGGATAAATTGCAGATGTCGTCATTCAGGGGGTTCATATTGGATCATAAACCGGATGAGGGAAAAGTTCTTGCAGCTCTAAAGGAAGACAATATACCAGAAATCTGGACAGAGTTATTTAACGAAATTTGTTTTGCATAAAAGCGATATTTAAATTGGAATTTGTACTGGTAATTGTGAAAAAAGGTGGTGAAAGTTATTATTATTATTTGTGTAATGAAAATAAATCAGATATAGAAATAAAAAGCCTTTTTTTCATTCAAAACCTAGACTTTCCTGGTCCCCGGTAGTTTAAACTACCTATTATTCACTCAGCGGTGAGGGTTTCATGAAGGGAGTCCAACCTTCACTCATTGTCGCCAGGATACTATACTCCGTCCATCTTGTAGCACTGTAACGTTGACTAATTTTTCTCCAAATTTAGCCTGACCAAAACTTAAACCAGCACTGGCACACTCTTCTACGGAGTTGTAGCTTCTCTTGCTTGGTAAATGGTTTATATGTTCGATGACGAATGTATACTTCTCACATTTGTCCTTTGTTTGACTATCCATTTTTTTTCAGTTTTTTATTTTATAATTTTTTATGCTTCACCATGGGTTTTAAGCAGCCTTTATAAAATCTCCAGCTCTAACAATGTCGGGTTCACAATATCGTCTATAACGCGCTCACTCGTAATGCCAGTTATGACTACCTTACCAGTCCTATAAACTGCAAAGTGTACTCTTTTTCTTTTTATATTCAGAGCGTGATATATCTCTGGTTCGTATGTGGCCCCTGGCAGTTTCATCATTTTAAAGTAATTTACTTCATTGGTCAAATTGTAGACTGCTGAATGCGTCGCTATCTTCACTTTGTTTAATGATACAGGATAACCCATTTTAAACAGTATTCTGGCATATTTTCGCATCTGTTTCTTATTCCCATGGCAAATCATTTTTCCAGTACTATACAACATACAACTACACCTAATTTTTTTGTGATGCCAATTAATGACATCGAATGGTTTTGTTTTGTACACAACATCTCTACTATTTACAGCAATATGTCTCAGATCTAGTGGGCAACCTAGGTCTCCATAAATCACTGTATGAGTTATGCTCGCCATGGCAGCTTGTGTCTAAATGAATGTTAATCGTTCACTACAAGTCTTTATAACCCATCATACTTCACACAGGAAAAATCGATCATTCCTCGGCTCCATTAAAACTAGATTTTTTATTCGCTTCCTTAATGCGTATATTTCTTTTACTTTTTATTATGCAAGCGCATGCGGAAACAAAAGTAAACCCAAAGGGGATAAATATTATAGCGTATATCAGTTTGAATAATTCTACGTGTTCTGGCATAAAATAATCTGCATCTATACCATAGTACACAGTATTGGGTATGGCATGACAATCTGTGTCCACATAGACGTTTTTATTTTCGATACTAAAATTACAATCTAATTTACTATTTTCCCTGAGAGTAACCCATTCTAAACTTGGCCATTCTTTTAGCGAAGGCATTTCAGTGATATTTGTCGAAAGAATGTCCAAAAATAGCGCGTCATTTTTAACTTCATCGGAAAATGTCGGTATTTGATTAATATTCATCCCAGCACATAAAATTATGCCCAAATCCAACTGACATAGACACACCGGAGGCGTACCACAGGGTTCGGCTAGAACTGTACCGAGCACACATATAATGACAAAGATCAACATTTTGTTTTGTTATTTTTTGGTCAAACTAGTCTAGCTTTTATAATCTAATATCACATTTCTACTGGCATTAAAGGTTGCCATTGCCGGAAATTTTGCATATACTATTGCTGTGACATTCTCTTGCAATGGCTTGGCAAATTTGACTTTGACCCTAACATTACCGTGTTTTTCTCTAGAATACAGATCGCCACCAGTTTGGCTTTACAAGTTAAAAAGAAACAGAGAGTACCCACTCGGAAAACCTTTCATGGAAACGATACAAGACTTTTTATATCCACCACCGAATAAGTTCAAATAGGAACTAGTATACTCCCCTTCTTGAAAATTTGGCTGAAGGGCCTCCGACGGAGCTGACATTCCAGCAATAGTAACTTCTAAGAAATTAATGTGATAATGTTGGAAATTAAATGGGTTTTTATTGTAATTACCATTAAAAGCTTCAGTGCTGCAGAGCGCCAATACAATAACATGTGGCACACTACCGCGATACACATCCTCAACACACCAATCATAATTGCCTTTTGATATGCTGTAGGTTTTAATATCCGACCGCCAAAAAGGGTACAAAGCTGGTTGCGTCTTCAGGATTTCATTCTGAGCAATGAGAACTTCTGGCTTAACCTTAATTCTACACACTTTAAGAACCGCATCCTCAATATGAAGCTTGTATTCCTTATTTCCATCAGCCTTTCGCCTTTTTTGCCCAGTCCGCCTTTTTACTGCTTTTATAACTTTCACCTGGTCTTTTGCCATTTCTGCAGCCTGTTCGGTAGGGGCCACCATTTTTAGAGTATAATACTTCCTTCTCTTTGAAACCTTACCTTCGGTCATGTTCATGAAATGTTGTTTCCAGCCCGTCTCAGACATAAAGTACAGTAAAAGTCTTGAACTACTTGCTCTTTCATAAAACAATCCTTCAAGTATATTCTAACAGTGGAAAACTCTAATTTAGCCACCTTTATAAAGTTAGGATGGGATAAAGTGTCAACTTTTGTATCTAGCCTCCTTAAAACTGGTGATAAAGCCCCAAATACATAACTATCCTCACAAATATCGCTAAACACGTATATCGGATCCTTACTAGAAGTTTTAATTCTATGTTCTGTCAGGGCCACCTCCCAGCATCCTTCTAATGAGACCGGTTTCGGAAGATTAATAATAAAATTATTTGGTTTATTCTGACTATTTAAATGGGCAGAGTCACGCCAATTGAGATAATAGTAAGTCATCTTTCATATGTTTTCTATATCGCTAGCTTTGACCCAAGAATCAAACTTTTTGGGCCAGTGTAACCACCTCGCGAGATATTCATTAGGTTTGCCTTTGGGCCTTTTAGTTCTTAGAATTTTCTCAATCTTCCACAACTTGTCTTCTTTCAGGGAAACCTTTTGCAGCTCCGAGTGGTAAAAACTTCCTTTTATATCTTTGGACAGGAAGTCAACTAGTTTGTATATGGGAATACCGTCCCTCCTAGCTCTCTTACTTATCTTGAATATTTCCGAAGACCATTTTTGGTGAAATTCCTTAGTAAAGGGGTTTTTGAGGCCAGTAATTCTTACCGTGTCACCCGCTTTAAATTTAAACCTGGTAGACTTTGGCTCAGATATTTTATGAGGTTTTACATTTTTAGTCTTTGGCCAATACATGTACCACCAAAGACCTCTTTTGTTCGATTTATTAACTTCGCTTGGGGCCATACAAATTGTGCTGTGAAAACTTTGGTTGTAGCTGGAAACTAGATCTGGTAACTTTTTGATATACCTTTCTTTTTGAGTGTGACTTAGCGGTAGCGGTAGATCGAGTTTTTTAGTGTTCTGATACACCTCTCAGCATAATTAGCCTTTCCTTCATTTTGAGTGACAAAATGGTGTATACCTAGATCTTTAAACAGTTTTAAAAGCTGTCCTTTAAATTCTGAGCCTTTGTCCGAGCGGGCCAGTTTTGGTCATCTGCCTTCAGCGAATATACTTTTGAATGTTTTTACTACTTCGGACACTGTTTTGTTCTTTAGAGGACGCACAAAAATGCATTTTGAAAATATATCAATGACTAACAGCAGATACTTTACACCGTCATTCTTTTTGGCCAATGCAGACATATCCATCAAATCAAAGTCCCACTAATCATCGATGCCATTAACTATGACCCTGTTTCTTGCAAATTTTCTACGCAAAGGTCTATGTATACTGTAGACTTCTTGATTTTGTAGCCATTTTCGAATGCGATTTAAACTTATGTTAAACCTCCCTTCATTTTTTACTTCTTGAAATAGTTTGTTGGGTCCGGCAAAACTGGCTGGGTGGGCGGGGTCGTAATAAATGGTTGACAAGTATTCTTCCCACTCAGTCATAATTTCAACCAGTCTTTTGTTTTATTAATAGGTAAATTTGTCTTTTGCTGCTGAATTAATCCTTTAGGCGCATTGAGCTCTTTCAAGAAGTCTTGAAATATTTCATAGTCTTTTGGTGGATATTTTCCATATTCCCTCACACTATATCGTACTAAATCGGCAATATGAGTTTCTGGGTAAATTTCACCCCGAATCACCATTTCACCTTTATCGGTCCACGAAATACTATCCTTTATATATTCCAATATCATTTTTGCCTTACTTCTAAATTTCTTTGGAATAGTCTGAATTATCATGTCATCATTTATTTGTTTTGTTTGCCCGGCATTACAGTTTTCTGACGTATAGGGTACCAACACCATTTTGTTTACAGAATTCATAGTCTTATTATGACTGATTTGGCGGATGAAAGCAATAACTTGATTGAATTGCTATTTCATCCCAATTTACACCTGCTAATTCTATTGGCAACCAACTCCCTGTAAAAAACTTTGTAGCGTCTTAATTTGTTTTTCAGTGCCTTGTCCACTGGTACATTACCCTGTAACAAATTTGTTGCGACCTCTCTTAGACCCAAAACCTGTGCTTTAGACGCGTGCTGCAACAAAAACTTGAGCTGTTTCTTATTGGCCTCGCTCAGAAAAAGTAGGAAATATTTACTCTTCTCAGCCATTATTATTATAAGCTAGTGGAGGTTACCCCTTTTATAAATTCTTTGAGATATACACCCAAGGATCTTCCCCTGGGAATATTCTACTTCTCATTCGATAGGTATTATCTCTGTGTTCTGTAAGATCTAAAACTAGGTATCCATAAGCTTGTTTTGTAGCATCTTTATACGATTCGACCAATGCCATACCATTACCCGGGAAAAGTTGCTTACCAAGTGACACTATCTGTTGTCCGTCTCTCATATTTCGAAACAAAATTAAATAATGCGTATTTAGTGCAATTGTTCTGGCACACTTTCCCTGCTGAAAACAGTTGTGAGTCAAAAATAAGACGCTCAATTTTAAATGATGTGCCCCTTGGGTAAACAGTCTCTGCATTTCTACGTCTTTCACTACCGAATCCATTAAGTCGTCCAAAACTATGGCACAGTGGTTATAACCTCTGCTAAAACTTTCAAGATTATCTGGTAAACCCTTATGAAATGTGATATTAGGAATTTGGTTTTTCATTTCATTAAAAAGCTCTTGCTCAGCCCCATAGCAGTAGAGAACCTTTTCCACTGGAGAGGAAAACATGACGTCTTTGTTTTTAAGTAAGCGAAATACAAAAGTTGTTTTCCCAGATTTTGTGGCCCCAGCAATCGTAAAAGTAGAACAAGCCTCAAAAGGTAGTGGCACCATGGTTGTAAAGACATTACTTTTTAATTGCTTTTATAAAGAATTCGGGTTTTCCAGTCCCCTAGAGATACCAAGGTGGGGAATAAATTCAATTTGTTGTACATTATTTTCACATGAACTAAAAACATCCAATGCAAATGGGTAGTTTGAGATGGAAAAAAGGGTGTTCAAATGTCATGTAGGCATTATTTTATGGAAAATATGAAAATATGAAACTATATGGCAAAAGAAAGCAGCATTGAGAAATTGTTTTGCTTTTTAAACAGATAAAATGCATATTTTAAAACAATAATTGGTGCAGAACTAATGCATGTAGTTTTGAACATGCCCCAAGTTTAAACATTCTTCAATAACTGGTATGCATATGACAAATATGTCAGAATAATTAGCTTTAAATATTGATGCCCAAATTATTGGTAGAATTTACTTGCCATCTGGCAAAAAAAATATGTGTAAATTGTTACAATAAGTGTTTCTGACAACATTGGATATCTTGGTTCTTATGTAAATAATGACAATCAAAGGAATTTATTCACTACAATGTTATCCCTATATTATCCGCTCTAAAGGCGGGGGTTTCATAGAGGGACCCACCTCTACTCATTGTAGCTGGAAGTTCAGTAGCCATAAGGTCTGGTGTCAAAATTTTCACTCAGCGCTCTTTTGGTATATACAACCCTGTACTTTTTTCTGACATCTTTATTGTAGATTTTTTGCTTAAGTAAATCTCTTCTGATTTGATTAGGATACAATGCACATGTATTCGTGGTGCCGCCATGCAAGTACCAGGCAGACACCTCTTCTTTCATCTTTTCAAAATTCAATTCTTTTGAAATTTCATGATTCAGGGTGAATCCCTTTATTGTGCACTTTGTTTCTCCATTATCGAGTTTGAAGGAATAATTTTTTTGGACCAGCTGAGACGAATTCAACAATATGATGGCCTTGTAATTCATCGGTCAATTCACCCAAATAATCACCGGTTTTAATTGTGTCCTGGTTTTCATCTGTTTTATATATGACCGAATCGGTATCAAAATATAATACCGACTGACCCAAATGCTGCAAGACATCGTAGAGCCTCAATCTGGCATGGGCAGTGGTGAAAGATGCAAGAATTACATTCGTTTGCATGTTTGTTGGCACAAATTCTTCCACATTCTCGAACTCTAACTGCACCATGTCATCATTCAAAATGTGCCAGTCAGCAATTTTTAGGGTAGGGTTTGCCAGCTTGCGGAAAAATTCTGCTTCATCGGTGGTGATCACAATTTTTTTCATGTTTGATCTCTGCGCTAGCTTTCCCCAAAAACTGAAAACAAAAAAAAAAAAAAAAAAATTACGACTAAAAGAAAATAACTGACCATTAGGAGTATTACTATTACTAAATATGCGTACTTTAATGGTATAGCAATTAAATCATTACCTGTTGAGGCATAATTTGGCGAGGGATCTCAGGCCTGGATTTTTCTCCACCAGATGACCCTCTAGCTCAACCCCTTCTTTTTCTTTGTAGTTGGCGAGATATTGGGCTTGTTTCGCCTCATCTCCCTGACACCACTCTGGCCACCCTGAAGCCATCTGTTTGATTTTCAGGAACTGGTTCACGTATCCAGAGAAGAGACCAGAAGAACCAGTGCTTGGGTCAAACTTTGAAGTATTCTCCCAGTGGTATACTTCGTATATTTTTACAATTTGGTACCCCATTTCAAGCGCTTTAACCAGTTCAATGGTTGTCCAGGTTCCTAGAATCATCCTCTTTTCTGGGTGGCATTGACAAGGCTCTTGGTTTTGTTCATCGGCACAAGATTTACACAGGGGAAACAGGAGCTTTCCATTGTTGCGATATGGCAGCACCGGGTGATACAATGATCTGGGAGGTAGCACTTTGACCTTAGCCAGCCCAAAGTACTCTGCTATACCCCGAAAATTCTCCAGGATGACTTCTGGATGCCCGATTGGGTACTCATCGTACTTGTTCACTGTTGGGTACAGAGAAGTGAAATCAACATACTTGATTTTTTCTCCAGGTCCAACTTTGTGATACAGCTTCACTGCATTTGTGCGTCCACCAAAAAATGTGTCCCTGGGTTCTAACCTGGTTTGAACATCCAGTTCTATGGCAAAGGCAATCAAGGCTGGATTTGTTTTAAGTGCCATGTTAAAGTCATGCTCCCACATACACACATATTCGTACCCCATTGAGATTAAGTCAGCTTTTTTCTGCAGTGTCATAGCATATCTCTGACTGAAAGTTTGGTTAAAATGAGGGTGAACAATATCTGCGTTGTAGCACCTAGGACAACCATGGAAGAAACACCCATTAAACTCCATCACAGTTTTTTGCCCGGTACTAGGATCTTCGAAATACCCATCTACTTTATAAATACCCCCATCTGGTTTCCTAATTTTAAATTCACCACCATTTAAAGCATGCCTGATAGCTACACCCCTCTGCCGACTCTCCCACTCTAACCACTGGATTGAAGTCTTGCTAATGTTATCGCAAACCCCGTACCCACCAGCCGGTATCACCCCTATATCTGACCCTTTAAACGTTGTGTTTTCAACATCAGAATTCTCTACTACGCACCAATCAGACCCCTTCTTAACTCTGACAGGCTCTTTCATACAGGCTCTGCGCAAAATGTCAACATCCGACACACAATATTCTTTTATTTCCTTTTGAAAGTCAAAAGCCCCCTCCAAATTTGAATACCATTCGAGAAAATTGTTTCTGTCTTTCTCACTCATTCCTTGAATCCCATACATTTCTGGGGAAGGATATTGCCCGACATAGTTTTGATTTTCCAGAGTATTAAAATAGTGTGGAAAATAACCTTTTTTCAATTCAGTTAAGCCAAAAGCTTTTGGGAGACAAGACAGACGCATCGGCATAAAGTTCAGTGAATCCAACACTCGTATATCGAGGCCCCTCTCGATGTGCATATACATAATTTTTGATCCATTAAAGATCACTTTTGGAGTAATGCTATTTTCTGTGAGATATGACAACAAAAAGTACCCATCGTATCCCCTAGCATTGTGGGCCAGAACAGTAGATCCCTTTCTTTGCTTTTGAAAAAGCCACTTTCCCACAAGATGAGAAGTATTTTCCCCTTTAAATACAATTTGTCTTTTACCACAACCGTTACAGGCTTTCTTGGCAAATTCCCCGCTTTTAGAGTCCCACTTATCGCATTTGAGACACCGATCTCCGCAGGATTGACATACCGAATCATCGGTCAGATCTTGATTTTCACACACCTGACATACTGTCTGAATGACTGCAAAGTTTGGGACATGAACCCCCGTATTTGGGATGCACACAAAATCTAAAAATACGAACTTATTTTTCTGTGGCTTTGGAGGTAGAGCTGGTAGGTGACAAAAGTGATTGCCCATAAAATTTTGAAGGCAGAATTTACACTTCCACTCACCGCAAATATGGGCTTCCTTCATGTCTTTTGTCAAATCGATGACTTTTTTACAAATCTTGCACACCCATCTGGTATTGCAAGGCGAAGGAATTACTTTATGCAGAGATTTTTTCTTCTCTTGTTTGTGTCGGACAAAACATTCTAACGAACGGCAAACGGATTGACAAGAACGACAAGTCATTGGTGTTGATTCTACACAAGATATAGATTGACAAGTCTGACAAGTATGGGTGCAATGGTGATTGCTAATGGAATTAAAACCCTGAAAACATTTTGAACAGAAGTAGGACATGGCAAGCATACTCTTAATGTTTACGATACAATCAAAGTGACCGTTGTCCCCAGACCTGGTATAATACAGGTAAACCCGCTTATCACCAACTGGTCGCGAAGTGTCCAGGTACATGACTTTGTTGTTTAAATGGGCCGCAAAAACAACATGAATGTTTAATACTTGTTCAAACATGGGTATATCTAAAATACTACAGGGCCTATTCGTAGGTACCCCAGCAAGATTGTGATAATGCAAGGCAGTTTTTTTCTGTAGACTATTTCTATTTCTGTCCCCCTTTCTCATGTTATTATAATGCTTAAGCATCGAAGGCCTATCTTTTTCAGAAGCTCCTTGTAAAAGATTAAAGGCGATACCAACGGCTATGGACCTAGCTAAGCACAAGTAATCTTCATTATTGATTGACACCAATGACCGCTTCGAAATCCTATTAGAAGAAACATTTGTGATTGGTACACCTTTACCCCCATGCATCATTTTGGCAACCCCCAAGTTAACTTCAAACCCCTCTGCTACATTAAGATTTTCTTTGCTTTGAAGCACATTTTGTACTGCATCCATAACAGCTTCTGGGTTCAGTTTTTCCAGGGGTTGAGGACTTACTATTATTGGTTTATGCAGATCTGGATGGTTGATGTGTACCCTGCCCACTGCCTCTTCTTTGGCAAAGTCCTGCATCCCCTGCTCGAGTAAATCTTTGAATGCCTGGTGCAGTTCCACTTTCAAGTCTTTAATTTCTTTCCCTTGGTACGTATCGTCAAACTTAACTTGGTAGCTAACCTCTTTGACAACGCCTCCTATAATGAACAAATACCGGTCTAACCATTAAAATTTTGAATAACTGGGGGACTTCACCATTATCAGTAATTTGTTTCTTAACTGTTTTTTGTTTCTTATTTTTAAGTTTTCCATTTCAATCCCAAAGTATATTTATCAAAAAAAACTTCTATCAAGACAACATTAGCCATCCCGGTATTGTTTACAAAAATATATGGAGCTCAAAGATATTCTGTACTCACCTTTGAAACTCTTGCTGCCCCTGCAGGATATGCTGTAACTCTTTTCCTCATCTTGTTCGATGTCGTATCCATCTTGATCCTGATCCGGTCTCATCCTTTTTGCTGGGGGTTGTTCTACCGGATCAGATAGTCCAGATGGTCCCGCTTCTCCTATTAATGGGATTCCATTTATGGTTTCGGGTTCATCTACAATATAAATCCATTATTCTTACACACCCAAAGATTTAAAAACATTTTTTCAGTGGCTTAATCTGACACACTAATCTTTTACTCCATCATGAGGTGAGTTCGAACCCACAACCTCAGGCATGGGAGATCAGCAATTCAAAATCAAGTTTGTTAATCAGAGAGACTGCATGTAATACACATAAAGTTTATACTTTTCAAAAATAACAAGAGAAAATTAATTCTATTTTAACAGATAACCATTTTAAAACTAACCACTATAGAAAAGGTTTTCATCGAATGTGTCTACAGCATGTTGCAGATCTTCCGAATTGGGAATGTTTCCATTCTCAAACTCAGCCACAAAGCTATTGTCTGGGGTTGCTGAAAAAACATAATTAGGAACACTTTAATGATGGTAAATGTGTTTGAGGTTATATTTTATGAAAATAAAACATTCTTTTTTTACAATACAGTAAAAGCTCTATTATCCGAATTTCAATTATCCAGCCTCAAACTCACTCTCCAAAATCATTTTAAGCCTGTTATTTTAGCATTCCTATTATCCAACCTTTCTATTATTTGACCGTATTTGACCGTATTCTTACTCTCCCAAGAGTGTCAGATAATAGACGTTCTACTGCAGTAGTATGCTATACCATTTATGGGGTTTTGTTCCATATCTTCAACAGCTTCTATCAGTTGGAGGTCGCTATCATTCAGTTGAGAACCCTCCTCAGCCTGTGCCCCATCCAAAGCCTCCAGCAGAATGGGGTCACTCACAGCATCGAACCATGAATCTTCTTCCAAGGCGGTCATCCGTTGGACCACACTTGGATCGAACTCTAGGCCAGCTGACACAGCCCATTGTCTCAACTCATCTCTTGAGGTAAATGAGTTTACTTTTTCTAAAAAGGAAGCCATTCCTAGAAAATAATAAACGATATAATTAATTGAGGACTAAAAAATCTCATCCATAGTCTAAAACTCAAACTTATCCCTGTATTATTATAAAACAGACATTTTCTAAACAGTATACCTACCTCATATGTTCAAAACCAAATTTAAGGAGTGGTTACATAAGGTTTCATCCATGACCAATGTAGCAGAATAGCAAAATAAAGCACAATTACGGTAGTAAAAATGAAAAAAGTGCTCATACTAACAGTTAAAAGTTAAAAAAACCCACGAACTAGTCATCAAAATTTCAAATTTTGCATCAAAATATATATAAAAATGAGTATTTACTGCAATAAATTGAAATAGAATAGCAAAATAATGCACAATTACGGTAGTAAAAACGAAAAAAATGCTCAAACTAATAGTTAAAAATTTTAAAAATCCACGAACTAGTCATCAAAATTTCAAATTTTGCATCAAAATATATATAAAAATGAGTATTTACTGCAATAAATTGAAATAGAATAGCAAAATAATGCACAATTACGGTAGTAAAAACGAAAAAATGCTCAAACTAACAGTTAAAAGTTAAAAAAATCCACGAACTAGTCATCAAAATTTCAAATTTTGCATCAAAATATATATAAAAATGAGTATTTACATTCAAAATAAATTAAGATGAAAAACTTACTTGCAATTAAGTACACAGGATGTGAAGATATTTAATCTGAAGTTTATATCCAAAGAGATTTGTACTCAAACTGTAACTGTGAAAAAAAATACTGAATATCTGACTTTTATACTTTGGGCTCCCTAGCAAGGACTTCTAGTAACCAATAGAAAGCCTCCAACTGTGATTTTTTAAAATTTAAAAATAATTCATCAATAACTACACTAATGATGGTTTATTTTAAATTTTGAAAGGGGTAGGGGGGGAGGGGTAAAGACATGCAAAATCAATTCACAGGTGTTCAGAAGGGTATACATCATGTATTTCACAAATCAGATTTTGCAGTAAAGCAGTATCTCTCTTTTTATTTTAGAAAGTAAACAAATAAATGTATTAAATATGGAGTTTAAATTTTTATCTTGTATTTTGAAACAGGGTAGTTTAAGAGAATTTAATATGGGGTGTAACATATTGTTCAAAGACCCAAAGATTCTTGAATTCAAAGCACCATGTGGACACTAGAATGTTTTATCTTATATCAATTAGCATGACACATCTTTGCTACTTGAAGTAGAAGAGCAGGAGATAAGTACTTAATGAAAATTATCCTGTTGCATATGTGGCACATATTGAGCAAAAACCAATTATATGGGACTGGTAGGTCAAAGCCCTCTCCCATGCTGTTTCACTAAAATTGTCAAATAGACATGGCCGCATAAGTGGTCATAGAAGTTACTGTAAAAAGTAGCCTGGACAATAAAATCTTTTATATATGTAGTTCTTTTGTGGTAGCAAATATGCACCTATATACATATAGGGTGAGGTATTGGAGTTCCTGCTCACTGCATTTAGTTCCAAAGTTGGAAGTGGATCAGTTTGATTCTTGTTTTTACCAATAGAACAACAACAACAACAAAAAAAACAAAAAAAAAACAAAAATGGCACCAAATAGTTTTATGTTTTGGATGGTTCAATCACTCAGGGAGGAAATGTAAGTAGTATGATTATTTTTTGAATATAATTTGAGGTTTTGGTTTAGAAAAGTTTTTAATTATTTTTTTTTTTGTAGATTATAAAATACCACTGCCTAGTATTTCATGATGTGTTAGTTAAAATTAATGTCAGCATGCTTGGTTTACATTTTAAAAAGGTATGTAGTACATTGGTGCACAAATTTAAAAATAGTTGTGATTTTAAGTTACATATTGTTATATTACCAGAACGGGGAGGCCACAACACCAACAAATGATGCGGTCCCACCAACCCCACCAACACCACCACCCCAAAGAAGAAGAGCTATCTCCTGGATAGATGGGGACATGGAGAGTGTGAGAAGACATGCAGTTAAACTTCTCCGAATGTAGTGAGGTGAGTGCATACTAATGAATATACTAAATGTGTCTCTGATATTGGGTTCAAACCCAATGTGTGTGTAAAATTAAAAGATTATGGTTCTGGGTTCTAACCCAAAGTTCAATACCAGAGATTTTGTTTCCTTGTTCTACCCTTGTGTATATTCCTCAGTGTTTTAGTCTTAGGTTCAAACCCAATGTGTGTGTAAAATTAAAAGATTATGGTTCTGGGTTCTAACCCAAAGTTCAATACCAGAGATTTTGTTTCCTTGATCCTTATTATAGTCTATTTATTTTATAGGACATCATACCATCCCCCAACAATGGGGGAGCTGGGTCCACACCATTGAGGCCACATGAGGGCATCCAGGGAAATGTGAGGAGGGTCCTCAACTTTGGGGAGGATGACAACGGAGAATCCCCACCACAACAATTGGAGTGGAGTCCACTGCAAACACCAGAAATGAACTTTTTGGATATCTTCAAGTTGCCTGGCGACAATGAGTGAAGGTTGGACTCCCTTCATGACACCCTCACCGTTGAGTGAATAATAGGTAGTTTAAACTACCGGGGACCAGGAAAGTCTATAGCTCACATTAAGGTTTTCATTTTAACAATAGAATAGTTTTGAATCTGACAAAAATTCCACAAAAATCTGTTTATTTAATTTTACAAAACTATGTACAATGTACAGACACATGAACACACAATTATAATAACTTTGCTGTAATAAAACATTCTAAGAGGCTGGTATAAAAGTTACAATGCATAAAAGTTATGTGTATTTCATAAAACTTTAAGTAACTTGTCCATAAAAAATATAATACTTTTGGGAAAACAAAAACATTCTAAGATACTAATTTTAAAGTTGAGTATACAAGTAACCTACAGCAGCTACATGAACAGACTATTTCTTCAGATAAGGTATACACGAGATACTAACATTAAGAAACTAACATCTACATTATAACTGAAACATTTACTAATTATAGTCCTGAGTGTAAATATTCAAAAAGAAAATTGTCATTGACACTTTTCATGCACACTAAACAGTTCTATGGAATCACCAGACAGGGTTTCGACATCCTGGTTCCTGGGGAAGTGCATCCTGGGTGTCAGGTAGGTTCGTCTGTTTCGTTTGTTGCACCTTTTGCTACACTTCTTGCTACAGTTACGCTCATACCGACAATCGCAGCAGACATGTATACCACACGCAATCACAGTTACTGAGAGTAGAGCACAGGTAGTCGAAACTGCTATTACAATATTCAGCTGATTTTCAGTTGATTGGGGTAGATCAGTTGGTTGTGGTAGATCAGTGGGCAAAGTTGAGTCAAAAACAGTGAGATTCTGAGGTAATCCAGTTGTTATGTTCAGTATGACAGATGTCAGAATCTTAAACTTTGGATAAGGTTTTCGTGTCTTGAACTTCCTCCTGGTTGTAAATACAGTTGTCTCCTCAATGGGGTCAGCACTTTCAGTCCAGTGGTCCTGCTCAGTATATTTATCCATATCCTTAGTAGTGGTTAGTGAAGCGGTTACAATCCTCTGTAAAGTTGTGAGCTTGCAGTCACTTACAACCTTCAGTTTTTGAATTTTAACTTCATTTAGTCTGTGACACAATGCAAATCTCTGATTTTTAACGTTTATTATTTCCAAATTTTTCAGTCTTTCTACATGCTTCAGATTAATCTTTGTCAAACAGTTCTGCTGTAAGTCCAAGACTTTTACTTTTTCCCAATATTTTTCTGGTATGTCAAGATCAGCTATGTCTTTCAGACAAAGCCTTGTACGCATAACCAAACTCATGTCATCTGAACACTGACAAGGGTTTCCTCCCAAGTCGCAATTTTCACCATTGACATTTGTAAAAACCACAAGCATTACAAGACACAACAACTCCATCTTTGAATTTAATGAATATATCCACTTCACCTTATTATATAGTCTTGTATAAGGTTAGAGTAAGCTCCTAAGACAGCAGGGGGTTTATTACTAAGAAAAACATGTTGACATGGGTAAGAAAAAAAGTATCACTATATCTTGATTATACCCTTATCTTATTTATCACTAAGCCCCCCTCTCCCCTTTTTCTCTATGCTCTGCCTTAGATAACATAACCAGGACAAAAAAACAGTGGGGGTAAGTGACAACTCAATAGTGGGCCAGGTGTTGATATGAATAAATGTTTATTTAGTACCTTTAAAAGGAAAATGTTATGATCATTTATCTACAAATAAAATTACTTCAGTTTAAAATTACACTTTTTTCACAAATTTCAAATAACTTGGGTTTTTTTCATACATTACCAATTTTACTGTACAGGAATTCTGATTGGTGATAACAAGGTAAATCCCCCCACTCCCTTAGCTGTAAACAAAGCACACAGTAAGATAAACAAGTGTGTCTTTTATCTGAGTTAAATGCTCAATAATCCTCTCATATTAAATCCCCCCCACCCCTTTCTTGATCAAACCTCAATTAATGTGAGAGTCTTTTGAAATTCAAAACTAAAGAGGACACAGGTGTTGAGATTCTGGTGGAAATTTATAGGTTGCAGATCAATAAGTGAGGGTGTTAATCAATTGGGTGGGCTCATGATAATTTCTGTCAATAAGCCAGTCTGGTGTTTCATTTCATGCTTGGAACTCAACCAGTAAGGATGTGCTGTTTTTTTTTTCTCAGGAAAAAAAGTTATTTGGTTGAATCAGTTGAAAAAACAATAATTAGAATTTTATAACTTATTCTGATAATTATGAAATGACTCAAGAAAGAAAAAGGTTATAAATTGGACAAATAATTAAAAAAAAAAGAATATCTTGGTTTTTATAAAAATATTCTGATGTTTTATGGTTAAAGCGATAAAATGATTTAAAAGCAGTGAAAACAAGGATTCACAATATGCTTTGGAAATAGATTTTAACCAGAAAAAAATACACAGGGATAATTTCAAATAAAAGGCACAACAAATTTCAAACCCCCAATGGTGCTCCGCACCATTGTGGGAGGGGGAGCATGTCCTCAGCATGTCCTCAGTCTCACAATTTCCTTCTCCTCAATCCCTCAGTCAAAACACACATGCCACCACACTTGCTTCCCCCCCAAAAAAAACCCCTCCCATTTACCTGCAACCTATAAATTATAAAACCCCTTAATCCCATAAACCAATACACGTGTCACCACACTTCAACCCCCAAATCCCCCCTCCCCCATTGATCTGCAACCTATAAATTCACCCCCATTTTACCCCCTCCTCAAATATTGATCTGCACCCTATACAGACCCTATAGTAGTAGTAGCAGCTTACCTTCTCCTTACAGTCTCATACCAAAACTACTACAGCTTTATTAACTCAAGTCTCCATCCGGGCCGCTCGTTTATGCTAGCAAAAACCTTTTTCTAGTTAATTTAATGATCACCAATATCCACCAATATGAAACTTTTTACTACAGATAAATTGAATATTCTATTTTAGAATTTCCTACAGAAGTGAATTTTCAACTAAGACACAAAAATTTAAAAAGATAATGGAAGAAAAATGAATTGGAATTGTTTACTATATCAGATTTTTTTGGAAATGCCTTCAACTAAAACTGACATTCTTCAGGGGATGTAGAGATTCTCAATTAACATACTCCTGTCATACATTTTCTGTATTCAACATGTTTTTGTTCTAAAATATGACTACTTTTTCATATCATTTTCAAACTTAGATTTAATGTTAAATATGTATGCAATCAATGTTAAGATTAATTTTCAACACTGAATCACCAGAATTTCTAGTCTAAAAAATGATTACTTTTTCTTGACAGAAATCTAACTTAGATTTAGTGTTTATTTATTTATTTGATTTCTAACATAACTTTTAATACTGCATACATCATATCACAATGGGATGTTTTATGGGCAGAGAAAATCAGTACATACAGTTGGTCAAGGGTCTGTAAAGTGCCGACCATTGGTAAGCAACTACCAACTTTCCCACATAGGGTCCATGCTTTTGAACCATAGACCCCCATAGCTCCCTAACTTAGAGTAGTGTTGAAAATATGCATATATATATATATATGAGGATCAATTTTCAACACTAAATCACCAAGATTTTTTGTCTCAAATATGATTACTTATTCATGTTGGAATTGGATCCATGTTGGACTGCTTATTCATGCCTGACTTGGATTTATGTTGAAAAAGCATACATCAACGTTAGGATTGAATTTTTACACTAAATCAACATGATTCCAGTCAAGGTCAGTGCCTGTTGGATGGTTCTTATCGAAACCAAAATCAAATTTCAAAATTCGGGGAGAATAAACCAGATCAGCACCACGGAGTTGCAGGATAAATGATGGTGGATATACTTTAAGAAGGAAGAAAGACTTAACTTCTTTCTGAAGGAGGCAATTGTTTCTGAAGGAGGCAATAGATGAGGTTTTACAAATATCATCAGGCAACTCAAATATGGGTCAAAAGCAAAACTGTAACCTAATTGTTTGATTGTTAATGAACAATCTATGAGCCACAATAAGCTTACCATCACCTTAATACTGCCTAGCATTGTATAGACTGATACAAGGAAAAAATATGCATCATAATATTTAGGGTAACCAGTTTGTAGAAAAAAAAGACTAGTGAGGCACTTTTAACATCAAATGATATTTCAATAGCCAACCAAGTCAATTTCTTGAGAATTTGATATGATTCTGGTAGCATTGCTTTGTATATACTGCAGCTTGCTTAGATTAGATTTGGAAAGACTCAAAAGTGAATGGCAGTAATTCAAGCAAAAACTAGCAGAAGTCTAAATCTCTAACTTGCAGAAATCAGTCCCTCCAAAAAAGGGGGACTTGAAGGAATTAAATTGTTGGAAGCAACATTTGGTATATCAATAAAGTATTTCACTAACCACACAATTCCACAAATTTTATATTCAGTTTCAACCTAGAGCCCCCCCCCCCCCCTTCCAAGTTCTCAAAAATGGTTTTCCTCCATATTTTACTGGTAATCCACCAGTTATTGCTGCATATCAGGACCATAATAACTCAAGCATTCAATGTCTTAATGTTGTCAGTTTTTGCCCGTTCAAACCCCCACAACCACTTTCTGTTTACATTTTAGCATCAAGTCCTCAATATTTATTCCACCAGCTCTGTCACCTTCCTGTCTCTTCATTCTACTCCTCCTTGCTGGTAATATTACTCCAAACCCAGGACCACCCATGTGTTTGAACATCACCTACGCAAACATCAGATCAATAAACAACAAATACCTGGCCATTGCAAAATTTACTTTTGACAATGATACTGATCTCTTTGCCATGTCGGAGACCTGGACTAGACATGACACCACAAGCGCCAACTTGTCTGAAACTTGTCATGCCACCAGGTTACAGTCTGTATCAACAGCCACAAGAGGCCCACCATGGTGAAGGACTGGGTTTTTTGTTAAAGATGGACTGGATGTATCCATTGTTCCTACAAAGGCCTGCTCCACCTTCGAAAATTTCCTCATCAAGATATCCCTGAACAGAATCTTTTTACTTTCTGAACATACACAGACTACCTTCCTCTAGTGCTCAACCTTTTTCGAACAGTTTCAGTCACTTCTGGAGGATATCCATCACACCACGGAAAATTTGGTTATCATCGGCGACTTCAATCTTCACTTTGAAACAACATGTTCAAATTCAAAAACCTTTCACTCACTGATCGATTCATTTGACTTAATTCAGGAAGTTAATTTCCCAACTCATTCACGGATATACTCTCAAGCCAACAATGATAATATTTCCAATGTCCACACCACCGATGCTTTTTCCGACCATTTTTCTGTTAGTTTCTAATTTTTTAACCCCTAGAACCCAGAATAACGCTACTGTCTCCTTTCGTAAATACCATAAAATCGACAAAGAGAAAATGAAAGCAGATCTCCTTGCTTCTGAACTGATTAATAATCCGTCCAAAGAACCTGATACTCTTTGCAAACAATATCACACCACCTTGTTGAGGTGAGACCAAGTGTTTGTTTAAATGCATTTGGCGAAGAAATAAATCCACCTTCAATATATCCCAGTACATGCAGAAACTCCACCAGTACTATAGAATCTGTATGCAGGCCAAATCTCAATTCCTTAAAGCAAAAATTCAGGATAATTACCACAACCCACAAAAATTATGGCATGTCCTGGGTAATGTGTTACACAGACTTCCAGCCAAGATCCTCCCATCGATAAAGCCCCCTCAGCTTTTGACTAAAAGGTTTGTGGAGTTCTTCACAGAAAAAATAGAAAAAATACGCTCAACATTCTCTCCTTCTGTCAATTCGCAACACATCACCCCTGACTCTCCCCCCACTATGTTCTCCACTTTTTCTACTGTAACAGAGGATCAAGTTACTAAAATTATTACCAACTCTCCTAGTAAATCATATTCCCTAGACCCTTGGCCCATTTTTCTTGTTCTTGATTATCTGGATATTCTCATTACCCCCATCATTTCACTAATCAACGTTTCTCTTGAGTAAGGTAAGTGTCCAAATTTTTTCAAGCAGGCCCATGTTACCCCTATCCTCAAAAATCATCCTTAGACAAAGAAGGTTTCAAAAACTATAGGCCTGTCTCTAATTTAAACTTTATCTCAAATATACTGGAAAGGGTAGTAGCCGTCCAGCTACAAGCTCACCTGGACGAAGCCAGCCTTATGACTGCCTTCCACTCGGCTTAGAGAAAACACCATTCTACTGAAAGTGCCCTTCTTAATATTCATAACGATATTCTTCTTAATTTGGCCAAAGGGTTTGTCACTGCCCTTACCCTTCTGGACCTATCCGCCGCTTTCGATACCATTGACCACACCATTCTCCTGGACAGACTTAATGTTTATTATGGAATCAGTGAGATAGCACTTGACTGGTTCAAATCATACCTGTCGGGAAGGACACACTCGGTAAAGGTAGGTAGTACACTTTCACATCCTGCTGTGCTCCAGTATGGAGTTCCCCAGGGCTCCGTCCTTGGACCAATTCTGCTCTCTCTCTACACTAACCCAATCAGCTCAATCATTCCTTTCCACAGTAGCATCAACTACCACTTTTACGCCGATGACACCCAGTTATACATAACACTCTCACCAGCAAATTTCTCTCATTCTATGCAAAAACTAAAGAACTGCCTAAACGACATTCAAAATTTCATGTTTACAAATAAATTTAAACTTAACCCAGACAAAACCGAGTTTATTCTCATAGGCTCCCCAAAAAGTCGTAAACAACTCCTCCCTCACTTCCCTATCAATATTCTGGGAAATCAGTTCTCGTCAGCACAAAGTATTCGACTACAATTTCGATTTCTCAAACCATGTGTCACAGGTCATAAAGTCCACTATAGAGTACATGCGAAAGACCTCTACACAATTTGTACCCTTCTGGACCTTAATACATCAGTGCTGTTAGCAAATGCTTTGGTGAGCAGCAGGCTGGATTATTGCAATTCACTCTTCTTATTACCCACTGATTTTGAGTAAAGAAGATTGCAGCTAGTCCAAAACTCACTCTGCAGGGTTGTCACCCGTTCCTTTAAATTCTCTCACATTACCCCTCAACTAAAAACCTCCACTGGCTACCAGTCAAACACAGGGTACAATTTAAAATTGGCCTTATTACATACAAAATTCTCAACCAAGGTCAACCAGTTTACCTAAGAGAATTAATCCACCCCTACACCTCTTCCAGAAATACAAGGCGAAGTACCCCCAAACTCAAGTTCCTTCAAATCCCACTTTTGACCGTAGAGTTTACAAATCAATCAAACACTTTTCTAATTCCTTCAGTCACTATGCCCCAGTCCTTTGGAACTCTTTCCCCTTTCATGTAAGAAACAGTCCCTCTGTTGCATCTTTTAGGAAGCACCTCAAAACCCACCTCTTCAGTTCTAGTTTCCCAACTTAGTTTTATTCCCTCCTGGTCACAACCACAATCCTGGATTACTGACCTTGAACGCCCCTCGACTCTCCCTATGATAATGATTTTGTTTAATTGGTGCACTGAGTTCCCCTTTGTGGGTAAGATATTGCGCTTGCAAAGCAGTAGATTAGATTAGATTAGAATTTATGCAGCACTGTTTTGAATACACTGCAGTTTGTGTAAAGTTGATTTATTAGTCACAAGCAAAAATGTTGGACCCATCTGAAATATCTAAGTTGCAGAAAACTATCCTTGCGAAAATGGGAACTTTAGTTTTGGACTATACTATGTCTGGTATTTCCAGGCAAAGTATACCAATAAAGTATTTCATTGATGATAACATATTCTGGTTGGTCATGTTTTTTAAACTTTATATGTGATCAACCAAATTTTGAACTGTATCTTTTGTTTTACTTTTATCCAGTAGGATCTTCCATTCTGAGGTAATAATGATATGAATGATATTTGAGAATTTGAGTGATCATAGGTTCTTTGGTTTTAATGAATGTGTTTGTTGGAATGAAAAGTAATAAACTTGGTGCCACAAATTGCTATTACTGAAGTATTAATTTATTAAGTCTAAACTGAAGATGTCTGACCTGTATGATAATTTGCCCATATATTTCATGAATAATTTGTCACTTATTATTGACTGCAGCTCTTCATAAGACGTAGAACTTCCTAGTCCTGAATTTTATTGAAAGCGTCATGACTGAAATGGTCATAAGATAATCTTTTCCATGACCATTTTTCTCTTATATATAAATTGCTATCCATTTATTTCTCAGAGTTGTACATCTTTCTTGATGAAACTTAAATTATTTTCAACACAGTTATTTTTATAAAGTAATTGTTAGATAGGCTATATAAAATAAGTTTAAATTTTGATTAAAAACTTTACAGGTTCTCAAATGGATATTTAGAGTTTTAATTTGAAAGAGATAAAATTATATAACCATATTGCCTTAGAATCTAACTAAAGGTGTTAGCCATTCACACCAATGTGTGATACACTCTTAAAACTGATGTCATTTCCCCCTTCTTTCCAGTTATGTGTGAAGATAGGGTTTGTTTATCAGGACGATAAAAAGCTGTGTATTTCACATAATTGAGCCTGCTGGGATGTGTTTGTAAGTGCATTCATCATATTTAATATATATTTCCAAATATATTTTAGTTAATTCCTTTACGTGTATCCTTTAAGGAGCCATGAAATGAACTTCAAATTAAAAACAGGACTGTATTTTTTATCAATTCTTTGAAAATGGTTTATTTTTAAGGAATGGCTGACATGGGCCTGTTTGAAACATTTTGACACTTACCATATTCAAGTGATGCATTTAAATTTTATGTTGAGATGATATGGATATCCAAATACTCAAACAAAAAGGAATGTAGGCCATGGTCAAGGAAGGTTGCAGACATGTGGAGCAACATCCCATTATTAAACTAAATTCAGGTAAGTTTAACATCATATTTTGGCAAGCCAAATATGAAAAAGGCTGTATTTTTTATGTTCACTGCATGAATATGTTTCTCTGTGCTTGCTCTCGCTCAATGTATGTTTTTCGTCTACATTCATACGGCTACAGTATTTAATGTGACTTTTTTCGGTTTGTGTTGCACGTTTTTCTTTTTCTGAGGTGTGGACGTAATAATAGTATAACTTTACCACTCATAGACATGTATGAATGCAATATTTTAACCACTCTAATTGCGTTTAACTGCATTAAAAGTTGATAAGTCATGGAACATGTACCCGTACTACTTGTGAGCGATAAAAGGGGATCCTCGCCAGTTAGTGGCATTCTACCAGTAAACGCCCGTGCTGAAGCTAATATATTGATTTTAAATTATATTAACAGGTTTAGATTTTATTCCGTTAACAACAGATTGTCAAATAATTAAACTGCAATTAATAGCTAAGGCACATGTTTTATTTGTTTCAAAGCTTTCTGTTTTCATAATTTAGCTCTATTATCGGCCGTTTCTACCGCAAAACGGAAATACCAGTGAACGCCCACTTTGTAGTTAAATATAAGCATTTTTCCTTGACCTCCAACAAAGAAATAGTAGGCGGGCATTCACTGGTAGAAAGCCACTATCCAAGTTTGCCACACACCCCCATGTTTATCGCCAGACTCAAACTATCAAGGACAAGAAATAATGATACTGATACAAACGCAATGCGTACTTAGTACAGTAGTGCCTACAGTAGCCCTAAAAAGTTAAATTTTGAAGAGGTTTTGACAAACCTGGATGGATGATTGATTTGGGTTGTTGAGCAGAACAGATTCATAGATGTGCATTATATCAGTGGCACTGTGACCACTTCACAAATAATAACCAAACAATATATTTTTAATGTTTGTGTTATTAATAGCTGGGTCCTAATAGCTTACAGTGGAGTATATTTGCTGTGTTAAATTGACATGGTTGCATATGTTTCTTTAAATTTATATTATATTAACAGCTTTAGACTTTATTCCGTTAACAACAGATTGTCAAATAATTAAACTGCAATTAATAGCTAAGGCACATGTTTTATTTGTTTCAAAGCTTTCTGTTTTCATAATTTAGCTCTATTATCGGCTGTTTCTACCACAAAACGGAAATACCAGTGAACGCCCACTTTGTAGTTAATATAAGCATTTTTCCTTGACCTCCAACAAAGAAATAGTAGGCGGGCATTCACTGGTAGAAAGCCACTATCCAAGTTTGTCACACACCCCCATGTTTATCGCCAGACTCAAACTATCAAGGACAAGAAATAATGATACTGATACAAACGCAATGCATACTTAGTACAGTAGTGCCTACAGTAGCCCTAAAAAGTTAAATTTTGAAGAGGTTTTGACAAACCTGGATGGATGATTGATTTGGGTTGTTGAGCAGAACAGATTCATAGATGTGCATTATATCAGTGGCACTGTGACCACTTCACAAATAATAACCAAACAATATATTTTTAATGTTTGTGTTATTAATAGCTGGGTCCTAATAGCTTACAGTGGAGTATATTTGCTGTGTTAAATTGACATGGTTGCATATGTTTCTTTAAATTTAAATTATATTAACAGCTTTAGATTTTATTCCGTTAACAACAGATTGTCAAATAATTAAACTGCAATTAATAGCTAAGGCACATGTTTTATTTGTTTCAAAGCTTTCTGTTTTCATAATTTAGCTCTATTATCGGCCGTTTCTACCGCAAAACAGAAATACCAGTGAACGCCCACTTTGTAGTTAAATATAAGCATTTTTCCTTGACCTCCAACAAAGAAATAGTAGGCGGGCATTCACTGGTAGAAAGCCACTATCCAAGTTTGTCACACACCCCCATGTTTATCGCCAGACTCAAACTATCAAGGACAAGAAATAATGATACTGATACAAACGCAATGCGTACTTAGTACAGTAGTGCCTACAGTAGCCCTAAAAAGTTAAATTTTGAAGAGGTTTTGACAAACCTGGATGGATGATTGATTTGGGTTGTTGAGCAGAACAGATTCATAGATGTGCATTATATCAGTGGCACTGTGACCACTTCACAAATAATAACCAAACAATATATTTTTAATGTTTGTGTTATTAATAGCTGGGTCCTAATAGCTTACAGTGGAGTATATTTGCTGTGTTAAATTGACATGGTTGCATATGTTTCTTCGATTTTAAGTCATGGACAATGCTTAAATGGAAACTGGACAATTTGGCATTTTTTATTTAGTAAAACATATCCTTTGATGTCACTGAGAGAAGTTTGTCACTTCGAGTTTGTTACAGTATCAAAATATCTTTTATATATATATCTTTTTAATATATCTTTTTAAATTAATTTTCAATTAAGTTGTACATAACTGTGTTATAAGTACTTAATGGTGGTTTTAAAGGCAGGTGACAAAACTTTACTGGGTAACAAACCTAACAAGCTGAGCAGTGTTACTGTCCGTTCCAACAGGTCAGACATAATAAAAACTAAAGAGTTTCAGAACAGTCTTGGTGAGTGCACTGTGTTTGGTCCATCCATTTATGCAGGACACACCTAGTATTCTGTCATATTATTAGATAACAGAAGATCCTATATTGAATCTGGTGTAACGTCATATTTAAACCCTTGCCATATTTTATACCCTTTATTTGATCGCCCACATGGTGTACTATATGGCAATCAGGTTTTACACCCCTACCAATGGGGGCTGAAGAGGGTATTGAATCAGACTGCCATATAATACATCCACATCAAAAGCTATGATACTTACTGAGCCATACTGAGTACCATTTATTAATTAGATTGCAGTTAAGTTTGGGAATTTCTTATTATTCTTTATTTATATCTCCATGGGCAATATAAACTCGCGCTGATATTGTAAATATACTGGTATATTTGTATGCACTGGATGCTATGGAACGGATGAGTATGCCACTGCAGTATGTAGAGATTATCTCGTTACCCCTCTAGAGGCCAGGGTATTATAGGTAGACTTCTCAAATTTTCAGGATATATTCATAACCATAAAATCTTGCCTGGAAATGTTTTTGGCCTCATTTTGAAAAACAAGATGGCTGCCACAGGCGTTTTTCGACTTTCAGCAAGGAGTTTAGTTGGCCTTCTAGAACAAAGGGTATTATAGGCAGAGATCTCAAATTCATAGGATATGGTCATCATTACAAAATCATGACTGGAAATATTTTTGGCCTTAATTTGAAAAACAAGTCATGAAAAGTGCTTATATCTCCCTTATTATTTGTCCTAGAGGTTTGCAATGTGAAACCAGCCTATAGATAATCATGGGCTGCAAATCTTCTGATGTGGACAGATTTGACCTTGTGCCCCCTTCTTCAAGGTCAAACAAGGATAGCCAAACTTAAAAGTGCTTATAGCTCATTTATTATTGGTCCTACAGGTTTGCAATGTGAAACCAACCTATAGGAAATCATGGGCTGGAAATCTTCTGATGTGGTCAGATTTGACCTTGGGCCTCTCCTTGAAGGTCAAACAAGGATAGCCAAATTAAAAGTGCTTATAACTTGCTTATTATTGGTCTAAGAGGTTTGCAATGTGAAACCTACCTATAGGAAATCATGGGCTGCGAATCTTCTGATGTGGTCAGATTTGATCTTGGGCCCCTGCTTCAAGGTCAAATGAGGGTAGCCAAACTTAAAAGTGCTAACAACTTGCTTATTATTGAAAAATGCTGTTTATCGTCGAAACTATGTTAGTTGGCCTTTTCTGGTGGATACATCTTGCATCTGGCCACAGATACATCCTTGGTCTAGTTACTTGTTAAAATCTACCAATAATATAAAAATGGACTGCATAGAAAAACATCTAGTATAAAACTATTAATCAAATACTGTGACATAGAGTAACATTTAATTTACTCAGATATTAATTGCACAGCACAGTTAACTTAGATATCAGTTATATATCACATTCTGTTCACTTGGATACATATATAAACTTGGCTTTATCAAGCACCATTAATGGTTTTCACTATCTTTTTTGGTAGCGGGAAACACTCTCACATGACCTGACTCCAGACATAAAAGTAAATGTGCTTGCATTTCTATCTGACTAAGGTGGTAGTCAGCATGGTGAATACTATGACAAGCTGTGGACACAAATGCCACTGCAAAAAGTCCACAGTCTCTGCTGAGTGACATCACTTGTAATAAATTATTGTAATATATTCACTTTGGTCGCCATTCACGTTTTTTAAGATTACTTTGATCATAAAAAGTCCATGGGTGCCTGGCCACTGGTTGGTTGCATGTTATCATGGATGGATACTTCTTGCTGTTTCACAGTACAGGCAATCCAGTGAATACTAGATGGCTGATGAGTCATCTGAACACTGTCGGTTTAAACTGATGTGTTCACAGTGTTCTGTAGAGCGAGTGTAGACCGGTGTAGCGCGAGATAATGACTCCCCTATATTTGTCACTAGGGGGGTAAAATATAGCAAACAACCCCCCCCCCCCCCCCCTGCCCCCACAGATTGGTGATCACTATTGTTGTGGGATTAACTTGAAGCAAAACACTTGCATACTTTTTAGTATTGATGTGGGGAATTAACTTTAATGAAAACAAGTGCATTCAAACAAGTATTTGAAGTTTTTCAAGCTCGCCTTTACTCTCAAAATCTGCATATTGCTTTGTAATTTTATGGTACATTATCTGTCGTAATTCATGATATTTTTCACAGAAAAATAGAAAATGGAACTCTTTGAGGCATTGTTACTGATATACATGTATTGACAACTGTCCAATTGACTAAATAAACACACTGTTGTTTTGTCCCATTGTGTCCTTTAACAGAGAGGGGAGTAAATATCTAGTAGGGGTGATTATCTTGCTGCCCTGTCTGCTATATTTTGATCCCCCCTAATCTTTCTATTGTTTGGGGGTGCAAAATATTGCTTGCAAGATAATTACTCCCCTAAAGATCAAAGGAGGGGGTGCAAAATATAGCGGGAGCCATTAAATTGCGTTACACCGGAGGCCATTTGTATTGGGAAACTGGCTCTTAAGAAGCATTGATCCTGCATACATACATTGATCTTTCAGCTCATCATGCAGGATTGTGATCCTGTCAGAGGATTTGAGATTAAGTCACTGTATCCACACATCAGTAGCTACACCAGTATCCACAGGTTGGGTGTGTTCAACTTCATGCTTGCCTTCTTTAGAATCTTCTTTTTCACTGCTTGCACTATTCTGGCACTCGTCTGAATACTGGGCAATGATGTTCCTTGAGCCTCATTGTATTGTATGTTTTTCAAAGAACCTTTTCTGTCTTTTGATCCCTAAGCCTATCTCCTCAATAATTTTATCGGGCCCAGTAAAGTATGACTCCATTTTACCCTTCGTGCGAGCCTGTCTGGTCATGTTTTTTAAGTAGAATGTGTGAGCCCACTGAGTGATGGGATTGTGTGTCGGGTGATTAAATTCTTTTTCTTTGTTGCCTGAGCTTTGGGAATGTTTTCAGATACCAGTTCTTTAATTCTGTCTTTAACATTGAACACAGAGTTTATGTAATGGTTGAAAATGTCCCTGTCATGAGGGATCAGTTGTGAAGTATCTTCCAGACACTGCAGACCAGCACCAGAGTCCTTATCATCTGGAAGCTGTGGCTCCTTTTACTTTAAGTGTCTTTTAAGTCAATAAAGGCAAACACTAACAGTAGATAAACAAGAACTTCAGGTGAGAAGCCACAGTTAGCATAAAGCCTTTCTCATGGTTGCAGTTCTGGCCAGACCATATATAATCAAAGGGTACTGGTGACTAAACAACAATAGATGAAATTTCAAAAAGGTGCTAGCCCAGTGTATGAAAATCGAAAGCAATGGGTTAGTGTCCCTCTTCAAAGGAAAATATATATGTGAATGATAAGTCACATTGCATTAACACATTAACACTTTCATTATCTTTATTTTATTTAGATTGTTATGCTTACACATTTATTTATGAATTAACTTCTACATCACTGTAAAAGATTTAGTATTTCCTGTATAGATGGCCAATTAAACTTGTTAAAAATATTTTACAATTTTTATGGAAAGGATTTTATATTAGAATTATTGTCTCTGACTTTTAACAATTGATTTGTAGATGTTTATAGTTGTTTAGCTTTAACTATTTCATAAATATATCGACTGTAAAGAAATACACCAAGGAGTGTAAAATATGCCAACGAGGTGTAAAATGTGGCATGGGATGTAAACTATGCAAGGGAACTTGACATAAATCACACCCCCATGTATTTTATGTGCGCTGTAAACTCTGGCACTACACTGGTCAATTTTACTCAGCTTCTCTTCTTTTAAAAACTGATTTTAAGATTACATTCATAAGAAAGTAGCAATGACATCTGTAAGTGCAGGAATTGACATGTGTTTTCAATGTCACTATCTGACTCTTCTTTGACTTTACATATTGATCAATCTTGAAATGTTGTTTCATGCCTGAAAATAATCATTCCACAGCCACTACTGACGTATAACAAAAATGTGCAAGAAAGATTGCAAGTTTAACATAAGACTTTCTTAAGATCTTAAAGTGAATCATTCAGGATATGAAAAGTATTGATCAAAATATAAATAAGTGTTAAAATGAAACAAGATTTTGAAAATGATGCCACATGAGGTTATTAGAAACGATATTGCACTTGACCCTTTTTGTATAAATATTGAAATCCAGGAAGCGGTCAATCGTTCTTGACCTGTCAGACCTGACATTCAGGGATGAATACATATAATATTAAAAAATAATATTGATATTATGTAATATTAAAAATTAGCCAAAATGTATGTAACTGAGTTCCTTTAAATGACATGAATAAGCCATAAATTATTCACAACTTTGCTTGAATAATATGAGAAATATTCAAAATAAGTCAAACACACAAGGTCACTGAGTTACAAAAATAAACTTAAATATTTAACTTGTGTTTACTCCCTATTTTGGATGGATTTTTATACAACAAAAAGAACTGAAAATGCTGTGGAAATACCTTTCGAATGATATGTGCATAATCTTTTTGTGAGTGCTATTTTGTTTAAATTACTTTTATATTGAAAATATCAGATGTACTGTAAAAATACCTTCATAGTTATATATGTAATTTATATTTGTATGTTTGAAAATCAAACTTATTTCTGAGAAAAAGATGGGCAAACATAATCTTGAAATATGTTACCGTTCATATTCGGTTTCACGTTCATATTCATCCTCTACTGTTTTCTTCAATACTTTGTTGGGATATTCTGTTAAATGTTTCTCATGTTAGCCTTCCCTATTTGTACATATAGATGTGTCCCATTGTAATGTGTTTAATAAGAAAAACTTTTTTGTGCTTTTAAGGTGTTTTCAGTGAAACATATAAAATGGGCAAAATAAAAACAAAAAGAAAGAAGTTGCATCAAAAAGCAGCCAAAGCAACTGCATCATCTGGAAAAGAATCTAAGAAAGTAGACAATTCTCAAGCAGTACAGATGGTTTGTATAATTTATGTAACTTCAGGGGTAATGTTTTGGTTTTTTTCCTACCAAATTTTATCATGCATGCAGGATAGAGAAATGGCCTGTCCAAGTTTTTTGTTGGCTGTTTGGCATGTTATTTACGTGTTAAGTGTTAGCTCACTACAATTTCTTCAGTCACAGTTTCCAAAAACTTTTATTCCATTTATAACAAATATTCTTAAACCTTATATTCAAAATAATAAAGTATTCGTTCTTGATTACATAATGATAAATTAAATGACATGGCAATGTTCTCCAGGACTCCTATCACCAAAAATACACCTTTGTTACATGATTTATGATTGTGTCCGTGTGTTTTAAAAAGGATTTAAATGATTTAAAAAGACATTCAATATTACAATATTATTGCAATATGCTACAATCACCTTTCAAAGAAGGTATTTATTCCTTAACTGGTTCTCAAATGATGTATTTGTAAAACCTGACAGGCAAGAACTACGGTTAATTATTTTACACTTGTTGACTCCTGATGCTTTCATGTGTTACATTTTATAATTTATTTACCAGGTGTGCACCCAATTTACTCACTGATAATTAGTGAGTTATAAAGTACCTTTCTTGAATTTAGTTAGAATTAAAAGCTTTTTTGGCCTGGTATATGATTCTTGAAATTGTGACTGTTACTGTTGGTGCATTTAAAGGTGTAATTTTTAAAATTTGCAAGCTCAATGTATTGTTTCGTTTTATATCACCTATTTGATACTGAATATGAACTTCTCTCCCTTCACAAGAATGGATTAGTGACACATAAATTATGTGACACTTGATATGTTTCTGATGATTATGTAAGCATCAAATTAAATGTAGTAATGAGTGATTCTAACCACATGATTATTGGATTGCATTATCGCCCACGAAATAAACTGCATCTTATTTTGACATATCATGCCTTATAAAATGGTTAAAAGGCACACAACGGGAAAGAATTTTGATAACTTATTGAATTTTGGGAAAAAGACGCCTTTTTAATGCAAAATATAGGAAACTTTAACCATTTTTATATTGCAAGATTTGAGGCGTCTTTCGAAATACGCTATAATAAAATGCCATCTTATGGAACATTGTTACACAAACAATTAAAGTTTGCAAATACTTAAAATATAAAATACTGAAATGGAAACGCCTTATAATAGTAATATATATATATTCATGTATTTAAAGAAAAAATTTAATTTTGCAGTAGATTTTACGTCTATGTTTTGTTGTTTTTGAAGACCAAGTTCGCTTTTCTTGCCTCGAGTATTGAACTGAATCGTTTCGTTTCCGAGTAACCGAAGAATCGTTGCAGCCCTAGTTATGACACTCGTAAAGCTGTTAAGAGTATTGTTGTTGTAAGTTTTGGGAAAAGTCTAACCAACTCAAATTGGCATGTATGGATAAAAGTTTACTTTTTACCCCACAGCCCTTAAGGGCTGTCGGGGTATTGTTTTCACCCATGGTGTCCAGATGGGCGGGCGGGCGGGTGGGCGGGCGGCGGGAAAAAGTTTGTCCGGGCTGTATCTCAGAAACCGTAAGGTGTAGGAAGTTGATACTTGGTAGGGACATTGGTTAGGGGGTGTAGGTGTGCAACGTCATGGTCTGACCTTGATTTGACCTTGCCGTAGTGACCTTGACCTACAAAATCTTGTCCGGGCTATATCTCAGAAACTGTAAGGTGTAGGAAGTTGATATTTGGTAGGGACATTGGTTAGGGGGTGTAGGTGTGCAACGTCATGGTGTGACCTTGATTTGACCTTTGACCTTGCCGTAGTGACCTTGACCTATAAAATCTTGTCCGGGCTATATCTCGGAAACTGTAAGGTGTAGGAAGTTGATATTTGGCAGGGACATTGGTTAGGGGGTGTAGGTGTGCAACGTCATGTTCTGATCAGGTTTTGACCTTTGACCTTGCCGTAGTGACCTTGACCTATAAAATCTTGTCCAGGCTATATCTCAGAAACCGTAAGCTGTAGGAAGTTGATACTTAGTAGAGACATTGGTTAGTGGGTGTAGTTGTGCAACGTCATGATCTGACCTTGATTTGACCTTGCCGTAGTGACCTTGACCTATAAAATCTTGTCGGGGCTATATCTCGGAAACCGTAAGGTGTAGGAAGTTGATACTTGGTAGGGACATTGGTCAGGGGCCATAGGTGTGTATTATCATGGTGTGACCTTAATTTGACCTTGTTGTAGTGACCTTGACCTTTAAAATCTTGTTGCACCTTTGGGTCTGTCTTTTGATGCAGATTAAGCACTGTTAATTCATATTAGAATTTATTAAGAATTTTACTTTCATAACTTCCCATTGTAAGAGATAGAATTTCATCAAGTGAGCCACAGATTTTGCTCCAACACCACACATAAGCGTTCATTAAATGTATTACCACTTCTGTATGCATGGTAATATTCAAAACATCTAAACCATAATTCGGCCATGCAGATGTAGATAAAGAATGTTGAATTTTAGTTTACTGATTAATGCTGTCATCTTGTTATTGAATTGACTTGTTTTAATACTTCATCTTTACATGCATTATCTTTCTTTTAAACATTATTTTCTGCATTTAAACATTTTTTGGAACTTTATATAACTGACAGTGCTCTGAAAGTATCCTGAACTTTGTACTGGTACAGTGCTTCTGTATCTCATGGTGTTGAAAATATTTCCCTAGGCTGTGGGGTACGGGCATCTCTGATGCTATTTTTTTTGTATAAATCTGTTTTTGAATATAGGAAACTTCAGAGAAAGTCATTGGAGGTTGTGAGATCCCTGCTTTGTTCTCAAAAGTGGACATTGACATGAATGCCTTGACAAAACATTTGCCTTCAGGTTAGGTATATGGTAGACTTTCACCAAGCCCTTTTGTCTTTTGTGTAATGTATGGGTTTTTTTCAGAGGCTCTCAGTCTTACCCTAGAATGAACCCTTGTAAGTTTCCAATTTAAATTTAACTGTTCAGGTTACTGATGGATTCTAATACAGAGACTTGCAGGAAGTCTAGGTATATGGAAAACTGGTTTATTATCTTTTTCAAGAAGGTTATGTTTTTGGGTGCATTCTTTTGTCTGTTTGTATTCGCGAATTCTCCAAAGCCAATAAAAACATCTTCATGAATTGTTTTATGGGTAGGGCCTGATACATGCGTCCGCAGAGATTTTATTGTGTTCAACCTACAAGCCACATTTCTTTTGGGATTTCTTTTAAACTTTGCAAGTGGCTTGCTATAGCAGAAATCTGGCCACCCTATTCTTTTGGTAGCCCCTGAGTCAAAATTATGCTCTGGGGAGTCAAAAACGTTAAAAATTTTGACTATTGTTGCATTCAAGCTATATGGCACAGTTTCTTTCATTTTTATGTACCTTGGGAGAGATCTGCACTCCCAGATTGCTCTTGTTAAGGTTTTGTTTTTGCCAAAATTATTGCACAGATGACCAAGATATCAATTGCTTATTGACACCAAATAGTTTTACAAAGTAAAACCAATAGCATCTCTCCAGGTGAAGACATGGAGACCAGGTCTGTGATCACCAGCAAGTCTTTCAAAGGGATTAACATCAAGAAGAAAGACAAGAGGAAGCTGAAGCATGAATTCTGGATGAAAAGTGGGTGATACATATCCAAAAATGACCAAATTTTCTTTTAAAGGTAGCTTTTAAGGTAGATATTTCATTTGTTTCTTCACCCAAAAATATAAGCACATCACAATTTTTTCTTGTCTAAGTATTGAAACTTTTAAGTTACTTTCAGCCTAGTCTGGTGTCTTTTCTAACAGTGAACTTCAAAAACCAGGTTCCACTGATCAATCATTGTATCCCATCTTTTTCCTCAGGGTCCTTGGTGGCCTAGTGGTTAGGAAGTTGGTATCTAATCACAGGATGTCACCTCTCTGTGGGTTTGAGTTACTCATGTGTCAGATAGTAAGGACCTCTCTCAATTTGACCCTGGCTGCTGAACAGGATGTAAAACCCTGACTTTAGACCCATATTTGTCTGGTTCTGTGTCATATTTGTAAAGTGGAAATGCTCAGATGGTATCTTTTCTTTTTAACAAGGTATGTCATTTGCCTTTAATTGTATCCACTGGAGGCATCCGGTGGATACTTTGGTTTAGCATTCGCTACGCCACGCATAGAGAGATTTTCAGCATTAACACTCTCAGAGGAAAACTACACCAGCTAGGTTCACCAAATTTGCAGGATATCTTCATTGAGGGGTAAGGTTCTCTGGGACTGAAATTAGCCTCATTCTGAAAAACAAGATGGCCGCCGCGGGCATTTCTTTGAAAATTATGTACTTTTTTCTGCTGGCTGTTTCTCATAGGTAGAAGGTTGAATCTCTTCATATGTGATATGTGCGACAGATATACATGTCCTCTACAACCTTGCAGACATTTGACCTTGAAGCTGTTAATTCAAGGTCATCCACAGAGTGCCAAAGTAACCCACATAGCAGACTTTAAAACTGCCTATATCTCCCTCAAGGTCAAACGAGGATAGCCAAACTTAAAAGTGCTTATAACTTGCTTATTATTGATCCTAGAGGTTTGGAATGGTAAACCAACCTATAGGAAATCATGGGCTGGGAATCTTTTGGTGTGGTCGGATTTGACCTTGGACCACTCCTTCAAGGTCAAACGAGGATAGCCAAACTTAAAAGTGCTTATAACTTGCTTATTATTGGTCCTAGAGGTTTGCAATAACACAGGCAGTCAGACAGGGATACATGACCCCACTCCCCATACACACAATCACCTGATTCATTCTTCTACAGGAACTTCACTACCTGTGTATGTTTTGACAGAGGTGAATGTTCTGCATACCATGAAAACTGAGGCTAAAGACAAGAAGAGGCGAGAGAAGACTGTGATTGTGGGCGACATGAAACCTCTAGAGGATTCACTGCCAACCCTGGATCTCTTGCTGAGAGATTGTGTATCTACTGGCAAGGAATATAACAAGTAAATGGTGTAGAATAATTGATTTTAATTGTGCAGCCATAATCTATTCAATGCCGGGATAAATGGAAATGTTACAAAGCTGACTGGAGTATTGTGGTCAGAGTAAAACTCTAGTTTGACTTAAATTTTCAATGCTGCTTGAATTTTTTACTAGGCATAATACATTGGTGACATTTTGTTTTGAGATAATAGAGGCTCAAGAAGTATTAGAATCCATGTAGCATCAAATCATTTGCAAAAATTATAATTGGTGCCACATAGTTTTGCCTTGATATCATTTCAGAGGAAATTCTTCGAGAGTGAAGGGGATTGAGAAAGAACACCAAAGAAAGAAAAATATGTAAGAAACAAATTTTTGTTGATGCCTTACTGTTGCCATGCTTTTAATTTTTCTGGAACTGGTTCCAAAAATGAGAAAAATTTTAGCAACATGTTTGGTTACAATTATAATCCAAGGTTTATAATTAAGTGGCCCGTCAGGGACGCTTATTTGTTTTCACATAAGTTCGACTGATCGCCGCCGCAGGATTATGGTCTCCCTTGAATAACTTCTTGGGCTTTCAAAATTTTTCTATCCTTCTTTAAAACTATAGGGGTGGGAAAAATTTTTGGGATACTTTGCGGAGACCTTAAGCTTTACTCAAGGTAACCTTAAGCATTTTTCAAAAACACCCACGTCATCGCGTTTCGGAAAAAAACACACACGCCTGTGCTATAAAATTTATCAGGTACATTCTAGACCTATATCCCCAGGTGGGAAAGGATTTTCTGATCAATTGGACCATAGATGCCTGAATGGGAGGTGTTTTATTTTTTCGTAAATTTTTTTAAAATGGGTACTTTGTCTGTATCTCAAAAACGGTCAGGATTTCGGCGTTTTGTTGGATAACTTATTCAGCTATGTTTCTTTCACATGCCGAAGTTTTAGCCCTGTATCTGCAATCTTAAGGTTACCTTAATGTCCAAAAAGGGGGTTTTTTCAACCAAACTTGGCATATATATAAAGATTTACGACAGGATTATCGTGACTTTTTTTTTTCCCACTTTATTTTTCAAAGATTATCGTGACTTTGTGGTGACCCCTTTCTTTTTCCATATCTAACGTATATTGATATTGAAGTAGATCAAAAGAAAACTCTTACTACCTTATGATTTAAATATTAATGATGTTATGGCCATCTTAAACTTAAAATGTAGGGTTTTTCAGCCCTAAGCTCAGTTAATGTTTAATTTTTAAAATAAAACTTGGCACATTTATAAAGGTTGGCAAAAAGGGGCATTCTCATTTTATAGTCACCTTAAAGTCGCAATATGTTATAGTTATAGTCATCTTACAGTGAAAAAAGGAATATTTCAGCCTCCAGCTATCTTATTATTCAACTGACCTCAGCTAGACTTTTATGCACTTGTAAAGGGTGACAAAAGGGACATTCTTATTTTATGGTCACCTTAAAGTCCCAATATGAATGAAGTTATGGCTATCTTGTAGTGAAATTATGGAGTAATTACTATCCAGCTATCTTATTGTTCAGCTGACCTGAGTTAAATTTTGCAAACTTATTAAAGATGAAAATAGGGACATTCTTATTTTCTTTCCACCTTGGAGTTCCAATACAAGTACAGTCATGGCCACCTTGAAATAAAAATGAAGGTTTTCAGCTCCCAACCAACTTACTGTTCAATGACATCAGTTCAACTTGACACATTGATTAAGTTTAAGGACGACTTTTAGTGACCTTTTTCCTTAAAAGTCCTGTTTTTATGTCAGCTGACATTATGGCATCACTTGACCATCGGTATGCAACTACCAACTTTTCCACATAAGGTCTGGGGTTTCAACTGCCGCCCTCAGAGGTGTGAACGTGTATGGGAAACATCATTTACTGGTTATCATATGTTGAATGCAATATTATCCTCTAAATGAATGATTATCTTTGACCTGTGCCTATGACTCTGTGGCTTCCGTGTACGCGTCCGCATCCACGTAAACAACTTCTCCACCAAAACTACAAGACCCAGAGACATGGTGTTTTTAGTCGAATCTTTGATTCGAGTTATGTACTGAGTTGTGGCCGCGATTTTAAATTCGCCGTTTAAGCCCTTAAATATCAAATTCTGCATAATATTTGTTCACATATCGGTACATTAAGGTGTATATTATACACTCTGCCATTTTAAAGATTTTTAATGCTTTTATTCAGTTATATTTTATAAAGTAAAAAGCTTGTCTAGCACTTCGTCTGGCTTTCCCTAAGAACCCGTATGTCCTAGAACCTATTGTATTTCCATTGTGATTTCCTACTCGAACGAGTCTTTTTTAACGGTTTCGTCTGCTGGTTTCTAGACGTGAAACCCCAATTAATTTAACTGTCTGCTGGTGTATCACGCACTCACTGTTAATGTAAAATAGTTGTCTGCGCATCTCCCCATTTGTCAAACAAATAAACCGCAAAGAAATTAATGAATGAAGTGACGTCACGGTAGTACTACACCTTTGCCGTTCAGCCAATCAGAATCGACAATGAAAATTTTCAAACTTCGTAGTTCTACATTCAACCACTCGAAGGCGCTTTTGCATGTCCTAGAAGTTATGGTAAATACAGCATAATCTGTTTCTCCCTATTTTCGCCCATTGTAGAAACAACACACGAACAGGAAATATGCTGGTAGTTTTCATCTTAAACCAGCCTCGGGAAACCCCCACAAAGAACTGCCGTGACTGCGCATATTTGCTCATTAATATTAATGAGGCAAGTCCGTGAACAGGAAATATGCTGGTAGTTTTCATCTTAAACCAGCCTTGTAAAATATTGTCGCCAAACCCCCACAAAGAACTGCCGTGACTGCGCATATTTGCTCATTAATATTAATGAGGCAAGTCCGTGAACAGGAAATATGCTGGTAGTTTTCATCTTAAACCAGCCTTGTAAAATATTGTCGCCAAACCCCCACAAAGAACTGCCGTGACTGCGCATATTTGCTCATTAATATTAATGAGGCAAGTCCGTGAACAGGAAATATGCTGGTAGTTTTCATCTTAAACCAGCCTTGTAAAATATTGTCGCCAAACCCCCACAAAGAACTGCCGTGACTGCGCATATTTGCTCATTAATATTAATGAGGCAAGTCCGTGAACAGGAAATATGCTGGTGGTTTTCATCTTAAACCAGCCTTGTAAAATATTGTCGCCAAACCCCCACAAAGAACTGCCGTGACTGCGCATATTTGCTCATTAATATTAATGAGGCAAGTCCGTGGACAGGAAATATGCTGGTGGTTTTCATCTTAAACCAGCCTTGTAAAACTGCGCATCTACAGACCCTTTATATTTGTAAACAAATACCCATCTCGCGACACAAATCTGAAAACTTCCGTGAAAGTGGTTTCCAAATGCGGGCGATAATACAGAGTTTGCAGATTTCAACACCCAGTCCTGTCCTAAGATTCGACTCTGTGGTTGGGTGAAAGCTAACCACTGGACTCTTGTTTTTTTAGAAGATACCTTATCTATCGAGGATGGTAAATCGTAAAATCCATGCAGATCTGTGTGTTTGTTTGTTCCCCAGAGCCATTAGAAGAGAGGTACGCCCACCCAAAGTCTGAAAATTTCAACACTTTATCACAATTTTCTCAACAAGTACCACAAGTAGATTACCTTGTGTGAGTGTCAGACCTGGATCATTCTTAATTATTGTTTTATGAATATTTTAAATAATTTTTAATGCATTAAAATTCATGTAATCATGCACTTAATCACTTATAACTTGAAAAGTATTGCATTTTGTTAAAATATGTTATTCAGCTACTTTTTCCATAGCTACAACATGGTGAGTAACTTGGGTGTCTACAATAGCTAAGTGAGTAATAGCTACTTTTGGACTTTTCAGTAACTTCCATCATGAGTAAAATCACTTGTAACTTGAAAACTGTTGCATTTAGAGAATTTCGTATAAATATGTTATATAGCTACTTTTGGGTCAGCTATAACATAGTAAAATTTCAGACCTGTAACTTATGGGATAGCTGAGTTATAGCTACTTTTAGGTTATCACTGTTTAGTAAATCAGTTATAACTTGAAAAGTATTGCATTTAGAATATTTTGTTTCATTTTGTTATTCACCTACTTTTGGGTCCGCTATAACATAGTGAAATTCCAGACCTGTGGCTCATTGCATAGCTGAGTAATAGCTACTTTGAAGTTCTCACTGTTGAGTAAATCATTTGTAATTGGAAAACTATTACATTTACAGGAATTTGTGTAAATATAATATTCAGCTACTTTTGGGTCAGCTATAACATAGTAAAATTTCAGCCCTGTAGCTCTTTCCATAGCTGAGTAATAGCTACTTTGATGTTATCACTGTTCAGTAAATCAGTTGTATCTTCAAAACTATTGCAGGTGTTTTGTTATAATATCTTATTCACCTATAGCTGAGCAATAGCTGTTTTGAGCTTCTCACTCTTGAGTAAATCAGTTGTAACTTGAAAACTATTACATTTACAGTATTTTGTATAAATAGTTTATTCAGATACTTTTAGGTCAGCTATAACATAGTAATATTGCAGAGCTGTAGCTCTTTCCATAGCTGAGTAATGGCTACTTTGATGTTATCACTGTTGAGTAAATCAGTTGAAACTTCAAAACTGTTGACTTTAGAATATTTTCTTTAAATATGTTATTCACTTAGTTTTGGGTCAGCTAAAACATAGAAAAAATACAGACCTGTAGCTTATTTTATAGCTGATCACTAGCTATTTTTAGTTTCTCACTGTTCATTAAATCAGTTGTAACTTGAAAAGTATTGCATTTACAGTATTTTGCATACATATGTTATTAAAGTTACTTTTGGGTCAGCTATAACATAGTAAAATTGCAGATCTGTAGCTCATTCCATAGCTGGGTAATATCTACTTTGTTGTTATCACTGTTGAGTAAATGAGTTGTGATTTGAAAACTATTGCAGTTATAGAATTTTTCACCTACTTTGGATCAGCTATAACATAGTAACATTGCAGACCTGTAGCTTATTTCATAGCTCAGCAATAGCTATTTTTAGGTTCTCACTGTTGAGTAAATCAGTTGTAACGTGAAAGCCATTGTATATAGAGTATTTTCTTCAAATATGTTGTTCACCTACTTTTGGGTCAGCTTTAATATAGTAAAGTTACAGACCTGTAGCTCATTGCATAGCTGAGAATAGCTACTTTGAGATTTTTTCTGTTGCAGACCTGTAGCTTATTTCATGGCTGAGCAATAGCTATTTTTAGGTTCCCACTGTTGAGTAAATCAGTTGTAACTTGAAAAATATTGCATTTTAAGTATTTTCTATAAATGTGTTGTTCACCTACTTTTGGGTCAGCTTTAATATAGTGAATTTGCAGACCTGTATGTCATGGCATAGCTGAGCAATAGCTAGTTTCAAGTTTTCTCACTGTTGAGTAAATCAGATGTAACTTGAAAACTATTGCATTTAGAGTAATCTGTTTAAATAGGTTGTTCACATACTTATGGGTCAGCTATAACATAGTGAAATTGTTGACCTGTATGTCATGGCATAGCTAAGCAATAGCTAGTTTGAGGTTTTCTCTGTTGATTTAATCAGTTGTAACTTGAAAACTATTGCATTTAGAGAATTTTGTTTAAATATGTTATTCACTTCTTTTGAATTAGCTATAACACACAGTAAAATTGCAGACGTGTAGCTCATGCCGTAGCTGTGTAATAGCTATTCTCAGGTTCTCACTGTTGAGTAAATCAGATGTAACTTGAAAACTATTGCATTTAGAGTAATCCGTTTAAATATGTTGTTCACATACTTATGGGCCAGCTATAACATAGTGAAATTGTTGACCTGTAGCTCATGGCATAGCTGAGCAATAGCTACTTTTAGATTTTTACTGTTCAGTTAATCGGTTGTAACTTGAAAACTATTTCATTTACAGTATTCTTTTTTAATAAGTTATTAATCTACTTTTGGGTCAGCTAAAAAATAGTATAATTGCAGACCTGTAGTTCCTTGCATAGCTGAGTAATAGCTACTTAGAGGTTCTCACTGTTGAGTAAATCAGTTGTAACTCAAAAACTATTGCATTTTCAGTATTTTCTTTAAATATGTTTTTGACTTACTTTTTACACCTTAACTGTTACCTTCTTACTTTCCTTCTGAATACCATTTCCAGGGCACAACTTGTGTGTCCTTTTCTTCTGTTACTTCTACTCTGAAACTCAAAACACACAGTCAGCTGACACAGAGCCTGTTCACGGGCACTGATTGCTTGTTAAAACATACCTTATCTATTGAGGATGAAAAGTTTTTCAAGGCATACAAATCTGTCTGTTCGTCTGTTTGCTAGAGACATTACAAGGGCGGTACCCCCACCAAAAGTGTGAAAATTTCAACACTTTATCACAATTTTCTCAGTGACTATTTCAGGGATTTCTCTCATTTCTTGCATATATGTACTAGGTCACTAGGTTATTCATCTACTTATGGGTCAGCTATAACATAGTAAGGTTGCAGACCAGTAGCTCATTGCATAGCTGAGCAATAGCTACTTTGAGGTTCTCAATGTTAAGTAAATTGCTTATTACTTGAAACATATTGCATTTAGAGAATTAAGCGTCCCTTGCGGGACGCTTGTTTGTGTATGGGAGAGCTTCAGGCTCCGCCGGCTCCGGCGGCTCCGCATTTTGTTTTCCTTATAACTCTGTAACCGTTAGGCAGATTCTTTTCAAATTTGGCAGATTTAGGCAGTAGCCTTGGGGAATTTTTTTGAATATACTGCAGTGACATTTCAACCAATGAGAGAGGTCACATGACCAAAAATGTCTTTTTTCAATGGGGAAGCTTGTCCGGATGATAACTTGAAAGCAATTTTATCAATTCACCTGAAACTTGGCAAATACATTCATTCTATTAAAATCTGGAAATCATTAGATTTTGGCATTGATTGGTCAAGAAATGGCCGAGTAATTAATGATTAATTAATCATTACGAATTTTCCAAATAAGGAAAACACAAAAATGCTTATATCTCGAAAACCGTGCTAGATAGAGCGATTTCGACGAAATTTTGACCCGCAGGGTATCTCTGCAGAGTAGTTATCCCAATTTTGAAAAAAAAATTCTCTCGCCCAAAATGGCGGCCATTTTGAATTTTCGAATTTTTCGCAAAAATTGCAAAACATAAAAATGCTTATATCTCGAAAACCCTGCAAGATAGAGCGATTTCGACAAAATTTTTGACCCACAGGGTGTATCTGCTGAGTAGCCATGCCAATTTTCAAAAAAAATTTCTCTCGCCCAAAATGGCGGCCATTTTGAATTTTCGAATTTTTCGCAAAAATTGCAAAACATAAAAATGCTTATATCTCGAAAACCCTGCTAGATAGAGCGATTTCGACGAAATTTTTGACCCGCAGGGTATCTCTGCAGAGTAGCCATGCCAATTTTCAAACAAAAAATTTCTCGCAAAAAATGGCGGCCATTTTGAATTTTCGAATTTTTTCCGCAAAATTGCAAAACACAAAAATGCTTAAATCTCGAAAACCGTGCTAGATAGAGCGATTTCGACGAAATTTTTGACCCACAGGGTATCTCTGCAGAGTAGCCATGCCAATTTTAAAAAAAATTTTGTCTTGCCAAAAATGGCGGCCATTTTGAATTTTCGAATTTTTGCGCAAAAATTGCAAAACACAAAAATGCTAATATTTCGAAAACCGTGCTACATAGAGCGATTTCGACAAAAATTTTTATCTTCAGGGTATCTCTGCAGAGCAGCTATCCCAAAGAGCTTTCACTTGGTGAAATTTCAGACCCATAGCTAATTGCTCACCTACTCAAAAAGAGTAAATGCGAATTACCTCTAAAAGTATTGCAGATGGCCAATTTTTCTCAAATAACTCATTCACCTACTTTTGGAAGAGCTTTCACTTGGTGAAGTTTCAGACCCGTAGCTAATTACTCACCTACTCAAAATGAGTAAATGCTAATTATCTCAAAAACTATTGCGGATACCCAATTTTTATCAAATAACTCATTCATGTACTTTTGGGAGAGCTTTCACATGGTGAAGTTTCAGACCCGTAGATGATTACTCACCTACTCAAAATGAGTAAATGCGAATTATCTCTTAAAAGTATTGCAGATAGCCAATTTTTCTCAAATAACTCATTCACCTACTTTTGGAAGAGCCTTCACATGGTGAAGTTTCACACCCATAGCTCATTACTCACCTACTCATAATGAGTAAATGCGAATTATCTCTAAAAATATTGCAGATAGCCAATTTTTCTCAAATAACTCATTCACCTACTTTTGGGAGAGCTTTCACATGGTGAAGTTTCAGACCCATAGCTAATTATTTACCTACTCAAAATGAGTAAATGCTAATTATCTGTAAAAGTATTGCGGATACCCAATTTTTATCAAATAACTCATTCATCTACTTGTGGGAGAGCTTTCACATGGTGAAGTTTCAGACCCATAGCTAATTACTCACCTACTCAAAATGAGTAAATGCAAATTATCTCTAAAGGTATTGCAGATAGCCAATTTTTCTCAAATAAATCATTCACCTACTTTTGGGAGAGCTTTCACTTGGTGAAGTTTCAGACCCATAGCTAATTACTCACCTACTCAAAAAGTAGGTGAATGAGTTACTTGAGAAAAATTGGCTATCTGCAATAATTTTAGAGATAATTCACATTTACTCATTTTGAGTAGGTGAGTAATTAGCTATGGGTCTGAAACTTCACCATGTGAAAGCTCTTGCAAAAGTAGGTGAATCATTTATTTGATAAAAATTGGCTATCTGCAATACTTTTATGAGATAATTCGCATTTACTCATTTTGAGTAGGTGAGTAAATATCTACGGGTCTGAAACTTCACCATGTGAAAGCTCTCCCAAAAGTACATGAATGAGTTATTTGAGAGAAATTGGCTATCTGCAATACTTCTAGAGGTAATTCGCATTTACTCATTTTGAGTAGGTGAGTAATTACCTACGGGTCTGGAACCTCACCATGTGAAAGCTCTCCCAAAAGTAGATGAATAAGTTATTTGATAAAAATAGCATCAGAGATGCCCGTACCCCACAGCCTAGGGAAATATTTTCAACACCATGAGATACAGAAGTACTGTATCAGTACAAACTTCAGGATACTTTCAGAGCACTGTCAGTTATATAAAGGTCCAAACAATGTTTAAATGGAGAAATAATGTTTAAAAGAAAGATCATGCATATAAAGATGAAGTATTAAAACAAGATAATTCAATAACAAGATGACAGCATTAATCAGCAAACTAACATTCAACCCTCTTTATCTACATCTGCAAGGCCCGAATTATGGTTTAGATGGTTTGAATATTACCATGCATACAGAAGTGGTAATACATTTAATGAATGCTTATGTGTGGTGTTGGAGCAAAATCTGTGGCTCACTTGATGAAATTCTATCTCTTACAATGGGAAGTTATGAAAGTAAAATTCTTAATAAATTCTAATATGGCTTTAATAGTGCTTAATCTGCATTATAAGAGAGACCCAAAGGTGCAACAAGATTTTATAGGTCAAGGTCACTACGACAAAGTCAAAGGTCAAATTAAGGCGACACCATGATAATACACACCTATAGCCCCTAACCAATGTCCAAGATATAGCCCAGACAAGATTTTATAGGTCAAGGTCACTACGCCAAGGTCAAATCAAGGTCAGATTATGACGTTGCACAACTACATCCCCTAACCAATGTCCGTGCCAAATATCAACTTCCTACACCTTACGGTTTCCGAGATATAGCCCGGACAAGATTTTTGAACTCAAGGTCACTACGGCAAGGTCAAAGGTCAAATCCTGGTCAGACCATGACGTTGCACACCTACACCCCCTAACCAATGTCCCTACCAAGTATCAACTTCCTACACCTTACGGTTTCCGAGATATAGCACGGACAATACAGTGTTGATTCTAGAAATTTTGAAATGTGGGGGCAGTTGCCCCCATGTCCGAAAAATGTGGGGGCTTGGTCAATAAAAATGGGAACTTGTACCTCTGCCAAAGAGGGATTAATTTCGGAAGCACTTGTCTGTCCGTATCTTTGTTAGCAGGATTACACAAATGCTACTGTATGGATCTTTGTGAAAAAAATAGAAGATGGAAACTGATCCAACTTAGATCACATTAATTTTTACGGCAAGGTTATGTCCCGGGATGTCCCGATATGTAACTTTTGGCTATATGTCGGGAAGTGCTTCATCTAGGGAAGTCCTTTATATCACGGGATGCCTTGTTTTAGGATTGTAGCAATATTTTACAAAATGAAAGCCTCAAAAAATATCAAATACTTTAAACTCAGAACTTACGGCCGTAGCACCAACTCATTGATATTCATGAGAAGATATGAGGTCGTGGATTTCTAGGGTTTTTCTTACAATATTTTATTAAATGGAAGCTTCAATGAAGATCAAATACCTTAAACTCCAGAACTTACGGCAGTAGCACCAACTCACTAATATTCATGAGAAGATGTGAGGTCACAGATTTCCTGGAAAACTAACAATAAAAAATCAATCAATGAAATTATTTCCTGACATTTAGCCAGTAATTTACATATCGGGATGTCCTGTGATTTAACCACTGCGTAATTTTTATTACTTATCTGAATCAGTGCTTGGATAAAAAAAATGAAAGACCTGGGGCCATATTCTACAATACTTTTCTAGCAATATTTTTTAAAATAGAAGCGCCTCGATGAAAGACCAAATGCTTTAAACTGGGAAACTCATGGCCATAGCACCCAAGTCATTAATATTCATGAGATGATATGTCATAGGTTTCCGATTTCCATTGGGGTTTTCTAGTAATATTTTATAAAATGGAACCCTCAACAAAGATCTAACACTTTAAACTTGAGAACTCATGGCCATAGCTCCCAACTCATTAATATTCATGAGAAGATACGAGGTAACACACATGCTGTATGAATTGGTTCAAAAATGGCTCAAAATGAGTAAATGCTAATTATCTCTAAAAGTATTGCGGATACCCAATTTTATCAAATAACTCATTCATCTACTTTTGGGAGTAAATGCGAATTATCTCTAAAAGTATTGCAGATAGCCAATTTTTCTCAAATAACTCATTCACCTACGTTTGGAAGAGCTTTCACACACGAAAATGAAAAATTGTGAATATCTCGGAAAAGCTATTTCTTCTCCTTTAATGCTCGGCGGGAGATACACACCACGGCAGTGGTCTTGTTTTCAAAAATTTTTGTCTCACCAAAAATGGTGGCGATTTTGAATTTTCGAAGTTTTTGCAAAACACAAAAATGCTTATATCTCGAAAACTGTGCTAGATGGAGCGAATTCAACAAAATTTTTGACCTGCTGGATATCTCTGCAGAGTAGCCATGCCAATTTTCAAAATATTTTTGTTTCGCCAAATATAGCGGACATTTTGAATTTTTTGCAAAAATTGCAAAACACAAAAATGCTTATATCTTGAAAACCGTGCTAGATAGAGCAGACTGTGCTGACTTTGGTTGCCACAACAGTATAAGGCTAGAAACGGAACATTTTCTTAATACTTTAGCACTCACCTTTATATCCTTTTCGGGACGCTTTGTTTTTGCTATGCAAAAACATTATCTTTTTTTTTGCGAGCGATCCTCTAGTTTTGTTTAAATTTGTTATTCATCTAGTTTTGAATTAGCTATAACATTGTAAAATTGCCGTTGTGTAGCTCATGACATACCTGCGTAAAAGCTCTTCTCAGGTTCTCACTGTTGGGTAAATCAGTTGTAATTTGAAAACTATTGCATTTAAAGTATTTTCTATAAATATGTTATCTACTTTTGGGTTAGCTATGACATAGTTAAATTGCAGACATGTATGTCATGGCATGGCCAAGCAAGAGCTACTTTCAGGTTCTCACTATTGAGTAAATCAGATGTAACTGGAAAACTATTGCATTTAGAGTATTCTGTTTAAATATGTTCTTCACATACTTATGGGTCAGCTATTACATAGTTAAATTGTAGACCTGTAGCTCATGGCATAGCTGAGCAATAGCTACTTTTAGATTTTCACTGTTCAGTTAATCGGTTGTAACTTGAGAACTATTGCATTTACAGTATTTTGTTTTAATAAGTTATTAAGTTAAACCTACTTTTGGGTCAGCTATGAAATAGTAAAATCGCAGACCTGTAGCTCCTTGCATAGCTGAGTAATAGCTACTTCCGGGTTCTCACTGAGTAAATCAGTTGTAACTTGAAAACTATTACTTTTATTGCGTTAATACATCCTATCCAATGGACAATTGCTAAACCGGTCGGCGCAGACCGGCCCGCCAAACGCCAGAAAAAGACGTCCTGTGTTTCCACCGGCTGGCCGGTCCCAGTACTGTGCATTCGCAAGGTGGCGCATGGTATTTACTTCCTGTCTAGACAACATGACGTCATAGCATCTTTTTCGTTTGGCGCGTGTACTGTGCAGACGCGTTTTCAACATCTCCAGAATTTTGAAGGAAAAGTGTGCTTTATGACGGATTTTAAACCTTATATGTGGAGAGTTTCTTTGTAAAGTGTTACCAGCTGGTCAAGCACGGATATACATTTAGAAATCTGCTGGAAACGCTCCCTAGTTGGCTCAATTTATTATTGATGATAGGGCAGTAATCGACGAGATATATGAAGGCAGCCATTTTGCTAGTTTCCTCCCATTCAACCCTTGTGTTGTTAGGGGCAGATCAACAATATTGAGGAATTATGGATATACTTCTAACAGGTATTTTTATCCGTGTCTTTTGTTTGAATTTTTCATCTTTAACCTTCCAGCTACAATCACCATAGAAACGTCTCTACACGAGATCTTCAATCTACGTATTTTTGAAATCTGTGAATGGAAGGAATTCCCCATCACAGATGCATTCTTCAGAGCGCACTGGTACCGACTTCTCTGCTGTAAAGCATCAGTCACACCAGCCCAGCTCGAGTATTTGGTGTTTTTTAATCAGAAGCATGAGATGAATTCTTCAGATTTCTTCAGAGCGCACTGGTACCGACTTCTCTGCTGTTAAGCATCAGTCACACCAGCCTAGCTCGAATATTTTTTTCATCAGAAACAAGAGGTGAATTCTTCAGATTTCTTCAACCGACCTCTCAAGTATTTTCTACATAGAAGGAACTTTGGTCACTCTCAGTCCCACCCTTATGGATCCGGCACTTGTGTCGGTAGTAAGGGCAGTGGATGGCCAGGAAACTGGTTTGAGTGTACAGCCGGCTGAGAAGAAGAACCGACTTCAGACCGGCCAGGAATTTCATCTACAGAGTGCACTGGTCCAGGCTTTTCTGCCTTTAAAGCATCAGCCGACCGGCCAGCTAAAAGAACGCGACCTCTGACGTCATACCCAGTCAGCCAATCGCGTGTCTTCACGAAGCTGGTCACGTGGTTTCACCGACCAGTCACGAAGTTTATCACGTGATTCACCGAACAAGAAGGTCGGAAGTACATTCTTTGCACTCACGTCTACTGTGATTCCAGTTTTTTAGTTCCTGTAATCCACCTCCAGCGTACTGGTACAGGCTTCTCTGCTACAGACATCAGTCGACCAGTAAGCTTACGTTTACTGTGATATAAGGAAAGAACACCTCTAGTGAGGGCGTGTCCCCGAAGTTGGTCACGTGATTTTCCGACCAGTTCACGAAGCTGATCGTCATCTCCAACCAGCCAATCACGTTGTCCCTCCGACCAGCAAGCTGGTCACGTGACACACCGACCAACATTTGTTTCTAAATATAGCTCACAAGGGCTTCCCCAGCAACTGTCAAATCTACAAATAAGACGTGCGTTCAAAGATAGTTGTAGAATTGTTTTTCAACATCTGGTTACAGAGTGACTCGACCAGTACCGGCTATACAGCCTTGTACACTTGTTTTCAACAACTGGTTACAGAGTGTACCGGCTATACAGCCTTGTACACTTGCTTCAACAACCGGTTACAGAGGAATTAATGGAGGAAACTGAATTCAACACAAGATAGTTGTAAACTTCATTCAGCAACTGGTTACAGGATGTACCTACGGTCTACACAGCCTTGTACACTTACTTCAACAACTGGTTACAGAGTGTACCGACTGACTACCGGCTAAACAGCCTTGTACAGTTACTTCAATAACTGGTTACAGTATGTACCGACCGGCTACCGGCTTCACAGCCTTATACAGTAGCCTCAACTGGCTACAGTGTACCGGCTACACAGCCTTGTACACTGGCTTCAACAACTGGTTACAGAGTGTACCGGCTGGTACTGGCTACACAGCCTTGTACACTTCAGCAACTAGCTACAGAGTGTACCGACTGGTACTGGCTACACAGCCTTGTACACTTGCTTCATTCTATGGGTTACAAGTCTACTAACAGGGTGTTGGCTACACAGTCCTTACTGTAGTGCTTCAACTCAACTGGTTTAAAAAAAAAAAAAAAAAAGCTGGCTAAATATAGACCAGTAGCTGTCGAAATTCGTTGGTGACCCCAACCTGCCAGTTTTTGCCGGTTACAAGAATTACTGGTTACAGTACAGTACCGGGTATGGAGTCCGGGTACCGGACAGAGTTGCCTAAGGTTAATTGGGTTACAGAGAATTCTTAAACTGGTCAGTGATCTTGATGATAGGACAGTTTCCCAAGCTACTGCCAGGCAACCTTCCCTTATCACACCTCTCAACAACCTGTTATCGGTGCTGGACTTGACTGCAGAGATAATAATCAATTTTGTCATCAGGTCCGGCCAGGGGACTGACATCTCACATATTACAATTGCTCTGTAAATGCTGCACCTTGCAGGCTGCTGGCCCGGGGCAAAGAGTTTATTAATGTGAAAATAAGACCACAATAAAAACAGAGAGACTGTTAACCTGGATCATTGTCACCAGACCGGACCAGTGTCCGGAGGGACAGAAAATATTGTCAGAATACCAAATGTCCCAAATGTGGCACACAATCTGCCTATAAGGTCCAGACTAAGCCCTTTTTTGGGAACTTAGGAAGCCTTGGGGACTGGACTTTAGGTAGTACAACTGTTGAAGGAGGGATACCTACGTCCGTATACCTATACAAGAACAATCCAGGAAATGCCTGAGATTTCACACCCAAGGTCGGGCATACCAACTCAAGGCCCGGCCATTCGGGTTGTCCACAGCACCTTTTGAGTTCACCGTGATACCAAGCAGGTGAAATTGATGGCCATACACAAGGATTTAAGAGGCCACCAGTACCTAGACGGCTAGTTGGTGAGAGCCAGATCCCACCAGGCTTGTCTCCAAATACACAGGAACTAGTAAATAATGTGTCAGCAACTGGGTTGGCTAATGAACTTAGAGAAATCAGAGCTGGAGCCCAATCAAGACTTTGACTTTGTAGGCTACCAGTTTCGACTTCAGGTCTGATCGGTTCCGACCGACCCTGGACTGGGTACAGAACCTTCAAGAGACTGTTAAAACTGCTATCCCTACCGGCTTGCCCGGTCCGGGAATTCATGTCCTTGATAGGTTACTAACATCTACAGAAAAGCAAGTTAATCTAGGCAGACTTCATATGAGACCCATACAGTGGCATCTCAAAAACAGCTGGAGGGTACCAGAATCACTGGAAAAGGTGATCCAAGTCCCCAGGTCCCTGCACCCCCATTTACAATGGTGGCTGAAGGAAGACAATGCACTTACAGGCCAACCATTACACCCAATAAAACATGCTCTGCAAATATTTACAGACGCATCAATAGAAGGGTGGGGCGCTCACTTAGATGAGCACTTGGCAGGAGCAACCTGGTCCCCTCCGGGAAGCAAGTTGTATATATAAACTATCTAGAACTTTAAGCAGTTTTTTCTGACTTTAAAGAGTTCTAAGACCTTTGCTTAAACAAGATAGTACTTGCAGCAACTGACAACACCACAGTAGTGTCATACATAAAGGAAGGAGGAATGCGGTCGGGCCCACTTTGTGCCCTACTATGGAGAATCTTGACCTGGGTACCAGGAAACAAGTGACTCTAAGCACGACACATTCCAAGCCGGCCTAATGTGGTAGCAGACAGGCTGTCCAGGCTAGGCCAGACCATCCAAACAGTGGTTTCTCCTTCCAGAGGTCTTCCACTCTATGCAGTAGGTGGCACCGGCCCAAATAAACTTATTTGCCACGAGGTTCAACAACAAGTCGCCTCTGTTTTGTGTCACCGGTACCGGATCCCCTGGCCACACCAGTGGATGTGCTCAGTCGGCCATGGTAGGATCTAAAAGCATAAACCTCACCATCAGCCATATTGGGCAAAGTGGTGAAGTTGCAAGACTCCCCATGTAAGAGAATCATTCTGATTGCTCCGGGGTGGCCCAACATGCCTTGGTTTTGGGATCTAGTGGCCATGTCCAGCCACATCCTGCTGAGCCTGCCCAATCTGTCCAGCCTGTTCACAGCCATTCGATCAGATCCCTCACAGAAATCTGACAAATCTTAATCTCCATGCAGGGCTCCTAGAGCCTCAGCAATCAAGGAGCAGGACTTGTCTGAGGCAGTGGCAGCAAGAATTGAGGCTCCTCAAAGGGGGGTCAATCAGATCAGTCTATGAGGCAAATGGGTCATTTTTACCAAGTGATGTATCTTTCATCAGGTGGACTTCGGGCACCACCTGTAAAGTCAGTTGTTTACTTCCTTAGGTACCTGTTTCAGGACAGGAAGTTGCAGCCCAGTACCTTTGATGGTTACAGGTCAGCCATTGCTGATGGTCTAGAAATTTGCCCATCAATTTTAGTAAGGATGAAAATCTCACTCGTCTCCTGGATAGCTTCCACTGAGACAGACCCAAAGGCCGGAGGGTAACCCCTTCCTGGAACCTCTCCCTGGTTTTTGCACCAGCTGACAAGGTTCATTTTGAACCAATTAAAGGCCTCCTTGAAGCATTTGACCTTCAAGTCAGTTTTCCTCTTGGCCCTGGGTTCGGGCAAGCGTAGAAGTGAGATACATGCTTGGCAAACAGCCCAACACCATTGATGGTTATAGGTCACTCATTCTTGATAAACTGGAAATTCACCCTTTAACATCAGTAAGGACGAAAATCTTGCTCGTCTCCTGGATAGTTTCCTGAGAGACAGACCCAGAGGCAGGAGTGGCATACCCTCCTGGAACTTCTCACTGACCGTGCACCAGCTGAGACTCCTTTTGATCCAATCAAGGAGGCCCCCTTGAAGCATTTGACCTTCAAGACGGTATTCCTCTTGGCCCTTGGGTCGGGCAAGTGCAAAAGTGAGATTCATGCCTGGCAAAACTGATATATTGGACACCAATCCGATTGGTCAAAGGTGTCCCTGTATTCATCACCCAGCTTTCTATCCTAGAATCAGCTGGCCATAGAGTGTCCAGTGTGGCCCCTGGGGTTATAACAGCCCTGGCCTCGACTCTGGATAGATCCCTCAAGTCTGACAGGTCCCTCTGTCCGGTCAGAGCATTATGCTACTATTTGGACAGGACCTCAGACATCAGGCAGAATAAGGAAGTGGTTTTTGTCTCCTTTAAGAAAGGTTTCAACAAAGACATCTCACCTGCCACTATCTCCTCTTGGATCAAGCAGACTGTGATCCTATGTTATGAGCTCTCTGACCAGGAGGCCCACATTTAACATCAGGTTAAAGCCCATGATGTCAGGGCCTTTGCTGCTTCTAAGGCCTTCCAGTCGGGAGTCTCCTTAGATCCAATCTTGTCAGCCTGCCACTGAAGTCACAATACCTTCACACAGTTCTATATGAAGGGCGGGGCTTGGGCTGATTCAGAGCTTTACCAATTGGGCTCGGTAGTGGCTGCTCAGCAGATCCACAAGTGGCCCGTAGATTGAGGAGATTTGTATATATGTATAAACAGTTTCTTCATGTACATAAGAATTAAGTGTGGCGTGCTTCCTTTGGGAGGTTTATTTGCATTCTGGGACTGAACTCATCCCTCTCTTCCCCTACCTCAGAGCAGGTCTGCAAAAAGGGGGGGGGGGCGACGGCGGTATAGCCCCGGGTAACCGGCTGCTGGCAACCGACCATGGCCTTGCAGGGTTTCCTGACCTTAAAGTCAACCCAGGCCTGGACCTATAGGTCTCCTGACGAAGTCAGCCTAGACCGTAGGTTAAAATTTGCTATTACTTGTGAGTTCACATAAGTCCCTAGTAACTTACCCGCCGACCAAGCGGTAGTTATTCAGCAATTGTCCATTGGATAGGATGTATTAACGCAATAAAATTGCAAATTTAATAAGTAAATTAAATTTTTATAAGTTAATACCCTATCCAATGGACACACAAGACCCTCCCACCGACCCCGCTATCAGCTTACTAGGGGTCTAATAGTTTTAGACAACGAAAAAGATGCTATGACGTCATGTTGTCTAGACAGGAAGTAAATACCATGCGCCACCTTGCGAATGCACAGTACTGGGACCGGCCAGCCGGTGGAAACACAGGACGTCTTTTTCTGGCGTTTGGCGGGCCGGTCTGCGCCGACCGGTTTAGCAATTGTCCATTGGATAGGGTATTAACTTATAAAAATTTAATTTACTTATTAAATTTGCAAATTTACAGCATTTCTTTAAATATGTTATTTACCTACTTAAAATTACAGCCCTTTAACTGATTGCATAGCCGAGCAAGAGCTACTTACAGATTCTCACTGTTGAGTAAATCAGTTGTGACTCAAAAACTATTGCATTTGCAGTATTTTGTTCAAATATGTTTTTAACGTACTTTTTACACCTAAACAGTTACTTGTTGAGTAAATCAGTTGTAACTCAAAAACTATTGCATTTGCAGTAGTTTGTTCAAATATGTTTTTAACCTACTTTTTTCACCTAAAACAGTTACCTTGTTGAGTAAATCAGTTGTAACTGGAAAAGTGTTGCATTTGCAGTATTTTGTTCAAATATGTTTTTAACGTACTTTTTACACCTAAACAGTTACTTGTTGAGTAAATCAGTTGTAACTCAAAAACTATTGCATTTGCAGTATTTTGTTCAAATATGTTTTTAACCTACTTTTTATGTCAGCTGACTTGTCAGTCAGCTGACATTATGTCGTCACTCTGCGGCGTGGGCGTACGCGTCTGCGTACGCATACGCGTCCGCGTGAACAACTTCTCCTCCAAAACTACAAGGCCTAGAGACGTGCTGTTTTTTTTAAAAGATACCTTATCTATCGAGGATGAAAAATTGTTCAAGGCATGCAAATCTGTCTGTTCGTCTGTTTGCTAGAGACATTACAAGGGGGGTACCCCCACCAAAAGTGTGAAAATTTCAACACTTAATCACAATTTTCTCAGTGACTATTGCAGGGATTTCTCACATATCTTGCATATATGTACTAGGCCACAGGTAGATTCTCTTGTGTGAGTATGAGACCTGGATCTGTCTTACTTTTTTTTTAATAAATTTTTTTAATAATTTTTAATGCATTAAAATTCATGAAATCATGCACAAAATCATTTATAACTTGAAAAGTGTTGCATTTAGAGCATTTTGTTAAAATATGTTATTCAGCTACTTTTTTCATAGCTACAATATGGTGAGTAAGTTGGGTGCCTGTCTCAATAGCTAAGTGAGTAATAGCTACTTTTGGGCTTTTCAGTAACTTCCATCATGAGTAAAATCACTTGTAACTTAAAAACTATTGCATTTAGATAATTTCGTATAAATATGTTATTCAGCTACTTTTGGGTCAGCTATAACATAGTAAAATTTTAGACCTGTAGCTCATGGCATAGCTGAGTAATAGCTACTTTTAGGTTATCACTGTTGAGTAAATCGCTTATAACTTCAAAACTATTGCATTTAGAGAATTTCGTATAAATATGTTATTCAGCTACTTTTGGGTCAGCTATAGCATAGTAAAATTTCAGACCTGTAGCTCATGGCATAGCTGAGTAATAGCTACTTTTAGGTTATCACTATTGAGTAAATCAGTTGTAACTTCAAAACTATTGCATTTACAGTATTTTGCTTAAATATGTTGTTCACCTACTTTTGGGTCAGCTATAACATAGTAAAATTTCAGACCTGTAGCTCATTGCATAGCTGAGTAATAACTACTTTGAGGTTCTCACTATTGAGTAAATCAGTTGTAATTGCAAAACTATTGCATTTAGAGAATTTAGTATAAATATGTTATTCAGCTACTTTTGGGTCAGCTATAACATAGTAAAATTTCAGACCTGTAGCTCATGGCATAGCTGAGTAATAGCTACTTTTAGGTCATCACTCTTGAGTAAATCAGTTGTAACTTGAAAACTATTGCATGTACAGTATTTTGCTTAAATATGTTGTTCACCTACTTTTGGGTCAGCTATAACATAGTAAAATTTCAGACCTGTAGCTCATGGCATAGCTGAGTAATAGCTACTTTGAGGTTATCACTGTTGAGTAAATCGCTTATAACTTGGAAATTATTGCATTTAGAGTATTTTGTTTCAATATGTTATTCACCTATTTTGGGGTCAGCTATAACATAGTGAAGTTCCAGACCTGTGACTCATTGCATAGCTGAGTAATAGCTACTTTGAAGTTCTCAATGTTGAGCAAATCACTTATAATTTGAAAACTATTGCATTTAGAGAATTTAGTATAAATATGTTATTCAGCTACTTTTGGGTCAGCTATAACATAGTAAAATTTCAGACCTGTAGCTCGTGGCATAGCTGAGTAATAGCTACTTTTAGGTTATCACTGTTGAGTAAATCACTTATAACTTGGAAACTATTGCATTTAGAGTATTTTGTTGCAATATGTTATTCACCTATTTTGGGGTCAGCTATAACATAGTGAAGTTCCAAACCTGTGGCTCATTGCATAGCTGAGTAATAGCTACTTTGAAGTTCTCACTGTTGAGTAAATCAGTTGTAATTGGAAAACTATTGCCTTTACAGAAATTTGTGCAAATATGTTATTCAGCTACTTTTGGGTCAGCTATAACATAGTGAAATTACAGACCTGTAGCTCATGGCACAACTGAGCAATAGCTATTCTCAGGCACTGACTGTTGAGTAAATCGGCTATAACTTGAAAAATATTGCATTTGGAGTATTTTGTTAAAATATATTGTTCACCTACTTTTGGGTTAGCTATAACATAGTGAAATTACAGACCTATAGCTCATGGCATAGCGGAGCAATAGCTATTTTCAGGTTCTCACTATTGAGTAAATCAGTTGTAACTTGAAAACTATTGCATTTACAGTATTTTGCTTAAATATGTTGTTCACCTACTTTTAGGTCAGCTATAACAGAGCAAAAATTCAGACCTGTAGCTCATTGCATAGCTGAGTAATAGTTACTTTGAGGTTCTCACTCTTGAGTAAATCAGTAGTAACTTGAAAACTATTACATTTAGAGTATTTTGTTAAATATGTTATTCACAGACGTTTTGGTCAGCTATAACATAGTGAAATTGCAGACCTCTATGTCATGGCATAGCTGAGCAATAGCTTCTTTCAGGTTCTCACTGTTGAGTAAATCATTGTATCCAACCTGTAGGAAATCATGGGCTGGGAATCTGTTAATATGGTCCGATTTGACCTTGGAACCCTCCTTCAAGGTCAAATGAGGATAGCCAAACATAAAAGTGCTTATAACTCGCTTATTATTGGTCCTAGAGGTTTGGAATGAAAACCAACCTATAGAAACTCGTGAGCTGGGAATTTTTTGGTGTGGTCGGATTTCACCTTGGACCCCTCCTTCAAGGTCAAATGAGGATAGCCAAACTTAAAAGTGCTTATAACTCGCTTATTATTGGTCCTAGAGGTTTGGAATGGAAAACCAACCTATAGAAAATCATGGGCTGGGAATCTTTTGGTGTGGTCAGATTTCACCTTAGACCCCTCCTTCCAGGTCAAACGAAGATAGCCAAACTTAAAGTGCTTATAACTCGCGTATTATTGGTCTTGGAGGTTTGGGATGGTAAACCAACATATAGGAAATCATGGGCTGGGATTCTTTTGGTGTGGTCAGATTTGACCTGGGACCCCTCCTTCAAGGTCAATTGAGGATAGCCAAACTTACAATTGCTTATAACTCACTTATTATTGGTCCTACAGGTTTGGGATGGTAAACAAGCTACAGGAAATCATGGGCTGGGAATTTTTTTGTGTGGTCGGATTTGACCTTGGACCCCTCCGTCAAGGTCAAACAAGGATAGCCAAACTTAAAAAGTGCCTATGACTCACTTATTATTGGTCCGAGAGGTTTGGGATGGTAAACCATCCTAAATTCTTTGGCTGGGAATCTTTTGGTATAGTCAGATTTGACCTTTGGACCCCTTCTTCATGGTAGAATGAGGATATTGCATTTATAGTATTTCTTTAAATATTTTTAACCTACTTTTTACACTTAAACAATTACCTTGTTACTTTATTTCATAATACCATTTGCAGGGCACAACTTTTTTGTCCTTTTTTTCTGTCAGCTTCGGAATATCTTTCGAACATGCTGTTCAGTTACCATTTACTGTATTTCTGTACAGCCCTTTCCCTGATAATTATGCTTTCCTCTCATTATCACCATCACAAATCAAAAACATTCAGTCAGCTGACACAGTGCCCGTTCACGGGCACTCTCCTCTTGTTTCACCTAAACAGTTACCTTGTTGAGTAAATAAGTTGTAACTGGAAAACTGTTGCATTTGCAGTATTTTGTTCAAATATGTTTTTAACGTACTTTTTACACCTAATCAGTTACTTGTTGAGTAAATCAGTTTTAACTCAAAAACTATTGCATTTGCAGTATTCTGTTCAAGTATGTTTTTAACCTACTTTTTACACCTAAACAGTTCCCTTGTTCTTGTTTTGACCTCTTGGTTAATCCTTCTACAACAAGTTTTTCAAAATTGTCTGGGGATTCTTTCTGTATAAACTGTTTGCTGTGACCTGACCCCACAGTTAGTAATACATGTACATATTTTGATGTTGTAATTCTCTCACCAGAGGAGTCGCCAACATGTCGCCCTAAGTTTCCTTTGAGACTATTTCTCAGTTAGTTCTCGGTCCATTCTTGGTATTCTCAGTATACTTCCTTTAAAGTCTTTCTTGTTTCCTATATCTCACATACCCCTGTTACTTTGCAGTAGAGGAGTCTTGATTGGTCGGTCAACGTTGTCCTACATCAATAGAAAGCTTATAAAACACCTCACTATTTCCGCCCTAGATCTTCAACAGTTTGTCACATCTTCATCTGTTTGTTTTAACACTGTCAAGGTCTCCTTGCAGCATACTTCTCCCCTCCGTTTTGGTGAATTCTGTCTTGCGGATTGCTTTTACTATGATTCATTTGCCATCGCTATTGCACCTGGCCTCTTTACTGTGTGACCTGGGCATAAGAAACAATGCATCTCCCCTGTTTAAACAATTTTGGCAACCTGTTGAATTTTTGGCATGACAAGATCATAGCTAAAACACTTACCTGCCTGGGGTGAAAGTTTTGAATAAAGTAATGAATCCAGATTCCTTGAATGAAGATAAATGGTAATAAATTTTATGAGGAATTAGCCTTTGTTGTAGCTCCTTGTACATGTTTCTGATTTGCCTTGCCATCACTATTGTACTATTGCCTTAAATTTTCTACACCAGATTTTATCCCTTGGTAAATCATCTTTGTCTCCGCTCTGATATATATTGCACTTCACCAATGATAAAAGAAGTATTGAACAAATGGATAAACACTTGTATGTTTAATCTGGTAGTAATTCCTCAAAAATTGGTTTTCTATTTGGTAATCACAGTGTATGCTTAATCTACAAAAGCCAAAGCTTAATACTCCATTTATAAATTTTCATTTAAATGGCACTCTACTTTAGAAACACGAGTATTTTTGAAAGTTGTATTTGTCATACCTTGAAAAAAGTGGGTTATTATAATGGAATGGTGTGACTTTGGAGATAAATTGATTTGTATACCTCTTATACTATACTGTTATGAAAATCCTCTAATTAGCTTACCTTCCAAAACTGCAAGCCTTATTGGATATGTATACAGTAAATGTGTAAAGTGATAGAAAAATCTACATTTCAGGATGTCGGATATATCATTGTTCCAGCAAGTGTTACAGCATCCTTTTTACAAGAAAAATCCACGGGGCACAATCACTGAACATTTGAAAAACAAACTGAAACAGGATCAGATGGATACCTAGTACTTGTGCCTAAATTAGATTGGCTTACACATTGTATGGATAGCTGAAGGTGTGGAGAAAATCAGTGCATACCAGTCCATCAGGATTCTGCAGTGAAAAACATCAGGCAATGGCAAACATGTACCAACTGTTTCAATTCAGGGCTGGGCTGGATTTCAACCCACGGTATGAAGGGTTGGAAACCAAATGTGTTTCCCACAATGCCACTGACTATTGAAGGCTGAAATTGAAACTGTTACAGTGAACCCTAGTTAGTAAAGTTGCCAGTAAACGGCTTTTCATGTTGATTAATGTTTATTTCACATGAATTGAAATACTAATACAGTCGACTGTGTAAATAGAACCAGTCTAAGTCAAATGTAGGTATAAGTGGAACAAATGTTAAGGTCCAAACACCAGTGGTGGTATTCACTAACATTCCTAATCTTAGTCTTTTCTTAGTCATAAAATTTATGACATTTGTCTTAATTAAGATAGGTCCCAACTTGATATTCACAAAGCATGTCCTAGCTAGGACAATTTTCCTAGTCCTATCTTAGTCCACTGTTGCAAATCTCGTGAGAGTTTGTATAACCACAATATAATCACTGAGATTTCATCACGTGATGTAACCATTCTTGTCTGCTTTTTGTGGCACAATGGATGAATTAAGTACAGTTGAGAGGAGTTCTAAACAAGACTTATGACCATAGTTAGGACTAAGATAAGACTATGATGCTTTGTGAATACCAATTTCACTAGGACAAATTTCCTAACATATTTTTATGACAAAAATCCAAAAGTTAGGACTAAAACTAAGATAGGAATGTTAGTGAATACCGCCCTAGGTAATGCAGTGTATTTGTAGGTACAAGTAGAAGTTAGGCATAACTGGAACTAAATCCTGTGGATATTGCAGGTTCTTGTGAGACAGAGTCTAGTGTACATGAAATAATTACGTAGTAGAAGAGAATTAAAGACTTGTGCATATAAAAATTTATTCATTTTTGTTTGAAATATTCATAACTTTATTAGACAGTACATTATACAATATTAGACAGCTGTGTAAAACTGAAACAAGAAGTGTTATAAAGATAAAAACATGATGACATCACTAAAGATTCAGTCATTAATGCTATGTTGTCAAGAGGTAAGTGAGTGGAGGGAAGATGCTGAAAATTTTAATTTTCTTTTTGAAGATGTAGCAAGATCCTGTTCACAGAATTATCTTTTTCTACATTTCAGACTACCCAATGAATTCATGTAATTTGGTAATGAGACTGAAAATAAATAATAATTCTTTAAAATGTTGTTTTGTTTGTATATCTTTAAAGGTATGAACTTAAAAGGAGAATAACGACCTGACACTTACAAGAAAATTGTTTTTGCACAGTAAATGCAAAGCATTCCCAGAAAAGGAGAGTATGTGAACATGAACAATTTACAATGTGAAGTAACTTCAATTTGTTCTAGGTGAATAGATGGGGTAAAACCCTCTTTAATCTTGATCAAGGGGACAAAGGTCAAATATACAATCTGTAGATTCACAATTCATAGTTTCCAGTAGGTGATAATACAGTAGAACCTCGATTATCCGAACCCAGTGGGAGACATACAATCCGGATAATCGAGGGGTTCGGGTGAAGGAAGCCAAAATTCACCATCTATGGGTTACTGAGTGGGCAATAATTGAAGAAAGATCGTCTTATGCACTAAATAATATAGACGTCGGTGGTCATTGATGAAATAGTTTGATATATTTGTGTAATATAACAACTAACCCTCTAATTGTCACTTATTTGTTCCATATATATGGATATTATCAATTCTATTTAAAATATTAGGCGGATTTTAGCTGGGCGTGTTCGGTTGGTACATGCATTGTTGATTTTAGATGAACATCGTCATGCATTTGTCAATTAAAAAACTCCGGGAGATTATTTATTGTAAAACCCAAAGTAAACACGCCTTCAGTGATAGGTGTGTTTGGTTGGTAATGCATTATTGATGTCTTTTTTATGTCAGCTGACATTATGGCATCACTCTGCGGCGTCCGCGTCTGTGTACGCGTCCGCGTGACAAACTTCTTCTCCAAAACTACAAGACCCAGAGACATGCTGTTTTTTATAAAAGATACCTTAACTATCGAGGATGATAAATCGTAAAATTCATGCAGATCTGTCTGTTCGTCTGTTTGCCAGAGCCATTACAAGTGAGGTACCCCCACCCAAAGTGTGAAAATTTCAACACTTGATCACAATTTTCTCATTCACTATTGCGGGGATTTTTCTCATATCTTGCATAGATGTAATAGGCCACTAGTAGAGTACCTTGTGTGAATATAAGACCTGGATCTGTCTTAATTTTTTTTTTTATTAATTTTTAAAATAATTTTTAATGCAATAAAATTCATGAAATCATGCGCTAAATCAATTATAACTTGAAAAGTATTGCATTTAGAGCATTTTATTAAAATATGTTATTCAGCTACTTTTTCCATAGCTACAACATGGTGAGTAACTTGGGTGTCTATCTCAATAGCTAAGTGAGTAATAGCTACTTTTGGACTTTTCAGTAACTTCCATCATGAGTAAAATCACTTGTAACTTGAAAACTATTGCATTTAGAGAATTTTGTGTAAGTATGTTATTCAGCTACTTTTGGGTCAGCTATAACATAGTAAAATTTCAGACCTGTAGCTCATGGCATGGCTGAGTAATAGCTACTTTTAGGTTATCACTGTAGCGTAAATCACTTATAACTTGAAAAGTATTGTATTTAGAGTATTTAGTTTCATATGTTATTCACCTACTTTTGGGTCAGCTATAACATAGTAAAAGTTCAGACCTGTAGCTCATGGCATAGCTGAGTAATAGCTACTTTCAGGTTATCACTGTTGAGTAAATCACTTATAACTTGAAAACTATTGCATTTACAGTAATTTGTTTGTATATGTTATTCAGCTACTTTTGGGTCAGCTATAACATAGTAAAATTTCAGACCTGTAGTTCATGGCATAGCTGAGTAATAGCTACTTTCAGGTTATCACTGTTGAGTAAATCACTTATAACTTGAAAACTATTGCATTTACAGTAATTTGTTTGTATATGTTATTCAGCTACTTTTGGGTCAGCTATAACATAGTAAAATTTCAGACCTGTAGCTCATGGCATAGCTGAGTAATAGCTACTTTCAGGTTATCACTGTTGAGTAAATCACTTATAACTTGAAAACTATTGCATTCACAGTAATTAAGCGTCCCGCAAGGGACGCTTGTTTGTGTATGGGAGAGCTTCCGGCTCCGCATTTTGTTTTCCTTATAACTCTGTAACCGTTAGGCGGATTCTTTTCAAATTTGGCAGGTTTAGGCAGTAGCCCTGGGGAATTTTTTTGAATATGCTGCAGTGACATTTCAACCAATCAGAGAGGTCACATGACCAAAAATGTCTTTTTTCGATGGGGAAGCTTGTCCGGATGATAACTTGAAAGGAATTTTATCAATTCACCTGAAACTTGGCAGATACATTCATTCTATTAAAATCTGGAAATCATTAGATTTTGGCATTGATTGGTCAAGAAATGGCCGAGTAATTAATGATTAATTAATCATTATGAATTTTCCAAATAAGGAAAACACAAAAATGCTTATATCTCGAAAACCGTGCTAGATAGAGCGATTTCGACGAAATTTTTGACCCGCAGGGTATCTCTGCGCAGTAGTTTTCCCAATTTTCAAAAAATTTTTGTCTCGCCGAAAATGGCGGCCATTTTGAATTTTCGAAATTTTCGCAAAAATTGCAAAACACAAGAATGCTTATATCTCAAAAACCGTGCTAGATAGAGCAATTTCGACAAAATTTTTGACCCGCAGGATATCTCTGCGGAGTACTTTTCCCAATTTTCAAAAAAATTTTATCTTGTCAAAAATGGCGGCCATTTTGAATTTTCGAAATTTTCGCAAAAATTGCAAAACACAAAAATGCTTATATCTCGAAAACCGTGCTAGATAGAGCGATTTCGACGAAATTTTTTACCTTCAGGGTATCTCTGCAGAGTAGTTATCCCAATTTTGAAAAAATTTTTGTCTCGCCAAAAATGGCGGCCATTTTGAATTTTCGAATTTTTCGCAAAAATTGCAAAACATAAAAATGGTTATATCTCGAAAACCCTGCTAGATAGAGCGATTTCGACGAAATTTTTGACCCACAGGGTATATCTGCAGAGTAGCCATGCCAATTTTCAAAAAAATTTTGTCTCGCCAAAAATGGCAGCCATTTTGAATTTTCGAATTTTTCGCAAAAATTGCAAAACATAAAAATGCTTATATCTCAAAAACCCTGCTAGATAGAGCGATTTCGACGAAATTTTTGACCCGCAGGGTATCTCTGCAGAGTAGCCATGCCAATTTTCAAACAAAAAATTTCTCGCCAAAAATGGCGGCCATTTTGAATTTTCAAATTTTTCGCAAAATTGCAAAACACAAAAATGCTTATATCTCGAAAACCGTGCTAGATAGAGCGATTTCGACGAAATTTTTGACCCACAGGGTATCTCTGCAGAGTAGCCATGCCAATTTTCAAAAAAATTTTGTCTTGCCAAAAATGGCGGCCATTTTGAATTTTCGAATTTTTGCGCAAAAATTGCAAAACACAAAAATGCTTATATTTCGAAAACCATGCTACATAGAGCGATTTCGACGAAATTTTTTATCTTCAGGGTATCTCTGCAGAGCAGCTATCCCAAAGAGCTTTCACTTGGTGAAGTTTCAGACCCATAGCTAATTGCTCACCTACTCAAAAAGAGTAAATGCGAATTACCTCTAAAAGTATTGCAGATGGCCAATTTTTCTCAAATAACTCATTCACCTACTTTTGGAAGAGCTTTCACATGGTGAAGTTTCAGACCCATAGCCAATTATTCCCCTACTCAAAATGAGTAAATGCGAATTATTTCTAAAAGTATTGCAGATAGCCAATTTTTCTCAAATAACTCATTCACCTACTTTTGGGAGAGCTTTCACATGGTGAAGTTTCAGACCCATAGCTAATTATTTACCTACTCAAAATGAGTAAATGCTAATTATCTGTAAAAGTATTGCGGATACCCAATTTTTATCAAATAACTCATTCATCTACTTGTGGGAGAGCTTTCACATGGTGAAGTTTCAGACCCATAGCTAATTACTCACCTACTCAAAATGAGTAAATGCGAATTATCTCTAAAAGTATTGCAGATAGCCAATTTTTCTCAAATAACTCATTCACCTACTTTTGGGAGAGCTTTCACTTGGTGAAGTTTCAGACTCATAGCTAATTACTCACCTACTCAAAATGAGTAAATGCGAATTATCTCTAAAAGTATTGCAGATAGCCAATTTTTCTCAAATAACTCATTCACCTACTTTTGGGAGAGCTTTCACTCTGTGAAGTTTCAGACCCATAGCTAATTACTCACCTACTCAAAATGAGTAAATGCGAATTATCTCATAAAGTATTGCAGATAGCCAATTTTTGTCAAATTAATCATTCACCTACTTTTGGGAGAGCTTTCACTTGGTGAAGTTTCAGACCCATAGCTAATTACTCACCTACTCAAAATGAGTAAATGCGAATTATCTCTAAAAGTATTGCAGATAGCCAATTTTTCTCAAATAACTCATTCACCTACTTTTGGGAGAGCTTTCACTCTGTGAAGTTTCAGACCCATAGCTAATTACTCACTCAAAATGAGTAAATGCGAATTATCTCTAAAAGTATTGCAGATAGCCAATTTTTCTCAAATAACTCATTCACCTACTTTTGGGAGAGCTTTCACTTCGTGAAGTTTCAGACCCATAGCTAATTACTCACCTACTCAAAATGAGTAAATGCGAATTATCTCTAAAAGTATTGCAGATAGCCAATTTTTCTCAAATTAATCATTCACCTACTTTTGGGAGAGCTTTCACTTGGTGAAGTTTCAGACCCATAGCTAATTACTCGTCTACTCAAAATGAGTAAATGCGAATTATCTCTAAAAGTATTGCAGATAGCCAATTTTTCTGAAATAACTCATTCACCTACTTTTGGGAGAGCTTTCACTTGGTGAAGTTTCAGACCCATAGCTAATTACTCACCTACTCAAAATGAGTAAATGCGAATTATCTCTAAAAGAATTGCAGATAGCCAATTTTTCTCAAATAACTCATTCACCTACTTTTGGCAGAGCTTTCACTTGGTGAAGTTTCAGACCCATAGCTAATTATTCACCTACTCAAAATGAGTAAATGTGAATTATCTCTAAAAGTATTGCAGATAGCCAATTTTTCTCAAATAACTCATTCACCTACTTTTGGGAGAGCTTTCACTCTGTGAAGTTTCAGACCCTTAGCTATTTATTCACCTACTCAAAATGAGTAAATGCTAATTATCTGTAAAAGTATTGCGGATACCCAATTTTTATCAAATACTCATTCATCTACTTGTGGGAGAGCTTTCACATAGTGAAGTTTCAGACCCATAGCTAATTACTCACCTACTCAAAATGAGTAAATGCGAATTATCTCTAAAAGTATTGCAGATAGCCAATTTTTCTCAAATAACTCATTCACCTACTTTTGGGAGAGCTTTCACTTGGTGAAGTTTCAGACCCATAGATAATTATTCACCTACTCAAAATGAGTAAATGTGAATTATCTCTTAATAGTATTGCAGATAGCCAATTTTTCTCAAATAACTCATTCACCTACTTTTGGAAGACCTTTCACACACGAAAATGAAAAATTGTGAATATCTCGGAAAAGCTATTTCTTCTGCTTTAATGCTCGGCGGGAGATACACACCACGGCAGTGGTCTTGACAAAAATTTTTGTCTCCCCAAAAATGGTGGCCATTTTGAATTTTCAAAGTTTTTGCAAAACACAAAAATGCTAATATCTCGAAAACTGTGCTATATGGAGCGAACTCAACAAAATTTTGGACCTGCTGGGTATCTCTGCAGAGTAGCCATGCCAATTTTCAAAATATTTTTGTCTCGCCAAATATAGCGGACATTTTTAATTTTTTTATTTTTTGCAAAACACAAAAATGCTTATATCGTGAAAACCGTGCTAGATAGAGCAGACTGCGCTGACTTTGGTTGCCACAACAGTATAAGGCTAGAAACGAAGCATTTTCTTAATACTTTAGCACTCACCTTTATATCCTTTTCGGGACGCTTTGTTTTTGCTATGCAAAAACATTATCTTTTTTTTTTTGCGAGCGATCCTCTAGTTTGTTTGTATATGTTATTCAGCTACTTTTGGGCCAGCTATAACATAGTAAAATTTCAGACCTGTAGCTCATGGCATAGCTGAGTAATAGCTACTTTTAGGTTATCACTGTTGAGTAAATCACTTATAATTTGAAAAGTATTGTATTTAGAGAATTTAGTTTCATATGTTATTCACCTATTTTGGGGTAAGCTATACCATGGTAAAATTCCAGACCAATGGCTCATTGCTTAGCTGAGTAATAGCTACTTTGAGGTTCTTACTCAACACTAAATCATTTATAACTTGAAAAGTATTGCATTTAGAGCATTTTATTTAAATATGTTATTCAGCTACTTTTTCCATAGCTACAACATGGTGAGTAACTTGGGTGTCTATCTCAATAGCTAAGCGAGTAATAGCTACTTTTGGACTTTTCAGTAACTTACATCATGAGTAAAATCACTTGTAACTTGAAAACTATTGCATTTAGAGAATTTTGTGTAAATATGTTATTCAGCTACTTTTGGGTCAGCTATAACATAGTAAAATTTCAGACTTGTAGCTCATGGCATAGCTGAGTAATAGCTACTTTTAGGTTATCACTGTTGAGTAAATCACTTATAACTTGAAAAGTATTGCATTTAGAGTATTTACTTTCATATGTTATTCACCTATTTTGGGGTCAGCTATAACATAGTAAAATTCCAGAGCAGTGGCTCATTGCATAGCTGAGTAATAGCTACTTTTAGGTTTTTACTCAACACTAAATCATCTATAACTTGAAAAGTATTGTATTTAGAGCATTTTGTGTAAATATGTTATTCAGCTACTTTTGGGTCAGCTATAACATAGTAAAATTTCAGACCTGTAGCTCATGGCATAGCTGAGTAATAGCTACTTTCAGGTTATCACTGTTGAGTAAATCACTTATAACTTGAAAACTATTGCATTTACAGTAATTTGTTTGTATATGTTATTCAGCTACTTTTGGGTCAGCTATAACATAGTAAAATTTCAGACCTGTAGCTCATGGCATAGCTGAGTAATAGCTACTTTCAGGTTATCACTGTTGAGTAAATCACGTATAACTTGAAAACTATTGCATTTACAATAATTTGTTTGTATATGTTATTCAGCTACTTTTGGGTCAGCTATAACATAGTAAAATTTTAGACCTGTAGCTCATGGCATAGCTGAGTAATAGCTACTTTCAGGTTATCACTGTTGAGTAAATCACTTATAACCTCAAAAGTATTGCATTTGGAGTATTTAGTTGTATCCACCGGACAGCAGGATATGTTCCTCATTATAAAATCTTGACTGCAAATATTTGGGTCCTCATTTTGAAAAAAAAACAAAAAAACATGGCCGCCACAGGTGTTTCTTTATCAGTCATGAAAAGTGGTTATAGGTCGCTTATTATCGGTCCTAGAGGTTTGGGATGGTAAACCAACATATAGGAAATCATGGGCCGGGAATCTTTTGGTGTGGTCGGATTTGACCTTGGACCCCTCCTTCAAGGTCAAACGAGGATAGCCAAACTTAAAAGTGCTTATAACTCGCTTATTATTGGTCCTACAGGTTTGGGATGGTAAACCAACATATAGGAAATCATTGGCCTGGATTCTTTTGGTGTGGTCGGATTTGACCTTGGACCCCTCTTTCAAGGTCAAACGAGGATAGCCACACTTAAATGTGCTTATAGCTCACTTATTATTGGTTCTAGAGGGTTGGGATGATAGAACAACCTATAGGAAATCACGGGCTGGGTATCTTTTGGTGTGGTCAGATATGACCTTGGACCCCTCCTTCAAGGTCAAATGAGGATACCCAAACTTAAAAGTGCTTATAACACGCCTATTATTGGTCCTAGAGGTTTGGGATGGTAAACCAACCTAAAGGAAATCATGGGCTGAGAATCTTTTGGTATTGTCGGATTTGACCTTGGACCCCTCCTTCAAGGTCAAACGAGGATAGCCAAACTGAAAAGTGTTTTTAAGTCGCTTATTATTGGTTCTAGAGGTTTGGGATGGTGAACCAACCTATAGGAAATCATGGGCCTGGATTCTTTTGGTGTGGTTGGATTTGACCTTGGACCTCTCTTTCAAGGTCAAACAAAAATAGCCAAACTTAAAAGTGGTTATAACTTGCTTATTATTGGTCCTAGAGATTTGGGATGGTAAACCAACCTATAGGAAATCATGGGCCTGGATTCTTTTGGTGTAGTCGAATTTGACCGTGGACCCCTCTTTCAAGGTCAAAAGAGGGTAGCCAAACTTAAAAGTGCTTATAGCTCGCTTATTATTGGTCCTAGAGATTTGGGGTGGTAAACCAACCTATAGGAAATCATGGGCCTGGATTCTTTTGGTGTGGTTGGATTTGACCTGGGACCCCTCCTTCAAGGTCAAACAAAAATAGCCAAACTTAAAAGTGCTTTTAACTTGCTTATTATTGGTCCTAGAGGTTTGGGATGGAAAACCAACCTCTAGGAAATCATGGGCTGAGAATCTTTTGGTGTGGTCGGATTTCACCTTGAAACCCTCCTTCAAGGTCAAACGAGGATAGCTAAACTTAAAAGTGCTTATAGCTCGCTTATTATTAGTTGTAGAGGTTTGGAACGGAAAACCAACCTATAGGAAATAATGGGCTAGGAATCTTTTGATGTGATCAGATTTGACTTTGGCCCCTCTTTGAAGGTCAAATGAGGAAAGCCAAAATTAACAGTGCTTATATCTCGCTTATTTGTGTTCCTAAAGGTTTGCAATGTCACACCAACCCATAGGAATCATGGGCTAAGAATCTTTTGACATGGTCAGATTTCACCTTGAGCTCCAAGGTTAAGCATGTTTTAATGGCTTTTGTGAGTTTTCTGGTGGATGCAATTTGCATCAGTTCTCTGATGCTATAGGTCTAGTTTCAGTATGTTATTCACATATTTTGGGGTCAGCTATAACATAGTAAAATTAAAACTATTGCATTTGCAATATTTTCTTTAAATATGTTTTTAACTTACTTTTTACACCTTAACAGTTACCTTCTTAGTTTTCTTCCAAACACCATTTCCAGGGCACAACTTGTGTTTTTTTCTTCTGTCACTTCTACTCTGAAACTCAAAACACACAGTCAGCTAACACAGAGCCCGTTCACGGGCACTGATTGCTTGTTTAAATACACATTGTCTGTCTGTAAATGAACCTACTCCGGGAGATTTATAAATTGCAATACCCAATCAAACACGATTTCATTTATTAATGCATTATCAAAGTAGTTGTGTAGTGGGGTCCTGTAATTGAATTAATCCTTCCCCCCACAGTTAGGCTTTTTGTGGATGGTATGTTTTATAAAGCACGAGAATTAATAGTGTCCGAGAATGTGTAAAATCCCTTATTATCGCTCAGGCTAGACGGTGCGTTGTATGTAGAGAGACAAGATTTCAGTTCAGTTAATCTGGAGATTCGGGTAATAGAAGGCCGGATAATCAAGGTTCAACTGAATGTCCAAACCTGTGGGAGCAATAAAAAGGTTTGATGCAAGATAATTTTTCATCTCGCTGGAGCTGAAGGTAAAACAGAACCTGCTGAAACATTTGCAGACCATGCCTTAGAATAAAACACAGCTATACATTGAGATTCTTTATTTAATAGAAAGGACTTAACATACGCATACAAAAAAAAACATTTTGTATTAAATATAATACTTGTGAAGGTAAATTTACAAACATACAGCTAGTAACCTACAACTCGCACTTTTTTTCTTTTTTTTTTTGCTTTTGCAAATTTTTCATTAAAATTGTGCAATTTTCTTTAAAAGTAGTTGCACTATTTCACAAACTGACAACCTGCTGAATTTCCTATGGTTTCTCACAATAAAGCCTGCAATTATTTACCCAATAGTCCCATGTGGCAAAAGGGTTTGTACATTCAGCTGTTGCAGATTATCAGAGACTTGATGTGACAAAATAGGCTTAGTTGTCTCAATAGTATTTTGTGGCACATGAACAAATTGCATCAGAATCCTATCAGAAGTGGAACTGAATAATCGAGAAACTAATCCCTCTCATGGTTTGTTTCAGCTATGTTATTATTTATTGGTATTCTGTGTGTTTGGAAAAGTATCTAATTCCGTTTGTGGGACAATGTTGGAGCATGTTTTACATTCATGTTCAAAAGACATTCATCAAAATGTTACAAAGGTGTAAATGTAAATAGTTTTCCAGTTGAATGACATTTTCAAAAAGAGTTCAAACACGCAAAGCTTTTTCAGCTTTACAAATCTTTATGGTAAAGATGCTAATAAATTTCAAATTTTTGAAAAGATAGTTTCATTAATACTTATCTTGTGTATCCTGAGGTGAATTGAATTAGCACATTTTAACTTTGAATATCTTTTAACTTGGTTTCTGTCTATATGTAGACTCTAAACTGCACATCTTTTATTATTATAATATTATTAACATTGCATTAAAGGACAATGAACCGAATATTCTAAATGTTTGCTAATTCATTAATATTTAGTTGCAGGCAAATGGCTATTAGTGTATAGACAATCTTTGTATTTCTTGGAAAATTTTTCCTTGTGTCATTAGAGGCTATAATCCCTTATTTATTATATTACATATACAACATGTTTACAGACACATTAACAGACAAATTCAAAAACCCTAACAGATTAAAACTTCTCTCAACATTCAACCTAATGCTGTTTTCATTTAATCGTAAGTACATAACATATAACATTTCAGAACAAAAGTGTAGGCTGTATAACATACACAATGAAAATAATGCAACAGTTTTAGATGAAATGAAATGAGGTGCTTCTTTACATAAGGCAACAAGTAACACTGTTCACTGACATGAACCCAATTAATTTTTTAAACTCTCTTTACATAACTAAACTAATAAAATATAAATCGGTTAAACATCTTTGTGCTCTAATGCTTCAGTAACTGGTAACACTTGTGAAACCAGCTTTTTAAATGGAATCAACTTTATAAATACCTTTACCTACTTAATATTTTATTTTTAGTTGTAATTTTATATTTGATATTTATTCACATCTCTTAATATTTTCAAAATCTTGACCACATGGTTTGCAGTACTTTTGTCTCAAACTGTTTCCAATGATATGACCCATACATACAATGGGTTAACACAGTGTTCTCAACAGTTTTAACCAAAAAACCGAAACTTTGCTGGGTTTGAGGCCTGTTCCTTGGTTTCCAGATAAAACAACATTTAAAACAACAAACTTCATAGATTAATATGTATAGGATAAATATAAATCAGATATTAGTGGCATATTAATTTTAGTCACTAAATAGTAAACATCAAAATCAGCACTTTAGAAGAATCAAAACACTTCAGTCAATGCACTAAAGTTTAATGCGGGTGTAATTTCTGAATATATCCATGTTGGTTGATCATCTGTGGAATATATTTACTCCAGTATTCTTTTCAAATAGATGAATATTCTGTGACTTGATATCAGTGACGCCACAACAGCAGTATGGCACTATTATAAGATCGAAGTGTTCACTGCTGAATGTTACAACTGACTAGTTCACATACATACACCTTGCCTATTTTTCTGTTATTGGACCTCCCAGTTTACAATGCAGTTTCCTTATTCACACAAACTTCCTATATCTTCAGCCAGTGTTATACTGGCAGAATCCTCCTGTTACACTGTACATATGTCTGGTTGTCTTTCCCACTACAATAAGGTTGCTGTCCTCGCACTACATGGCCTCCCTCTCCCCCCATAACCTGCCTATGATGGTCCCCACTAGAGATATGTTGTTCTACGGATAAATGTCCATGCTTTCCAGAGATGTGTCCGTGATCCCCTACATATGATCCATGCCCAGTCACATGACCTACTCCTCCTCCCCCTCCCTGGATTGTGTCCATGAGCTGATCGAGCTGGGTTAATTCCAAACTTTCGGCACTGGAGCGGGACCGCATGCGCGAGCGCGAGTGTGAGATTCCTGAGGTTCTGGATGAAGATAATCCACCTGAGGAGGTAGATCCCCTCAAAGCTCCACTGGCAAGGCCTCCACCACTTTTCTGGACCAAATTTAGTGACTGAAAGTTAAAGGTGGGGACCACAATGGATTCGTTATATTGGTCTTGCTCTTCTCCTTCTTCTTGTTCCATGTACTGTCGATTGTTTTCCTGCTCCTCCACCAAAACCCCACTGTCTCTCCTGGAACTATCAATCATGGCCTCGCCACCACCCATCCGCAATATGGGAGACAAAGCTCGGTGGTCTAGGGGCCTGAAGGTCTTCATACAGAGTGTATTTGGTCCTGGTAATCTGAAGTAAAACAAAAACAAATGTGGTGGTACTTAGTATTATGCAGCAGCACAAGAAACTTTATCCCTGGCAATCTACAACCCAATAGGAGTTGACATTCATCTGACCTACACATGGTATAAATGATAGAAGGCTAATCACCACTGTAACTGACCTTTGAAAACAATTCAGCACATACCAGTTTGATTTATTTTTGTAATAGACACAGTCACATTTTATACAGGTTAACAACACAAGTTAAACACAAAGTAACACTGTAAACATTATCTGATGCATGTACTAAATTAAAATATTAATTGTATGTTTTGGCCTTTTTTGTGGATGCTACATTTAAGTTCATTCACTATTGTATTGTGAAAAATCTAAATGATATTTGAACACTGTAATACCTGTGAATCATTGGTGTATCTTCTGAGGTAGGGCTGAGACTCCCATCTGCACTTTCTGTATCTTTTGATCCCATAGCATTCTCTGAGTAGGGAGGGGGTTCATCAAATGGCATCTCTTTTGTCATTTCATCTGCATCTTCAAAAATTGACAAACCTTTTTTTTCATTTTGTGTTATAATTGTTAAGTAACAATATCAATTGACTACACAGTTATTGAATGTCATATTTAAGACTTGCTTGTAATGAAGTTTGTTTCGTTCTGTGTAATGTATGAAAGCCAAAAAAGTAGTATACAGTAAAATGTACCAGTTCCATTGAGCAACCAACTCCAAGTGTGAAATATCTTATTCAAGAAGATTGATTAAAATATGATTAACTGATTGATTGCTGTCACTTTCAACACACTGTATAGATCATATCAGAATTAGACCTACGCATCGGAGAACCGATGCAAATTTGTATCCACCGGAAAGACAACTCACCAAAGCCAGTGAACCATCGTTTGACCTTGAAGGAGGGGCCAAAGGTCAAATCTAACAACATCAGAAGATTCCCAGCCCATGATTTCCTATGAGTTGGTTTCATATTGCAAACCTCTGAATCAATAATAAGTGAGTTATAAGCACTTTTAGGTTTGGCCTTCCTCGTTTGACGTTGAAGGAGGGCCCAATGTCAAATCCCACCACACCAAAAGATTCCCAGCCCATGATTTCTTGTAGGTTGATTTACCATCCCAAACCTCTAGGACCAATAATAAGTGAGTTATGAGCACTTTTAACTTTGGCTATCCTCATTTGACCTTGAAGGGGGGGGGTCCAAGGTCAAATCTGACCACATCAGAACCACATATTGAAGGGGGGGTCCAAGGTCAAATCTGACCACATCAGAACCACATCAGAACCACATATGAAATCCTTACCATTATGCCAGTGGGCTGCTGGGTTTTCATAGAGAGTTAGTACCCTGTCAACATCTGTTTGAACTTCATCCACCTGATGACTGTGTGTTCCGGGAGGAGCACCTATGGGGCAGCCACATGCCAGACTGTCAGGACTAGTAGAACTCAGGGTGGCATGACAATGTTCACACACCTGGGCATGCACCGTGGTGGACTCTGAGCCTGAAAACAAGCAGAGGTAAATGCCTGAATTGCCTGCTATTTAGAAGTTGTACAGATGAAAAGTTACAAGCCTGAAATCTATAATCTCTAAATACTTTGCATCTAAGATTCTTTAAGGTATTTAGTATTTTGAAAATATCTGTAAAGTCACACGTTGATATCTGTACTCCATGGTCAGAATGGTACAGGCATTCAGCATTTTTCATACGGCGCTACAAGCTAAATTAAAATCTCCGATAAGAGAGAGGGAAGCCATGTGCTATCTTGTCAAATGTAAGAACTGGGTTATGGTGAACATATAAATGTCCTATATCCATGTAGCCTTGCACAGGCGTTAATATGTATAGTACAGACACAACTGTTTGATTGCATTATAATTAAGCGTCCCTGAAAAGGGCGCTTGTTTGTTTTCTCTTCAGTTTCCTCACCACCACCACCACCGCATTATGGTCTTCCTAGAATATCTCCCTTATTACTAGAAGCTTTTAAACCATATTTATCAGTTATATACCTTAGGCGTGGGAAAAATTTTACACATGCTTAAATTTGATCTTTATTAAGGACACTTGATCAAAAAAGTAGTTTTTTGGGGGTTCACCCGCCCATCATCGCCACTCAGCAAAATCTATTAATCGCAGAGGCTTTTAATTTTACACACATGTTCATACTATCAAAAACGCGAGCTGATTAGATTTTGAGAGCGATCCGATGAAAATTGACTGATTTATGAGAGATTTAGAGTTACAAAATATATTGGGCAAGTCAAATTCCTCCCCCTGACCCCCTGTAGAGGTCAAACTGGGGTCATAAAATAGCTGATTTTGACATTTTTCCTTATATCTCCTTTATTATTGGTTTTAGAGCTTTAGAATGTGTTACGAGGTATTGGGAAACCATATGTGAAGAGTCTAGATAGCCAGTCAGATTTACCCCCGACCTCCCCTTATGGGTCAAACTGGGGTCATAAAATAGCCGATTATGTGTTTTTGCCTTATATCTCCTTTATTAATGCTTTTACAGCTTTAAATTGTATAAAGAGGTATTGGAAAACCATATAAGGAGAGTCTAGATAGCCGGTCTGATTTACCCTCTAGTGCCTCTTATGGGTCAAACTGGGGTCATAAAAGAGCAGATTTTGTGTTTTTGCCTTATATCTCCCTTAAAACTACTCTTCTTACAAAGTATAGTATTTATTAAATTAACTTTTCGCAATTTAGGACCATAGAAAACCAAATAAAGCTTAAATTTTTCTTTCATGTTAATGCATAAACCTCCACATTGTCTGCTTAACTCTCACTTCTTCTCTCGGCGCTGCATGTTTTAACTTTTTATTTTCCAAAAACCCTTTTCTGCTTTATATTATATTGCATGTAACCTTTTTTGCTTTATATTATATTGCATGTAACCTTAAAGGATATGCTTTGTTATTGTTAGCAAAAACATTTTTCTAGTTATTTTTCATATCTTAGCTAGCTGAGGAGAACTCCCAGACATGATTGGCCTCTGATACAGTGTGCATTATGGCAAAGATATGTCACGTTTGCATTATGGCTCAGACAGCCTGGAGGGCCAGGCTAGTATCCCTGTTCAAATAATTATCCATCAACAATATTTCAAACTTTGATACAAAGATTTGAAGATTCATGAAAAGTAACATTGCTTTATTGTGACATGTTATTTCAAGAAAAGTGTGATACTGTTGTATTTGTTACTTGTTTAAATGACTTAATGGACAATACAGTACTGTCGGTCATATAACCACTACACATGAGTACATTATGATTCTACAAAATTGTGTGGCTTTCTTGAGATTTGGAATATTATTTTCATTATATTATTCATAGTCCTATTAAGCTCACTCTGAGATAACTGATAGCCAAATCTCCAGGCAAAGTGGCGGAATAACTCAGTATTGTACATAATATTTCTGTCACAAAAATCAAGAAGCCATCATCCATGGAGAGATGTTGATAGACATGCATGAATTTCAACCCAGAATGTGTATCTTAATAAAGTTTTCCATCCGAACACTCCAATGCCAGTTAATTAATAATTACCAGGATATTTTTTTTCAAAAGATCTTTTACATGCTAATCTCAAAACAAAGTATTTGGACATTCCTAGACCAAAACTTACTTATCAGACCATGTTCTTTCTTTCTCTGCTATCACAAGTTGATCTTTTTGGTTGCACAGAGTAGACCAATGATTAAAAGCCCAAACTAATTTTACTGCTTTGGTTTTATATACTTGTACCTACTACAGTTTATATAATAGCTAACTGTTTTGATAGCATTGTTATTTGTCTAACATTCCTGAAGTAATGTTTTTTTCTCTTGTCAAAATACCATTTAGGAGGTAGTCTGTATTGGAGATATGGCCATTTTTGTGGCTTAATTTGCTCTGTTACATTGTGCTTCGTGTTCTGTAAAACAGAATTTTCTATCAATTCCTGTCTGTAGATTAGATCAACACAAACTAGTTTTATCCAAAAATAAAGATTTGTTTCCCTATATTTTTTACCAGACATGTAGTTACTCACCAATTACTGAGATTACTACACTGTGTGCTTTTACACTCATTGCCCCATGGCTATCAAATTGACATTCAATCAGTAGATTATAAACATAAATACATAACAATAACAAATCTGCCCTAAAGAATGGAAGGGTCAATTCACTGTTGCCAGAAGGGCCAGATTCTAGGATGTTGAACAGAGCTCAAACTGTTGTTATCTGTAATCCCTAAATCACTGGGTATATAGCTACAATAAAGCCCAATAGATTTGTTGCCCAATGGAATTTTTCCTGGAGAATTACATATATCTGTTGGCTGTACCAAAAAAAAACATTAAGCAGAAATCAAAAATGTTTACAACCTCAATTTTCCTCAGACATCTTCCAAAGCTACAACTGGCTTTTGGCATTAAAGAAAATTACACGTCTTGGTATATTGTAGCATAAAGTTTCATAAAACACAGAAGATCTGCAGACTAAACTCAGTTTATTGAGAATTCTGTGAAAATCTCATGGACTGAAACAGAATTGTTTGCGGTGATTTTGCAAAGAACAGGAGACACAAGTAAACACAAAAATAGTACCGATCTGAGCTATTACACCAAAGCACAAAACTTCTGATGTTTAAATAATAGGAATGTTACAAAATGACAAACATATTGCTTAACAACAAGAAAGCCATTTCAAGTTTGTAAATAAATATTTTAAAACTGACACAGTGTACAAAATTAACACCTACCCCGAGACCGGTAACCATTCTCACTGGTAACTATTCTCATGGACCTGTCTGGTCTGTTAATGGTCTCAGTGTCCGGTAGCTTAAGGAAACTGTTCACTTCATTTTAATCGTCAAAACTGATCAGATTCTTACTTTTTACTTTCTTATCATTAATGAAAGTAATATTGAACCAGTTATTTATGAGCATTTGGTCAATTTTGAATATTGATTTAATGTACATTAAAATACGGACTTTCACCTTTTGCTATAAACCTACAACATTTTTAAGTTGCAGGTCCGGTAGCCCTGGAATGTTTTCCGGTAAACTTTGTACATTGAACTAACACAATTAAAACCAATTGCATGTACAATATTACTTTTTCATAAAATGCCACACAAAATGACAAAAAAGTTAGACTCTGAGAATTTCCAATGCTTTTCCTGATGTTTTAATGAACTGTAATAATTGTATAAATTCTACTGTAGATTATCCTTATTTACCCATGGCGACTGAAGTATCACCATAGTTATCAGATTTTTTAAGAGTAATCAATAGTAATTTTTCAGTCTGCAGTTGATTTTTCAGGGATCTTTAGGGAGCAGCTGACATTGAATTTATTGGGATAAGGATAGTCTGATATTTAAACACTTCAGACAACATCCCCAGGCTACAAAACAATGGAAGGCTTTTTCCTCCACGAAAAATACTGTCACAGTTTATTCAACTACTCAGACTATTCTGGTCTTCAGACTGTGGCATTTATCATGCAGAGCTGGACTGTTGCAGATTGGAAATAACTGTGAATACTGAATACTTCCAATTCACAATGACCCACATACATGGAAGTTTTGAAGCTTTTATAATGCAGTTATATAACTGTGGAGACTCAACCCATAATATATCAATCTGGGTAACTGTACTTTAATCATAAACCTTTGTCAAACCACATTGTGTCTAAAACCAGACCTAACTAACAAATCCAGTATTCCTGGCACAAAATCTTAAAAATATCTAAATCAAAATTTCAATTCCTTGCTAAAGACTATGCAAAAACAAATGTATGTTATTACCTCTGCCAAGAAGGTATTAAATTCATGACCATTTATTTGTCTGGTTGTATGTTAAGTTGTTAACAGGATTCCTCAAACTTAGATCCCAATAAATTGAGAGTGATCCAAATCACTGCCTGGATTAAAAAATATCAAAGATCCGGATATTCCCACTTACTTATTATGGAGCCATTTTTAAAAATATCATACATGCTTTGGCGTAGTTTGCACTCTCTGAGTGCTCTTATTTCAGTATAAAATCTAGGACTAGAATCCTACTTCATTATTTTCAAAAGAATAGCTCCCATTAGATATAAGCTTGAGATGGAGATGTTTCTTTGTAGTTTTTAGGTCCCTAGCCTTGTTTAATCAGACTCCTGCTCCCTTTATCTCCTAACTCATCAAATCCAGGGTACAAAACCCCCTCAAGGATTTTCCCACCAAGCTACCATTTGGTAGAGTTTCATGCTTCCTGTATACCCAACACACAGAGCAAATACTGCTCAGTCTGGTGCCTGTTCCTGTCAGTAAGAAATACTAATAGTAAACTGCAAAAGTAAATCAGGCTTAACATGCTGCCTTTTATGTGTACAATTTGACCGACCGAGTAAGGATCTTAGTGGAAATTAACAAAGTAGTAACTACAGCCAAGCATGTATTTTGGGAAGACGGGAAAGTGCCTTTAAAAAATTTAGCTTTTTAAAAAGAAATCTACATGACAAAGGAAATGAAACAAAGGAGTCAAGAAATGGTCCCTATGGTTACTTTTGGTTCACTTTTTTATTCGAATTTACTGTTATTTGCCATATGGAAAAGTTACACAATAATAAAAGTGAACAATATCTGTAGCAGACCATACTCTGAGATTCAGCCCACATTGTTAACCCAGGATGTGATACTCTACCCACAATATCAAAGAACCCAAACAACGAAGAGAGACAGCCACATTGATTCCAAAGATGGTAAAAATAACAGAAAAACCAAGTTACATTTCTCCAGTGAGATAAACATGTTCATCAAATGTAATCTATTGCTAATAAAATGTCACCGAGTACAATGTGAACAAATGAGGACTTTGAGAACATCAACACCAAAAACAGAGGCAGTCTTACTCATTTAGTAAAGCTAAAAGGGGCCCTTGAGTCTGTGACATTAAATCTCCTTCATGACATACAGTCTCGTCCCCAAATATCCACTGTGAACTATGAGTAACAATGCAAAAGGAGGAAGCTTGGGTCCATAAAATGACAGATTTTAGGGATTTAGTAGCTGTTTTTACTATTACTATGTTTTGGTCATCAATCTTTTTGTCACACTGACTCATTCATACTGGGTATGACTACCTCTGTACTGAATTAAAATACAAATATTCTGATTCAGAATCATCTCGCCTTAATATATGCAACAATCTGGGAATAAATTCAACAAATACATGATTTTTCTCTGTTTTCTATTACCAGTTATAACCAACATTTAGAAATGCAAAATGTTATGACGAAAATTTACTGTCACATTATTATCATGGAAAAGGGGTAACTGTCTAAGCAGTCATCACGGTATCAGCTTATCATAACTTAAAATTCCAATCATCTAACAATGACCTTGTCTTGTGATGCATTTATCATCCGATCTATGACCATAAATCCCTTAATATAAATGCCATACAACAGAGTACTCCTGATAAAAACCCCAATGGCAGCCTCTCTCTTCTATTTTTAACTGTTGCATAGTCATAAATATCAAATGACAAAGGAACACATACCTAGGGCCAAGCCAAGAGCCTCTTTGACCTTTTAGCAGCCCAGGTTTATGATCTCTACATAATTTCCCTGATGTGAAGAATGCAGACAAATAAATTGTTACCACTCAAAGTGGTGGGTTCCGAGTTTTTTGTTCCCAGTACTCTATAATCTAAATACCCAGAGATCATAAAAGTATCTCAGCATCTGACAATACCAGAGATTGTGTACACCAATTTGACAAAGATTGAGAGTTCCCTGGTTCCAGTAACTGAGAGAATGGGGTTCTAAAATTAGACTTCCCATTCAAAATAAAAAGATAAAGGTTTTATAACCTATGTACAATATACGTAAATGTAAACTCATCACATAAGTAACAAGTTTTACAAGTCTATATGCATTTCAGTCGGAACCACTCATATAGTTGGCCAAAAAAGAAACACAAGATATATTGTGATGTATTCTTTATAAAACTGCATTTCTCTTTGCAGTAAGTATATATAAGACATAGTATCTCACAATATTCCTCACCTACTATTATTCATATACTTTGTCTGCAATTATCAAGATTTTGTCTGGAATTTTATACACTACAAGAAAATTTCATTTCCACCAAAAATCTTGCAAGAAGCTAAAAATGAGATTAAAAGTGCAAAACAATCACAACAGATGCTGTATTAACTTGACATATTCAAAGGCGAAAGCTGGGGTTTTATGTCCCATTCAACAGCCAGGGTCATATTGCAACAGCCCCTCAGCATTAATTGTCACTTGTGGAAGTTGAACCCACACAGAGATGAAAGACTGTGGTAAAATGCCTACCTGCAAACCAACAAGGCCACTGAGGACGTCTTTGGCATAGTCAAAGGTCAATGTTGGGGTTTTATGTCCCGTTCAACAGCCAGGGTCATATCGGGACAGGTCCTCAGCTTGTCACTTGGGGGGTTCGAGCCCACACAGAGGTGACTACCTGTGATTAGACGCCAAACTTGCTAACCACTAGGCCACAGGACTTTTTTTGGCATAGTCAAGGTCAAAGGTCAAAATGAGAATGATCATATAACATGCATTATCTGTGCATCATCTATTGAACACATATGGGGATGAGTAAGCTGGAAATGTTTAACATATGCTACATAGAGTTTAGCAGCCTCACCTTTCTTTGGTTTTTTGGTTCTCCTTCTGGTAGCAAACAGGCAACAGGTACAGAAGAAACAACTGAGTAGCACTACTGAAATCAGTACTGCAATAAACACCACCCCCGCTACAGCACCAGCAATGATAGGGACACTGAAATTACACACAACAGGCCACCATTAATAGTTTTAATACTCATTGTAGTAATATAAACAAACCACTGTTGTGACTGATTTTGTCCATATAAGACTACTTCACCAAATAACAGAATAGAAAATACACCTTACAGATCACTAGTTAGAATAGACTTCTTTAGAATACTTAACTTTAGGTCAGCATCACGTGTTATGACAACAAATGTTGCAATACAGTAATACTACATAAATATGACACTATAAATTTACAAGACAAATGACCTGTATAAATAACAGAGATGACAGGGCACTTGCTCTTTCATACTGATATAATATACAGCAACAGTACAGCAATAAAAATGGGAGTACTGAAGTTGTATATGCTGAGTAGTGGTCTAGTTGATAATATGGATGCATTCAATGTTAGTGGTTTTCTAATATATTAGTAGTCTTCACCGATTCAAAGATAACACTGACAAGGACCCCTGAACTCTAATGTCCCTGTAAAGAAGGTAACAGTTCTTACATAAGAGAGGACAGGCTTTAATTCCAAAATTTACCATAAGCAATTTGAAAACCAACAACAGAGATAGGATTTTCAATCCTGATAAGGAGCATCAATCGAATCTGGGTTAACTTTGATGAGGAGCACACCAAGGGTAGATTCCACCTTGTGTAAAAACAAAGTGATAATCTGATGAGATGTTTTTGAGTTATGCAAGCTGATATTGCCGAAAAATCACCAAAAAAAAAAATTCTAGATTTGTGATACAGATGCAGATCATGTTTGATGACTGACTCACAGGTAAACTTAATCTGTAAATATCCTCCAATCAAATGTATAGATTTCAAGTTAAAACAAAGACTAGCAGACAAACAAACAGGCGTGATTACAGTACCCCCCACCTCTCCCTTTCTGGGGAGGGGAAGGGGGAAGCAGGGTAAATATGTCTGATGAATGTACTTACTAGTTTGTTTCAGTGGCTTGGGTGACAGGTTCTGGCTCTGGGCAGCAATATGGCTCATGTTTGGATCCACAACAGTACTCATCTTGGACCCCTCCCCACTTTGGACACTGGAAGCCATTGTTCCAAATTCCATACTCGTCCACATAGCCCGGGCAGGACACAAACTCCACTGTCAATACAGAAGACATAGTGAGACACCACAAAACAAATTATATAACTTTTAATGTGTCAAGTTCCAAGGATGATGTATAACAAGTACATATACTTTCAATAAAGGAAATCCATCCAACAGTGGTCAGTTCAATATCATTAACACTGAATATATTGTTGTATATAGACCGGAACATTTTAACAATGTCAACTTCTGTTGACTGCATTTAACACAGCTTGGTTCAAATCATGACAAAAGTGAATCAAAATTAAATCACCCTGGAATCTACATAAAATATTCTCAAAACATAAAAGACCAATGCCAAAAACTGCCATGGCAATGATTACCCATTAAACCTAATCTACATGATTTTTGGTTGACATGCTGTGGAAAATGATATCATCATCATTTACACCCCATTTGTTTATGTTTTCTAAGACAGCATGCCAATACTGCCATGAGAACCTAAAATGAGAGAAAAATGGATACTGGATTCACCTGCAAATGCAATGAAAATATCAAATTTGTCTGTGAACTGGCCATGCTCAAATAAATATTATTGTTTTCTGAATAAACAAAATCATCCTGTTGAAAAACATTAAGTTTATCTTATCACATAAACTGAGATAAACTTCTGTTTGTAGAAATACTACTGAGACTTGCTTCATCATCAATGTTCCAAAATGGTTTATCTATGTTTACAAATGAAGAGTTCCCAGCTACAGAAGTAAAATCAAGGCCTTGCAGCCAAATTCAAGTGTTCCAATGTGCACCAAGATTGCTTCTTAAATTCAAGGTTTAGCAATTATCAGAAGAAAATAAACCAATACACTTCCAGGTACTTGAGCCTTATCATGTCTTTATAAATAGCTCAATTAACACAGAATAACTTTGTCTGAGTAAATTAATTTATTCATAATAACATAAACATTGTCCAGTGAACATTGTTCTGCACATCCCATCCAATTTGATGTTATTGGGTTAAACATGAGCTTAAAGTTTAATATGACTAGCTTAGACCTATGAGCAACTTGTTTTCAAAAAAACAAATCAATTTATTTTGACCAACAGGAATAAATGCCTTCAGGTATAAAAAAAGAGTCTTCTTGATTTGAAACATTAGGAATATACTTTTGCTTGTATGTGATGAAATAAGATGCTTGGATTTAATGAGGAAGGGGAAATCCAAGATGGTGTGGAATGAGAAACCTGTTAGTTAGTAAAAAGTTTGAAATAAATTTCCGGAGTATACAGTTATCCTGATTACATAAACAGAAATCCATCCAGCACTATATCTTGCAATTAATTGGTTTAGAATATCTGCCAAAAGGGGTCTGATAATGCAATTTAATTTGAGATAGATGAGCTTGAAAAGATAAGATAGTTGCTGACAGCACTAATCTTGGTATGTCCAGGAGACACAACCTGCCCTAATTCATCATCTTTCATCTTATGTGTCTTGAGCCTAAAAATATCATCCCATTAAAATATACTATGGCAACTTTTTGACTATCAAAACTCCCTGCCATGTATAGCTCCTCCTTTTACTTGACTTCTGGTTACTCTTAATTCAAGATTAATGGTCTAAATGAGCCCATCTGTTCCAGTTTCATCTCTCCCTTTGACCTTTACCAATGGCTGGAGGTAGACAAATCTGCTAACAGCTTCTCTGCGGGCATTCAGATTTAACACTAAGCAGGGGGATGGGTGATGAGCACAGTACTTCATATTCCTGTTCTCACTTCATGTATTACAACCATACCAACAGATCACACTGACCACACCCTTTACCTTTACAACGGGAATGATCACACAGTAATTTTACATGTATGATTCAAATTTAGAAGATCATGTAGATAATGACTTGGTTTTCATACCTGTGAACATGGATTTGAATCCAGCATACATAAACCTGTGCTGGATATACTGTCTATCAACCTGATTTTTGATGTTCCGAGTATGTGAAAATACCAACTTCCCTTATCTCCCGCCTGCGGCCGAAGACTGTGGTCACGAGATTATAAAACGCTTTCCGTATGTGCGTCCGTTTGTCACGTTTTTGCATAAACCTTAATATCTCATTCATTTATAAAGATATCTTCACCAAATTTGCAGGGAATGTTTATGGCTATGAAAACCTGTCTCTGCAAAATTTTGGCCTCTTTTTGAAAAAATGGCCGCCAGAGCCAATTGTTGAAAATCATAAAGTTGCTCTAAATCTCGAAATATTCCAGCTAGCTTCATCATATTTGCACAAAAGATATATGGCTACAAAAGCTAGCCTGAAAGTAATTTTAACCTAGTTCTAAAAACAAAATGGCCGCCATATCACATGTTTAATGTCAAATGGGGTTATCCTATTAAAAAGGCCTTGTATCTGGTAATATTGCTCCTAGAGGCTCAGAATGTGAAAACAACTCGTAGGAAGTCATGGCCTGGGAATCTTTTCCAGGTGTTGAATTTGACCTTCGACCCCTGTGTCAAGGTTAAATGGGGTCATCAGACTAAAATGTCCTTATTTCTCACTTATTATTGGTGCTATGGCTTCAGAATGTAAAGACAGACCAAGAAAAGTCCTGGCCTGCAAATGTTTTGCCTGAGGAAAATTCTGGCCTTATTTTGAAAAACAAAATGGCCGTCATAGAAAATTATTTCAAAGTCATTAACATGCTCCAAAACTTGAAATATTGCAGCTTGGTACATCAAATTTGCGATAATGGATATTTATATATCAATGTTAAATTGGATTATCCTATTAAAAAGGCCTTATATCTCCCTTATCATTGCTACTAGGGGTTCCAAATGTGAAAACAACTTAAAGAAGGCCTGAGACTCTTTTCCAGTTGCTGACTTTTACTTTTGACTCCCCCCCCCCCCCCCCCCCCCCCCCTATTGGGGTTATCAAAAATTTGCAATATGATGTTTAGCATAAAAAGCTTTCAATAATTTTAATTAAGCATCATCAGAGGTTTCAACCACTTGTATGCTAACTGCTTCTTTCAAAAAAACATTACAAGTGAAAGCTGTTATAAGATTACTTGCTGTAGAAATAACAGTTCTTGAACAGATAAGTCCATCAATCCAATGTGATGGTCATTACTGAGCCAAGAAATAAGGACCTATTTATAGATATTTAAATGCCAAAAAAACCTCTGCAACTGTTTACACTGACGACAAACTGACATGTTCCAGTTTATAGCAAAAATACATTTTAAAAAAAAAATTGTTTCAATAAATTGTAGCATCTTGCAAAAGCAGTTGAACACCAGTGCATCTACAAATCCAAGTGTCATAATATCCTAAGCAGGATAAAGAAGGTAAACGATGATGAGCTACCAGTACTGGATCTTGGGCTCAATGTTCACTAATGAATGGATCTACCGTGGACTTGCTCAGTGGGATGGGGTTTACAAATTGGTCATCCTTCAGTCTGACATCTAAACAAGAATGAGATGAAGTAGGTCTTGGCAAATCCTTAACATGGTCTATAGTAGTGCCAAACAGATCAAGTAGAACAGTAAACTCAAAACAAAAACAAGTTGAAATTCAGTATAAGTGGAAATATCTCTCAAGTCCAAGCATGTCAACAGTGAGCCACAAGGAAAACTAAATCCTGTTGATCTCAATACAAACACCTCGGTGTTTCACAGTACAATAACAGTATCAGTGTGTATAATATTAGAAAAGTGTACAGCAATATATCCTCACCAGTCATCTATTTTAAGAAAAATAACAAAAGTAATTAACTCAAGCTACAATTACAGCCAGATTGGTATGCTTCATTAAACGGTTATTACCTTCACCAAGGAAGTTATATTATTGGATATGTTCACTTGACTGTTCGTCTGTCTGTCTGTGTTCAAGATTACTGAAAACCCAATGAACACTTCTCTATTAAATTTTTATGTGAGTAGGGCCTGCCCAAAGGAAGAAATGATTAAATTTAGAAAGAAATCTGGTTTATAGTCAACAGTCCTCCTTTCAATAATTTGGGGTTTGTGGTTCAGACTATCAGGGTCATGCTGGATACCTGAATGCCTTGGCAGAGGTCTGCACTCTACGAGTGCTTTCTAGTTTATTCTATAATATTTCCACAACTGTTTTAGGTTGACAGAGGCTGAAATAGGATTACTTCCTGTTTAAAATTAATTCATTAAAGCTCTTAACTCATTGGGACAGCTGAAATCTTTGATGAAAGTGTTTTGTACATTCATTTTGTTTAGGTAATCAACTGCACCTGAGTTTACCCACACTGGAGATAATTAGGGAGCTAGTCAGGTTTCAAAGACATGGTTCTTTTAACTCATTAGCAGCGTGATGTCATAATGTAGAGTGAACCCTTCATGCCAAGAACATGTAACTCTGCTTCATATCATGTATTAGAAACACATGTTTCTCACTGAATCTTCAAATGAAGAAGCAGCATGAGGGTAGCCCTACTGCATGGCTTTCCTTAGACTTTCATCAAGTCATTTTGTCTAAGGCATTATATGAGGACTGAATGACTTTTTTACCAGAATGTGGGGCTGACAAAAGTGTTTCTCTAGACAGAAGCTTTTTTGACTCATCAAGTGGGTTCATAATGATTTAATGTATGTCAGATTTGCTGGAATGAGAAATACAAAGACTTTGAGCAAGTCTAGGCTTTCCTGCAAAGAAGCAGTAAAGTTTACCTTTACAGCCCTTTGTTATTAAAATGTTAATGGTTTTAAAGATTTCTGCTCTTCAGGCTTTTAATAAAACAGAAAATGTTTCATTTATTTAGCCAAATATATTACTTATTTTAAACTGACTGGGCCTTGATGAAAGCTTAGATATGAGCCAGTTAAAAACTCTGTGTTGAATCCTATTATCTGAACATATTCAGCAATAAGAGAACCATGAGAGTGCATACTTCTGCCAAGGCATGTAATAAGAAGTAAATGAGAAAATCTTGATTATTTTTATTTATTTTCCAGATGGTGATCAGGATCAGTCTCAAAATTTAATGTGGTTTAAGTTCGTCTGATCTTTTTTCAGGAACATCCAAGCACTAGTACCTGCACAATCCTGCTTACCAACAAACAGACAAATGGACAAACATACAAACGGTCGTGAAAGTAATACCACCTTGGCAGACGTAATAACATCTACAAAAGCAAAAAGTCTGCAGCACAGAATTGGATACACACACTGCTGCACAGAGATATATAGGCCAGCAGAGATCAGTGAGCCATAACGTGACATCTGTACAGAATCAACTCTCACCTCTCCTCACATCACCCCTAACTCATCACAGCATATTTATCAATCATAAACACACACATTTATCAATATATCCTTTCTCCTGCTAATCAATATAAAGGCCGAGTTTTTTTTCTTTAAGTGATGTAAACAAACAGAAACATACGAAGGCAATAAAGGTTGCACTGACTCAAAGAGACTTTTCTCTTGTAAGTGGTTCCTATGAGTAGTATTAATTAAGAAATCTATATGGGTATATGATGATTAATAATTGATATAAATAGGCATTATGGTGATAAAAATTTCATAAAAATTGGCATATTTAAAGAACAGCAAGAGTATATGGTCTCAATAACCAATGATTGAGTCACAGGGAGCAAGAAACTAAAGAAAAAGTTAAATATTAAAAACTCTCAAAATTTATTTTCCTCGATTTAACCCAGTAAATTGTGCAGAGGAAAAATGATAACATTAGTTGTCTTGGACAAAGACATCAATCCTTTTTGAAAAGCAATTTGAAAAACGGCACTCACATTTATTTAAAGAATACCATGAAGTAGTTTTTCCTTGCATTGATCACTCAGGGTTGCTCAAAACAAGACAAGCCCATAGACCTATCAACCTTTACCCCCACTCTACATGTCAAACATGAAATTTGAGCAAACATCACCCACTATGTGGTTACAAGTCCAATCTCTAAATATTCAATGACATGAATATTAAAAACCCTTTCTTCAAATGAAGTAACCTAAGCTTAACTAACTATAAATGAAACCTTGCGTCTAAGCGAAACTAAGTAAATTCATTTTGAGCACTGACAAATGTTTTCACAAAGCATAGCAAACGGCAATTTAAAAAAAAACATAGCTACACAAATACAGGTATATCAGTAAATAAAAGTAATTAATTGATATTTAACTAGACCTATCATGGAAACAACATCGAGGCCACTTCAACTTTCATGCAAGGAGTGTGAGGTCCCCTTAGTTTTAACTTGAAAAAAGTTTTTACTTAAGGTTAAGGAAACAGCAATACTTGCATGCTCTGGGGGATTTATTGCAGCTCTAATTGTATCAGACCCCATTTTTATCGGTGTCACATGAATCTTATCTGTCCATTGAGGGGGTGACACGCCCCCTTTCCCATCACTCTCTTGGAACAATATCCACGGTGATGTTTTGGGTTTTCTGCTGGGGTAAAGCATGTCAAATTTACAGAAAAATCTGCAAATTTGCCATTTTCTTAAAAATAAACAAAAACCTATGCAGTTTTTAAGGAAATTTGCTAAAAACATTAAGCAAGCAAGCTGAAACACCTATATGAATACCAAGCTTGATAAGTTTATACACTGACAGAAGGGGCATTTGTATTGCATATTGAAGATACATAACTGTGTGGCGAATTTTGTGTTTCTTGTGAATTCAACATAGCTATCTTACTCTTCTACTGTTCTATGAATGGTGAATGAGATAGATTCTATCCAGAAAAAAAACGTCAGACAAAAATAGTTTCTTTCATTTTGTGTCATGTAATAAAGTTGTATTAAATTCAAGACGTGAGGGGATAATAAAAAAGTAATAGCATTCTTGTTACAGCTAACAATATTCTAACAAGATTAGCCAGCAAAATGCTTTGTGAATAATTTTTTTCCCAATTTAATACAATCTTAAGAAGACTGAAAAAAATTGTATTCAAAGCAGTACGGGAGAACTTTTTAAATTAAAACTAAATATCAGGCTTTCCCATTAAAATATATTGTCATCAAGAATTTCTGGTCAAGTCTTGTTTTCCCTTTCAACTTACACAAGCTTGACTGTATCTGCAGATGATGGAGAATTGGGTGAGATTTTTCAAAATATAATACTATGACATGAACATTTGGAAGTTTGGTATAATTGTACTTTTTGTAATTGTACGATTGTTGTCCGATTGTGAATAAAATATGTTTAAATAATTTGGAAGTTTCCAAGTTTTCAAGTCTCCATGCACCATTGATATTATAAAAATTTTAATGAAACAAGCAGCATTTATCTCTAAATAAGCATTCACCAAAATATGAAAAACAGAACTGATTACTGAACATGTTGAAAAAAGAACTTCCAATGAATGGATAAAACTGACATTATATCTGTTTTATAAGGTTTGAATGACATCAACATTTATTTAGAATTTTTGTTATACAATTCAAAATAAGTTAGATTTTACATAAAATCAACAATTGTTGGATTTTCAGCACATGTATTTAAAAGGAATTTTATTAAACATGCCATAACTTGCAAAACCTGTTACTTTCTATGTATATTGTGTAAGTGGATTTTTACAATAGTCATAAATTTGAAAACAAAAATTACAGTTGTAGAGGTCTAACCTTGCTTTGTTACAGCTGGCTGAACTGTAGTACAAAAGCATTGCATTTTGACATTTGGGTTATTGTGTTCGCTGGGTTATTTATTAATACAGGACTATCAGAATATAAATATTATACACCTTTCCTATTTATTACCTTGCACCCCATCTGTAATATTATTCAGTGTAATGGTAAATATTACCAGTGCTTTTAAAATATGTTTCAGCACAAGTTACTATATGGAACAGTCAGATGATGGATTGGACAATATTCAACTACACTCCTTTAAAAATGAAACTCTGATATGCAGAGGTCCCTTTTAAGTGAAAATAAATTCTGCATATGTAGAATCCAAGATCCAAAGAACGAACTTCCATTAATTTTTAAATTAAAAAAATCACTTGGACTAATTTTCACTAGTGGGCAGGTTTTACTTGAAAGATTAATTATGATTGTTTTCATCTTCATATGGATATAATTCACAATAATTCAATTACATGTAGATGCTAAAACTTAGATAAGTAACCATTCGTCCATCTCTATTCCACTACATAACTAAGGCTTGAAAGCAAATAAACTAGTAATCAGGGAGATGTCCTTTAAATTCCAGGAAACTTCTGTTTTTTTTCAACTAATCAAATTTCTTGTTACAATCTGACCAGAAAATCGAACAAATGGTAAGCATAATCTGTCAATTTCAAGGTCAATGTGGTCAAATGTCAGTGAGCAACATCTTAATTATCAGTGAAATCTGACCACTTATCTCCCCAATATTCAAGGGCCAAGGAAGTAAACTGTGTACCAACCAAGGACTTAACACCAATTGCCTGCTTTACTACTTTGTGTTAAAAACATAAATTCACTCAGGAATTTCTGGCTACACACTGATTTTTGGCACTAGGTATCTAATTTTTGGCATGGTCCCATTAGCCTTTGTATGGCTGTGCATTGTGATTTCACTTTGCAACTTTACTAACTCATAAATATCATTATCATGTGTTATTAGTGAGCAAAGGTACACCCAATGGGAGTGCCATACTGAAAAGGAAAAAAAAATAGCAAAACTGTTCTGCATTCGAGTAAGCCTCTGGATTTAGAAGTTTTGGTTATTTCCTTAATAGCTACAGCCACAGAAAGACTAGTTACGGATTAAAACTTAGCAGAACATCTGATCCCAAATTCAGGATTTCTGTCACAATTGGTTGGGATGAACCAAAACCAAGGCATATGATGCAACTTGAATTTATAGCTTTACAGCCATGGAAAGGCTAGATAAGGAGTAATGGGGAGGTGAGAAACCAGTGAGCTATCCTAGAAGCCTCAAGTGGCCACTCTCCCAACTGAAGGCAACACTTGAGAGCCACTTTAACTCCTCTGCCAAACCCAACAGACAACCTGGAAACTTATTACAGATTTCTAATTCATCACAGGAAACTTATTACTGCTTTTTACTGTGTGAAGCATGAAAAGGCCTTTCATGCTGAAGTTTTTTTCTGGCGGGTTTTGTTAATTTTTTTAGGTTACCAAAAAAAAGTATGCAGTTTAAAAAGAGTGTGATTAATGTTTCATGTGTTTTACATAACAAAGAGAGGTTACCTCCCCAAAAAGTCTATGTTTGGATTAAGCAAGATTGATCGTTACTCATGATGAGTCTTTTAAACACTTCAAATGCTTAATTACACAACATTTCCTCAGTAAACTAACAGAACTAAAATGCTTCTGTAAGTGAGTCAATTTTTACTGAATGCTTCAGGCAAAATGTCTTCTGAACAGAAACAATTTTCATGTGGTGTCTGTTTTAACTACACTATTAAGACAGATTGCAATCATATCAAAGCACATCTTCCAGAGATGTAATTTATCATTACATATATCACATCATGTCTGCCCCATAGAGCCTTAAAATTAGGAAAAATAAACAAACACATTAAACATCCCTCAACATCAGCATTTGTGTTTTTACATTGTGTCTGTAAACTTATGTCATTATCATATGTATCAGTAACTACTAACAGTGGTGTAAAATACAGTCAGACCATCACTCAATTATCTTTATTGGTTAATTCAATTTCATATCTGTCTAATAAAGCTACACTTATATTCTGGGTCCAGTAGAAAAGCCCTAGTTTTTTAAGGGTATTTTTTATTTCCCATGTTCTGTTCACTTCAAGTGCAATATGTTAAGGTTAATTCATTACTCAACATAAACAAACATACTACTTACTTGGAAATTCAATATTTATTTTGATAGTATGACTTTAAATGAAACTTAAAACAATGACACATTGTCAAGAGTCACTTTGTATTCCATAACCATTTCTGCCCATGCTCAACTACTTAATGTTACTCTGTTATTGTTTGATGTTCAGTAGGTTTGTCATTATTATCAAGAGTATATACAAATATAAGGGAGACGGAAAAAACCCCTCACAAAATGAGCTCTCAGGAGAAAACCCCTCAGGAGAAAACCCCTCAAAAGTCTCCTGTGGAGAAAACCCCTCACCCTATTTTGGGGCTTGTGGAGAAAACCCCTCGTGTTATTTTCAGGCTTGTGGAGAAAACCCCTAAACTTAAAAAGCCCTCATTTTTTATTTAACCCTATATTTTTATTTAACTTGTACTCAAGCACCCCATCCTATATTCTATTTTCAGGCCTGTGGATTGGAACTTTTGACATTTTAAATTGAATTCAAATGTGATTCTAATTTTAAAAAAATGTTGTCCTTTGTTGTAAAATCTGAAAATATATACAAAGAATGCTTTTCTTTGAAATGTGCTCAGGATTGCACTACTCAGGTGATTGATCACTTTGAATTGAAGATGAATATTATGTTTTGGTCTATTGTTTCAAAACTTAAATCAGTGGACAGAATTAAAACTGTATACATTAGCATATATAAACAATCAAACATGTCCCCTATTGTGTCACTTTCAAGTATAATATAAAAAAGAGGGGTTTATACTTGTCCCTTTCATAATTGCAATTAAACTATTTAGCCCACTATTCTAGGGCTATCATCAGGCAGTATAAACTCTGGCTTGTCAGCTTAACTCTGGCTTGTCAGTAATAAGGTTTGAGACACTGCATTAACAGTATGGCTTCACTGGCAGTGAGTGGATAGAAATAAGTAGAAGCTATTCTAATCCTCAAATTACCCCAATGCCTAAGTTGTTATGTACAATTGTATTTATGTGCTCATTCAGTGCTGATATATTTCATTCCATTTAAATATTATATTCATGTACTGTCATTTATATGCTATATACTTATAATAAAACCTTGCACACATTTAGCTGAATAAAGAGTTTTATGAAGCTTAAATAAAGTGCATCATTGGTTTTTCCCCAAATTTGGGTTAAAAAATAATATTGCCCAGTATTGCCCACTTTTCAAAGTGCTATGTGATTTTAATGTGATTTTAAAGGTGTGTATGACTTAATAAAATTCTTCTTTGTTATACATGATTTTCTATGTGTAAATGAATGAATATTCCAAATTTCCAAAATGAGGGCTTTTTATAAAGTTGAGGGGTTTTCTCCACAAGCCTGAAAATAACACGAGGGGTTTTCTCCACAAGACCCAAAATAGGGTGAGGGGTTTTCTCCACAGGAGACTTTTGAGGGGTCTTCTCCTGAGGGGTTTTCTCCTGAGAGCTCATTTTGTGAGGGTTTTTTTCCTGGATTCAAATATAAGTGTAGCTTTATCCATTTTAGGTTTGTCATTATTATCCAGAGTATTACTGTTAATGTAACATACTAACATAACTCTTACACTCTGTCTAACAGCTAAATGATTTTGAAACATAATGTTCTTTTCACATATTCATATGAAAGTTGTAAAGATTACTCAAGTATTGATTAAAAAATAGATTATGAACTGTCTAGGACATTATTACTTTTGTTTATTATTGGTAATTTTGCAAAATTGTTACAAAATTTATCTCATAGAAATAAGACGAATACCATTGAGACTAGGCTCTATATGAGTAATATGATTAGATTACCTTGCTTCCTTCCTTCTTTATTTCCCTTGTTCCGTTTCCTACCCTCCTTGTGTCCTCGACGCCCTGTTTTGGGCATTTTTTTTCCACTTTTTAAATCAAAATTATAAAATTCTACAAAACAAAAGCACTTTGCAGTAGCCTCTATATGTAAATATCCAGTCTTTTAATCGAAATCCGTTGTTTATCCAGGATAATCTAACAAAGACAACTTATCCAAGTGAGTAAAACACTATTGATATCCATACAAAGTATTATTTCTACAGATAAGGCAACTTAAGGCTTCAACACTCTCCCACACTTCACACTTATAAAGTAGGGAATAAAAAACATTGACACATGTTACTTATATATCCATTTTATCCCACCAAAAGAATTTGAACTGGGACAAAAACTATCCACCTTTTTTGCAACTGCAAGTGTAAATCACCCACTAAATTGTCTAATCGTTCCCCAGGGTGACTGTATTTATGTGCTCTCCTATCTGCCTATAAAGTTGTTGTTTTTTCCTCACTAGAAGTTAATAAAAGTCATTGTTGTTTCTTTTCCTATAAACAAAACGTCACAAAAATATAAACAAATTTGCTGTCACGAATACTGTATCCAGAATGGTTAACCAGAACAGCCTTCAGTTGTGATGCTTATATATTGATTAATATGACTCAGTCTATCCCTGTGTCCAAAAACTTGTTACACAGTGAAAATCTTGTCAGTGGAACTATAAAACCACCAACCCTTCATTTCTCACAGCCATACAGACCCTAGTTTTGGCACAAATAACACTGTGTACTCAGCTTTTTCTCTTGTCTGGACCCCTCCCCCAGTTTCTGACAAAATCCCCCCTCAATATTTCCCCCTCCCCATTTTCCCCAATGGACTATTTTCACCAGTGTTTTTGATTGGCAGTCAATGATATTCTTAGACAGTGCAATTTATATGTTTATTTACCCTAATTCATCATGATTATGTCATAGAAGACAAAATAGGGGAGGGAAAACAGGACTTCCCAGGGGTTCAATTACCCAGTGTTATATGTCTATTATTTAGCCTTCTCACGTTTCATTGCTGTGTAATATCAGATATATATAGTAGATACAAATTCCTTTGCACAATATTATTATTTCAAGGAAACATAAGAGTTTAATAATATCCCTTCAAACTGTAGTAATTGTGTAGTAGTTTTCACATGAATTCTATTCTTGTGGATTTTTTTTCAGAATTCTGTCATACCAGCAGGGATTCTATGGGTGGAGTGAAAAACAGGCCAACTTTTATTATGCTGGTAACCAGAATGTCACGTCACGCATCTCACTGTGCACTACAGATCTATGCTGGTAGCCAAAAATATGCCTTTACCTCTAAATACTATGAATGATAAGCTATTATCCATGCTTGTTCTCAACAGCAAAAGTAGAAGAATGAAGAAAAAAGCACCAAAAAACTATAGAAAAACAATGAACCATTTTCTGCAACAATCAACACAATAGTCTGGCATCGTTTTCACTGCTCCATTAATTTCACACTATTGTTGTAAGTCCCAAATCGCAGTGTGTTTTTACAGGATATTATTGTTTTTGCTATCACAAATGAGTAGTTTGTATATACAAATGGTTAGATGAATTATTTCCCTCCCTTCTTCCCTCTAAATTCCATCTCCCAGACCCAATCAGTTGAGTACATACAGCATGATACAGGCACTGGATAAGCTCACAACATGGCCACACTTCAGTCAGATTTTGCCCCAAGTGGTTTTTTGAGAAACTGGAGTATTGAAGTAGCCAACAGATGTTTTTCCAGAGTGGCTAATTCCAGCTGGAAGATGCTTCCCAACACCTGGTCAATAGCCCTACTTTAATCTAAAATCCACGCAAATGCTGGATAGAATCTACAGGATTAATGTACTGTTTCACATGGTTTCATTTTAACAGGTTACACATGTATTCTTATTGTTGTTTGCTTTTCATCTTACATCCTGCATCTCTTCTCTTGAGGACCACCTATTGACACAGACAAAATTTCAAAGCTTGAAATTCTGACTCCCCTCAGGACCAGAGTCAGGATAAAAGGGATGAAGTCAAAGAGTAATCATCATTTCAAACAATCCCCATAGGTGGATTTGATAGGAGTAATACATGAAATCTCTTTCATATATATTGAGACTGCCTTACTCATATAACCACTGGCTTTTTATGTATGTATCTTAGCCTTTCTTATTAACATATCTGTGAAACTGCCTATCCTGTGGGAGCTTGGGATGATTTATCTTCCTATATCCCACTCCAGGAACATCAAGAGCCCTGTAGGTGACTTCCTGTGTGCTCATTTCCTGTTCTCAGGAGACCAGCCTTATCTTCACATCAAATACCTTTTCTCTTCTCCAGTGGTCATGCACAAAACTGATTATTATTCATGAATTATGTTAATGAATCTAGCTTCTCCAAACAAATAAAAAACGATGTTCTAATAAATTCATCTCACACATAGGTGACCGTGTGACTGCCAAAATAACCAGTTTAAATTACAGTTTCCTTGAATGTTCACTCAGCTTGCACGTGTTTTCCATTACATAAATGGCAGGCAAGTCAAACTTCATTGCATTTCTCATCTCAATGCATTTATGTCCAGTCATTTACTGCACACTGAAGCAGCTTGAATTTATCTCCATTTGTTGCAAATTATTCATACTGTACAAAAATACTTTAATTTAGTATCCAGGTTATTATTATAATGGCAGTTTAGTCAGACATGCAATCAATATGAGACTCAATGTTGGTGGCATTCACAGTTTACACAAGCAGTTTTTATCACTTGGGCATGCTCTTGCCAATCTATTTATTTGAAGATGGTAAATTAATTCTCCAATAGAAAGATTAAAGCGTGCTGCACTATTAAAAACTAAGTACCAGATGCCTCTTAATTGAGTCATGGGACCTTTACAACAAAATCTGCAATCAAACTTAACTGGTATAATATTTTAAATATAAAAAGTTATTATCAGACAACGAAAATAAGCCAAAGTCTCATCTTAGCCCCTTATTTTCTCAGTTTTTTAGATATAAGGCTTAACACCAAATATGAGAAACCCCAAACATATTTTTATACACCTTTCTAGAAAACTTAATCATCATAAAGAGTACAAAATATTTACTATTCTATTTATACAACACAACTAATGATGTCAATCTATCCGGGTTTGTTTCTGTTACTGAGATATAAAACCTGGTTCAGTAAATTGGTGAGTAAAACCTTGGCAGAAGTAGCTTCTATAAACACTAGTGTGTTATGATAGTGAGGTTAACTCTACTCTAGTTTCAATACCTCCCACCAGGGTGTTGGACTATATTTCCACAAGTCTATCAACAGGCCACGGTTTTGCAAGCCTTTGTGGAAAGGCTTTTTGAACTGGAGATTATCAAAATTTATATATAGAAGCTTTACTTGATGACAGATATAGAAAATATAGAAATTTTTATGGATTGTTTTTCAATACTGCTGCAAATTATATTAGCATCCCCACCAATGCAACCAAAAAATGGATACCTTATAGGAAATCAATTGATATCAGTAATATTTTACTGAAATATGAGGGACAAGAATATCTACACTCTTCTTTTGTTATATAATTAAATCAATCTTAAACTTTATTATTGCATTAGTTTGAACCTTTACATTACAGTGGGTAATAGTTCCAGGTATTACTGCAGTTGTTGGCAACAAATGTTTCCATTAACCACTCCAAATTGACACTTCTTTCTAAATATTACCTCATTTTGACTTCCTGCATACACCTGCAACATAAAGTTTTAATTTATTGCATGTTGCATACCATCCTAGCATCAATGTCATTTGCATGTCATAGCATGTAAAACCTTTCAAACTAGCTACCTCAAGTTATTGTATTGTCTGATACAGTAATCCACTTATTTTTGCCTGGATTTTTCAATCTCTCACAGGGCACAGGTCCAGATGTTCTCATAAAGACAAACGGCAGAAGCATAAGGTACAAATATAAATATTTTTTTACAATTTCTACTTATTTACTTCTTTGAATTAATTAATTATATTTCTTTTCTTGGGGCAGTGGTGGTGGAGGGGAGACAGGGGAACAGTCAAGTTTTTCAGTTTTAAACTACACATGTTTGTTATTATGAATACTTTTTTCTCTCTTCAGCCACCTATATTGATCAATTGATTGTTTCTGTGTTTACCATTGCTTTCAGCACATTGTATAGGTCATATTATAACATGGGTAGTTAGTGTAGATAGTTGACATGACGGAGAAATGCAGTGCCTACTAGATGCCCAATATTCTGCACTGAAAACCATCAGGTCCTAAGAACTTTCCCACTTAAACTTCAGCTGAATTTCCACCCAAGAATCAAAATCAAGACCTATGAGATGAGAAGGGAATGTACTATAACTGCCACTCAACAATGAACCCATTCAAATGTTCCAAGAGCACACATTAAATTAAGTACTATTTGTTTTAAGTTTTTAAAATTAATTTTCAAAGATCCTGTATAAAATTATTCTGATGGGAATATAAAATTAAAGTAACTCTTAAATTAAAGCTAGTTTAATTTCTTTCAAATTTCAACATTACATAGGCTACCTGTTGTTTTCTGAAAAGATAGTAACACTAATTTCACGCTAATTTTTGTCTGCGGACTTGCCACTGATTAATTTCTCCAAAAATTATGCAAAATCAAACAAACCAAATTACCAAGACAAATTATTAGTTAGTTGTGAACACAAAAACCCCGAAAACAGGAGAGAAAGTAAATGTAAATCAGTGCAGTATATCAGTGATAGGGGTCTGTATACAAGGGATACAATTGTTCTCATTGTTACACAATTACCACAACATCCTATCTCTAATTACATGGTTTGTGACTGAGGAAACAAATAAGATACAAATCAACTAATTAAAGAAAACTGTGATTTAGGATGCATGCTGTTATTTTAAATGACACCAATTTTCACAGTACAGGAGATACAATACAGGCATAAGAATAGACAAAACAACATAAGGGTGACAGCTATTGTGTCACAACAGATGTAATCAAGTGCACAGGCAAAAACCACAGAAACATGTATTTCTTAAACATGCACAAAAGTCTATAATTATGGCTCAGCAAGTCTTCAATTATGCATGGAAGGTGGCAGAACAATGCCAAATTATGTATTGTTTTCAGGAAAGAGTTTACTGTCATACATAGCAGTATGGGTAAGGTATGCCAGAAATATGCTGACATAATAGAACTTACAAGAAGCACTAAGTCTGAAAAGTCAGTTTACTGTAACTGTATGAATAGAAAACCAGTGTGGTATGTTTTTCATTAATGATAGCTATATGAAGCTAAAATAGTTTGACTAATTAATGATGCAAACCATACAATAACTGAAATGTAAAAACATACTTAGTTCAGCTTTTGTCTAAATTTAATTTAGACACAAATGCAAGATTTTAGAAATAGAAAAAGAAAAGAAAATTGTTTCATATTTGTGACTTTTCTTGTGGTCTTCAATTTTATGAGTAAAATGTAGTCAAGGTGATTGATTGGAAAGACTCTATTTGTACAAGAGGGAGATAGAGAAAAGCCCTCAACTAAAATGCTCCACGAGAAAAGGCCTCAAATTGCATACGTGACTAAACACCCTCTGCTAATTTTTTCATCCTGTAGAAAAAAGCCCTCAACAGGTTTTGTACCTTGGCTGAGGGTTTTTCTCCACAGATGGCTTTTCTTGATTTTCTTGATTCATATGAGTAACATTTATACATCAGAGCAGATGACAATCCCTGTTGATCCAGTTGGCAAGGAAAATTTCAGAGATGAAAACTTTTTGTGATTTTTTAGAAATGGGGCCTTTGATCAGGTACATAGGAGGGGGGATTTGCTTGTGCACCATTTTCAATAGCCAATAGTCCAGTGTTATTATTACTGTTATATATATTTTTTCCTATTAAAATTACATATCAATTAAAGTGTGACTAACTATCCATAATACTCACCAATGACTGGGTTCACTATTGATGAGAATTTATTTGTAGAGGCTTTTTATTTAAAAATCTACAGTATTTGCTGGTTAACAATCGTTTCTTATTCAACCCATGTATTTCTCATTACACTGATTGTGTCCTGTGTGAAATACATGAGAAAAGACACAAGACCAAATGGGGAAAAGAATGCAGGTCAAGACACCAAGAGAGTCACAAAACATTGAGTTAGTATGTGAGTTGGAGTAGTTTAAAATACAACAATTATTGTCACTGATGTTAGGAAATACTCAAACTCACAAGCAGACTCAATGGTGAGAGACCACTTTGACAGACTGGTCTTTGACAATTGCCATTTTTTTTGTGATGTTATTTGTGGAATGATGAGTTACAAATTAAGTTGCCTTGTGAAAGTATTTTTTCCTTTAAGCTTCAGTTCTGTGTTTCTTGCTTTTTACTGTGTATGTTTGCATTCCAAAGTGATAATTGCTGTGTCATTGTCATCATTTTATGACATTTTATTGTGGTCTTAATGTTCATTGCAGCACAATATCTTGGTAAATATATATGTCGTGTCAGAAAGTCCAATCCATCAGAATTTCAAATCCTGTCATCAGATAGTCCAGCTGGACTTTCTGATGTCACAAAGTCCAATTGGACTTTCTGATGGATGTGTTTGTCACAATTTGAAATTGTGACAAAATTATTTGTCAGAAAGTCCAATTGCAAGTTCTGATGTCAAAAAGTCCACTTCTGTTATTTAAAACTTCTGAGGTACGAAGTTATAAAAATTTCAAATTCTGATGGATTGGAATTTCTGACACTGGAGAATAAGAAAGTCTAATCCATCAGAAAGTCCAATTATGTTACGTTTTGTGGATGACTGCAACTAATAGGGATAAAGATAACAGATAAATTTCCAATATTGATAACAAAACTTTGAATTTCATACCTCAGAGCAATCTCATAATAAAGATAGAACAGAACTGGACTTTCTGATGGATTGGACTTTCTGATACAGGGGAATCAGAAAGTCCAATCCATCAGAATTCCAAATCTTGATAACAGAACTTTCAATTTCGTACCTCAGAGCAATCTCATAATAAAGATAGAACAGAATTGGACTTTCTGATACAGGGGTATCAGAAAGTCCAATCCATCAGAATTCAAACTCTTGATAACTTACAATTTCGTTCCTCAGAGCAATCTCATAATAAAGATAGAACAGAATTGGACTTTCTGATGAATTGGACTTTCTGATACAGTGGAATCAGAAAGGCCAATCAATCAGAATTTCAAATCTTGATAACAGAACTTCCAATTTCATACCTCAGAGCAATCTCATACTAAAGATAGAACAGAATTGGACTTTCTGATGGATTGGACATTCTGATACAGTAGAATCAGAAAGGCCAATCCATCAGAATGTCAAATCTCGATAACGGAACTTCCAATTTCGTACCTCAGAGCAATCTCATAATAAAGATAGAACAGAATTGGACTTTGTGATACAGGGGTATCAGAAAGTCCAATCCATCAGAATTCCAACTCTTGATAACTTACAATTTCATTCCTCAGAGCAATCTCATAATAAAGATAGAACAGAATTGGACTTTCTGATGAATTGGACTTTCTGATACAGTGGAATCAGAAAGGCCAATCAATCAGAATTTCAAATCTTGATAACAGAACTTCCAATTTCATACCTCAGAGCAATCTCATACTAAAGATAGAACAGAATTGGACTTTCTGATGGATTGGACTTTCTGATACAGCAGAATCAGAAAGGCCAATCCATCAGAATTTCAAATCTTGATAATGGAACTTCCAATTCTCAGAGCAATCTCATAATAAAGATAGAACAGAATTGGGCTTTCTGATGGATTAGTCTTTCTGATACAGGGGAATCAGAAAGTCCAATCCATCAGAATTTGAAATTCTGATGTCAGAACTTCAAATTCATACCTCAGAGCAATTTTCTTATTCAACAACAGGATTGGACTTTGTGACATCAGAAGTCCAATTGGACTTTCTGATGACAGGATTTAAAATTATGATGGATTGGACTTTCTGACAGGACATATATATGTTCAGCAGTGTGTTGCTTATTTTACAAATATCATGGTACTCACTCAGCACCATTTTCAGAAAAAAAAATGCTGTTGAGTGAATGACAGACAAAACACATCAAAGCTTGAGGCTCTGAGATAAAAGTGCGTGTTTTAACCTTTCGTCACTCAATAAAATAGATTGTAAATCTATTGAATCTAGAAACCAGTCTTCTTAGAGACTTTCTTTAATGAAAAGAGATATTATTACTTATTTACATATGTGCTAAAATGATCTCTACAAGTATTTAGACCAAAAATCTTAGCTTGGCCTTTATAGTGGTTTCTTAGCATTTGTCCAGAAAATTTAATGTGCAATGATTACTTTCACACAAGAAACACACTGTGAAAAGGAGCTCATCAAGAATGCCAATTCAGAATTATACTAGAGATTTTTTGTCAACAAATATCTAAAAGGGTTCCAGTATTAATCTATTGTATCTGACAATTTACCAGAAGAAAGTTTTTGAACATTTTTGCAAACATTTTTACCATCAAAATTAGACTGTGTCACCTTCTATGATAAATTCAATAAATGTTCCAGTGAGTCATTTACCTTGTTTCTCAAGCTCATCAAAATGCTGCAGTTTTTGTTATGCACATAAAATATAGAAATTATTTGCGCTTTTATACCAGTGATTTGCACATATATCTTGGAAGGACTGAAAAAGAGGGGTCCAAAATGAGATTACTATGTTTTGTGCTATTATCACAAGACATTTTTTATCGATGAAACCAGTTCTCTTTGAGAAAAACTACACTGGGAGCTTTTATGCTATGTTAGTGGATTAATGTCAAAAACCTAACAAAGAATAACATCTTTATCAAGTTGTGGTCCTATATAACATTAGTCAAACTGATTTTGTACTTATTACTCCAAAGGGAGGCAACATTCAGTGCATTTTATCCCAATAAAAACCAGCTAAGCTTCCTTCAGTCTCATTTCATTTTTGAAAGTATATTTTAAAAAAATGAAGATTTTAATTATGAAATGTAAAGATTGAAAAGAAAAATAATTGAAAAGGTTTATAAAATTTCTGAATAATTCATAACATGAAGGTCAAACACTCATTCTGTAGTCCTTGTGGTAATGTTCATCTTGTAAATGTAAGCGGAGAACTAAAAAGACCCACGGTTTAAAACAACTACTTATGTCTTCTTGAAAGAGTCTGTAATTTGTACAGATATACCCATTGTTTTAAGAAGTTTTTTTTCTTATTTTCCAACTGTATTTCTAAGAAGATGGGCAAGATAAGAGTCTTTTTCAAAGATTATATTTATTCTGGTGGTTTATATAAAGCTGGTACTAGTATATTCTGCAAATGTATCCAATCAAGTCTTGAGAAAAATTGAACAAGTTCAACAAAATACTAGATTGCATTGTTATAATAAACATATTTTTGCAATATCACTTTAATATGAAGCTCTTGCTCATTCTACAGATTGATATTTTAAATAGTTGGAGATTTTAAATTTATGCATTTTCAATGCTTATATTGATAATATAGGATTGACAAGCATGTGTGTATATTAACCTTTACAAGATGTACAAAACTGAATCCCAGATAAATAACATTTTGAATCCTTTAGATACATATTGTGCCTTCACAAAGACTATTTCTATATATTGGAGAGCATTGCAAGCAGAGAAATAACCACTCTATACAAGAAACTTGTCCAAGAAAAACTGTAAGTTAAAAAGCTCCAGCAAATTCAGTTATGTCAATATTATGATAAACTGAAGCCAGAGTGCTGAACATTTGGACAACCATCACTCTCTGTTCCTATACTGACTTAACCTTCTTTTGGCTCCATTATATTGATATCATGCACACCAAATTCCAAAACAGAGAGTAAGTAGCATACCATTAAAGTTAGTTTGATTAAATCTCAATCAGCCTGACAAATAAGTCTACTCAACTAGGATTTAAATAGTACACATTGCCACAGAAATGAGCCAACCCTTTTATCTACTGAGATATTATTTCTTGTAACAACCCAAACATTTTACAGCAAAGCATGCACTAAGGGCAAATGTATGTTCCTTGTAGTGGTATGTATCTGCTTTCTGGTTGATGACCTTGCCCTTACGGCTCTGGAAAGAGATGTATTATCTACCAGCTAGGGCACGTTGAAGAATGAGCCACTCATTATATCCACCCTGCTCCACAGTATTTTAATCCAGCTCATCCCAATGCAAGACACTTTCTGAGCTGTGTCAAATTGCGCTAAAGACTGCTTACTCAAGTGCAGAACCTACTGAATGCACGCTAGCAAAAGATGAAGAGGAGTGAATGTACAACAACTGAAGGCAAGTGAGTCTGTTTGGTTGTAGCTTGTGATCCCAACATGAAAAGGTGTGACCTGGGTATAAATATCAATCAGTTTATTTTCTAGAAATATCAATTAGTTTATTTTCATGAATAAATGATTTTCTATCTTAAACCACTAGAACTCAGTAAACCGTTTTAAGTTTATCAAACATTTGATAGGAAACGTTTGGCAAAGGTTAAAAAATGATGGGTACGAAAACCATTTATAACGGAATGTTTTAAAATGTTTTGTGTATACCGTTTATTAAACGTTTAATGACAAATGTTAGAAAAACGTTACAAATGAACATAATAATGTCTGAATAATAATGGGGTCAGAGGTCAAATTCAATATCTTTTTAAGGTTGCTCACTAATGAAAGTATTATTTTTATGTCTAAAATTTAAGATAGTGGCTTAGAAATTGTGCCCCCATTCAATTCTCACTTTTACGGATTGCATGTGGGGCAATTTTTGACAAAGTCCTCTAAAATCCCCTATTATTGCTCACCGCCATCTTTGTTTACATGTTTGAAGGTTTAAAAATATGGGATTAAAAAACGTTTTGTAAATGTTTAAACCATTTAAAAACATTTCTAATGTTTACTGGGAAGTCTTGACCTGGCTAGTTTATTGGCACTTGTTTTATCAATGTATGAAGGGAATGCACAGGAAGTGATTTCTATCCAGAAGAAAGCCCCTGCAGCAAGAAGCTATATAGTTTACACATATCAACCTCCAATTAAAAACCAATGATAACCTGTTACCAGTACATTATATAATTTACACCTAGAGGTGCCAATTTCATACACTCTATGGATAGAGTTTTTCTAGTCAGTTACCACACCCTGCACAGCCTCAGGCATGGCTTAAAAATTCTCAGCAAACAGAATTTATGTTCATGTATATTTTTTGTGAATCTCCCACTGGGGTTGTTTATTTTCCCCTAATATTTAATTTGAATACTTAAAGATTACAATAATGTATCATCTAAAAATTCATCAAAATTTGTTTCAATACTTTTATGTAATCAGATCAGATGTATATCAAATAAAATTTCCACTAAGCAAATCGATCAAATAAGAAGTATTGGTAAGATGTACTTTAAGGAAGTACTAGTAAGTGCAATGTTTCTGGCTGAATTTTTAAAACTAAGATGCATGAAAATGTCAAATTCTTGCAGATGAATGAAAATTGCTGTTATTGATTTACACTGCAGTACTCTGTTTGGATTGGACCATGGCTCAATCCATGCATACTGATTTTTAATAAAACCTTGAGGGACAAAAAATATGAATGCCTTGGTTTTAATTCATGGAAGCAATCATGCTTAAAGCCTTATTTAATGACCCGTAAATTCCTTGTCAGTCAAACTTCGGTACATAGATATTTTTCTTTTGTGCCTCAAGACCAATTTTTGAAACCTTTAAGACTCAATAGTGCTTGGCATTTTCTTTAAAAAATGTAACATCTAAAAATGCCAAATCCAAAAAGCTGAGCACTTTTTTCCCCAAGAATAAAATTGTCTTAAAGAGAACAGGGTGGAGCCCAACATTTCCACCAAAACAAAAAGAAGAAATGTTTGAAGACTTTTTGAAACCTCTTGATAATATAACTTGCCATTTTAAAGCCATAATAAATCTGATGGCCATTTCAAAACCTCTCCTAGGTTTTGAATTGGCTTGGCCATTTCAAAAACATATCAACATATCACATATCAATACTGTTTTAAAAGTATAGAACCTCAATTGTTATGAATTTGCTGTAGCACTAAAATCCTAGTATAGTAAAGCAATTGAGGAAGTGTAAAAACAAGTCTTAATCCTACCCAGGTGGTTCTTTATCATAATTAAAGATTTAAGATAACCTTACTTTAACAGTAGCTATATCACTAATTGCCTGCTCATGAAATCCTTGGGAGTCTAAGGGCCATATTGAAAGTCATAACTTAAGTCACTCTGATCAGTTAGGTTTTGAAACGGCTAAGCCATTTCGAAACCAAATAAGGTTTTGAAACGGCCAAATAATTAATTTTGCCATTTCGAAACAGCGGAAGTTGTGAAATGGTCAGGAACAATAACATGATACACTGGAAAAGCACTCAGAGAGCGCAAGCCTCCATCATGCAGCTTTGTTTCTGCTACTATTTTTCCTGTTGTGGATCATAGTACCAGGGCTAGAATCCAGATCAAACTTATGTATAACAAGGCCACTGCCGCAGCGGTTATCTCTTGCCTTAGAATCAGTAATAATGGAGAACTAAAGGAGACATAAGGCCTTTGTAGTCAGATAACCCCACTTGACATTGAGGAAGGGGTCAAAGGTAAAAGTCAGCAATTGGAAAATAGTCTCAGGCCTTGACTTGTATAAGCCGTTTTCACTTTTGGAACTCCTAGTAGCAATGATAAGGGATATAAGGCCTTTTTAATAGGATAATCCCATTTAATATGTGACATGACGGCCATTTTGTTTTCAAAACTAGGCCAAATTACTATCAGGCTAACTTTCCTAGCCATATATATTTTGCACATATTTGATGAACCTAGCTGCAATATTTCAAGTTTTAGAGCATCTTAATGATTTTTAAATAATTGGCTATGGCGGCCATTTTGTTTTTTAAAATAGGGCCAAAATTTTTCTCAGGCAAAACATTTGAAGGCCAGAACTTTTGATGGTCTGTCTTTATATTCTGAAGCCATAGCACCAATAATAGGGGAGAAATAAGGATGTTTTAGTGTGATGACCTCATTTAACCTTGAAGCAGGGGTCAAAGGTCAAATTCAACACCTGGAAAAGATTCCCAGGCCATGACTTCCTACAAGTTGTTTTCACATTCTGAACCTCTAGGAGCAATATTTGGGGAGATATAAGGCCTTTTTAATAGGATAACCCTGATTGACATTAAACATGTGATATGGCGGCCATTTTGTTATTTGAACTAGGGCAAAATTACTATCAGACTAGCTTTTCTAGCCATATAGCTTTTGTGCAAATTTGATGAAGCTAGCTGGAATATTTCAAGATTTAGAGCACCTTTACGATTTTCAAACAATTAGCTATGGCGGCCATTTTGTTTTTCAAAATGAGGCTAAAATTTTGCAGACAGGTTTTCATAGCCATAAACATTCCCTGCGAATTTGATGAAAATATCTTTATAAATGAATGAGATATTAAGGTTTATGCAAAAACATGACGAACAGACGGACGGACGGGCGCACGTACGGAAGGCGTTTTATAATCTCCTGAAAACGGCCTTCGGCCGCAGGCGGGACATAATAAAGATGTCAATGTGGGAGTTTCCTGTATCTTGTGCCATGCAATCTTGTGATTAATTATGGCGGTAGGAATACATATACTGAAAATAACTCTATCTCAGTGATAAAAGATCCTTCAAAATATTGCTGGATTCAGGTGGTGATTTGGATAATCATCAAAATCAAATCATCTGTTTCATTGTCAACATATCCTAGAAGTTAAATCAAAATCCATCCATAATTTGTTTGAGTTATTTTGCAACAGACAGACAGACAAAGCAACAAATAAACAAACCAAGGCTACAAAAAACATATCCTCCTTGGTAAAAAAATCCATTCCTTATGCCCAGTGGTTTATACAGCTAAGTGTGTGTGTCCCTTAATGCTGACACAACCAATTCCTGATTGTCAGTGACTGATGCTAGAGCTTCTGTTTCTACACACCACAACCTATATTTACTAACATTCTCACAATTATTATTAGTATTCTCAGAATTTTCTAGGCAAATGACCACTTTCTAAAAATTTTTTTTTTAAGAAAAATTTCTCACAATAAAAATTTGTAAATTCATTTGATTTTTTTAAATTTTAAAAACCAACCCATTATAAATTTATAGTTTCAAGAAAATTATCAGTCTTTAATATCAGATGTATAGAAAGGCTGGCTTTGACCAAGAGACAATTGATGGTTGGACAGGGGCATAGGTGATCAGCTTCAAGGAAACGTAAACTGTTTACATGTTAACCTCTGCTTCATGCCTCAAACAACAGTCACAAATGATTTCATGAGAAAAGATTAGAATATGGCAACATCAGCTCTGTGTAACCCCACACCACATGTGACAAATACCTCAATAAGTGTAAAAACAAACGGATTATCCCAAGGGATGGATGGACTGGATACACTGTCTCCAGAAAGACTGCTGGATCAGCTGTTTGGCACAATGCTTTAAAAATAAATAAAGTGGGTTAGCCTGAAAGCAGGCTCAGTTACTCCCAGAAACACTTTAAATACAAAGGTAGTCTGGTGAAAACCAAGAAGGCTTATTATAATCTTTTTGATTCTGCCTAATTGCTTCAATAAAATATTGTTTATGAAAACAAGTGATTGGGCTGTTATGCTCTCTGATCATTCCTTACAGATTAAAATAAAAGGCGCAAAATCAAACTTCATGCAAAATAGATTCCTGAGAATACCCCATTACATTACCTTAAAGTAAGAGACACGTCTTGGTTGCAGTTTCAGGCTGGTGTTTGTTTGAATATATTTAAAATGAGGCAGTAATTTATAAGGCAGTGTAAGCACAGTAAACTCACATACAGTCAGTCTACTTATATGATGAAAGATAGAATGAAATGAGAATTTATGAGGCTTTATATAATTACCGGTATAATATCAACTGTTGCCTAATTGTGATTAAAATATGTTTAAAGCAGATCAGCATCAAAGCTGTAATACCTCTTTGTTTTTGCATACAGGCATATACAGTTACAACCTTTGTGTGACTCAGTTTTACATACAAACTGCACTTTATTGTCCACTTCTTTCATTAATTGGCTTTTCAAACCACTGTGCATAATGTAATGCATATCAGATTTCGGAAACTCATTGCCACAGGTTACATATAAAAAAGCCAAAGTTCACATGTCTAACAAAATTTAATGGAATTACAAAAGTCACAACTTCACAGACCTTCATTGAATTAGAAAAAATTCTTCCAGGGAGTATGATTTTTTTACAGTATTATTTTTAGTGTTTCCATTCTTTTATTTTTTTTAAATTTCTCACTCTATCAATAAAATGACATACAAATTCACATAGTCCTGTAAATTTATGTCCACCTTTTTCTTGGTTTTAGTTAATTTGGTTAATAATGACTTTCAGATATTCATTTGTTTCCACTGCTGCTGCCAGATGTGTAATTGTTCCATGTTCTTTGTGTGTCAAATGTTTTTGTTTCCTGAATTCTTTATTTATTTTTAGTTTCTCAGCTTTTTAGTAAAGAATACTTTGTCGCATGTAATTTGTTGAATGATGCAAGCACATGTTTTCCCTAAAAAACTTGACTGTTACAATGCAATTTTGATGTCACCCTCATTTTTCCAATGTTTCCATTCCATTAAACCCTGACACTTGTATGTGGGACATACATCACTGCATTATTGTTACAAAGAAAGTTGTGCAACAAAATGGGTTTTCGTGTAATTTAAAATCTTTTCTTTTTCACCAAAAATATTTCACAGCAGCCTAGGTCCTGCTTACTATTAGTCAATGGAAGTCTTAAAAACCTTATTAACCAAAAATTATGATTGACATTTTTTATTTATTTAGCATAGAAAGAAAGTCTCCATATTTTCCACTTGCCAGGCACCTCTTTGTAAGGGCAAGGTTAACAGCATGACTCAGAACCCTCCATTTAACATGCTGTAAATCCAGGAAATTTCTCTACCATGTTCATAGAGCCTAGTCTTGCCTAAGGCTCTAATTTGTATGATATCTTTTTCACAAATGCACACAGATATCCAGTATTCATAAAGCACTCATACATGTTATGAGTTAGAAGCTTATCAGACTTTGCTGGATGCCACTCTAAGAGTCAGTACATGTATGAGTACATTATAGAAACTGAAACTCCATTATCTGAACTGTAAACTTTCGCTTACTGTAAAAAAACTTGAGCCTTCAGCAAGGCTACATAGAGCCAAGTTCAGATTTTGGATAAGACACATACTTTCAGTCTGCATGTACCTTTGCCATTTGATGAAAACTATTTTTTGATACAGAGGCACAAGTACAGTTAACCTAACACCCTTACAGGACAAGGTTTGGTTTCACTCCCCTTCAACAGTCAAGGTCATATTTGTGAACTTCACATATAGCCTTGACACAGGCATTAATATGTATAGTATAGACAGAAGTGTTTAATTGCATTATAATTATTTTTCATAAGGTTCTCACATATTTATTTAGCTTAGCCAGCTGAAGAAAAGAGGTGTTTTGGACTAGACAGATGAGCCTCTGATACAATATGCATTATGACTAGTTACACACTTGCATTATGGTTCAGACAGCCAGGCTACCCAACATGTTGCCATGGGCTGGACCCATTAACAGTAGTCTTGCTTAAGGCTCAAAGTTGTAGCATATCTATTTTGAAACATGTGCACATATATTTGGTACTTATGAACCATTTCATACATGCTAGGAGATATAAGCTCATCGGAGAGAGAACAAAAACTCTGTCTTATCAGTATATTGATGCAAAAGCCAGCACATGTAAGAGTACATTATATGAAAATTGTAATGAAAACTTTCCTATCTGAACTGAAAGTTTTCACAAATTACAAAGAAGCTTCAGCTTTTATCATTCCTACATTAACAGAGAGGTAAAAACTAAGTAGATAAATGTTGAACTGGCTAACATCCCAGTCACTAAAGCCTCACTCCAAAACAGGAAAGCAGTGTTATCTTGTATCTGTGTTGGTTAGTCTGTCAGTTTCAATTTATAACAGTATTTGGATAACATTTTAATTAACTTTCTGGAAGTCAAGTATATTCTTAGGAAACTTAGGAAAACTACAGTTAAATTTAATTAACATTCAGTTTGAAAATATACAAATCATTTATGTGAATGGAAAGAAAATATCAAGAATTATTGTGCTTATGGAAGGCTGAGGTATAATTTTTGACATTTTCATGAAAAATATGAACTGGGTTTTCATTGCTTTTAAATATTTCAACCAGGTGTCAATTTGAAAATAAATAAAAAGCCCAAAGCTTACTATCAAAGTTAAATTTGTTCCACCTTAGACTCTGCAGTTTGCAAAATTAAGCGCTATAAAAATCACATCAGAATTAGAATTTACCAAGCACTAATACATATCTGGGTGATATTTCTTAAGTTTAAGATACACTCCCAGGAACAAATATCTACCCTCCAAATACTCTTCAGTTTTGTTTGCTTTTAATAATTTACACCATAAAATTATGTAAAATCCTTTAAAGGATAGAATACTTTATATCTGAGCGTGTTAAAAAAAGAAAATGCCAATTTTAATTGTAGCTAAGTCTAACTACTTTACAGTGTTTCCCCATCTCTGCCCAGGACCCTAAAAACCAACAAGACTGGGCCTTATGCTATCCCCATATAATACGCCCCCACTTATCCCCTCCCTCCAATTCCAGCCTAAAAATGCTACTTCTCAGGCAGGGGTTTCATATTTATGATGGTAAAGATAATGTCAATTTACACAAGTTGATTTTCTTCAATAAAACTAGCAATTGCCTCCATACAAATTACGACTCTTGTGATGATCATACATCACTCTTTGCAGACTGTATTTCTGCCAATGCTATTCTCAGTTTTCTCCAGTGAGTTTTTCCATCTCCGAAAAACCCCAGGACATGTATATTAGATGCAGATTACTGCATTTTTATTACAGATGACTTATACAGAGATACATTGCTCAGTTACAACAGCTATGATCAACCAGTCCATAAATATATGTCATTTGACATCCTATGTTTTCCCTGACTACACCAACAAACAACCAACTCTGTAGAGAAATCTTCTCCAACTGAGTGTTATTTTATAACTAATAGTTTAATGGGAAAGACACTGTATTTATTGTCATTCTGATACAAATAAACAACTGGGTATTCTTGAGAAAATGTCAAGATTAAGTGGCAGCCTTCTTTCTTCCAGGCAGGTCGGTGAATTTCATTGGTTGACTTTAACCTTGGGTCATCACATAAGCATTGCCTCCCACTTAGTTCTTAACCATAAATCACAGTTTGTAATAACATAAAAAAATCACATTTTTAATCACACTGATCACATAAATTGAGTTGTTCATAAATCCCACTATATATTATAGATTCATGTTATAATATATTTATGGATAAGTCAGTGGAAATATTTACACCAACAAAATAAGGAGGGAAATAGAATGGTTTAATTTGTCTAAAACTAGAATGTTGAGCAGGACACTTATTTATGTCGAAAGTGCAACATCTGGCACCAGGATCCAGTTCACCACCACAAAATAATTATTAAAATAGATAAATAAACTTGTAAAGTTGCCCTAAAAATGTTTTCTGGATTATTAGATTTCAACTTGTCACATTGTTGTGGCCAATAAACAATTATTGGGGCCTAAAATTGTACAAATAGTCATATTTACACTACATCCACAATTAACAAACAGGCAATTACACCGGAGTAGCGTACTTAATTCCCAGTGTGTAGCAAGTTATGAAATGTCACTGTGTGAAAGTGTACTCAGTATCAATAGGTGTTTACTTACGCCTGGCACAAGTGAAATCTCAGCTTCCCTTGCCTCATTTACCAATCATTATCAGCACATCATTATCAACCCTCCGCTTTATTGGAAAAACGAACACAATCCATGTCATCCGGTGAAGTGCTAATACTGAGTGGGACTTTAGCTGTAATTCCTTCACTTCGTGCTACCCATTCTTAGTCTTTACAAGTCTCTAGATTCTCCATCTTGATGTTAGATAACTATGTTACTGGGTGAGGTTCAAGTAAAAGTTTTAAAATTTACAAATGTTATAGTAATGTCCAGGTCACACCTCTTCAAATCTGTACGTATTTTCTGTTGGACGACCTCATCCTAATGGTTGTGACCAGAGACCTCATATGTTGGAAATACCTGTTGAAGAATGACCCACTCTGTATATCCATCCCCCCCCCCCCTACTCACACTCCACTGTATATATTCTGCACTGTACATGTAGTATTATTGCTCATGAGAGGATTTTTGAACATTTTAAAACTCAGGCCCAAAGAAAACTTGCTTTCCGAGTTGTGTCAAATCACCCCACACATGTCCTAACGAAATGCTAATCCTCCTGAATCGCCACAAATCCATCCTACTCAAATACAAGGTGGTCTGAACCACAAAAGAAGGTAGACAATTTTGTTCAGTTGTAGCTCATAACCCCACCACAGAAGGGTTTGACCTAGGTATCATAGATATAGATTGGAAACTTTTAAATCTAACAGTGATAGCCTGTAATAGATTACTAGTTTGGTTGAGGAGGGAAAGGATGACTTGTTGTAAACCAAGCCATGTAGGTCAGGTATTCAGCAAATGTTAAAATGACATATTGTGTCTGCTATATCTGTTTTATACCTCACAAACCAACCAATAAGTGTCTTTTGATTTGTGAACTGAAATAGGTTTGATCCTGTTTCAGTTATGGCATTAATTTCAAGTAGAAATTGTATTGTTGTCTCTTAAAGAGCTCTTGTAAAGATCAAGTGGTTGGGCTGTTTCAGTGTAAAATCTGTTTTTAAGCATATAAATATATTGTAATATATGCTTATATACCGTAATTATTTTATATATAAATAAAATTTTTTGGCCTATTTTTTCTACATGGAGCATAACCAATAATGTATTGTCTGCCATCTGTGTTACCAGAAGTCTGGTATAGTGAAAACACTTCACATTAAGTGGGATAAAATTGGCCATCAGGTATCAGTAGTCGCTGCTGTGGAAACAGATAATACATTTAAAGCTAGATTCTTTCAAAATATTTGTGTTCTTTTGTTATCACTGTTTTACAGCTGCAAAGGCCAACACACCAGCTGGAGTCGCTGTTGTACATTGGGAAAATTTCCAACACTGAAAAGTGTAAGTAAAACACAAGTGAAAATTGGTTTTTAAATACTTAAATTTTTCTGTAGTTTGACATTTTCTGATCTACATCAGTTCTGTTACATTTTTGTAAGCCTGATAAAGACCAGCAGGAGCTGTTCATTCACATCTGCAGCAGTGATAGCCGGAGGCAGGGGACGTCAAAGAATTAAAGTCGACAAATCTGTGGCAATGCAACTCAATCTCCTTTTCACACTCTCCCAGGAAGTACACATTTTAATGGCTTTCCTCCAATCAACAGCCATTAATCAATAAGAACTTGACTGCAAAATGCTCAACTGCTCAAACTACTGGCCCTAAATTTCTACTTCTGCTTTGAGAAAAAGCAACTTAAAGTCAACTGAAATAATGCAGTTAAATGAATGTATCTGTGCTAATTAAGAACCTGACCTTATGGTAAAATCTTTTGATTATTAAGCACATTTAATTCAGCAACATAAATATAAAATAAGCTTTTACACTAAATGTTGGGCCCTAATATCTGCAACATCAAACTGAACTCTGAGAAGAGACACTTTGGAATGTGGGACCAGTAGGTCACAAAAGGAAAGCAGTTAGACTGGCCCCCTTGGCCTATTGCGTCTTAATGGTGGTAAATATTTGACAAAAGCGTCAACCCAGGGTCAGATACTGCCACCATAAAAAAAGGGCAAAGAGGCTGAATATGGAGTAATATTTTCAAGGGATGTCAAGAAATGACACTGGTTTTGCAAGGGGTTAATAAACTGCCAAGAATTATGACATAAATGTGGTCATGGTGAACAAAATATAAAGTTGTTGTTGAAATTTAAATAAACGTCCAAGTATATCTATTTTATTAAAAAGGACATACCTCACTGGCAAAGTGGACTGAAAACATAAAATCCACACAGTACACATCAGCCAAAATTGGAATTATTGTTGTTGTTAAAAAGTATGCTAAAAAGTATTTCTCTAGCCATGGAGACAATGATAAAACTATTTATGGCATACTAACCATTACAACCAGTCAGATTGTAATAAAAACTGGGGCTTGAAAATAACTCAGCGATAATGGAAACTTCCCATTGGGGATATTAACCACGTGAAAACAATACATTGGGAACATCCAGAAAAAAGATTTATGAAATGACTTCCTGGAAATGCTAAGAAAATGCAATTTAAATAGACTGGTTGACAAAGAGAGTGAATCAGTGGATCATAACCTCAGACCTCATGAAAACAGACCACAGTTTTTCACCAAGGTGGCTGCTTGATGCACTGCAAAACAAGCAAGGCTATAATATTTTGCCACAAAATCAAATACATAGCAATGCTTAGATATTTGTAATACACATCATCCATTTCCAATAATCTCTGTATAACAAGAGCCTCCAGTGTCCAAAGTATTTGACTCCAGGTATGGCTAAGTTTCATCTAAACCACAAAAGCGCACCATTTTATCGTGCTCGAACCCCAAAACTGGTTTCGCTTACCCATAACTTCCACTTGTTACACTGCTTCTACTTTTACAGTCTTCTATATACACTGAAAATTAGTCAAGAGAAAATGTTGTCTGTCGAGAGCAGGAAAGACTCCAGTGGTCAATTTGTTAATTGTAATAGTACTTTTTACAGTGCTTAATCTCTATCAAGAAGACAGGCTCGTAATGCAGAAAAGCAGAGATCCATAATCATATAACATGATAACTAGAGACAAACAAAGGGTCAGTGTTTTAACAGGTTTAGCATTCATTGGCTTGCCTCTGTCTTCTGTGCTATTGAAGTAAGCACCACATACTGGTGGAGTATCAATTTGCCACTTAGTTCCAAGTCCAATGCTAAATGTTAAACCTCTGACCTCAATGGATGAAGGCAAGCACCAAGGAAAGGATGCCTCTTTCTAATAGCTTCTATAATTGGCAGTCAAAACTACTGTCTTGATAACAACTGAAACATATGGATATGCAATTAACATTTTCTTGGATCATTTTCTCTGCAAAATTTCACAGAAATGCATCTTGATACTTTGAAAGTGATCCAACAGACAGATGCATGCAAGTCAATACAGAATAGTGATTGCTTTGCTGATGGAGTAGACTTTCCTCAAGTCCTTTTGCCTTAGCTATTATATGAGGACTGAATGACTTATTTTCCAGAATTTGGTGCTAACAAGTTTTTATTTCATCAGAGTAATATCCCCACCCATCATGTGGATTTATAATGATTCCATGTATGTCAGATTTGGTGGAATAAGAAATACAAAGACTTGGAGCAAGTCTGCTGAAGGAGGTGACTTGTGAAATCAAATAAAAAGAAAGATTCATTCAATGACAAATTTGATTAGAAGCTAAAGGCATATCAGCTTACTGTAACCACTAAAAGAAACCCCAGACATCCTGTGTATAGGAAGTCATTTCACCGGCTGACCACAATTTATTACCTACATTTAAACCCTAAAGCACATGTATCAGAATTGATTAGCAACATTAACTGACATTATCTAATCCATATTACAGCAAAGAAAGGAAGAAAAGCAAACTGCCTATAATATTATCACAGAGCAAGATCTCTGTTACAGAAAGGCAATTATGCTAGAATTGTCTTGTTTTGTCTTATGGAATCATAACACACAAGAGTCAATACACTTCCCTCTTTTTTCAGAACTGTGCTGAAACACAATTAAACTACTGTTATGTTGCTGGCATCTCACAATTGAGAAAAATAAAAGGTATACTTACTACTTTTCTTGACCTCAAATTCAAACATAATAACTTGTACATAAACGATGCTGGTGGAAATGCTTACGAATACAAAAAAATACAGATATCCATTACCAAAATGATATAGAAGTTTGGTACAGACAGAAAGAAGCAGGCATTGAACATTTGTTAATTAGGATCTGTGGAGAAAACCCAACTAATTCCTGTATTGTATTTAATTTGATCTACAAATGGTCATGCTTGCTGAGTTTTAAAAGAGTGAGAAGTTTATGGTAAACAATGTTGACTAAAAACAACAGAAACCCATCCAAGTAAAAATGAAAGTATTTAAATTGAGAGTTTTATTGAAATATTTTGATTGTAGACTGTAAAATTGTGTCATCATGACAAAACAGTCGTGACAGATACAATGACTCATAGATTTAGGGACTAACAGACCAGGATGTGTTTAAAACTTGCCATCACCCAAGGACAGAGCTATGGCACTCATAAGCTCCATATAGATCACTCTAATGCAGCAAATAACAAGGCCAGGCCTTTTGGCTCGCTATTTACTCATCTCTCCCGCCTCCCCAACACCCCCTTTTACTCAGTTTACATAAAAACATTTTTTGTGTGCCCAAAAAACAGCGAGATGCTATCAGTTATATAGCTATTGGACCTGACTTCATTTTTTAGGATTAAAAAATAGAAAACAGAAAGACTCTATAAAACGTGTCAGATTAACTGTGACTTCAATAAGAAAGTACAGCTTTTTAGATGTGGTGGGAATCATAAAAAGGCAAGAAAGAACGTTTGCAACAAGGAAATGTAGCTAGGTTAAGTTGAGTTTCCAGACAGTCGATTTATGATCATAATGCCTGATTTGAGATGTCATGTAATTCTGTTTCAGATCCTAAATTTAAATAAGAATTCGGGTAATTTCACGGAGAAGGTCAGTGTGACCAAATCACTTTTTAATGACTTCTTTATTTAACATAAATATCAATGACTTTTTTCTACATGTCTTTTAAAGATAACTAGAAAGTACTCACAGAGCACAGGCCTCCATCAGGAAAGTGTTTCCAAAAAATTCAGGATATTTTTACTCAGACTAAAATTTGAATCTTTTCCAAAATGTAATCATCTGCTCTTCATTGTGCCAGGCCCTAACCATATAAAAACTTTCACAAAAATGTACTTGTCACGTTCGGAGTAGCCAAAGTCATTTAAAATGGAATCTTTGAAATTTGGGATTTATTGCATGTAGAATATAATCTTGATCTCTCCCAAGTTTACTCACTTTTTCCTTTGGTCAAACTATACCCACATAAATAAATCCAGAAAGGTCTGTCCATAATTTTTTGAGTGATTACAAACACAGACAAACAGACACCACAACCAAAAACATAACTTCCTAATGGAGGTAATGATACACCAAATGAAATGTCATAGATGTGCAAATTTAGCTCAAAAAATATTAATTTAAGATCAGAGGTAGCTGGTCATGGACCATCTGAAAACAGACTGTTTAATAGGATACAGTCTATAAGGGAATACAGACCATGGAAACATATCTCTAGTTTTACTCTATACTAGCCTTGCCTCAATGTTCTTTAGTGTGTGTTGTGAATAATATTACACAACATATCTTTTTTTTTTACTTCATCGTAAAGCAATCAAAATGTCATCATACGTGCATTTAGTTATTTTAGCTTTACATTGTATGACAGAGTATAGTATATGCTCCAGATTGAGCTTTCCTTTCATGATGCTAACATTATTATACTTGTATGCGCACATTATGAATCTGGATCTAGAAAGAAATTCTGAATTCTGATTCACAAAGAAAGTCTTGTAACAAGACCAAGTGTATTCTAAGCCTAAGAGCCAAATGTAATGTTCTATGTATGCATGGCTTATTTATATTAATTTCAGTTTATCTCTTTCAATAATCAATGCACATCAACTTTCTGGGTAATAACTGTTGTTGTGCAAATTGTTTATTGAGGGATGTGTAAACACCCACTACAAGCAAAGCCATTTTGAGAATCAGTGTTAACCCTAGGACATCATTTAATGATCATTAGATCAGGTACATGGAAACTGTGGTGTATTTTTGGTTTCCACCATAATGTGTAATGCAATCAAGGCCCCTTTGCAGTATAAAGGAACCCTGTAAACAATAGCTCAATGTTTCAACCCTCTTGCAAAAGCTAACTTCCTCCTCAGAGACTGACATACAAACCATGAAGCTTGAGTCAGATGACTAGTCTCGAATAAGTATCTGGAGTTTATTTCTTGATCAATTCCTTTGATGTTTTGGGACTTATTATTGTTTTCAAGACATAACATTATAGGTCATCTCAAAACCTATAGTTGAAGGGATGGAGAAAAACTAGGCAGATGCAAACTACTACCAAATTTATGACTTACGTTATACTCTATAAGGCTGAACCAGACACCAGGGCCTTAGTGCAAGGCTACTAGATTACCACATCCCCAATTAGATTAGCGGCTGACTGTATGATGTGAAAGCAATTTGCCATAGAAATTGGGTTGAGCTAGGAGTTCAACTGGTGACAATAACAAAAGGGGGCTGTAGATTATCTCATGTAAAAAGGTGGCCAGACCCTATTACAGGGAGTACTTAAAGGATTGTTACCCAACTGAAACTTTATACGCACGAATGTCAAGTAAAGTCAGATAACTGTGGTTATAAATGATACGCATTAACTTGTTTTGAATAATTTCCAATTTTTAGGTACAGATCAAATTAATTAATTGCAAGAATAAGCTTTGTTTAATATGAATGGAGGTATTTAAGTACAATAAAATATGTTTCTCAATCAATTTAAAATTAAGCCCTAATTGCTTTATAAAATGCTAAACTGAAACTGTACACCAATCAGCTGTGTGTGTATATTGAAATCTATTCAACAAATCCCTTGATAAACAATTTTTCCAATGTTCATAATTAATATCCCATTATGTTCTCATTCAGGTTATTTTCCTTCAAGAAGTACATTATTACATTGGAAAATTACAATTAAACTATGGATGTTAAAAATGTTGCGAGGTGATCCTGCATATCCACAAGCACCAGTTTGAAATGTATCTACCATGCAATGTTTTCACTTTCTTTGTTACAATGTCAGACTCAACTATGTTCATGTCCCTGGCCATGATTGGCCAACTAACCACTTTACAGTCAACAGTCAACCCTTGAAAAATAGTTTACCTCATTTGGATCACTACTCACATCAAATTAAATAAGCATACTATTTTATGAATTAAGATGTTGATGTGTAGGGCACAGTATTTCTTAAACAGAAAACATCAAATATGTACAATAAATTAATTTTATGTGAAATTTAAGGCTCACAGAAAAAACTTCACTGTGTGGCTGTAAATGATTTACAACTTTGCTAAATCCACAAAACCACATCAATTAAAATGATAAAAAATTCTTAACAAAAATGCTATTTTATGAATTGATGAAATAATGAGGTGCTAAGAATTGCACCCACTGCCTTTCATCATGTTGACCAGCATAACATAGCATTTTACTTCAGAAAGCTAAATTTAGAAATTTAACAGCAAAAAAAAAAACAGTGAAGCAATAGCTAACTATTTTATTGAAGTAACTTTATTTTTTACATTTATGCCTGTCTATCAGGGTACCAGCATTCTGATTTGTGAACAGACGCAAATACTTGTCACTCCAATAGGTCATTTTTATTTGCAAATAAATAAAATTGATATTTTTAATTACACACCAGAAGCATACCAGAGGAAATGAATTGATAATAAAGTGCCAATTGTAAGTCATCACAAATTTACCAAGCTAAGCGGGCCCTCTGTTCTGTGACACAGTGATGTAAGATTTAAAATATGCTCCAATTTAATCACATTTTTATAATGCTTAATCTCTGGTGAATAAAATTGGCATGTTTTTTTTTCTCCACCAAGGAGGTTGTTTTTTTTTGGTGGCATGGCATTTGTCTGTTTATCCATCTGTTCGCTTGTTTGCACAATAACTCACAAAGTTATAGATGGATTTTGATAAAATTTTAAGGAAACATTGACAATGGCACAAGGAATAGATGATTTGATTTGGTGGGGATCCAGATCTAGATCCAGGATTTTTACAAAGGATTTTCTTCATTACACTCAGAAGCAATATTTTGGGTGTTGCACCTTAATGGAAGTATGCACTCTCCAAGTGCTCTTGTTGTTAAATAGATTCTAATATTTTGTCAGCAAAAAAATCACTAATCCTACTGGTAACCATAATAGTTAAACACTCACAAAAGACTTTTTCTGTAGAATTATCTAATTGCTATTAAAGTGTTGTCACTTATTTTATCTTATAAAATTAATTTAGATATTGCAGTTACCAACATATCATATTTTTGCTGTAGTTTATCTTACATACATTACCCACACACAAAATATTCCAAAGATACGACAGTCTTTAGAATATAATACATCAGACAATATATACTCTGAAAGTAAAGTTTAAGACATACTTGTCTTAAAAGTAAAATATCTATCTGAATTACAAAAAATAATGATATTCCAGTAAAATGGTATTTCTTTTTTTCCAAAATATGCCATGTTATTTTATTGTTTGTTATTGTCACATATAATACAATATACTTTTAACAACTTAAAAAATAAAAAAAATATCCAATTATTTATTTTTAACAACATGACATGGTTAATATACAAATGTGTGGTATTTTGTTGACAATTCTGTAACTGAACAATATTGAATTATAATTTTTTTAGATATAAATCAGGAAATACATGTTGCATGTAAGAGGGAGGTTGTCCAACTGAGCAGCTTAACAGATACAGTTACTCAAAGCCTTTGATTGGTAATTAATGTTATAAACAGCTGTATTACAGCTGGTCAACACACTCCTTATCACTTTGAGAAAATGATGGAAACAAATGTATATCTAGAGCAACTCCTTTTATCAGAGCAACATGAGAGTGTGATTGTATCTGTATACCATCATTTTATTCAGTCAGGTTGCTACAGCATTTCATCTGTTTACTTTATCTGTTTTCCCCGGGGAAAAGTCAAAGAATTGTCCTTCAAAATCATAATCATGAGCAAGTATAAGTTATTTCCCAGATGTTAATAACAGGGGAGGCTCTTTTGAAATTGTATTAATTAACTACCATATTGTTGATGCCTACTTTATATTTTGTACAATGCAATGTAGATTTTGATGTCCTTTTTACTTTACACTTTAAACTCTAAATTTTGCAATTTTATGTTTTCGCAATCCTACCTTTTGTTTGCAGCAATTCCACAGTAAGTTATGTGATTTTCAATAAATAAACTTTTCATTCTCTTTTATCTTTAGAAAAAGTAACTGACTCAGTTTTTAAATTTTTTTTAAATTCTCACGTTTATCACAGACCCAGTAAACATTAGAAATGTTTTTAAATGGTTTAAACATTTACAAAACATTTTTAAAACCTAATTAAACCCTATCTTATGGTTTTCTAAAGGTTTCCAAGTAAACGTTTACATTGTAATGTTTAAAAAGCATTTTATAAACATTCTCTAGACAGATGTTTTTACTGAAAATGTTTATTAAACGTTTATAAAATAACTCAAGAAGCTAGGTTTGACTTAAAATGTTTTTAAAACATTTATAAAATAGCTGAAGAAATGAAGGTTTTGCTGGAAATGTTTTTTAAACATTCATCATAAAATGTTTGATAAACAGTACACATAAAATGTTTAAACAACATTGCTTGTCAAATGTTTTAAAAAACATTCTGTCAAAAACGTTTTTTAAACCTATATTTTTAAACCTTCAAACATGTCTAAACAAAGATGGTGGTGAGCAATAATAGGGGATTTTAGAGGACTTTGTGAAAAATTGCCCCACATGCAATTCCTAAAACTTAGAATTGAATGGGGGCACAATTTCTAAGCCACTATCTTACAATTTTAGAAATAAAAACAACATTTTCAATAGTAAGCAACCATACAAAGATATTGAATTTAACCTCTGACCCCATTATTATTCAGACATTATTATGTTCATTTATAACGTTTTTCTAACATTTGTCATTAAACGTTTACTAAACGGTATATTTAAAACGTTTAAAAACATTCTATTACAAATGGTTTTCATACCCATCATTTTTTAACCTTTGCCAAACGTTTCCTAACAAACATTTGCAAAACCCCAAAATGTTTACTGGGAGAGGTCATCTGATTGATTTGGGTTTATTACCTTTCTTTCATCACATTGCATCATCCATATCAATCACTGGGAGTTGTAAAGGTGGAGGGAGGAAGTATGTAGTACCTGCTCAAGGTTCTGTCACTGTAAACACTGGGGATTGGCCAGCAACTACATATACTAGCTTTCCAGGACCAAGTTTCAAACTCACAACCTCAGAAATGGGACACAAGTGAATTGCCATTGTGTCACTCAAACCCAATAATTTGCTACACCAAATAATTAAATTTTAAAGCTTTCTGATTTTTTATTTTCTCTGCGAATGAACATTTGCATGTTTGTGAGAGATTATTAATACATTATAGCCTTCTTATTTTACCATGCACTCATTACATAACACACGGTAGAGCTTTGAGGGAGGTAGTTGGCAAGCCAGCAGGATCTTGGCAAATGTTACTCAGGGCCTCCAGGCTGTGTCCACTAGAGTGGAACGCTTACTGTCAATCACAGGGCACCTAGCTATTTCAATAGCCTTACCCAATTATACATTATTATTCATCAAGTATAGTTATTCACTCCACAACTACCAGGTACATTATTCTTGACTAAAATATTGAAATACATATTTTGAATTGAATCATGTGTATACAGCTTTAAAGAAAATATAATAAGAAGAGTCGAATTGGGATTTTTATTTGCAAATAATATAATTATATAAATCCTTATCATCAATTTTACGCTATAAAAATGTTTCTATTATTATTATTATTTCATTATTATATTATTATTATTATCATTACTGTAACAGTGAAGTTTATCCCGGTGTATACAACATGTTATATAAGTCCTAGTGAGCCTTATAAAAACCCAGGCGCCAGTCAAAAATATACTAATTCAAATTTTCTTGGCCTAGGAAACTTAAACTTGCACTATTTTAGAAAAAGAGAGGTAAAACATTTTTGTGTTATACAGATAGGGTGTCTATAGAAAAGTTTTATCTGGGGCCCAAAACAGACTAAAGTCTGCACAGAGGTTTTCTTATGAGTCAGAAGAAAGAGGTATAGCCAGTATATATACCTGCCTGTGCAGTTTTATGCCCAGACAGATGGAACAGAATAATGGAAACTGGCTTCATTCCGCTATCAACATGCATATAATGAGACATAACTCACAATTACCGATCTACGAAACTTTATTCATAGAAGCAAGGCTATCACAGTTTTTTACCATTCTTTTCTCATGTATGGGTACAAAAATGTGTTGTGGGGAGATTTTGTTACAGAAATGATATCTTAAATCTAAATTCTTACCAACAAACTACACCATATGATACTAAAAAGATCAATGGCTCAACTGAGATTTTTACTTGGGAGCGTTAGATTGGGGTTTCTTTTTTGGATAACTGTAGAAACTGACTTTTGTTTTCAATCTGTTACATTTTGATTTTTTCTTTTGGGGGGCTTTTGAATTTTGTTAAGCTAATCTCTAAAACATGAAAAGAAAAAAGAAACATTCTTAGGTAGAATAATATCTTTTGCAAAATTAGCAGTACATTGCATGCAGGTTGGAGCAAAAGGGCTAAGAGTTTATCAGTGGTTTGTCATAAAATGAGGATTTTGTGTTACAGTTGGTCTGATGTTTAGGGCACCTGGTCTTATCGCTCTGAGCTCACACCAAACCCACAACATTGACATAGTTCTGTGCCAGGTTTACATTGCTCACTTGATTGCTGCCTTGATGTGGACATGGATCTGACTCCAGTCCATCTATCCTGTGCACTCTGATTTACTCTCAAAACCACACACCCACCCAGCATAGTTAAGGCTATTGCTTCTTACAAGTCCTTTATACATATGTGATTCATGGAAAATTAAAACAGGCAACTTCACTTTGAATAGTGGTTTTGGTTAATTTCATCTTCGAGTTTTAACTTTCAAAAGTCAGAACAGCTCTGAACCTTTCATAAATAACTCAATATTTGTGAAAAAGGAAGCATTAGTTAAAGACATACCAGTATATTATGGCTGGGATTGAAACATATAATGAATATAAATACATGCACATGGCACATTATAAACATAACACCTGACAGGATAATAAACTACCCTCATAGCTTCATAAAAACTGGGAAAAAGGAAAAACCTTAAGTTTCGACCAAAAGCAGGTTACTTTGGTTTATTTATAGACTGACCTTCACAATTGGACAGTAATTGGAAATAATGAAAATGAAATACAACCTAGTTATTTTTTTACAAACAACACAGAATTGAGGAGAAAAATAATGATATGTAGTGAGCACATATACATACACTGGCTGATGATCTATTTTTTAATGGATACAGCTATGGCTTCACTGATATTAGCTTTTGCTTCCATATGAAAGACAACCAATGGCTGTAGATTGACCAGTGCACATAAAAAAGCCTGGTGGAAAAAATGACGGTGGAAAGAAAGCCTGGTGGAAGAAAAGCCTTGTGGAAAAAAGCCTGGTGTTTCTTTTTTTCTGTACATATCAAGGTTAATGATGAAGTAGAACTAAAACATTAATTTATTCCAATCATTTTATTCAAACAAGAAATACAAAGTAACACGTTATGCATGCTCAACGAACAAACTATTAGGATATAGCTTAGGATTGGGTCTTGAACATAGATTAAAACCTTTCATTACTGTCAAAGGGAATGAGAAGTCTTTGAAGTATCTACTGTGGACTTCAGCACAAAGAAATCAGACTAAAACCAATGGCTAGATATAGTTGCAATTAGTAATTTATACATCCCACAATTAGGTGTTCCACTGTTAACCTGGGAAACAAACTTTAATGGCAAACACAGAAAGCCTTTATTGTAAGGTGATAAAAGAACACCAGAGCACACTTAAAATGAACTATTGTATCTACTCAGGATTGGCTCTTCAACATGGCGATCCCTACTTGCAACTAGAAAAATGTTTTTGCTAACAAAAACTAAGCATCCCAAAAAGGTTCACTGCAATATAATATACAGTAGAAAAAGGGTTTTGAAAATAAAAACATGCAGTGCTGAGAGAAGAAGTGAAAGTTAAGCAGACAGTGTGGAAGTTCATGCATTAACATGAAAGAAAAATTTAAGCTTTATTTTGTTTTCTATGGTCATAAATTGCGAAAAGTTAATTGAATAAATGCTCTGGCTAAGAATGCATAAAGCATCAATACTTATAATAGGTCGAAAGTTACACCATAAAACTACTTAATTAAAGAGTAACAGTGCTTTATAAATGCCATATATCTATTTACATTTTAGAAAAAGGTATAGTAAAATTTGAGCCTTTAGAAAGGCTAGAAGTTTATGACACAATGCTTTGAACAGATCTATCTGGTAAATCTGACCAGCTATCTAGACTCTTCACATAAGGTTTCCCAATACCTCTGAATACATTATAAATCTCTAAAAGCAAGAATAAAATAGATATAAGGCAAAAACACAAAATCGGCTATTTGATGAATCCAGTTTGATCCATAAAAGAGGTGGGTGGGTGTGGGTGTGGGGGGGCTGGGGGGGGGGGGGGGGGGCAGGGGGTAAATCTGACCAGCTATCTAGACTCTTCACATAAGGTTTCCCAATACCTCTCAATACATTCTAAAACTCTAAAACAATAAAAGAGATAAAAGGCAAAAACACAAAATTGGCTATTTTATAACCCCAGTTTGACCCATAAGGGAGGGATCCGGGGGTAAATCTGACCAGCTATCTAGACTCTTCACATAAGGTTTCCCAATACCTCTCAATACATTCTAAAACTCTAAAACAATAAAAGAGATAAAAGGCAAAAACACAAAATTGGCTATTTTATAACCCCAGTTTGACCCATAAGGGGGGGATCTGGGGGTAAATCTGACCAGCTATCTAGACTCTTCACATAAGGTTTCCCAATACCTCTTAATACATTCTAAAACTCTAAAAGCAAGAATAAAGGAGATAAGAGGCAAAAACACAAAATCGGCTATTTTATGACCCCAGTTTGACCCATAAGGGGGGGTCCAGAGGTAAATCTGACCAGCTATCTAGACTCTTCACATAAGGTTTCCCAATACCTCTCAATACATTCTAAAACTCTAAAAGAATAAAAGAGATAAAAGGCAAAAACACAAAATTGGCTATTTTATAACCCCAGTTTGACCCATAAGGGAGGGATCCGGGGGTAAATCTGACCAGCTATCTAGACTCTTCACATAAGGTTTCCCAATACCTCTTAATACATTCTAAAACTCTAAAAGCAAGAATAAAGGAGATAAGAGGCAAAAACACAAAATCGGCTATTTTATTACCCCAGTTTGACCCATAAGGGGGGGTCCGGGGGTAAATCTGACCAGCTATCTAGACTCTTCACATATGGTTTCCCAATACCTCTTAATACATTCTAAAGCTCTAAAAGCAAGAATAAAGGAGATAAAAGGCAAAAAAACATAATCAGCTATTTTATAACCCAAGTTTGACCCATAAGGGGGGATCCGGGGATAAATCTGACCAGCTACCTAGACTCTTCACACAAGGTTTCCCAACACCTCTTAATACATTCTAAACTGTAAAAGCAAGAATAAAGGAGATATAAGGCAAAAACACAAAATCAGATATTTTATGACCCCCCAGTTTGACCCATAAGGCGGGGTCCGGGGGTAAATCTGACCGGCTATCTAGACTCTTCACATATAGTTTCCCAATACCTCTTAATACATTCTAAAGCTGTAAAAGCAAGAATAAAGGAGATAAAAGATGAAATTGGCTATTTTATGACCCCAGTTTGACCCCTACAGGGGGTCGGGGGGAAATTTGACTTGCTTTCTAGACTCTCCACATATGGTTTCCTACTACCTCCCAATACATTTTATGGCTCTAAATGCAATACTTAAGAAGATAATAGGGGGGTTCACATGAATTTTAAGCTTTCTGATTGGTACCTGTGAGAAAATCACTCATAAATTGGTCAGTTTTCATCGGATTGCTCCCAAAATCTAATCAACTCATGTTTTTAATAGTATAAACATGTGTATGAATTTACAAGCCTCTGCGGTCAGTAGATTTTCCTGAACTGCGATGACTGGTGGGTGTACCCGAAAAAACTATTTTTTGATCATGTGACCTTGATAAAGATCAAATGTCAAATTTAAGCATGTGGAAAAATTTTCCCACGCTTAAGGTATATAACTGCCAAATATGGTTTAAAAGCTTGCAATAATAAAGGAGATATTCAAGGGAGACCATAATGCAGCGGCGGCGAGGAAACTGACGTGAAACCAAATAAGCGCCCTTTCAGGGACGCTAAATTAGTGACATACACATCCAGCATTTTCCTGGGAATCTAAGTATAATTGCATGTTTAGAAAAAAGCTTCAGCTCCTTTAGTGATGTACTGACATCATTTTGAAACAACCTCTAGAAAAGCATAATAAATTTTACATACTTTTGTACTGTATTTCGATAAAAATAAATTGTACAAGAAAAATAAATTCTAAGTACCAAAAAACATTTTTAAATCAAATGGTTGAAATGGTATTCGGTTGAAATAGACTGTTAGTTTTACTTCATCATTAATCTTGACATGTATCAAACCTAAAAAAAGACACCAGGCTTTTTTTCCATCTTTTCCAAAACACACCAGGCTTTCTTTCCTCTTCTTTCCACTACCATTTTTCCACCAGGCTTTTTTTCCACCAGACTTTTTTCCCGGATTCAGATTGACCAATCCCCTTCTGCTGAATTTAGTATTTCATATTCAATTCTAATTCTAATTTGACTTTTATAGTGCTTAATCTCCACTGAGTAGTGGACTCTAAGGCGCAACAAGACAATAGCAATATGCAAATTCAAAGTCCAGGGACAGAAATAGGTCAGCACCACGGAGAAGCCATAAGAGAAAATGAGCTAAGGAGGATATGCCTTTGCGTAGAGATAGGTTTATTGTGTGATAATATGGGATTCGTGGTAATGGAATTACTATTGTTTTGATACAGTTTATATACAGTTAGAGGCAACTAGCAGTAAACATCAGGAATATATTTAAAGTGTTACCAGCAATTGCCATTTGAAATGCCAGGTACAAGCCGTTTCAACTGCAAATATAGTCCTACACATGCATTATAAGATCTTGGTTTGCTCAGTTATGACATCAGGAAACAATTGCAAAGTACAATAAGTTGTAGAATCAGAGTCAAGTGTCAACAATCATCAATTGTTGCCATGGAACCATTCTCAATCAATCTTACTGACAGATTTTTAAAGAAATCTGAATGAGCATTGTTTTTTTTTCTTGCTTAACCTATAAAGCCTTGTAACCTTTTGTCATCCAAAATTATATTTGAAACCATTTTCATATTTTCATAATCGGGATTTTACTTGACATATTTAAAGTGTTACCAGCAATTGCCACTTGAAATACCAGGGACAAGCTGTTTTAACTGCAAGGATAATCCTACACATCTTGGATTGCATAGCTATGACTTTGTATTGGTGCTTTAATAAATATAAGGTTATTTCGCTGGTATCTATCTCATACAAACATCAAAATTAGGATATCTATCCATCCTTACATATTTTATCACAAGCACTTTAGTGTTCTCATATTTCCTTCTCAACAAGTTTAATTTACTGTCCCTCAGGGCTATTTCTAAAAATATTATTTTTTAACATAAACAAGAACAACCTTTAAAAAGACAAAAGTTGCAAATAATTACAACAAAATTTAGCATAACTTACAAGAAGACAAAATAATAAACAGATGGACAGCTTTATCACAACAAACCCCCACCCCATCCCCATGTGATATTTACAGAATAAAACATGTCATTCTAGGCAATATTGTGATCTATGAAGCCCGAGGACAAGTGATATTGCCCAGAATGACATGTTTTATTCTGTTTATTATACCGAAAGTATTTGTTTTATCTCTCCCTTTTTTCACAGTAGGTGTATATACTAGAGTCTGCCTTGGCAGAGATTAAGTGCTATAAAAGTATAAAACAGAACAGAGTAGAATACGTGTGAGAAATCCCTCAAAACAAATGAAATGTGACGTCACAGAATTCTACCACACTGAAGACAAACACTAAACTGTACATGGCCACGTCATTATGTGACATCATGATGACATTTTTATATGTAAATAACATCCACTTTATTTACATTCTCAATGGAATGGGCATCTGGGTGATATTTTTTCATCCAAAAAGGGCAATATGACGTCATATTACCTGAAAAAACTGCAATCTGATTGGCCGAAACTCACTTGAGGTATAATATACCCTGATAAACCATCTCAGAACAACATCAGAGATGGTATACCAGAAATGTGGGAACCAGACATTAGGCAGAGTTAAAAGATCCCATGCTTTTAGCATTCCCCAAATGTTTGATACTTAGACAAAACATTCATTATATATTTGTTTTATTTAAAAAGAAAACATACATAAACCAAAAAAACTGAATCAATCCAAGAATACTATTCTTGAACTGATTTAGTGTAATAAAGGCAAATTAGTGAGATTAAGAGAAAGTCTTATTTCATTCCAATCAAGATTAGTTTTTCAAGGTCACAGATACAAAGATTCTGCAAATCACATGTTTCTGATACTTATTGATGAAGACATTACTTCAGGCCATAAATTCACCCAAAGGAATCCCATTAGTGCTGCCATGGTTGAAGGTTTCAAGTGAAACATATTTTGAGAATTAAGTGCATTTTTTGCTCATTTTGTTTGCTTCTTTTTAATTGGTTGTTCAGGTATTCCAATAAATTCATTCAAGTGAGAACTTAATGATAGTAAAACTAAAACTTCATGTGTAAAAAAATTTCAAAAATAAATCATACACTTTATTACTTCTTTTCGAGTTACACCAAGAAAAATAACAGATGAATGGATTACCTTTAAACCATCTTGTATACTTATGTCCCATTAATTAATTGTTTATTTGTTGTTTTTTCATATATCTCACATTGAGAAAAACTGTATATTTCTTATGTCGCTGTCTTTTAATATGAAACTGGTGTTTTTCTACTTTTGGGGGGATTTTGAAATACACAACATACTAGTTCAAGAACATGTAAAGTCTGATTTTTATTCTGTAAGAAATGGTGGGTAAAGTTGGCAAAAAGGATGCTGTGAAGTGGTACTTCTTCTACAAGCAGGAAACCACTGTAAGAACCTTCACAAATGTGAAAGTGTTTGCTCAATTTGGCCATTTTTATCGCCAATGGTTTATGTCACACTTTATCTTCCCATAATCACGGTTTTGTGAGGTAAAAAATATTGGTTAATCTATGAAACCCATGTCTTCCAGCAGACATACTTGATAGCTCTTTTCATGTGGTAATTGATTTCTTGGCATATCGTTTACCAAATAACTGCAGTGAGAAAAATTAGACCTAAGATCTTAACACAATTTAACAGCCATTAAACTGTACCAATGCTTTTAATGTGCCAATCTTTTCTGTGTGAGAAGTTCTGTCTCTTTGGAAACTTTTAATTTTTCTTACTTTTGGAGTCAGTAGGCACAGCGATAAAGTTCTGAATGAGAATTTATTTGGGTTTAATATTTTTTTTCAATGATATATTTCTAGATTATATCACCAGAGGGGGGCAGTTCCACTGATGGAGGAAACAAGACATACAAAGTGGTCAACCACTGGCAAGAAACAAAGTTCCACTAACTCACAGTGGCAAATGTTCTATGAAACTGCAGTACCTTTCCCACTGCACAATATCTTTGTTTAAATCCTCAGGACTCATTGTAATTCTGATTAAGTACATCTGTTGGGAGCATACTATTTTAAATGTGTTCCAATATTTATATCAATCATTTTTGCAAGAATCATAAGAGAAAAGGACCAAAGCCCAAACTTTGCATTCGGAATTATAGTACTCTAACCACTCTGCCTCAGACACCAAAAGACAAGTAAAGTGAATAAATAAGAAAAGTCATGTGCAAACTACTAGTATGGTATAGAAGGCAATAACACTATTCAGTTATTTTATTTTAATAAACTTTTTTGAGAGAACTTTTAATTCATATTTGACAGTGAATAACATATTGTATGTTACTTTATGATAGCCACAGGGTATGTGGCATTTAAAGATGATTAGATAACTAAATATTCTGATAAAAAAACATTCCAGTTCCAATTGAACTTTTATAGTGCCTAACCTCTTAATTAGGGAGGCTCAACCGCACAAAAATGGTTAACCCATTCAGTATGAACCATGGAGATATAAGGTAAATACAAATATTCTAATCAGACAAACAGTTCTCTGTAATGAATGGAAACAACATTTATGATCACAACTTGGTCTTTAAATTATTAAGATGCCGAGAAGTCCGACAAACTATGATGAAAGAGCACAGTTGTTAGAGAATAAAAAGTTCCTTATCATCCATCAGATAAAACAGCTACAGTACAAAGTTATTTTTTTCAGCAGACATAATTTGACAGAAATCAGAAAAAGCTGTAAAGTCAAGAGCAGACACCATTTGGCAATCTTATTCAGTTAGGAAGACTTTATAAATCAGTGGCTGTGAATTGAGTAGCTTTGAGCCTCACTGGATTTATAATCCCCATTTTTGCTTACACAAAAATATATAAAATATTTCTGTGAATACAATAAAAAACTAAAGATGTAGACTAAACACTTAAATGTTTTATAAGAACACAGACAATCTTCTCCACCTCTGTTCTGTCAGTTTTATGTGTTTTGGGCAGTCACACATCCCCCATTGAGTTGTGACGTTGGAACTACTCAACCTCAGTCATACAGCTTTACTTCAATACAAAATCCAATCAACATACAGTTTACAAATCTTACTTTTTGATATCACCAATCTTGATTGGTTAGACTTAAAATTCATTGTTTACTTTATATCTGTGCCAAATTAAGGTGTGTGCAAATTTATGGCAGGAAACAGTATGCAATGAAAAATAATGGAGAATCATTTTACTGACATTACAACAAGTCTGTGAATCTGAAGTATTTATAAATATTTTGCAGCTAGTAAGAATAGTTTTGGTGATTTAACATCTATAAATGTTTCACAGTATTCAGATGTTAGGATGTTACGTATCATTTGGAGTTTCACAAAATTTTCAGAAATATAAGCAAATAGTAAAATACCGTGCCATGTTTTTTTACTTGTGACTGGTTCACACTTCTCCAAGTATCATCTCTGGTGTAGTTCTGATTTAGGTTATCAAAGCATATGAGATGGGGGCGGATGCTGAAAATCTCCAATTATACAATGCATCACTAACATACCGGTAGGTCAAAACATCAATATCTCAGCACTAAAACCAAGCCATAATGTATCTAAACTGTCCAGTAACATGACCCTCACAAGGACCCCCCCCCCCCCCCCCCACTCAAAAATAATAATAAATAAATACATAGTTTGAAACAAAAATAAGTATATATAAAAATAAAAACAGACAAAAGTAGTGACATTTTAAATTTGTGTCACAATAATTTTAACAGTTTAAAAAATAGAGGGCAATTTTTGTTACAGAGCAGGGATGCCACACACTGTTGAATTGTAGGAGATTTGGTCTCAGACATTAGAGATACATAATTAAAAATTTAAAATGGCAGTACATGCCTCTGATTATGTTACAACAGAGACGTTTGGACACCCCATTAATAAGTCTTGTTGTTAATTCATTAAGTTTAACAGTGCACAAATAATGACTCATAAAAAATGACAATTGGGGTGAGACATAGATTTTTACCCTTCATTTAGGCCAGTGGACATGTTAGTCATAATTAAACAGAGCTTGTAAATATTTCTCTTTCAACCATGTTAAAGACCATTTGAGTAAATAACGTGTGAGACAGAAATAACACTGGTTGGTTATTTATGAGAACTTGTCGTCGTTTTAGATGAGGTATATTGCACTGTGAGTGAGTAAGATACAAATGCATCAATTACTAAGCAAGCTCCACAAGGACACAGAAAACAAAGGCCAAACCAGGTTAAATTCTGTAGTAATTCAAAAGTCCAAGGTATTTGGACCCCTTTATGATGAAACATTTGATGAGCTGGGAGGAGATATATTTGTACCGTATGTATAGTTTTTAGAACTTATGCATTGACAAATCTTGGTGTAATGAAATTTATCTTTTAAAAATACAAATGACCCACTTGGATTGGTAAAAAATGGACAAAAACAAGGATATTTTACAAAATAGAATTAAATATCCATTCTCTGTTTTTGTTCTTTTGCCATGATTTTTACAAGGAGAAGGACAATATCACCCTAAAAACATTTGTTTGTTTAAGTAGTTATATTCAGTGTGTATAAAATAGAAACCTGAGAAATAAAAACACTGTTATGGATATTATGAGCTCCTAAGTGCCCGTCCATTTGAAAATGGATTCTTTTTTCAGCATGTGTTAGTTTTATATTAATTATTCAGTGATATTTTTCATTCAATGAGAAGTGTACTCAATGGCAGCAGTTTAAGCAAGAGGTGGGGGGAGTGATTACTTGTTTTGTGGAAATGAGGCTTGACAAGGTGGAGTGTTAAAATGAAAGGTTTCACAATCTGTTATAAAGCTGTTAATTTTGCTATTTATTTAAATTTGCCTAAGTTTATTATTGGTATCTAAAAGCAGCATATTTGAACAGGAGCCATACTAAGCTGACTGATAGTAAATATCTGCAAAGAAAATAGCCTTACCAAAAAGGGAGGTAAAGGTAAAATAACATGGTCTTTAATTTGTTAAAAAAAAAAACAAGTTTAAATAATTTTCAAATAACTTTTACAAAATGTTATCTATGGCTTTATAGTTTTGTTAGCTATACATGTATAGCAACTTTTAGAGAGATACTTCGTAATAAACAATATTTTATGAAAACAGGCAAAATCAAAACAGATTAACATGCACTCTCTTTTGGGTTGATACTTTCAATACTTTAACACCGTACCCACCGACTTCTGATTTTATAGGTCTTGAACTGAAACCAAATTCAAACTGGGAAGTAGTTTATGTTAAAAGTATGACCATGGATTATCAAAACTGGGTCATATTGGAACAGGTCCAGAGTTATTTCCACTTTTGTCAGTCAAACCCTCACAGAGGTGATAGCCAGTTATTTTGATGCAAAGCTATCAAAGACCCTGGCTATAAACTATATGTATAACAAAGTCTCAAATCTACTGTGAATTTCCAATTCTATGCTTGAAGTTAAAATGGAATTTTATATTTTGAATCCCAAATATGCTATTTGGAATTCTAAATATGAATTTGGAATTCCAAATAGTCCACTTCAAATTTTGAATTTTGAATTTGGATTGCAGTTCCAGGCTTTGCAGGAATGGATTTTCTAAAGCCACTTTCATTGTTTTAATCAAAACTGCATTCACTGTTCAAGAGAAATAAGAAGGTTGACTGTTGATTGTTGGCTGATTCCAATGGGCTATTCAGCTTTGTGGCAACATACACTTATATGTTTGAGTGTAATAGTGAATGTTATATTGCATGTTTGCAGAATAACATGCGACTGGGAGAAATGGATTCCAGAACTATTGTTCACTTACTATAAAAGCTTCCTTGTGTAAATGTGTTGATACATTGGATCCTGAGAGAATTCAGATCATGCAAATATATATTCATCCAAACACAAGTGTTGCTCACTTATTGGATTGGTTCAATTTATATTACTCTTTCTGTATCTGAATACAGAAAGCAAAAAGCTTTGAAGCTGTGCAGCTGACAGAGATCTTTAAATAGTCTTGAAACAGGCTCTGAATGTTTTGGAAAGTCTATTTTGTACACATACAGGATATGCCTTTAGTTAAGTTTGAAACATATTGATATCGAGCTAAATGTAAAATGCAAAAATAATAAATTATAAATGAAATAAAATAAACATAAACAAACAGTCCTTGATAGAAAAAAACATTTGAATGAAATAAATGTCAGGTTCAGTGGAACAAGCAAGACTACAAATAGATCAAAGCTCATATTATTCATAATAGAGATCAAATATTCATGCATGACATTCCTGTACACAAATATCACAGCTTTATTGATTTAGCTGAAATATGCCAACCTATTCACAGCCCGTATGTTTGATGAAGACTAGTAGGCTTCTTTTTAAAATCGTCATATTTCTGTATTTAGCAGCTATGGTCTGCTTTACTGATGGATGAATGGGTATCAGGTATCCATGTGCTTAATCTCCAAACTAGCGAATTCTAAGCCACGCCATCCATCCATGCCATAGGACTGTGAAACAACCTCTTTGCAAAACAGTATATGCAAAAATCATGAGGGAAGTGTTAGAAATTCTCAGATTTAAAGGGCAAAGAGGCCATTGACTTAAATCAAGGAAGATCACTGTTGTTACCTGTTTAACAACTCTAAAGTATAAAATACATCACTATTTATGAAGAGAAGTGAACTTAAATGGAAAAATGTTAAGTATAGCTTCATGAATATATGGTATCTGTCAACAACTGCATGCAGCATGCTATCACAAAGGTTGATCAGAACCTTTCATCAGGAAAGGGCAAATACACAATATCTGAAAAAGCGCATGCATCCAGATCAGATGTTTAGTAATCTCCTGAGTATAGCTCCAGGCTGAAATCATTACTAAAGTGATTTCAATGAGAGCTAGTTGTCACATTATTGGGGAAATGCAGTGCATGGCAACAGATATTATCACATCCACAAACAAAGTTACCACTCACAGCATGTCATCTTATTGAATTCCTATGCTTTTTCTTATTTTCTTCTAGAACATGTGTATGCAACATGGTCTAATATGAATCCCACTGATTCCATTGGTGAGGAACCAAGTTATTTGTTTTTGTTTATTTTATTTCTTTTATTTGCATAACTAAAATCCATACATGGAAATATTGAGGTACATAATTTTTTGCCAAAATCAATTTCACCCAAGTTAATTTTGCCCCAGTTTTTGGTAAAGTAGTCATTTTTACCCAAGTCATTTTCACTTTAATTGTCAAAGTGGGATTTTTGGCTCATTTATTGCTCATTTATTACTCTGGTGATCAGCATTTATTGTATAATTCAAATTTTATTCAACAAAGTAAAATACATAGAAATTAATATTTATTAAGTAACTCATATTTTATTTAGCACTGTAGAATAAATGTAACACAACATGTTGCATAAAGGAGAAAGCCCTTTCTGTTACTTCTGATATCTAGCTTTTTTTGTTTACACAATTTGGAACATCGAATTGGAAAAATGAAATAGTCAAAACTTTTAAAATCCAAAAGTTTGATAATACTCCTAATATTGGGACTTGTTTAAATCAACACTACACAATGTAGTTCTAACTTTTTAAAAATTGTAGAATTTGGGCAAAATATACGGGACAATTAAAGACAATTAAGGACAATAACTTGTGTATCCAAACCTTAACTTTAGATTAAAAATTGGGGATATAAAATGTCCCCTTTTACAGTTTGGGAAAAATTGATTTGAGCAAAAAATGTAATGGGTGAAAATGACTCCCCCACCAAAAAAAAAAATGTTCATTACTGATGTGTTCAAATATTACTAAATTCTTAAATATTGATTATAATGTTACAAAAAAGTTTACAAAATAATTTATCAACAAAATGCATTTAATTGTCCATCCCTGAGATCTCTGGTAATGGGTAGTACACTTCCGGCTTTCAGCCCACATAGATCATTTGGTCAAACAATTAATACAAAACATATAAGTGTGAAAGTATTCCTCCTTCAAATAAAAAAATTCCAGAAGGTGCATAACATTCTGGCTGTGTTTTATAATAAGCCTCAATATGCCAGTGTCCCAGGGCCTCTCTGGCCAACTTGCCCCATGGCAAGATATTCTTCAGGCAGACTGGCAAGTTTGTTTAAAATATTCACCATGGAAGGCAAGTACTGTTACATGTAGAGACAAGACTCAAGTGATAAAACACTGTTGAGAACACCTGGAAAATTAAAAGGTTGTCTTTTTTCAGTTGATTGCAGTTCTCTAAATGTATCATTCACTTCATTACCGTATTAACTCCATATTTAATTTGAATCAATATAAGAATTGATGAAAAATAGTTAAATTATGTTAGTATTCTAAGAGCTCTCTTATGCTAAGAGTTTGTGACACTGCTCAATATCCAACAAACGCCATATGCTGGTTAGAAGATTCCACCTAAAGATCAAAGGTCTAGGTATCTAAACCAACCAGAGTGTAAAAGTTTCTCACGTGTATTAAATCATTAAGCTCTTGTCTACACCAGGATCAGATGTGCCTAGTTTCTCAGTGTATTAAATCATTAAGCTCTTGTCTACACCAGGATCAGATGTGCCTAGACATACTTGATTTCATTGAGCAAATCCATTTCCTCCAACAGATATGAGTGGGAACTTTTTTTTATTCCATTATATTTCATCATGTAAGAAGGCTTTATGTAATTGTCCTATCAATTGTTGCCTAATTGTGAATAAAATGTGTTTAAACAAAATAATGTTATTAAAGACACAAGGAAAAGGGCACTGAGGCAAGGCTAATACCAGTCCTGTTGTTAAGGGCAACTGTTTAAACTCCTGTCTCACGATTCTGTTGCACATGTAAGTCTCCTAAATACGTGTATATATATATAGTTAGTTTATTATAGTGACATGTATCTTTACAACTAATGATACACTTCAATAAATACCAAAGTACAATAATTACCGAGCCCTACATGAGATTATATGTCACTCTAAATATTCAATACTAACAAACAGAGTGGGAAATAGAAAATTTATAAAACTATATGTAGATATATCAACATAACATCTTTCTGAATTATATTACTGTAATGTGTGGATGCATGATAAATGAGTTACGTATACAGTTTGTGTCTCTTCTCTTGCCATAAATCAAATACAAAATTTACAGACCAATTCAAGTTACCATCAGACATGATTTCAATAAATTTATGAATAAGAGATAGTGATTCTAACCTGTTAAGCACATTTGAATATTTCAGTCTAATGCAGTCTAATTCAGGACAAACACAAACAAAATGAATTTCATCCTCTTTGTCATGTTTACAAAGTTTGCAAATTCTCTCTGAGACATTGGTTCTGACATATCTACCCAGTTCAATCTCAAGGGGTAAAATTCCAATTCTCAGCTGACAGAAAATGGAGCATTTGCTTTTTGAATAATCTTCCTGTTCTATTTGTTCCTTGAGAAATGCAAAAGTACATAATTTGGGTTTTGATGGCAATTTAAACTGCCAATCCTGGTGCATTAGGTTCAAAATCTTTCTGATGTTTGGTTTATATTTACTTCAAATCCTTGTTCAAAATTATCTAACATGTTTAGTTCATTAAAGAGGTCATAAATATGAGATATCCAAGTGCTATTGCTAAAATTTTGCAGACTCCAATTAAACAGATAATTCGAAATCTTATTTTTACTACAGCATAACCGGTTCCAAAGTCTAATCCTGTTTAGAGTACCTATATTTTGGCAAAATCCAGCCCATTTATGACTGATATCCCAGTGTTGGGGCATTACAATGTAAACCAAGGTAGTAATGTATGGCTCGATTTTGAACTAACTACAGTACACAGTTTCTTCATGTTATATGTTTGGGTCCATTTTGGAGGTTGTTATGGTCCCTTCTAATTGAGTATAACAAAGGGGAGGGAAACCCAAACTGGCCAGTTTGTGGTCCAGCAAGGGCCATACTTCATTACTGTACTTGAGCAATGTGACTGTTATACACATTTTACAACAACATTGATTCAGTTTCCCATGGCACTAAAATTTACAATAATTATGTAAGTAATTTAAAAGTGAAGACCAAGTAACATCTATATGATCAAGTAAATCTGAAAGAAGATATGCTTAAACAACAATGTAAAAAAACCATAAATTACTGAAGAAAGACCAACCAGCTATCCTGGGGGGCTGTGTAAAAACTCTTGTCTGAAAATGTCATGCATGCTGATCAAAGGGACAGTTGTGCAAGTAAGTGTGGAATGAGCATGAATCCTGTTATAACAGGACATGCCTTTGATGTGGATTAACATGCAGCTCCAGTGTTTAGAACAAGGCTTATCTCCAGAAGCAATCAGATAACAGACAGAACCTCAGTAAAAATGTCTTCACAAATTGAAAAGGTTCTCTTCATTTAAAATTCAAATCAAGACTGCTTATCAAATGTGATTTAGAGCTTTTGAGAGATATTTTTTTCCCACTGTGTCCTGGTCAGTATCAGCTAACTGACTTTCTGAAAAAGACATGCGTGAAATTCTAATTTCAAATGGAAGTGGCACAAGGAAATTCTACTCCCTAGTTTGTCAAACTGATCTTATTTCAAGCACTATTTACATGATTCCTATGAAACAGTTAAAGCCGCCACTGGTTTGAAATGGGTGCTGTAACCTTGGCCCTCATTTCCATAGGATAGAAACCCAATGCCTGTTTTCCATATGTGTACAAGTAACACCTTCACCTTCTGTGACATTCAGTCTCATATTACTGTAACCAAGCATTTGTCAAGGGTCTTATAACAGTTTTTTCACAGTGCACTAAAACGTCCAAAAAATATATGAAAATATTTAAATGAAAAACAATAGAATAGCAGAGTAGTATTATTACAATGCAGTTTGACCTTAAACACCGTTAGAAGTTTTACACTGAAACAATACAGGGTTTCTGTGCATATTTTCCACCCCAGTGAACCTTTGGTTATATTTATTGTACATACAAGATCACATGTGGTTGGTCTGGATATAAAAAACATTGGGACATTCAAAACTATGTCAAAGCATCTGTATTTGCTTGTGCAAAGTACATATTTATATCTACATGTTTTAGCTTGTTTCATCATATTAATAACTTCCACAGTATATAATATTTCACCATTATAGATATGTTTTTCTTTAAATTTGTCTTTTTATGCTGGAATTTTAAGGGAGTGAAACACACTCCTTTTTGTTTCTACCAGACACTGCAATTATCAAAATTCAGGATTCAAGAAAAGTTACAATGTAGTTATCTTTCAATGTAATCCTCACTTAGAAAACAGAAACCTTGTAGATGTGTAAAACTTACTAAAAATTTAGAAACAATATAGGAAATTTTGATATAGGGTCCCTCATCCAAACCTTAAAGAAAATTAAAATTTTCTTTTGGATAATAGTACTCCATAAAATAAAAGATAAATACTGAGAACATAAAAAGAAGTAAATAGTAAGAGTAAAGAATTATTTCTAAACTCTTCTAATTATGGAAGAGTATTAGGCCCAAGTAAAATTTTTTTTTTCAATTTAGTGAGATAGTATCTCATTTTTTTTAGATATTAAGTCAATTTTTCGAGATATTATGTCAATTTTTTGAGATATTAAGTCAATTTTCTGAGATAGTTATCTCAATTTTTTTACTTAATATCTCAAACAATTGACATAATATCTCGAAAAATTGACTTAATATCTAAAAAAATTGAGATAACTATCTCGAAAAATTGACTTAGTATCTCGAAAAATTGACTTAATATCTCCAAAAAATGAGATAACTATCTCGAAAAATTGACTTACTATCTCAAAAAATTGACATAATATCTCAAAAAATTGAGATAACTATCTCGAAAAATTGACTTACTATCTCAAAAAATTGACATAATATCTCGAAAAATTGAGATAATTATCTCAAAAAATTGAGATACTATCTCACTAAATTGAAAAAAAAAATTTTACTTGGCCCTAATACTCTTCCGTATCTAATACATTTGAATACCATATTTTAACACTATATGATGAGGGCATTTATTATTTGCAGTCATCAGTAGAACAAAGTATCAAGTAGAACCAGTTCAAGTTTAAAAGTACTTTTAAAAATCAATATCAAAATGGTACTTCCTAAATTATTTATACCACTACATGCTGATTTATACCTTACAACATTCCCAAAATTTGTAGCATTCAAGTTCAGACAAGAGAGGTTGCACAGAAATATTGATCAATTTAAAGTATCAAAGTCAAAGTTGGGGTTTTACGTCCCGTTCAACATCCAGGGTCATATTGGGAGAGGCCCACAGCATTGTCACTTGTGGGGGGTCGAACCCACACAGAGGTAACTGCCTGTAATAGATGCCAAACTTGCTAATAACGAACCCACTTTAAAGTCTAAAGATGATGTGCTACAGGTCAGGATCAAATTGTCACAACCAAACCTCTTGTTTAGGAGCAGGAGTCTAAATTTAAAGCTGACCAACATGTGAGCAGTTTACAGTAACTAGAGCCTTTATAATCCAACCTTCTATGATATAAATATATTCAGATATATTAACTCAAATACATTCTCCCAAATTGAAACTCCTCCTTCATTGTACATTAAGAAACGTATTCTCTATTTCATCAACATTCTATTATCCAAAATTTTCTTTCAATGCATGTTCAGAAAACAGAGGTTGTCCTGACAACCAGATAACAGAGATTACTTTTCTTACCTTTCTCTTTCTTTGCCCGTGCAGCCTTGGCCCGAGGTTTGTTCTCCTCCTCTGTTCCCAGCTTACTCATCTCTTTCCCTTTGACTTCAGCTTCTGTAGTTATTTCTTGATTTAATATGTCCTGATGTTTGAATTTGTCTTTGTCAAACACCAACCAGAGTTAAGTTGACCTAAACTTCAATGTGAAGTATAAAAATGGCACTTAAACTCTGTAATCAATATAATGAGCAGGAATGGATTTAAATTGAAATCTGTCGTTGATGAGAATCTAGGCAGTATTTCAAATGTTTATGGTAGATCAGATGGAGCAGAAATGGACAGATTGATGATGGTCCACTACAGATGATACAGACCTCTCTGGTCAGTTGGTTTCAATCACTGATAACTCTGAAAGATTCCACTGTGATAATGTGTGTAGCCTGAGTAATTAACAATAAACCAAAGAACACTCTGGATATAAATAAGAAAAGTTCCAATATTTTTACATACAATAATCCTATAATAAATATTTAAAAGTCAATCACAGAAGAAAATTCCACCAAATATTCTTCTGGTATTTTGATATTCTAATCCAGTAATTTTTTATTGAATTTCGTTACACATACAATCCATCCATGTAATTCATGTAGTTCCAACAGTTGTAATCACAATAAAATTTTGTTACACTGTGGTTTTGTATATTTATACAATATATATATTCCCCACCAGAAACATTTATTTAATTTCCAATTATACAATGTTAAAAACAAATTTCTTTTCTGTAAAGTGTATTCACATCAACTCCTTTGTCTACTCCCTGGATATCACTCCTTTATGAGTAAGTTATCTAAACACATTCTCTTACACTTACTTCCTCCCAGTATAACACTGAAGTGTTTTTTGTCAGATATCAAAATATAATCTCCATTTGATTTCATCTCATGTTATCCAAACATTCTTTCCATCTCTGCTTCAAATATGTCCAGATATTGGATAAATCTTGCTCCCCAGGGTTTTAAAATTCCAGAGTCCAATGGGCTTGCTGCAACTTAGTCCAGGTTGTCTTAATAGAATCCAGAATATCCAGACTGCATTCCTGTATTTATGAGCTGATTATCTGTAAATAGAACCAACAATTAGGTGTTACATTGGTATTCACAAAGACATTGTTTCCCAGAGTCAGAAATGTAAAACTCACTAGACCCTGTGAAATGAACCAAAACCATCCTTCTTAATTTTAACAACCAAATTAAAACCCACAAAAATTCTTCAAATGGTTAGATAATTAGATAAATTTCATTGGAGAGATATAATAATTTTTTTTCCAAATATAGAGGAACAACTATCAACAAATACCGGTACAATTATTATTATAAAGTAGCAACACCAACGTTCACCTCCACTCCAAGCAGAACATTGTCATCTAAATTGATACCATCAAATGCTGTGCACTGGAATTTTACTACAAAGTGGCACTACACTTGTGTGTGTCATTCATAACACCAGTAATACCATGAGTAAACCATCTCAGTGATACTCAACACAAAAGGGAAATGAGTAAGTCATCTGCAAATAGTCTGATGTGGTTAACACAACAAGTAAAAAATGCCGGCTATTTACAAATCCATTAGCTGTGTTTGCTACAGTTAATTTACTTTGTTAACTTAATTAGATATATTCTTACACTGTAAACTGGAAAGCTAATGTAAAAAACACAACAATATTAATTATAAATTTAAATTCAGTTAAGTTTATTTCATTGGGTACAGTAAAGATATTCTTAGTGAATTGAATTAACTGTATCATCTTATTACAGAGAGATTTCTTCCTACTAACATTTAAGCTGTTCCTGTAAAGTATATATTTAAACATCAGTTACTTAATTTAATTTATACATTAAAATAAAATGGTCCACTTATATTTGAGATTTGGTTCCATATACAGTATTATTCATAAATCTTTAATCTATCATTTATTAGTTTAAGATGTGATTGTGTCAAATAGATACTTTTAGGTTTATTTTGTACATGTTATTGTGAAAATGATTCAAGGCAAGTGCTAAGCACATAAGAAACTAATGCCTAAAAAATTTCAAGCACATTATTTGTTACAAAGTCAACAAAATCATTTATTTAATTGCTTCAAAATCACAGTCCCCAAACCTCTTGCCTTTGATACCTGAGAGAGGGAGAGAGAGATCTCGAGTCTTAATCCCAGGTGAGTAATCCCAGCATTAATCCTTGATGATCCAGAAACTATGGGTTTGGACACACACATACAAAGTTTAACATCTGGAGTGTTTGCTGCATCTCAGTCAACTGTGAGTGCAATAACAGCCAGATATCTAACTCCTTGTCCCTCATCAAATCCGCTTTATTAGTACCTCCCCCCAACCCCATCACAGAGGCCACAACTACTCACTCACTGAACAATGAAATAATTATGAAATCTACCACAGGCGATATAACCTTGCCAAGGCTATACAATTTGCTTTAAATTTTGTTTAGAATGCATGAAAAATAACCAAAAAAAATCATAAAACCTATTACAAAAATAGCCTGGACAACACCTTACTCCATTAAAGCAAGAAGAGCTTTAAGTTTTGGAAAGAAATATTGTAGCTGATAATGAAGTTATCCTGAATAAGATTCTCACTGTTAAAATTAGATACAGGTTTGTGAGGGTTTTAATAAGGCAAGAAGTGGCTCCACAGTAGATGGACAGGAAAAATTTGATCAAATCTTATCAACAAGACACAAGTATTAAAGCATTCCAAATAAGGCACTTAATAGACTTTCTCTATAATATTTAATAAGAGAGGTTTAAAACTAGGTCTACAAACTAACTACTGCTTGGGCAAGGTTCTACTAACCTAAATCGAACCTGGATTAAATTTTTTCAATTTAATTTCTATGCTACTTATTCACAAATATAATTTTTCTGAGAAATTCTTTGAAACTTATATGTATGTTTCAACTGTAATGATGAGTAAATTCTTCTAGCCCCAGGCAAGGCTAGAATTCTCATTGTATAAGATAGGTTAGACAGGCTAAATAGTTTGTGTATGTAGAATACTAGGTAACAACTTGTGTTGTTTCACTGCTGAGTTGTGGGATTCTAACAATACCACACTCACTGTCCATACCTCAACCACACAAAAACATGTTCACAGTCAATCTACAGTTATTAATATCAATAGAGCAATGAAATTAGCACTTTGATGTCCGACCCTTTTTATTGGGTATTTGTATCTCTGCATTATGGATGTTAATTGATGTCTTTGCTCTGTTGGTTTTTTTTCACTCTTTTCCTTGTACAAACCACACCATTACTCATTGTGTAATCCAACCCCTTATTAAAGCAAATTTGCTTTTGTAAAAGGCAGCTTGTACAAATACTGCTTACTCAGTTGGTTTCCATTGATGTTTTTTCATTCTGATGAATCTTTGCATGGATTAGTTAGTGCACATAACTGCACAGACAAATGTGCATACAAAGGTACCAATGTAGTTGAGACCTCATGTCAGCATTAAATCCATAAATATCAATACGCCACTAGTAAATACTAACACTTTTACTTTGTATACTAAATATTTCACAACAGTAACTTTTAGGTTATCGAAAATAATGAAAAATGAAGGTATTTCAGTTTATATAACATCAAAAATTCAACACAACTATAAACAAAGACAATAAACATGTGCTTAGACTTATGAATCATGATGTTATTAAATGAAAACATAGAAAATAAACAGTGTTTTTATATTCCAAGGATTATATACTTTTGTAGGTGTATTTTAAAAGTATAAACCAATAACTGACTGAAGCTTTATAAGTAACTTTATTAAGTACAATACAGCAATTGGACACCAGTACATTTCTCACAAGTCTATATCATTACCAGGAATTTCTTGGCCTTCTTGTAACTGTAGAAACCTCAACAGCCTTCTCCAAACATTTATATTTATGAATATCTGCTGTTCAAATAAAGTTTGTATGATATACATATTTTTGTCCAAACAACGATAACATGGACATTTACTTGTGGAAACAGTGTTCCTCAATTTCAATTTTTTCAATTATTCGCCTGACTACTCTTGAACTGGATTTTAAATTGTCATGTTCAATCCAGGTTATTTTTATCAAAATAAGGCAACTGAAGTATATAACAGCTAGAAAGCACTCATATAGCACAAACCTCCACCAGACGGAGTTTCCATAAATACAAGATTCTTATGATTTGGACCTTTTCCAAAATTAATCACTTCTGGGGAAAAAGACAAACTACATCTCTTAGCAAAGGTTTGCACTCTCTGAGAGCTCTTGTTTTACATGATAACCTTCAAACCAATTTCCAGAACAATTAATATTGTTTTTTATTGAGCAGTATAGATTTTATTTATATTGTCCATCTATTCTAAATACACCTTATTTAATCCTAACAATTAACTAAAGCACAATACTACTTCAGATGAATAAAAGAACATTCCTGTCAAAACTAACTTCATCATCTTAATTTCCACTGTTGCTGATCATTAAAATTGTAATTCTTTCAGCACAAAGTGACAAGTAGAGTAAGAAATCTAAAATTCACCACATATCTGAAATTCGCCACATGTGAAAATACTAATAAGATAAATGAATTGTGGTGAGATTTGTTGACTGTATAGTAAATTAAGGCTTTATGAACTGAAAAATACCAATTTTTAGACAAAAACATCATTTTCTTCATAAAATTAACTAAGGCTTTAGAGGTGGCGAATTTTAGATTCCTGGCGAATTTTACATTTCTTACTCTACCCAATCTGGATCTGATCATTAAATACAGACAATGCTGTCAAACTTGTGGGTTCATCCATCTTAAAATTACTTTCAGTAAAAATTAAAAGTAATCTTAAATTGCCCATATTTATAATTGACCCTCATCTCTTAAACATCTGTTATCACTTGAAATGCACTGTTTCATGTTTGTGTCACCAGACGGCATTGTTGACACAAAGTTATTAATCAACTGAAACCTCAGAAACTGTGCCAAAACTGAAGAAGTTACCCCGACATAGACTTGCCAAGGCTTTGTTATCAAAAGCATGATTATTTTAAATACAACAAGCTCTGTATCTATAATAGTGTATATAGGAGTGAAGGTGTATTTGCTATAATACTACTAGCAAAATCAAAACAGTAATTTGAACATGAACACAAACAGAATACATGCAAAAATGTTTATTGTAACCCATCTTTGCTTTTCAGTTACATTTCTATGAAGACATAGCTGTACACTTAAATGAGCGAGAAGTGCCTGCTCAAGGCTACAGTGCTGTAGTGTATTTAACTCACTAACATGTCAGCTCATTCATTTGCTGAATTACAGACAATCTGAAACAAGGGGCAATTTCCTTATCACCTCCTTGATAACAAAGGAACACACAAGTGCAATCATTCTAAACAGCTTTGGGATATTTTTTTTTGAAAAATTGCTTTTTATCAATTATCTTTTTTGTCTAACCAACCACACTCTCATTATAAAAATTATGTGGGATAGTGAAAACCAATAAAAGCCTTCCAGGAAATTTGATTTATAATAATGGTATCCCCTGTGTTATTACAATTTCCACACATGGCTCTGATTTTGTTGGATGTTACATCTTATTTATGAAATGATGTAATAGACTGAGAGGTCTATGAAAGCAACTGTCCTAATACATTCTACAGGTTCTTTACTATCTCTGACAAGGAGGTTATGTAATTAGTGGCATGTGTTAGTCTGTTTGTTTGCAAAATAATTAGAAAAGTTCTGGACTGATTTCGACGATATTTTAAGGAAATATGCGCTCTCTGAGTGCTCTTGTTTTACTTTGTTTTTATTAGGGATTTGAAAATCTTTACTAAATCAAAATAAAATCATTGTTTTTCTATCTCCTTCTAAGAAATCAGTGCTACTCAAACAAATAAACTATTGTCTGCAATCATGATCATGCAAGCAGATTTTATGTGTCACAATGAACTGTTTTACCAATATTTTATATGTGATATTGCTGGTATGTATACTTATCAAAATATCTTATTCACTGCAGGACTCACAGTGCTATTCAACTTATCCCGAAGTACAACCAAAGTTATAGTGTCTGTCATTCTCCCAACTGGACATCAGATGTTCGGTTATGACCATTTAACAAAGTCCCCCATTTTCCTTAGCCTGCCACTGGGATAGTCCCGAATGACATAGGATTGCTATTTTAAGTGGTCAATTGAGCCACTATGTATCTGGATATGTCGGGGTTTGAACCCAAGTCTTCTCTATTCATGGGTGTGCATGGCTGCCCTCATCATTTCTAACAATAACCTCTTCATAACATGTAGTTATTTCCATGGATGGTGCTGGAGTGCTAACTTATAGATTTATTCACCAGGTTGAGTAAAAGTTGATCAATATACAGCAAATAATGACACCCAATTCTACCAAGGTCATAAGACATCAGATTTATCGGAGTATGAAATCTGGATGTGCTTCATTGCATCTCCACACTAACCACCTTTCTATGACCCACAATGCAACTCTTCCCCTTTTTGTATTTCCCGTCTTTACCCGCCTATGCTTCCTGTTTGTATTTGCCACAAAATCCGACCTTGAGCTGCCTCATGTGTCTGGACATACTTTTCTTCTGCACCAGTGGCTCATCTTAATTTGATGAGATTACAGAAACTGAGTAGGATGCAGTGGGAGTTACTCCACACTGTTATATACACTCCTCTAACCTGTTTTCATTCTTATTTTTTCCGGAACATAGTGATTCAATGCAGAACCAACTGCATGCAAGTGTATAAAAAGTGCTGAAATTTTCAAATTTGGATTGGTGGAGTTTTCTTCTGAGATAGTATCTCCACTTTCGCTTTACACTGGTGGAACACAATTTTGTAGGTCAATAGTAATCAAATCACAAACAAGCAAATGAAGCCTTCAAAATAGCTATTTATTTTAGTTAACTTATTTATGCATGATTTTTTTTATGAATTTAGGTTGAACTACCAGGAATTATAACATTGAAGCCATGATACAATAGGTGATAGGATAGGTAATTTTGTACACATAAAGACGTGGTACAAGTGTGAAATTTCAATACCAATTCTAATACCAAACATAGCTGACCCAATACATCCATTTTATCTCTTTTATCTTTTGAACCATCAATTCATAAGTTCAAAAACTCTTCAAAAAGGCTTTTCCTCTGATGGTAATAGTCTCTATAATTGACTGCCCCTTGATATTGGTATATCCACTCTCTCTTTAACATATTTCAAGAAAAGACTTAAAGCCTATTTATTTGACAGTATTTTTAGACCCTAAAGTTTCCTTAATTCCTTTGCAAATCTAGTTTTACAATACATGTACAGCGAAAGACTAAATCAATTTTGATTTTTATGCGACATGCTTGTATCCACAATTTTGATTGGTCAAGAGGCAAAAACATTCAGCTTAAAACTCTGTAGAAAGTCTGCTAATTATCACCCACATAAAAGTGTCATTTAAAAGTAAATTTAAACATAACTTGACACTTATTGTGCTAGAAGAGTTTTGCCTTTGTGGCAATAAACAGCCAATAAGACTCTAATTCGGCATAATGTCGACCCAGTGATGGATTATTACCATAATAATGATTCTGTCTCTTTGCCATATGATCTGCTAGTGTAGATATTGAATGAAATAAAAGTATGCTGAGATTAGATTACAACTATCTGCACAATTACAGAATTGTACACAATGTAGAACAGTGAAATTTGTGTTGTGACATGTTGAATTTTCATTTTGGAATATTCAATATAATTGTATTGTGTGACTATTTTGTGATATTGTTATTTTCATATATAAATTTTTTGTAATTTAAACTTTACACATTTCTCTGTGACACCTTTCCAACTACAGTTTTGCATTAAAAGGCTGCAAATCTGAAATATAACCAGCTACAAATAAATAGCAGTTCCTTTCAAGAATATCAAACGCCATCCAAGAAAGTCAAAAATAAAACCACTGTAGTAAATCATGCAGTCAAATTGCTTCCTTGATTAAGTTGCCTTCAGAGGAAAAAGCTATCTGTGACCAGGAGTGTCCCAGGTACATTTCCATTGAGAAAATCTTTCTCTGAGTCACTTTTCCCTCTTGACTCATGATGGATAGCCACAAGCCACAGTAAGTAGAGCCACATACACTGTACAGTAAAACAAATCCCCAGATATATGGCCTTCAAATGGGCCATTGAGTGTCAGTAGCAATTCTTTCCTGAATGTTACAGTTATTTTCTAATATAACCTAAGACACTTATAGAATTTAGTGACATATTTCTGGTGAAAAAAATAATATAAGAAGTTATGTTGTACTAGGTGTTTCTTCATTTGTTTGTCTCTTTGCCCATTCCTTCTGTTATCAGGAAAATTGTCACATGTTGCGAATCTCTCAATAAATGTTGATAGAAATCTGAGAATATATTTGGGGATTTTCTGGCACTACTTTTTTTTATTTTTAAAGCAAATTACTCCTATTAGTGAGTGTAACATGGTGTGTGTGTGTGCTAGTCTTATGTTAGGCTAGCCTTGGCTTTTCTTCATAAGTTTTTCAACAATGGCTGTCACCTTGCGTCACACTCTTGATATACTTTTGTCACTGAATAATAATGCAAACAATATAAATTTAACACTCCAGAAGAATTTTACCAAAAAAATCTTCAGTGATCTTTTATTTCTGACTGGTCGCAGCTGTTTTCCCTGGATTTTTGCATCAACATTTATATAAGAAACCCTAGTTGTGATCAAACAAAGTGTTAGGCCAGTCTGTTAAGTGTGATGTGTGCTTGTTCATGGGGCAGTTGACTCCTCTGTCACACTCCACTGTATTAACATTTGTCCACAGAATATCACACAATATTTATTTGCAAAATGAAAACATCCAAAACTATTGGGAAGACATCCAAATCAAATTGAAGAACAAGTCATGATTTCTTTGAAAGAAAGAGCATTAAAACAGTGCACAGCAAATGTAATTGTAGTTTTGACTTCAAATTGTAAGTTAGTATTGGATCATTGTTCCATTGTGAGTATCATATTTTCATAGCAGATATGAGTTATTTACAGTCATAGATATGCAGTTATACTTCAGCAGTTGCATATATCAATATACTTGTGGGGAAAAAATATCCATAATCTGTTTAAATCTCACAAAAATAATACGCATAAGGTCAACCTCAAAGAGAAGACAATTTCCATGTCTCCCAATGGACACAAATGTACATCAGTCATGGATATTACCAGTGGAAATAAAGTTGAAACCTAGCAAATTGAATCATTGCCCAAAAGAATTCTACAACTATATTTACTGAGTATTGTTGGTTTGACAGATTTCAGTTGATTCATACCATTTGAAGAGATATATCATCTATCTTAAAGGTTATTGTAATTTTTATTGTATAATCTGTGATTTATGTTTTTTTTGCTGACTTATGTTATTGTATCAACATGTCAGTAGAATCTTCATTAATCATATTGAATAGAATAATCTATTCACTATAAAGACATGCAGATGTTAACAACTGTAAAAATATAATACTAAAATTAAAATCAATCATAAACATTATGACCAGTCCCACAACTTAGATGTCACTTTGCAAAGTTAAATAAAAGTGCTGTCAAAGAATTTACAAACGGACAATACCTTACAAACATTTTCAAGCTACAAAAATGTGTGTAATGAGTAAACTGCTGTTATTAAATCAATTAAAATCATCATAAGATCTGAGGTCAAAATGGGAAAGCTATACATTTTAAGAACATGCTTAAAATGTTTTAAGTTTCCAAATACACAGAAAATGGTGATAAATATCTCATTAAACTCATAACATAAGTAAGGTTGTTACTTAATATTTATTTTTGGACTATAGCAAAAATCACGAGCATTAAGTAGAGTACAAAACCTCCACCACAGACTGAGACATTGGAGAAGCTACTTCACTTAAATAGGTATGTGCATGTGACACTTGTCCTAAGAAGTTTACACTGGCTACCTGTTGAATATTGCTCCATTTTCAAAACAGCTAAACTGGTGTGTAATACATTCACACAGGTTACCCTAAATATCTTGGCCCATACTTATCTTGGTATACCAGTTCCTATAACACCAGACATAGTAGGCCTGACAGATTAATTCTACAGGGTCCTACTTTTTCTCCTTCCATACACAGATCAAAAAACATTTCAGCAATAGTTTTGCTTATGATGCACTTACCATATGGAATGATTTGGCCTATGACATCAGATCTGTTGCCTCTCTTACATCCTTCAGATCATCCTACCTGTTATTCAGAGATATCATAATTTGTATTATGACATCAGATCTGCTACCTCTTTTACATCCTTCAGATCATCCTACCTGTTATTCAGAGATGTGAGAATTTGTCTTATGACATCAGATCTGCTGCCTCTTTTACATCCTTCAGATCATCCTACCTGTTATTCAGAGATGTGAGAATTTGTCTTATGACATCAGATCTGCTGCCTCTTTTACATCCTTCAGATCATCCTACCTGTTATTCAGAGATGTGAGAATTTATCTTATGACATCAGATCTGCTGCCTCTCTTACATCCTTCAGATCATCCTACCTTTTATTCAGAGATGTGAGAATTTGTCTTCTGACATCAGATCTGCTGCCTCTCTTACATCCTTCAGATCATCCTACCTTTTATTCAGAGATATGAGAATTTGTCTTATGGTATCAGATCTACTACCTCTCTAACATAGTTCACTTCAAAATCCTACCTACCTGGATCGGCAGGAACACCAAACCATGGCTTTTTAAATTATTCTATGTCTTTAAAATTATTCTATGTCTTTTAAAATTATTCTATGTGAATTATCTACTCTAATCTTCCTGAGCACACTTTAAAAAAAATTTAATCTCACTGAGCAAGTCCAGATACTTAGAAATCATTCAGAATTAAAATCACCTATCACCTTTCATGTCACACCAATGCATTTCCTTTAAGCTTGATTGCATTTAACAATAACTATTGTACCTGGGCTTAGTGGGCTTAATTGAAATCACCCTACCCCCTTAATGCATTCAAGGCTTTATGTTAGACAAAGCTTAAATAAACTGTTAGTTTTTCAATGATACCAAAAACAGGGAAGCCCCACCCCAAGGACTTACGTTAATCTCAAAGTATAACAAAAGCTTATTTGTAGAACCAATTATTTGTGTGTCAACTTATAAAACGTTTTTTATAAAATCAGGTACTTTTTGTCCTATGCCTGGTACTTTTTGTCCAAATACTTTTTGTCTGTGTGCAGTTCTTTTTGTCCAGGTACTTTTTGTCCTACAATTATTCACCTTAGATTTTCTTTTCCATGGTGTTTCTGTGGCTGCAGTCCCCTTGATGCCCTCCGATATCTGATATCTCTGGATTATGTATATGTTAGGCCTTAGAATCTGCAGTTTGCCGAGATTAAGCACTATAAAAGTTAGATTAGTATTAGAATTGTCCTTACTGAGCAAATTGATGTCCCCTTTTTGTTCAGAAATTCAGTGGTTTATTCAATTAATGAAACCGATGTCTGAGACATCTACAAAGTTACACAAAAATCCAATGTTTCTTCAATAATAGAACATTGTGATGTTTAATTCTGGTTTAGTAGATTTGGGACTGTTAATTTGGAAAGGTTTTCCTCCAGAACACTCAAAAAGTGCAAACTTCCACTGAGCTTTATTATTTTTTTGCAAAAAAATCACATAAAACATTTTATCTCAACATTTACATTTAGATAATACAGAGGGGCGAGAATGAATAAACAAACAAAATCTCAGTGATTATGAACCAAGAACAGTTATACTGTACACTCTTTGCTCTATTTTGGCTCAAGGAACTATAAAAACTATAATTTGAGTACAAATTCCAGACGGTAGGTTAAATTTCATGGGAAAGACCCAGTAAGGACCTAACACAAAAATATTCAGCTAAACATTTTTTACAGGGGTTTCAATTAAATCTAGTTCGTGGTTTTTATACTTCCTTGCAGCCAGCAAACCTTCATGACCAAAGCCATTCAGTAAAACTACAAGAAAATTGCTGTCAAGGCCAATATTATAACTGGCATAGTCCATCCATCATAATGTGTGTGGTAAATGTATGTATCTTGACTTTTTCCCTTAATTTCTCTGTTCCAGGAAATCCACCCATTTGACCAGTATGTTTCATTTTCCTATCCTGTGGTTTGTGGTAAAATCTTTGAAGTTGTGAATAACAAGAAGGGACTACTTAAAACATGAAACCAGAAACCAAAATTAAGTACTTCATGTATAAAATCATGAACAAAAGCGTGACTATCAGTCACTGATTTGACTCAGAGATGTTTTTCATAAAAAAAAAATATAGAGACATGTAAAATACACAGACAGGAAAAGGTCTAACTTTCATTGTCTGATTTGATAGAAACAACCACAAGTTAAATAAGTAGCACTTTGAGTCCTGACCACTAAAAAACTTACCGATATCCATAACATACACTGTCAAAATAGACCACTGTTACAGTATTGGTAATCACATATCAAAACCAGTACAATTTTCACACATTACATTTAAATATATTAGTAGGTGTTTTTATTGGAGTTTTATTGCAGCTGCCAAACTGGAGCTATTTTAAAAGTTTTTAATGGATCATACACTAGGATGTAAACATGAATTATCTTGTTCTGATGAGTCAGCACTTATGGTCACTTTAAATATTTTTTTATGTCTAATAACCTTTTTCTAAAATAACTTTCAGGTAGGGAAAAAATATCAAAGCTGTTATGACAGATGTTTTTGACTATGGTATGTGTAAAACCAACATGACCTTGTATACAGAGTAGCCTAGCCCGAACATTCAGTCAAAACTGGACTAAAGACTCAAATTCCTGACTCTTTTAAGAATGCATGATCAAACAAAAAAGAAATATAAGGAAATGTTTGAAGCATATTTTAGCTATCAAGAAATAACTTTCCTCCAGAAAATCAATCATTTGACTGCAATGCCTTTGTCACTGGGTGAATGTGAGAGTTCCTCCTGCTTTCAAAGTACTTGGCTTCACAAATATACATTTGCTTCCTTTTCCAAAAGTCTGGCATTTGAATCTCTTTAACCATGTTGTGCAGAACCCAGTGTTAGCAATCAAAGGTCTCATCCCGATCATCTCTTGGATACAAAAAAAATATCACAGATCCGGATTTTCCCATTTACTTATTATTGAGCTGCTTGTAGAAATCATATGTGACTAAGTTGAGGTCTGCACTCTCAAAGTGCTTTTGCTGCATATTTTATCACACAAGAAGGTTTTATACATTATTTTAGTATCAACTGTTGCTAGCTTTAGCATAAAATATGGTTAAACTGTATATAAAAAAGTATAATACAAAATATTAGCCATAGTGGCCTTTTTGCTTATAAATAGACTTTTCCTATACCTACATTCCACTTTGGTTTACATTTGGCAAATCATTATTTGCCATAAAGTTTCAGCTGACACAACTTACAGAAACTTCTGGCTATCTATGCAAATATGAGCCTAAGATGTTAAATGGATGCAAAAACCTAAATTTAACCTCTGTCTATCCAGCCTGCGTCTTGACCAGGTTACTAGAGAATGGAGGCATTCCACTCATCCATCTTGCATGTCAGGACCAATGTAAACCTCTGTGAGAAAGGTGGGTGGTCAGTGATTACAGTGCTGACAGCCTGGACTTTCTCAATGAGTTTTTAATGTCCACACAACAAGATAACTGCACATGGGTTAGTCATGCAGAACTGACCACAGTAAAGGATTTTCCAACAATAAACTGGCACCATGTGAAGTACCATGTAATTACACAGAGCTACTGTACAAAAGTAGGATCACTGACGACAGAGATGTTACAACATCAGCAGTGTGTGTCTGATTATTCAAAATAATAAAATTTGGTCCATGTGCATTGTTATATTGCTTTTATGATGTTGAAAACTATGAGATTAGCCACATTTTCAACATTGAGAACAAATCGAGTTGAGTTCATCTGTATATTAAATGACAAAACGGTTTCCAAGGGTTTAATTATTTATTCCGGTTAAGCTGCAGTTTTCTCATTTCTCAATTGGTTACCAATACCTTCTTAATATAACCAGATGAAGATTTTGATGCCAAACATGGTTATATACATTCAGAAATACAATTAGATATACCTTTCTATTATGTGTCAAATTGTTTACTTCTAACCACCAATGTTATCCATAGATTATTATTTACCTGCATGATATATTTACTCTTTCCAGTTTACAGAAATGCTAGTTATTGCTGTAACATTTAAAAAAATCAAAGCCATGGCTTAACAAAGAACATCAATAAAAATGCTTGGCAAGATAGCTTTCATTTGTAATCTACATGTTTTTATGCATGTTATTTCCCTTACAGATCTCTTTTGCTGATAAACTTCCATTTCCTGGAAGAGACCAGTATTGGAAACTCAAATTACAGTACAAAAACATGTGACACAGTTACACAAAATATTGACAACATAATTACAAAGGTTATCCACTCCAAAATAGCTTATGAGTCTCATTGAAAGTTTCTTGTACATTGTATCTCTATTTGCATAAATATCTTTCAAACTTTGACAACTGATTTATATTGTATTTGATGATAGATTTAATCTATCAATTAAATTCTAAACTAAATCTGTGCATGTTTTAACTTTATCAAGAGTATGTAATAACAAGGTTATGTGAAAACTAAATAAATGTAGTTATTATTCTCAAAGATAATGCTAATCAGAAAAAAAATCAAAATGAAATCAATTACAAATCATCCAATATAAAAGGTTATATGATTCAGTCAACAGTACCTTTTGTTATTAACCTACAGTGATAAGCTCCTCTGAGTTTATGAATATTGACATGAAAAGTAGATTATTAAATTGCAATCAACCCAAGAGGGATATATTACATAAATAAGTCCTAACATTTCTTTGCAATCTGAAGAACATTCAATGTTAAACCTCTTCAATAGAGTTGTGGATGGGATTATCTCTCCTAACAACTTTCAGTCCACAAAACTTAACATTTTTCAACAGACATACATCATTGCACTATATAAACTATCCATAACTTAGCTTTGCATAATTCATGTAATTTCTTCACTGATCATTTGTTGAATATCACTGACCTAAGCTTTCTGTAACTTTTGTCAAAAGAAGTCACAATGTTCAGAAAAGAGCAGAATAATAATACATTTTCAGATGACTTATATTCAGAGCTCAAGGTATTTACGTTATATATATTTATGTAAATTAACATACTTATATATCTGTAAGCATCCGTCACTGTATACATGGCTTGAAAAGAAAAGAATTGATGAGTAATGAATTTGAACGTAGTAATGATGAATTTTGGGTTTGCTATTAATTTTTCCAAGATGCCAACAGATTCATTGTCATCAGTCGTCAATAGTTGATATATAATACACTGGTACATGTATTTTGTTTATGGTACTTATGGATAAAATAATTCCATGTTCACAGAATTGGAACTTTGTGATACAATTATGAAATTTACTTTTACATGCAACAAGAAATATAATTTAAAATTTTCATATTTTCTTACAGGAGTTTGAAGAGCAGAACTGGTTCACTCCTATCACTGATGATTCTAGTATGGCCTCAAACATGGTCAGTAGTTCTCCAGTGATGAACTCCTCTCTTACTCAGAGTCCCACCAACTTCTCACTGCAGTGCAGGACTTTTAGAGTTGTGGCCCCAATCAGCCCAAATAGTGACAGTAACATCAGTGCAACTTCTATGTCCTCATGCATGTATGGCAGGGACCAAAGTGATCCACAGAAACAGTACAGACCAGCTTCATCAACAAGAGTGTCATCCAGCGCATCATCTATCACATCTGCTTTCACTATCTCTTCTCAAGCTATTCCATCTAGTATACCTTACACCGGACAATATGGCTTCCAGATGGCCTTTGAAGTCCAACCAAAAGACACCAAAGCCACCACCTGGACATACTCTCAGGCTTTGAGGAAACTTTATGTCAGAATGGCTTGTGCCTGTCCCATTAAGTTCAAAACAGCCACAACACCTCCAGAAGGCTCTGTTATTCGAGCAACACCAGTCTACATCAAACCAGAACATGTGCAGGAAGTGGTTCAAAGATGTCCCAACCATTCCTCAGCCAAAGAACTGAATGAGCTTCATCCAGCACCATCACACTTGGTGAGGTGTGATCACAGTGCTGCCAGATATTCTGAAGACCAAAGAACAGGCAGGAAGAGTGTGGTGGTTCCTCATGAGAAGCCACAGGCAGGTTCAGACTGGGTCACCAACCTCTACCAGTTCATGTGCTTCTCTAGCTGTGTGGGAGGATTAAACCGGAGGCCAGTGCAGCTTGTGTTCACCCTAGAACACCAAGGTGTGGTGCTAGGCAGGCAGTCAGTGGAAGTCCGTATCTGTGCCTGTCCTGGGAGAGACAGAAAAGGGGAGGAAAACACAATGTTTCCAACACCAAAACCTGTGAAGAGATCACATCCTGGTGATGGAGGAATAGGTGAAGGTCAAAGGGTGAAAAAGGTCAAAGTGAATGGCAAAGACTGTGAAGAGTTTACACTGGTGGTGAGAGGCAGAGAAAACTATGAGATGCTGTGCAGGTTGAGAGACTCATTAGAACTAGCTTCTTTGTTACCACAGGGAAGTTTGCAGCAGTTACAGTCATCACTCAATAACAATCACAATGGACATGCTAATGTTTTGAAGAAAGAGTGTAATTAAATAGTGCTGGTGTGCATTTTTGTGTATCTAAAGTTTGTATCATTCGTAAATAAACATTAACAACAAAAAACTGTCAGCTCTAATTTCGATCTCAACTTCATCCTTTCAAAATACAAATTATCCCGAACCTTCTCCTTTTGACGTGATTTTCGGATGTATTAAATTTTACATTATGTAATAATCTGCCATACTCAAAAGATAAATATATCCCACTCGAAAAAGACAGGAGCTCATGTTGTCACATATTACCTCTTTATACCAGCTAAGAAGCTTAAGAAATTATTTAATTTTGCTAGAGATGTAATAATGATATCTTTCTAAAAATGTAGGTTTTAAATACCATAAGTCATACTCCATTTTTCTGAAAGGTACAGCTCTAGCATCATGAGGCCATATGTATTTGCTTATTTTTGGATCTTAGAACTAACATTTCACTAAATTATTTAATAGGTTAAATTGGTTAAAAAAGCCTTACTTAGCAGATGCCTTGACTATTGTAATGGTCTTTATAGGAATCCTACCATGTCAAATCTCTATACATTGCAGTGAATACAAAACAGACAAGATATAATATTATTTCCAAGCTAAAATTGCACTCACATTGTATCCCTAAGAAGCTTTCACTGGTTACCTTTTGATGAACATCAACAAATCAGCCAGTTCAGTACATGAGTTGTTTCACTGACCTGACCTATTCCAGACAAAATTTTTTTAAAAAGGGAAGTTTGTTATCAGATATCTACTTAAAGGGTTTTTGGCTGTATAATGAATAATAAATGACTTCTGAGTCTATAGGTTGTCCATATTTAACATATACCTCTTTCTCTGAAGTTATATATGTTATGTACAAGTTGAGATTTGGTACAAGTTGCAACTTGTACTGATTTCTTGTACAAGATGCAACTTGTACAAACAGCTTGTACAAATTGCAACTTGTACAAGCTCCACAATTTATCAAATGAACAATGTATTTTAACGAATTTATACTTAAAAACTCATAAAATGAACATATTTATACTACTTAGATGAGAGACCTGAAACTGTTGAACTGTATTTTTTTATTAATTTTGTTGCAAATTCACTGCAGTTTTAATTTCCATAAATGCTGGATTCACAATAGCCTAGCTGAAGCCTGTATCTGACTTCAGACTTTGATGGTAGTGGTGTGGTGGTGGTGGTAACCTTATAATTTCTAATAATGTTTTCTGGCAAGAATTATCCCCAATTTATTTATTCTGTGACAAAGGGACAAATAAAATTGATTCTTCTATTATGACAAAACTGTATGTACATTTTAAGACTATGCAATCGATGTGATCAGCCAGAGTTTTATTATTGCAAGATTTACATCATTTCTAACTATACATGTAGTCACTTGTCCTTTTTATTCTTTCACTTAACTACTGATGATCAATGATGAGGTAAATCACAGAATATCTCTGAAACAGTATCTAAATTTTAAGATAATACATTAAATGTCACTGGTTAGGAAAGGCATGTGTCAATTACAATTATGCAATGTACTTTCATCTCTCCTTTGAAATTTCCCTTACCCAATTATATTCCTAGCTTGTTGCTTTAGGTAAGTCACAAAATATCCCTACAAGAAGCCACACCAACACAGTTAATTGCATTAGATGATTTCTATTTCTTATTTAACTTTCATCATTGAAGTCTGATTATTATTATTAAAACTTTTCTGCTTGAAGATTCCAGTCCACAGTACCATAACTTGGATGAGTAGGAATTAAGTCTAACAAGCATCAATACGCCACATCTCACCTTCATGCTGAATTTAGTAACAAGCACAAAAGCTTTAATTTTTTCTGCATGATGAACAATGTAAAAAACCTTTACTGTTGAGTGATAAACTACCAACCTGATGAATTAATATTAATATATTGACAACATTTTTTTGTATTTAGGTGTTACAGTCCAAAATTTTCTAGGTTTTATGTGAACTCAGTGTTAATATTTATGGAGAAATTATATATATGTGATACTCTAAACATTAATTTGGATATTTATATACATAAAATATTCTCTAACATTAATTTGGATATTTATATGCATATAACAAGATATATTTTCAATAAAATTGTTAATTTAACCAACATGCAACTTGTACAAACTGCTTGCTTCTGTTTTACATCTTTTACATGTACTTTCTTCATATACACCTAGTTTAGAAAGATATTGCCTAGTTCCAAGGATTCTGTATAAAATTTTCATTTAGAACCATTTCAGCTCCTTGCTTGATATGGAATTAAATAGCATTTTAAAAGTTATTCGCCATGTTTCCTTGTCCAAAGACATAGCTAGTTCTATGTTCCACTTAATCTTCATTTTATGGTCATTACAGTTAGTTTTATAATAGCGTGATGCACCTTTTTACAAGTATTAATAAGGTGTATGTTTATTGGCATCACTTGTCTTATGATTTCTAAGATTTTGCCTTCTTTATATTTGTTAATGTATTTCGTTACAACTGTTCTAGCTCTAATGTAACTAAGAGGTCGACATTGTCCATTAGATAAATTTTTTTAGTTTCTCAATAGCTGAAAAAGTACCCACAAGATCTAAAACATCTGAAACCATCATAAAACCTTTTTACAACAATTTGGGAAAGTACATAACTTCGGTTGACAATTTTGCATTATACCACAAGGGTCCTGAAAGAATGTGTTTATTAGTGGGTACAAGTTTTTCTTTATGTAATATATTCCAAGCTTTAAGAACATCTATCCAGAATTTATTGGTAATTTTTTTTTAATTTTTTAGTCCATAGATTTTGAATCCAGGGAAAAAAAGCTATCAAGAAGAAAGGCACACTGAAAAAAAGGAAAAATGCTCACAGAAAAGAAGGCACACACAGGCTTGGGAAAAGTGAAGTACACACCTACTTTTCAAAGTCTGTCAAATGTATTTCTCTCAATTCCTGCTCAACTACCAAATCCAGTAATTTTAATCTTTTAGGGGTTCTATGAAACTGACCAGCTAGTGTGTTAATGTGTAGATAAGCATGAAATGACCATGCTTTATCTGACATTTTACAGATACAGTTCAGAGGACAACAGTTCATACACTTATGCATGTTACTGCATGCTAATAGCTTCTCCATCATTTACACTTCAGCCAATTACTAGTCAGTGATGACACTTGGCTAAACTTTATTTTCTGTGTTTGTTTTTGCCATGAGATTTTCAACTTAAGATGTGTATATATTTGAGGCATTTTATGCCTATCAATGGTCTACTATCAGGTTCATGGAAACACACACTGATTGGATATTATGCAGGGATGATTATTGTATATAGTGACACAACCTAATCGTTGGCTACTCAATTAGTTGAGGAATTATCAAAATACATTGACATGATATTTATAAGAACCCAATAACACTGATGAAATATTTTTAACAAAATGACCTCTCTTTGTGTGAATTGACAAAAATGATCAGTTTGTGGATTGTTTTTACTGATCTGAAATTAGACAATGATCTATGGCTATGTGAATATACCATAAAAGGTAATGAAATTTGACCCATTTTCAAAATGAATTCATAGGTTCAGAATTCCATGCTTATTATCTGGCCAAATTTTATTTCCAGAACCTACATTATCTGTCTAGATATCTAACAAATTATTCTGCACCATTATTTTGCCTCACCACTCTTGAAAAATATTTTTAAAACTTTTCCTGTATATCTTGTGTGTATGACATAAGAATATGTGGGATTAGTACTTTGAGAAATTTTTCAGGTTTTCACTGTTGAACAAAAATATAAGAATACATCACTTTCAGGCCTTAACAAACTGAATATCGTAGCACTGCAAAAAATGTGTAATCTTTCTCTTCCAGACAGCCATTATTTCCAATCTATATTTTGTATACAAAATGAAACATTTCCCCCAGAAGAGCAGTGAATAGTTTCCAGAAGTAAAACCAGTTAACTTGAGTATTCATTTCTCGGCACTATACAATCTCACTCACTAAGCTTCCAGAGTTCAACTCCATAAAAATAAATTCCTTTGTTTTTATCACTGGTAAAGATAGTGATGATAAACAAATTGCTTTCAATTGTTGAGCAGATAGGAAGATCCCTCTAAAGACACACATTCAGCCCAACAAACAACCATACAAACAACATTCTAGTCATAGATAGTTGAGTGAGCAGTGATAATTAAGGTCCAAAAACATAGTCTGAGCAAAAGCTTAGTGAATCACTAAACAAACAGTACCAGTTTGAGTCTTAGTTAAAATCAAATTTTAATTAATAAAAAAAGAACTTTCAAGTAATAAAGAAAGGATATTTTAACTGTGTAACTGATGAAGGTAATCCAGCAAATATAATACAATTACTGGTTAAAATCCCAAAGTAATGTCAAAATATCTTCCTCAAACACAAACTTACCAAATTTACACCCCCCAATTTATGCCCCAACTGGATGTTTAGCAAGGATCCCAGCATTTTATTTTCCACTTCAAGACATAATTCTGAGGCCACGCTTTAACTCATAAATCATTTTCTGCCATCTCAATCAAATCTTCCATGCATGTTTCGCATGAACGCATCAGAAACTTATCAACCACCTGAAGGAAATTAAACTCCTAACCTTTATTCACTTAATATTGCTTCAACTATGAGTTATTACAGCATAAATCCAGATAGACCTCTCAATGTTATAATAACAGCTACACTTTTCTGTTTTGTTCTTTATCTGCATTTTTCAGACAAAGAATCCACCAAACTGACAGAACTTGAAAGAAATCCCCTAGCTTTTTGGTGGCAAAGTATCACTGCTAAGACGATTTTTTTAATGTGACCCAATTCATAATGAATTTACCAGAACTTTAGCAAAGCTATTAAATCAGAATAATTTAAGATTTGTAACACTATGATATTACAAAAAAAGAATGGAAGCTTACTATAAAATTTAAAATCCTATTCAAAAAGGCCTATTTTAACTTTTTGTATTCACATAATTATATTGTATTGTCACCAGAGTGTTTGTATTAATGCAGCTAAAAATATACCATTTAACAGTGCTATGGTGTTTTACCTAGTTTAGTTCGCCGTTTTTCAGTCTTTCAGTCTCACAGAGCTGAGGATTTGTAGAATTGATTTTTGGTGGCAAAGTATCACTGCTAAAAAGAAGTTTTTAAATGTGGTCCAGTTCAAAATTTGTTTACTGGAAGTTGTAGCAATGCTATTAAATTAGAATAATTTAAGAGTGATAAAGTTAACACCAAAAAAAACAGTCTTATATTTAAAGCAATTATCTCATTAATAAAATTTCACTTCATATAATCCATCATAAAAAAAAAAAATTAAGAACAAATCTGACCACATCGGAAGATTCCTAGCCCATGATTTCCTAGAAGTTGGTTTCATTGCAAACCTCTAGGACCAATAATAAGCGAGTTATAAGCACTTTTAGCTTTGGCTATCCTCGTTTGACCTTGAAGGAGGGATCCAAGGTCAAACTGGACAACATCGGAAGATTCCTAGCCCATGATTTTGTAAACGTTGGTTTCACATTACAAACCTTTAGGACTACTAATAAGCAAGTTATAAGCACTTTTAAGTTTGGCTATCCTCATTTGACCTTGCAGGAGGGGCCCAAGGTCAAATTGAACCACATCAGAAGATTCCTAGCCCATAATTTCCTGTATGTTGATTTCATATTGCAAACATCTAGGACCAATATTAAATGAGTTATAAGCACTTTTGCAATAGTTTTCAAGTCACAACTGATTTACTCAACAGTGAGAACGTCAAAGTAGCTATTACTCCACTATGCAATGATACAGGCCTGCAATTTTACTATGTTATAGCTAACCCAAAAGTAGTTGAATAACATATTTAAACAAAATTCTCTAAATGCAATAGTTTTCAAGTTACAAGTCAATTTTTTTTAGGTTTTTGACTCCCCAGAGCATAATTTTGACTCCTAGCCTTAAAATAGCTATTACTCGCTTGATTTTGACCTCAGGCCTACAAAGAAGATAGGGTGGTGAGACGCCATACCCACCATTTCATGCACTAAATATAAAATAAATCTGAAGGAAACTGTGCCCTACAGCTTGAACACAAGCAATAGTCAAAATTAGTCAATATTTTTTATGTTTTTGACTCCCCAGAGCATAATTTTGACTCCTGGGCTACGAGGGCATGGACGATAACTGTGCATGATCCATAGTATCCCTGCTTTTCGGGAATACAATAAGATAAAAAATATACTGCTAAAGCCACTGATAGGTCACACCTATTCATCTTAGGCACTGGAACAGACAAGTGAGATGCAGGATTTATTGGGAATATATTTGTAATAACTTTCATCAAAATGTGATCTTTCAAATAACTGGGATCTTTGAAATTTCTCAAACCTCAAATATTGGAGGTAAATTTTGAGCAAAGAGATCACATGTAATATTTATCTATGAAAATAACAAAAAAGTACCCTGCTATAGCATGTATTATAAGTGCATTTGAAAAGCAGCATCTTTTTGGCTTTAAGGTGACAGATACAACTGTAAACTTTTTTCTTATCATCTGCAATATTAAAGCCTTCCAATTCAAGATGCACAGATGCACTTCAGAAAAGCTCCATTTACAACATGTAAACTTATTTAAGTCAGAGTTACAAGCAATTCTTCTGAATGTTCAGAGTCAATGACTGATTTATTATTGAAGACTAATATGTTTATTTCTTTATCTGCAAAATATCAAATATGATGTTTTAGAAAACAACAGGGTCCCTATTCTATAACAATACTTGGATCATTTCTAACTAATGTGGGTGTTCCACCACACGACTAAGGCTCCCGATTAAGGGTTTTTGAGGGTCGGTTTGAAAAATTTCCTTAGTCCCAGGCGTCCTGTAAGGGTCGGTTGTGGTCGGTTGGGGCCGTGAGAAATATCAAACATTTACACCGTCCTATGTTGTCCCAGGCCGCCTGCGACCCTTATGCCCCTGTTCCACCAAAGGATTAAGCCCCGATCCTGTCTGGGACCCTTAATCGTGGACAGTCGGTGGAAAAAAAGCAAAAATGGGCGGGAATACTGAGACGGTATTGAAGTCTGGGATTAAGTACAGATCGGCCTCAGGAAGCCTCAGGACGCCTCAGGCAGCCCGAGACAGTCCCCGACTGGTCTGGGACTAAGAACCGACTAAGCCAGTTTTCTGGTCGGTTTCAACCACGATCCTGTCGTACACAGGCCTCCTGGGACTAAGCCCCGATTAAGTCCCGGCGTCCTCGGGCGTCCTCAGGCCTCCTCAGTCTTCCCCAGACCAGGATCGCCGATTCTTGTTTTGCAAAAGTTGCTGGATTTTCTGGGTATATAAATATATAAAATCTGCGATCTAATCACCATTGCTTTTCTAGGAACACAGCAGGATGCCACCTTTTAATGGAAGACAGATTCAACAACAACTTAGGGCTTTTTTGGTTTTTATTCAGTTACAAATAATCATGTATTTCCAATTTTTACGTCGACCACAGCAACCACCACCAGCACCACCAGCACCCATACAAAGACCTAGAAGAAGGCACAACATGTGGGTCAGGCCATGGCTACTGCAGAGAGAGGAGAGGGGGGCCTACCACAACATTATGGCTGATCTGTATGCCACAGACATTCCAGGATTCACCAACTAAATGAGGATGACCCCTGAATTTTTTGAAATGATAAAGACCAGACTGGAACCACATCTAGCCAGGCAGGCCACCAACTACAGAGCACCAATCAGTGTTGAGGAGAAGTTAGCCCTCACCATCAGATATCTGGCCACTGGAGAGTCATACACATCATTATCCTGTCAGTTCAGATTTAGAGTGATGAGGACCACCATTGAACTACCCCCAGAAACAGTCAGAAGTGGTATTCACCTGTGTGGTTCTGCACAACATACTGAGAAGCCAGTATCAAGGTCAACATGGTGGTCAGCAGGATGGGGAGGATGATTATGATGATGTGCCTGGTGATTGTGGATTGATTGGTGGTGCTGCTGGTGGAGGGCAAGACAGAAACCCTGCTAGAGAAGCCAAAAGACAGAGGGATTACCTCAAGGACTACTTCAATAATGAGGGAGCAGTGGCCTGACAAGATGGTAGAATATAAGTCCTGCTGCAGTAAACAGTCCTTTTCAGGACTAACAAACAGTCCTTTTCAGGACTAACAAACAGTCCTTTTCAGGACTACCAATTATTCCAAAAACAATTAATGAGCTATATGCTTGCTTCAGACAAACCCCATGCCAAACATAACTTGTACAGACGGACAAACAGACAAACCCCATGCCAAACATAACTTGTACAGATGGACAAACAGACAAACCCCATGCCAAACATAACTTGTACAGACGGACAAACAGACAAACCCCATGCCAAACCTAACTTGTACAGACGTACAAACAGACAAACCCCATGCCAAACATAACTTGTTCAGACGGACAAACAGACAAACCCCATGGCAAACATAAGTTACACAGACTGACAAACAGACAAACACAAGTTACCCACCCAACAAACAGACAAACCCAGTGCTAAACAAAAGCCAGACACAAAGCCACACATAATATCCTAAATGGAATTATTTTTTTATATATTTTGAAATCCCCATCCTAATTTCACCAAATTTTTTTTTTGGTTTGTAAAATTATTTGTAACAGAAATGTTTTCATGGAAATGTTAAATTTAAAATCTTCACTTCTATTCACAAATATATAGAAAATATAACCATGGAGCTAGCTTTCTTTTCAATAATGGGGGATTGTGTTTGCAAAATAGTTTGTCATTTATTTGGCATGGGTTCTGTTTACTTTTGGGTTTGTGTGTTTCTTGGTTGGTGGTTATTGGTATTGGGTTTGTTTTTAGTAGTTGGGTGTTGGGTTTGGTAGTGGGTTTGTTAATTGGGGGTTATGTTTGGTATTGGGTTTGTCTGTTTGTGGGTTGGTAAGTATGTGATAATGCCTTTTAACTCTAGGGAAGGTGTAGGTGTTGGACTTTTCAATTACAGATTTTAAACTATCCCATGGATTTTAATCTAAAAATGGGCTGATTAATGGCCATATGGGGAGTTTTTTTAAATTTTTTGATGTGGCCTTTTTTTGTTATGTGTGGTACCATGGGTTATTTATTTCATGTTTGGGGTGGTGTGGGTGTTGGACTTTAATTTTTTTTCTTGTGATAAGTATTTGTACTGAACTTTTTTGTTTTGGGAGGGGAATTGGAATAACTTGCAGCTGAATAATTGTTTTTGGAAGAATTGGTGGCCCTGAAAAGTGCCTGGCAGGTCAAAGACCCGCCCTAACTGGATGGCTACTGAGGAGGCTGCTGATGCTGTTGAGGCGGTGCTGAAGTGGTGATAGTAAAGAGCTGCTGCTGCGGTTGCTGCTGCTGAGGCTGCTCGATGATCTGTGTTGATGTCAGATCAGGTAGCTGGCTTAATATTCCACTCAGGTTGTGTCTGCTCCCTTCATCCTGTACAGTTAGGACAGATGTAGGGTTGCTGAAGCCAATGGGGCTTGGTGTATAGTACACAAAACTGCTGCCAGCTGCTGCTTGAGTGGAACTAGACACCTGTTGAGTGGTTGGTGGCAGTATCTGCCTGTCTGACTTCTGCTGCAGAAAACCTGAGATTAGTGTCCTCATCTGCTCAAAGTGTTCGAGAATCTTGGAGTCTGTTGTTGAAACGGGTGTAGATGTAATGACGGACTGACTCCTCTCCCTCAGGACACTGGACTCAAGGTGTTCTGTATCAGTAGTTGAGCCACGTGATTCGTCCTGCCTGCTGGTATTTGGACTGGCCTCAAAACCTGAACTTCTGTTGGCCCCCTTTCGTCGGATGTGGGTTTTAAGGAAACCCATCTGTTGGTAGACCCAGGACTGTCTCTTGGTCATCTCCCTCGGGGCTTGGCCAGATTGAAGCTTAGACAGCTTGCCATAACACGTTCGCTGGGACTCGAACCAACGTCTCACATCAAAGGGCTGGAGCTTGAGTTCTGCAGATATTTCTGCCCAGAGAGCCTCTCTTCTGGTCCTGTCGTGGAAACGTGGATGTTCCTTGTCATACAGTTCTGGGTGCTGCTTTACAAATTCCACAATGGAAATTTCCTGACTGTCAGTAAAAGTTGCACACACCCTGGCTCTCTTGGCTGAAGAATGGCATTCTATATCTTCTTCACACCTCTCTTCTTCTTCCACAGCTTCCTCAATAGCTGGACGTTCCTCAATCTCCTCCTCCTCTCTCCTCTCAATCACCTCCTCTGTAACTTCAACTCTTTCCTCTACTTCACTTTCCTTCTCCCTGTCATCCATCTTTTTCCTTCCTCTCTTCCCTCCTTTCTCTTTCCTCATAATCCAGTCGACAAAAAAATAAAAAAATAGTAAAATGTGTCTCCTAACTGTGAAATTTGCCTTAAGCTCAAGTATAATATATATAAAATAAAAAAATAGCATCAGAGATGCCCGTACCCCACAGCCTAGAGAAATATTTTCAACACCATGAGATACAGAAATACTGTACCAGTACAAAGTTCAGGATACTTTCAGACCACTGTCAGTTATATATAAAGTTCCAAACAATGTTTAAATGGAGAAAATAATGTTTAAAAGAAAGATAATGCATGTAAAGATGAAGTATTAAAACAAGATAATTCAATAACAAGATGACAGCATTTATCAGTAAATTAAAATTCAACACTCTTTATCTACATCTGCATGGCCAAATTATGGTTTAGATGTTTTGAATATTACCATGCATACAGAAGTGGTAATACATTTAATGAATACTTATGTGTGGTGTTGGAGCAAAATCTGTGGCTCACTTGATGAAATTCTATCTCTTACAATGGGAAGTTATGAAAGTAAAATTCTTAATAAATTCTAATATGAATTAACAGTGCTTAATCTGCATCAAAAAACAGACCCAAAGGTGCAACAAGATTTTAAAAAGTCAAGGTCACTACGACAAGGTCAAAGGTCAAATTAAGGTGACACCATGATAATACACACCTATAGCCCCTAACCAATGTCCCTACCAAGTATCAATTTCCTACACCTTACGGTTTCTGAGATATAGCCCAGACAAGATTTTATAGGTCAAGGTCACTATGGCAAGGTCAAAGGTCAAATCAAGGTCAGACCATGATGCTGCACACCTACACCCCCTAACCAATGTCTACCAAATATCAACTTCCTACACCTTACAGTTTCCGAGATATAGCCCGGACAAAATTTTATAGGTCACTACAGCAAGGTCAAAGGTCAAATCAAGGTCAGATCATGACGTTGCACAACTACACCCCCTAACTAATGTCTCTACCAAGTATCAACTTCCTACACCTTACGGGTTCCGAGATATAGCCCGGACAAGGTTTTATAGGTCAAGGTCACTATGGCAAGGTCAAAGGTCAAATCAAGGTCACACCATGACGTTGCACACCTACACCCCCTAACCAATATCCCTACCAAGTATCAACTTCCTACACCTTACGGTTTCTGAGATATAGCCCGGACAAGATTTTATAGGTCAAGGTCACTACGGCAAGGTTAAAGGTCAAATCAAGGTCAGACCATGACGTTGCACACCTACACCCTCTAACCAATATCCCTACCAAGTATTAACTTCCTACACCTTACAGTTTCCGAGATATAGCCCGGACAAGATTTTATAGGTCAAGGTCACTACGGCAAGGTCAAAGGTCAACTCAAGGTCAGACCATGACGTTGCACACCTACCCCCCCAACCAATGTCCCGACCAAGTATCAACTTCCTACACCTTACGGTTTCTGAGATATAGCCTGGACAAGATTTTCAAACTCAAGGTCACTACGGCCAGGTCAAAGGTCAAATCAAGGTCAGACCATGACGTTGCACACCTACACCCCCTAACCAATGTCCCTACCAAGTATCAACTTCCTACACCTTACAGTTTCCGAGATATAGCCCGGACAAGATTTTATAGGTCAAGGTCACTACGGCAAGGTCAAAGGTCAACTCAAGATCAGACCATGACGTTGCACACCTACCCCCCCTAACCAATGTCCCTACCAAGTATCAACTTCCTACAACTGACAGTTTCTGAGATATTGCCCGGACAAGATTTTCAAACTCAAGGTCACTACGGCAAGGTCAAAGGTCAAATCAAGGTCAGACCATGACGTTGCACACCTACACCCCCTAACCAATGTCCCTACCAAGTATCAACTTCCTACACCTTACGGTTTCTGAGATACAGCCCGGACAAACTTTTTCCCCCCGCCCGCCCGCCCGACAGGACGCCCGCCCGCCCATCCGGACACCATGGGTGAAAACAACAGCCCTTAAGGGGTGTGGGGTAATAAAAACTGAAAACCCCTACAAATCAGTGACACACGTCTCTCAGTAGCCAAACAGTCAGTAACAATGACAAAGTGTGTGCGGTCGCTTATATAGTCCCAGACCTCCTCATTGCCTCGTTTTAATTTCCGACGCGCGGAAAACAGTCGGTTCTTAATCGGTTGTTAGTCCCAGGCCTCCTGGGGCGTCCTCAGACCATCGCAGACTAAATTTGTGCTGTCTCAGGCGTCCTGAGGACGCCGGCTTGGATCAGTTAGGGTTGGTTACACCGCAGACGGTCTGAGGCTTCTGGGGACTAATGCAACCGACTAACTTTCAGACACATGAAATTCATACGCATCATATTTGAGTCTGGGATTAACAACCGGCCTCCTGGGACTAAGCTATGGAGGTCTGGGACTAAGGGTCGCAGGCGGCCTGGGACAACACACGACTGTGTAAATTTGGGTCTGAGGAGGCCTGAGGACGCCTGGGACTGGACATTTTGTTGAGGGCGGGAAATATGAATCAGTTTGGGTTGGGAGAAATATCAAACATGTTTGATTTTTCACACGGCCCAAACCGACCACAACCGACCCTTACAGAAGGTCTGGGACTAAGCAAATATGTCAAACCGACCCTCAAAAACCCTTAATCGGGAGCCTTAGTCATGTGGTGGAACACCCACATTAGTCCCCGACCCTTAGTGCCTTAGTCCCAGGCCTCCTGCGACCCTTAGTCCCATTGCAAAACAAGAATCGGCCATCTCTGTCTGGGGACGCCTCAGGAGGCCTGAGGACACCGGGACTTAGTCGTGGGTTAGTCGGGGCTTAGTCCCAGGAGGCCTGAGGCGTCCTGGGACCCAGTCGGTATGTCTACGACCAGTTCTTGGATCAAACTGACCAGAAAAATGGCTTAGTCGGTTCTTAGGCCACTTGGGGCCTCCTCAGGCTTCCTGAGGCCGATCTGTACTTAATCCCAGACTGTAATACCGATCCAGTTTTCCCGCCCATTTTATCTTTTTTTTCACCGACTGTCCACGATTAAGGGTCCCAGACAGGATCGGGGCTTAGTCCTTTGGTGGAACAGGGGCATTAGATTTCAAGTATTTCTTAGATTTCAAGTAAGAAATGATGAACCTGAACATTCTTAACTTTTGTTTTGTGAATATAAAGTGCAAGAAAAACTTAAGTGAAAAACCTTCCCTTACTTAGATTTAAGGTCACCTTATCTAAGTATTGTTGTAGAATATGGTGCCTGATTTACACAAATTTTAGTAAAAACTACACATGCATGGTCACAAATAAAGGCTTGCAGAAAATTTGACAGACCAATGACAATAATACTTATGAAAATGCTCTCAAAAACAAGAATAGCATGAAATGACATATTTTTTCTCAATATATCATAAAGAGAAATCCAGAACATAAATATGACTTTTGACAGAATTGGAAGCAGGCAGAAAACTGGCCATGCAGATAAACAAAAACTATTGGTTATTAGATGCTTCAGTGACAATAAAGTCACTAGTAATATTTTGAAGAAAACAAATCGTCCAAGGTTCTTTAACCAATAACCTGGTTACACTTTGTAGTGGTAATGCACTGGTGGTAATATTCAATATATATATAGTACTAATAAACCAAATGGCATATAAGAAAAAGAGTTAGGGGCTATGTTTTATGAAAGATCAAACATGAAAGATACAAAGGCAAAAAAGAGGTTGAAGAATAGGGAGGAAGTTATCTTCAATATTACAGCAGACAAACATCTGGAGAAAGACCTTTAGAAACCTGCCATCACTTCCTATGGCCATATTCCCCTGAATTCCATCCACAGCTGCTCTTTTAATGAGATTAGCTTGTTGTTATTACTTAGAAATGCATGTAATCTGCCTGGTAGATGCTCTATAGACTTATAGCTGCCATACACACCTACACATCCAGATTCTACTAACTTCCACGGATGGAAGACTCCATGGAATAGACAGCTTTAATCTAGACCATTCGTTTTTTGACTGTAAATATAAGTGAAGACTGAGCAAGCAGTTTGTAGTAGATCCTACAGTTTTGCATACTTGGTATTTGGCAGCATAACAGAATAAATATTTTGAGCAATAAAACAACAACTTACCAGAGTAATTAGATCTATCTACTGTATCAATGGTACAGGTAATGTTCTTGTTTGATTTCACTTGGATATCTATTAGTATGATGACTCAAAATTTCTGATCTGATTTAAATAAAATTTTCAAGATATGAGAACTATGCTCAGATAAAAATTTTTGATAAAAAATCTGAACATGACCCATTATTTGTTATCCTGGAAAATATGACCCTTTTATCAAAGGTAAAATGTACCTTGTGAGTAATGTTGGTATAAATGTTGGTATTTATGTATGTATATTAGTATATTTATTAAAATGGAAAAAAAGTTACAACAATGAGATAGGTTCATAATAATGTATTCTACACAACAATGTATAATGTTTTGAATTACAGCTTTGTCTTCTGTCAGTCCTTTTTTTTTGGTTATTCCACTTTACATTTAGTTTGAGTTATATGTTTAAAACCACCTGAATATATAAAATGACTACCAGAAATTGTCATATTAGACTGTCCATTTTGTTGAATTAACTGCAACATGCTTCATTCTCAATTGGGTCAACATCCAGCAGGAAAGTGTTTATCTGCGTCTGTATGTGTCAGATATATATTTTAAAATTACAATGGCTTAATTGAAAATTGTCATCAGTCTCTACACTATTGCTGTTGTTAAAGAGATGAAAACACACTGGTTTAACGTTTGGAGCATTTATTTAAAACTTTCACCATGTATTAATTAGCATACACCTAAGGTGACCCTAACTTAAACCAGATTTCCTTAAGCATTTTTAATTCAAGATAAGGTGACCCTAAGTGAATGTGGACTATGTTAGTACTACTTCTATGCTACGATCTATTTACAAGAGGTGAGTATATACTGGTAAGCTGCCAAACGTCAAACGTAGGGGTGTGTAGGCTAGTTGAGAAAGTTCTTGAAAGTGTGAGCTACTGAGCTGGCAGCCACTGGGGTCTTAATGAGGTATTTCCATATGGCATCTGACTTCCAGCCTCCATGCGTTTTGATGTGATTAAGGTCAATGTTGTGGTCAAAAGCCCAACAGGCCCCAGAACGTCTGAATGAGTGGTATCCGAATTCATTGGGGCGGAGGCCAATTTTTAACACAGCCTTTCTAAGCACCAACCTTACTTTACTAGCTGTCAGGACTTGGGTGGATCCCTGGTTAGTGATTGTAAAAAGTGGAAGGTCCCTGTGTGATTGGCGGTTTGAAACAATGGCCTTAAGCGCAGTGACAGGGCAAATGAGCCTGTCTTTGAGGACTGGAAGTTGAACTACTTGTGAGTGCCCAGATGTCTGCATACTCTTGGTACATTTGGTCACCAGATGGGCCCCTGGGGCCCCCCATATGATGTCCCCATGTGTCGGATATCTGGAGGTGGAATAGGAAGCCCTTGAGGGGGGAACAAGTGAAGACAGACGGTAGAAACCGAAGAAGCCTAACAACATCACTGCTTTGTATATGCTCTCATTGGGGATGCCTTCTATTGCCATGACCAGTTGTCGTAGCTTGTTCACAGTGAAGATTCCCTTTATCCGAAATGACAGGGGCGCATTATGAGAAACTGAGCGGATTGCTAGCTTTAGCCTTCTGTTTTCGAGTACACTGCTGTCCAAGTTGTATATTAGGAAGAAGTGCTTCAACACAGTCATGTAGTTGTTGAGGGTTTCGGCTCGGAGCTCGTGCCTGGCCAAGAATTCGACAAAGCGCGAGACTGCGGAGAATGAATCCACTGGGCCGGGGTTCACACTCACCAGGAATGCTAGGTATAGTCTGAATTTGCTTGTGTACGCTTGAAGGGTTCTTGGTCTGAAGGCTTTGGCGACTCTTTGATTGAAGCCGGTTGACAGCGAGGACAGAATGCCACCACCTGAAATTAAATTGAAAAATTCGGTTGAAGGTCATCAATGCTTACATTATGCCAAGTACAAGATTTTAAATACTGAATGACAGGGGAATGACCATGCCTCATGCTGGGCCACCTTGACAAGATGTCTGCATATATGTTATCCTTGCCCCTGATGTGGGAAACTGTGACTATGATGTTGAATTGAGCTTTGATCAACCACAACGTACGAGCACAAGCGGCGAGGAAAGGGTCACGACTGCTGCCACTGTTAAGAACGCTGACGACGGCTGCGTTGTCACAGTGAACCTCCACTCTGCTGTTATCCCATTCATGAGCCCACAAACGAAACGCCACCATAACATTCAGCATCTCGAAGTGGACTATGGACAATTTCAGCCTGTAACAATGAGGTATTGCTTGAGAGTAGACGTGTTCGTTCGTGTACCCCACTATGCCTGTTAAACAAGCATCCACATACAGGTGGACAGGTTCTGAGGTTTTGCTATGTATTTTCGTGACTCCATTGAAGGTTGCCATAAACTCTCTAAACCAGTTAATGTCTTTGTGGAAATCTTCTTGTAAGGGGGTTCTACCTTTGGTAGGGGTATTTCTCAGGGTTTGCAGTATCCTGTTCACGAATAACCTGGCAGGACGCACGCATTAATGTAAATGAGGTGTCCCACTAGTTTCTGTAGGGATTTCCTGGTTGCATAAGTCCTGTTGGCCCAGTCTTCACACAGCTGTCGCACTTCCTCGATTTTCCCCTCTGGGATGGTAAGGGTGCCTGTTTTCACATCAATGTTGATTCCAAGACATGTGAGACTGTCTACTGGTTGTGACACCTTGTCGTGGTTGATGGGGAGTCCCAGGGACGTGATTAGATTATTTAAAGATAAGAAAGCACTGTTGGCACTGCTGGGAGGGCTCACCCCCACTATATCATCCAGATAGGCACATGTCCAATATCCGGATTCCTTCATGAGGTGGGAGATACTATCGGTCACCATCTGGCACGCCGAGGCACCTGTCTTTAGTCCGAAGGGCACGCTGACGTCCACATATTGCCTGCCCTGCCAGCTTAGGCCTAGCACTGAAAAATCCCGGGGGTCTGACCTGAGATTTCTGTAAGCCCTCTTGAGGTCGACTTTGTACAAGAGCGCGTTCTTGCCGGTAATGGAGATGGCCTCCACTATGGTATCTAGTGTGGGGTACTTCAACTTGCAGTTAACGTTGTCGAATGTATCATCTGGGATGGAACTGTTCACACTCGCCCCCTGAGGCCAGGAGAGGTCGACAATAAGTCTTCTGCTACCATCTGGTTTTGCTCGAGTCATCATGGGGGAAGTGTGAAGTTTGTCGAAGGGAAGCACGTCGAATGGGCCCGCCATTGCTTTAAATTGCTTTTCTGTTTGAAGGTATTGTTCTACCTGGGTGGGGAAGTTGAGGGCTGATGAGTGGTTGTTTACTTGGTCATTGTACTGAAACACGTCGTAGTCAAGAGATAAAGGAAATCCAAACTCTAGGTAATCTGTCACTCTGTTATATTTATAGTTTCGCAGAAGTGACCTCCATTGTTTGATGTTCAATTGTGAAACCACCTTGACTCTGGCCCCAGAGTAATTGGGGCGATTGTGTTCTTTTGCTTTCTTGTATGCTAATTGGACCCATTCTTTGAGGCTTGAATGTTCAATGGACGTGTCATTCATGTTATTTAGTGCTAAGAGGGGGAATTCGATCAACAACCCCCATTGTGAGTGGAGGCCACTGGTAACACCATGCTTGAGTTCACTTCTGTCGCCCTGGCCAAGGGTTATGTCATCTGAGGTTGCCCCCTTAATTGCTTGTAGGCTATAATTGCCAAAACTACCCTTATAAGGGCTGTTTTGCAAACTACCTGAAATCGACTCGTCCGAGCCATTGTGATTGTTAATTTGTATTAATGTTATCGAGCATGACCAGTGGGTGCCTGTGCTGTAGTTCCCGGGGTCTATTGAGGTGTCAGCCCCACTCTGGCATCTCAGTACGCTGCAGTCGCATTCGAAGGTCGAGTCCCCCTCATGAGGTATCTGTGGGAGGCTTGAAAGAACGTTCTCGTTTGTGTGAGTAATCACTGACACGTTGCTTGTGTACGAGCCATTAAAAGTTACATTAAAACTGTGTTTCTGTGTACCTGGTTCACCTGCCCTACTTCTCACTAAATCTATTTTACACCACTGGCATTCACATTGGCCAATGTGAGGATTTTTTGCGAATTCACTGTCAATTAAACACCATTTACATGCACATATTCCTAGGTGTTTTGCAAATAAAAGCTTATAATTGTTGATGTGAGGGCAGGCTACCTGGGAATTAAATATGCTGTTTTTCCACTTGTTGGCTTGCTAGTCGCTTTGCCCTGTTACATTTAACCTCGGGGTGGCCATAATGTCTTTTCACTGCTTTGAAGCAGGCGAAACAAGCATGTTTATATGTTATTTTCCCTTCTACATGGTCCTTTGCTTGACTACACATTTCCTCATTAAAACGTTTACAAATTTTCGTCTGTTCCTCACCTTGCCCATTTTGTGATTTGAGAGCTCGTTGAGTGAAGCGTTGCCTTATTCTGTCTATGGATGCCTGGTCCTCCCAGCGAGCATGGCCCCTCTCGATTTCTGTAAGGACTGCTGCGTGTGCACGTTTGGCTGTTGGCCAGTTGAGTTCTTGTGCATCTTGCATTATGTGACCTTGATACTCCAGCATGTGAGTCCTGGTTCGTGGATCGCTCTCCTCTAGGATGCAGCGAGCAAAACCTTGCACCCACTGGTACACGTTAATGTCCTCATATACAGGCATTTTGAAATTTTCGTTGACCGAGCAGAATTCATGAGGCCAGTGCACCATATGCCTTACCCTCTGGTCCCCCAAGCGATATCTCCCTGATTTAAACTTAGTGGACGTACCTGCTGTTTCCTCCCTACTGACGTTCTCGTATTGCCTCAGCCTCCTGTCGACTTCTGCTTGGACGCGGCTGTCTTCACGTAGGTAGTCCATTGAGGGTATCCCACCTAAGTTGTGCGAATCGCGAGAATGTCTAATGGACTTGTGTTCCCTTCGTTTGGGAGAGCTATGAGCAGAAGGGTATGTAAGCTCGGATAAGTCGTTGCCGCGTTTTTCCTGTTTATCCAGTCGTTTTTCTAGGTCCTGGAACCTATTCAGGACCGTATCCAGCTTTTCCATTACCTCAGATGTAGAGGGCAGTTTCTTCTTGGATGGCTGTTTGGTCGCGTTCGTTCCCGTCGCTTCTTGGCCAGAGGCGGATCCTGATGCAGCGTCCACTGTCCCCAGGTTAATGTGACTTGAGGTCGCCTCTGCTGTAGTCGCCTTACGTGTTCTGGTCGCCTTAAGCCGTGTGCAGGACACTCCCACTGGGGGTTTGTGTCTTTGCTTGCATTTGACACAGGCAACTCTCCCTCGCGTATTATATCCACTGGCCGACATATTTCCTTCCAAGAAACAACTGTCTGTGATTCAACAAAAAGCAGAAATATCCTTGCATAAGTTTGTGCCATAAACGTCTATTCCTCTAAGAAATTTCCCAAATAAAACTTTTTAACTGTTTACTCCCCCAGTTTAAAATTCAAAGTGATTAAAATGGCCTCCAAATGCCAGAGTGAGGCTGAGGTCGTATCTAAAGCTAAAATAGAAGAACTAAGGTCGTACAAAACTTGTCTCTCACTAGTTACAGACTGAGACTTGTTGCTACTCTCGATACTCAACAGCACAGTGACCTGAATTTTTAACTTCTAGAAATACCTTACATGACACAAGGTCATATCAAACCAATAAGAAGTTGGTTACAATATCATATCATGATCATGACCCCACAAGATGAATTGTAAAGCCTAGATTTTACACAGCTGTCTTAATCAGAAACTTGACCTTAAAATTGTTGGAAATCATTTAAAAGACAAAATATATTTTATTTGTTACTTAATGCAATAGGTAAAGGCCCTCAGATGCAGTAAAAAATGTAGAGAAAGTTAAAATACACAACTTTTTCTGTATTAAATTCATTTTATTAGGCCAAAAGGAACCTCTGGGTGGTCTGAACAAATGAGACCAACACTTAATTAAATACTGTAAAAATATTTAAATAAGCTTATATTTAAATTACTTTTTCATGTGAAAAACATATGAAGGATTAATTAGTCTTTCCTATTTTAATTGTTAATATAAAATAAGCTTTATTGTTTGTACAGAGAATGATGATCCATTAGCTATTTAAGTTGCATTTGAACTTCTTTATCTAAGTAAGCTTGTAATGACAGCGAGCCAAGCATTTGTTAGTATTACAGTAGCTGACCCTGTACTCAGTGTAAAACATGGATGCCTACATATGGACTTAATCCAACCTGCCAGGATAACCAATTAACAAGATTTACTCCCTTAATTCTTCAGCAGGAAATTCTCTCAGTTGATGCTCACAGGAAATGAAAGATTTAAGTGTTTTAAATAAAAAAACCAAACTCCTGGTTTTAATATACTTCCAGAGGATTTACCTAGATTAAGTTTCTACAAGTAGGGAATAGTTTCTCACAGGGTTATCCAGTAAGCTTAAATGCTTCAGCGAAAATAGTTAATAGACTGGACATAGGTGTGACACCAATACCTCCCAGAACAGAAATATAAAAATTAATCCCCTCTGACGTCACTCACAATATATAGCCCACACCAAGTCCTGAGTAAGTGTCATTAAATAAAGCATTAACATCTAATTGGGGGGTCATATACAATTGAAAGAAAAAGGTCACTTCTTGAGGTTGCAAAGGGACTGAAGTAAATGTCCATTCATCATTCTTAACTACAAATCTTTGTGACATATTTTTAAAAGTCTTTAGTTGAACATTATTTCAGATATTGCATATTACTTTTAAATTTGTTGTTATTTACTATGGATACACACATTTTTTCATGAAGACTTCAATATTCTAATAAAATTTTGAATCTTTGTTTTCTAGCTCAGGTAATGGTAAGGTAAAGTGAGTCCTCGTGCCTAGTGGTCCAGATAGTCAGTACATGTACTTAGCTGCCATTTCTGTGGCATGAAACAACCCCTTCCAGTATTACTACTTCCCTGATCAGATACCTGCGTTACCTGCACAATGGAAGCAGAGATTAATTGTTATACTGGGTAGTTCTAGCATGACAGAATATATCAGTAATGAAGGGCGATTGTTACAAACTGTAAAGTAGCAGGAAAATCCCAAAACATACGAAAGCCTGAAACCGCCATCCAAATTCAAAAGTCAAAATGACCCTTGCATGAACATGACCCTTGCATGAACAAAAACAGTCACATTTTTGGGTCTATGCCACAATGACCTTAAACAGTTTAAGATAAGGAGGATCACATGACAATACAGAGAACTTGCCGGTACTTCCACATAATTTCTATTTGCCATGCAAACCTCTAGGATAAGTGAATAATAAGTGAGTTATAAGCACTTTAAAGTTAGCTATCTTTGATTTACCTTGAAAGAGGGGCCCAAGGTCAAATATGACCATATCAGAAAACTCCCTGCCCATGATATCCTACAGGTTGGTTTCACATCCCAAACCTCTAGGACCAATAATAAGCAACTTATAAGCACTTTTAAGCTTGGCTACCCTCGTGGGACCTTGAAGAAGGGGCCCAAGGTCAAATCTGACCACATCAGAACACTCCTGATAATCAATTGCCCATCAATCAGTCAATTATGGCCCAATTGATCCCAAAATTTTCCTGAGAAAATCTGGTAAAACAGAAGTACAAGACAAAAAATTGTTTTTGATAATGTCACCTTGATAAAGGTCAAAGGTCACACATATGCCTGTCAAAACATTTTCCCACGTCTATAGAAGATAACTCCCGAATATCATTTTGATAGGTCTAATATCAAGGGAGATGATAATGCGGCGGCGGCGGCTGACTGAAAACTGGGGGTGAAAACAATAAGCGTCCCCTTTTCAAGGGACGCATAATTATTGGCAAGTAGTATGAAAAATGTTAAAATTGTAAGATTTTGTTTTGTGATTTTTAATATAAGGAGACTTTATTCATTATTGAAGGTATCACTGTGCCTTGTTGGAAATCTGAACTCTCTAAGCACTTTTGTTTGTGTTATATATAGCCTTTAAGTGAATGCCAGCACTGAATATTGCTCAATTAACCAACACCAGTGACCTTTAGCCAGGATCTGTACACACTATCATACTCAACTAACTGTCATACTGGACGAGTGGGAACTATTTCTCACTAATTCTAGGTATGCCAAGAGAATACAAGCACAGTCAGAACACAGGTGGAGAACTTACAACTCTAATGACCCTAGTAATATTTACACAGCATCAAGAGCAAATAGTCTGGTCCATAATATATTGTAAGAATACACACATATATATTGATTTCAAACTTACAAATTTACTGTATGTCCCAATCATCCCAATTACTACATAATAATAAAATGTAAGATATCAGCCTTTTGTAAAACTTCAATTTGTTTAACTTTTGTCAATTTTGTTTAATAATTTGCCATTCTGGGACGAGGCTTCTGGAAAAAGGTTTCCATGGTTTACCGCATTTTTATGATACTTTAATTTTGTTTAGCAGATAGATTTCAGATGTATGTGTAGTGTGAATGAAATGAAATTAATTAAAATAATGAGATTTTATCTACACATATATTTCCCTTCAGAGGTATGTCTCTGCCTAATATATACATCTACTTACAAGAGACCTTCAAGTAAAGAGGATTTTGAAGAAATGAGAAAACCAAACTACCACATCAATAAAATGATCTAAATTTAAAAAACATTATCTTTACAGAGCTTGCATCTCTTTCAGGCTATCAAAGACACAAGTACTCATAATCAATCATGTTTTTGTCATCACAGATTAGCCTTGCCACGAGCTCCAATTTGTCAGAATATTTATTCTGAGGAGTAAGCCTAGTGTGGACTGAGCAATGGTAGAACCAGAAAAAGACGCATTTAATTGTAAGTATGATGTTCCAACCTCAGAAAATACTGTATTTTGTTACAAGTAAATGTGGATCGTTAGCATTACAGTAAGCAAATCCTCTGGATCTTGATGTTCTAGTTACAGAGAGAATACAGAAATATGAGAACCTTTAACTGGAAGTCAGAAGGCTTCATAAAAACAGGCAGACATTTGTGAAAGACTAAGGAAAACAGAATATATTCATTGTTTAAACAGAGGATTCTCTGCTCACTGAAGTAAAACAAAAGACTACAAGTTGTATTGTTTTTAGCTACACAGCGCAAAATTTTCAAAACAGACATCTTTATCATTTAATATGGTCCAAGTTTTCAATTTTCTAGTGTAAATAATGTAGATAATTTTATACACAATATAAATTTTGTTTTTATGTTAAAAAATAACACAATAATTTTGCAGACCAATAACATGAATAGAAATAACAGAAATAAATTTGAATAAACCTACTTCTTTTGCTGTGATATATTCACTATTTTGTAACAAAAAAGAAGAAAACAACACAAAGAAAACCTCTCCATTAAACACCCATTAACATGAATAAAACTAACACTGGGCTCTGGTGCCAAAACCTGAAATGCATTTACAATTTTAAAACAAATGTTTTATGTGATGGGTTATCCAATTGATTTTATATCAGTTTATCCTTTTATGGTTACAAAATACACATGCACCTTCATTTAAATTAAAACAATAATCAATCAACACTAAAATAATATAGTGAGACTGCATTAATAAAGCTTTATATGGTGTTAAAAGAGGCTTACAAGAAAACTGTAGCATTTTTACCAGGAAGACAATTAGAAAAGCTGTCATTTGTTCAATCTTTGTGGGATACATGTGTTTATTTTTCAAAGCCACATACCTTTCAATTTGTGCCTTTCTATACAAAATTCCAGATAAATATTCCTTTATCCAATTGAAAGAGAATCTTGATCTATCATTTCAATTCAGTCCTGTAAAAGTGTCACCTTAGTTCTGTTAACACATTAGTGAAAGAAGTGTTATGCTGGCCTGTGTCCATCTACACTCACCACTTGTGTCGAGAGATGGGTAACTGTATGATGTCTGTCTCCACTATCAAAAGCAGCTCCAGTTAATTCCCAATTAATCCAGACAAACACATCCAGATCTATGGATAACAATCACTTGAATTCCATCTACAAATGATCAAGGGTGGAGCAGCAAAGTACTTAGGGACCTACTCAAAAAATGCTGATCTCTACTTGGTGAAACTTAGGCAGAAAGTTCCAAGGGGACCATCTCAAAAATAGTTTAACTTGTACAAGATATTAGTCTATAACAGTTTATATTGGAATATATAACAGAAAAGTGGTATGCATGTCTTTCAAATTGTTTTCAAAACTTATAAAACATGCAAGTCTATAAAAGTTAACATTGGCGTATACATATGAGATAAAAGTGACATGTATGTCTTGGAATTTAATTATTTAAATGCAACGTTTCTTCGTCAATAAAAGTTTTAAAATGTGTATCAAATTTTGGCCTTTACATCACATTTTTTCAATATCAAAAAAAAAAATTCCACTAAGAGATTATAATCAAAGGAGAATAGTGTGTAGCAGAAATTTATTTTCCAGACAAATTAGAAGAGCTAAATTTAACTGGATAATGGAAGTTAAATCTCAAAAATCAAATGACCTATCATCTCCCACCTGTGGCCCAAGGCCATAGTCAGGAGATAATAAAATGCCTTCTGTATGTGTGTCCGTGCGTCTATTCATCATGTTTTTACATAAAATTTTATATCTTGGTCATTTATGAAGATATCGTCACCATTTGCAGGGAATGTTTATTGCTATGAAAACATGCCTGTGAAAAATTTTGGCCTCATTTTGAAAATCAAAATGGCTGCCATAGCCAATAGTTCAAAAATCATTAACATGTTCTAAAACTTTAAATATTGAAGCTAACTTGCATCAAACTTGCACAAAATGTTTATTGTCATGAAAACATGTCTGAAAAAATTTGGCCTCATTTTGAAAAACCACATGGCCACCATAGCAGATTGTTTGAAAAACTCATTAACATGTTTTAAAAGTTTAAACATTGAACCTATCTCCATCAAATTTGTGCAAAATGTTTATGGCTATGGAAAGCCTGCCTCAGAGTAATGATAACCTAATTTTGAAAACAAAATGGCCTCCATACCACATGTTCAAGTTTAAATGGGGATCATAATATTTAAAAAGCCTTATATATTCTTTATTACTGGTGCTAGACTTTCAAAATGTGAACTGAAAGGAAATCATAGCCTGCAAATCTTTTACTAGTGTCGAATTTGACCTTTGACCCCTGCTTGAAGGTCAAATGGGGGTCTTCATACTAAAAAGGCCTTATATCTCGTTTACTATTGGTTCAAGAACTTTGAAATGTGAAAACAACTGGTAGGGAATCATAGCCTTTGAAGCTTTCGCCAGTGCGGAATGTGACCTTTGACCACTACTTCAAAGTCAGATGGGTTATCATACTAAAGAGGCCTTATATCTCCCTTATTATTGGTTCTAGAGACTCGAAATGTGAAAACAACCCATAGGAAATCATGTCTTGAAAATCTTTTGCAAGTGTCAACATCTTTGATCCCTGCATCACAGTTCAGTTAGGTCATCATATTCAAAAGGTCTTTGATCTCCCATATTATTGCTCATGGGCTTTTCATGGTCAGACCACCTCCAGTTTTTCTTAATACCCGGCGGGAGATGAACACTGCAGCAGTGATCCTGTTTCTACATAAAACAGTGGGAAAACAAATATGGCACATTTCATGTGATTAATTACTTTAAAAGTTTATCTTGACAGCACAGTATATACAGACTTTGTCAATATTGTTTCTTCATAAAACTTTTTCCATGATTTCTTTCCAAATAATATTTTAATAAATATTATGGCATTTCATAATTTTTGTTTACTTAAAAAAACCATATGAAAAGTTACAACATGTATGAATTTAATCTGAAAATCAGATCAAATTTGTTGTCAAGACCAACTTGAGTTTATCCAAAAATCTGATAAAATTGGTCATCAGCTGTTTGAAGGTCTGCATCATGCAGACATAAAAAACTATGTTCTTGATTCTAATATGACCTTAAAAGCACTTAATGGAAATTTAAAGGCGCAATAATCTAGTAGCCAGAGTCCAGAAAAATCAGATAGCTGAGGGCACTTAGGAGGGACACAGGGACACCATATCAGACCAGAAACTAACATGGATAGGTCTTGGAGAACAAGTTGAATTGTAATTTTGATCTGATGCTAAAGCTCTACAATGAGATTTTTAAGTGTAAGCTCTAGGTGGGTTGTCACTTCTAGAGTTCACTTTCTTTTTGCTTCCAGTCTTTCTTTAATTGTGGTGTAGTGGGATGAGTACCCATCTTATCACTGAAGCAAGCAGTAATGGACTACTTGAATAGGTGACCGTCTTGAGTTCTAGGCCAGGTATGGGATGTATCTGACTCTAAATTTATTTTTATCATCAGACATTTATAAATTGTAGTGCACTACTGGTGTCTCTGATGGCTTTGCAGCTAGTGCATGTAGAGCCAGAAACTTTTTTGCCTTGTTATCGAAAAATTCCAAAATACAAATATACATAAATAATATGTGAGAATAGCTGAGAAGATACAAGCAGTATTTAAACAGTTTTCATGGTGATTTTTACTGAAACAAATACAAGTTCAGTGTATATGTAAGAAATAAATGACAGTTTCACAAGGTCAGTGTAACCTCAGAGCAACATACCCTGGTAAAACAATGACTCAACATCCAAAAGCAAGAACTCATTACAACTAGGATGCATGGACTATTGATTTATGACTGGTTATCCTCCACATGTTGCCTCAAAGTGTGAAAAATACAGGAAAAAAATTAACTATTGATGCCCTCCAAAACAGTCAGGGATACGATAGTAATTCCTAAAATGCCAAAAAAAGCTATAAATGGCAGCTATCAAGGCCAATTTGAGCGCATCAACATCATCAAAACACTCATGGTTATGGGATCACTGTTCAATGATGTTCTTGGATGTATGAAATAAGGTGGTGATGACAAGTGCATCCATTAAGCAGTGAAGGAGGCAGTTGGATATGAGATCTGTGGGACATAAAATGTCTTGACAAAAAGTATAAGAGCAAAAAGTAGTTTCGTTTGATTTTCTTAACTTAAAAAATTTGTTAATTTATTATTTTTGTTGGTTAACTTTATTAATCTTGTGCTGTGACTTTAGATTCACCTAATTTTTTGGGCCCACAAATATAAATAATGCATTTGCAAAAGAATAATCCTCAGGTTCTTTTTCAGTTTTGTTTTTCTCTTCTTCAGAATTAAAAACGCATACGAAAATTTCATGCAGTATCAAAATGTGTGACCTAACAAAAGCATTGAAAATATAGTCTTAAGACGAACTGATGCTTTCGTTATACCACTGGTTATCCCAATTTCTGAAAATAGGTGATGCCTTTTGTCCAGTGACTTTATGTCCTGTACCTTTTGTCCAAATATTATTTGTCAATATTTTTGAAAGAACGCGGAATTTTATTGTAGGGTGTTAGGGGACAGGGTGTCTGAGGCTACAAGGATATACTCATTTGACTCAGCAACCATTAAATGCTTCATAAATGGGGAGGAGGAGGGGCAAGCAGTGGCCAAAAAGGTTTTAACAACAATATAGTAAATAATGGAAAGCCCTCGATTGTCACAAGCTTGTTTTCAGATTGTACAGCTCCTCATGGGTATTTTCTGGTGCATTGAACACATTGACCAGCAGTCTAATGTGTTTACTAAAGCAGCAAATGAGGATGCATTATACACTTTGTATACAGTTAATAAGACTATTTACAGGAGATTATTACCGGTTAAATATTTTAACAGCTTAACAAAAGCCACCATTTTTAGGTGATAATGGCCTGTTTCTCTTTATACTGAATGGTTTGTTTGCAGACCTTTCTAAGTTAAGCTGTTGTAAAATATAAATAGTACATCTGATAAAACCTGGGTACTCCTAATGCTCTTCAGCAAATTCACAGACACATTTGAATGGTAACTATCAGTGCATGAGCATGCACAAACCCTCACTTGTTGTTAGTGCTGAAAAAAGCACAAAATCATCATCCTTGATTGAGTAGTTTGAAATGTAAAAAACAGGCTCTCACTGTGACCATCATCTTGTCTTCTCATCTCCCCCTTTAACTGTTTTTTTTTAAATTCTTAATCACCCTGCTACACACACCTTCCTTGTCTTTTGTTTATAGTCTTTTGTACTGTCACCTTTTGCATGTTTGTGTGTTGTATGTACAAAATATTTCTAATTCTAATTTGACTTTTATAGCGCTTAATCTCAACTGAGTATAGTGGACTCTACGGCGCAACAAGACCATAGCAATAGGCAAATTCAAAGTCCAGGGACAAAAAACAGGTCACAGAGAAGCCATAAGAAAAGTGAGCTAAGGAGGATAAGCCTTTGTGTAGAGATAGGTTTTGAGCTTCTTTCTAAAAGAGGCCATAGTGGGTGATGCACGGATGTCTTCAGGGAGTGAATTCCAAACAGTGGGGGCATCAAAGGCAAAACTGAAGCCAAATTGCTTAGTGGGCTTGTGAATTTTGGGTTGAAATTTTGGTACATTGAGGAAATTGGCAACACTCTGACTGCGTCTAGTATGGTAAGTAGTGCGGTATGTGGATAGATGTGGAGCAAAATATTTAGGGAAACCAGTATGAATAAACTTGTACACCAGGGTAGCCAGTTTGAACTCTGAGCGAAACTGAATAGGGAGCCAATGCAGTTTCCTGAGTACTGGCGTTATACGAGTGTATTTACACAAATTTGTGACAATTCTAGCAGCACAATTTTGGATTGACTGTAATCTATGGAGACTGACTTTAGAGAGACTCCTGAAAAGTGAGTTACAGTAGTCCAACCGACTACTAACAAAAGCATTGGCAACCGACACAGCTGCATCCTGAGTCAAGAACTGCCTGATATTTCTAAAATCCCTCAGTTGACAAAAGCAGCCTTTACAAACTTTCTGTACGTGTTTTGAGAAGGAAAAATCAGAGTCGAACCACACACCCAGGTTCCTGACAGACTCGGTGGGGTGAAGGGGGTTGCCCAGGATATCAATTGGGAAACATGCACTTAACCTTTCTCTCTGCTTCTTGGAGCCAAAAAGTATGAACTCAGTTTTATCAGGATTGAGTTTAAGTTTGCTAGCCCACATCCATTCTTTTACATCTTGAAGGCATCTATTCAACTTATCAAAGGCAGCAGAGGCATTCCTGTGTGAGAGATGGACAGAGTTGTGTGTCGTCTGCATAAAAAATGGAAGTTTACACCTTTGTATCTACCAATCAGTGTGCTAAGGGGAGATGTGTACAGAGAAAATAGGAGAGGACCCAAAACAGAACCTTGAGGTACGCCGAACAGGAGTTTTTTTAAGTTAGACAATGTGGAGCCAATCTTTACAAACTGATAGCGTTCAGTCAAATAAGAAGAGAACCATTTCAAAGCTGAACCGCCAACACCGAACCAATCCAGAAGACAGTCAAGGAGAGTGGAATGATCAATAGTATCAAAGGCAGCCGAAAGATCTAGAAGTACCAAGGCAGTAGCTTCACCCTGAGATAGTGACAAATGAATATCATTTTTGATGGAAAGCAGAGCCGTCTCAGTTGAGTGACCTGACTTATATGCAGACTGGTTTGAGTTATCCAAGTCATGTTGATGAATCTGATCAACCAGCTGTTTAGCAACTACATGCTCCACCTGTTTAGAAATGAAGCTAAGTCCAGATACTGGGCGGTAGTTTTTCAAGTCCTCAACAGGAAGAGAGGCCTTCTTGATAAGTGGAGTGACTACAGCTTTTTTGAAACCGTCTGGAACCAGTCCCTCACTGAGTGAACAATTGACCAACTTGGTTATCGATGGTAGAAGGATGTCCATGCATTCCTTAATAAGGAATGTGGGTAATGGGTCCAACAAGCATGATTTGGTGGGTGATTTACTGATTATTTTTGCAATTTCATCTTGAGTGACTTGAGTAAAGACTGTTAGTTTCAGAGGGTCAAAGGGGGGATGTACAGTGCTACAAGACTCAGATGAAGAAAAACTCTCACGAATTTTCATGATTTTATTTGAGAAAAAAGTAGCAAAGCAATCAGCCAATGACTTTGAGGATTCACAAGAGGGCAGAGTAGTGCCATGGGATCTATGTAGGACTTTATGTAACTCCCGCCATAGTTTCTTAGAATCACGGCTATTATCGGAGATTAGTTTCCTGTAATAGACAGTTTTGTCGCTGTTTGCAAGACGATTGCACAAGGCAATTTGACGTCGAAGACGACTCCTGTTGTATTGGCTTTTATCTTTACGCCAAGCTCGTTCAAATTGACGTCTCAGTGACTTAGCAAGGCGATAGGACTCAGACAACCAGTCAGCACGCTGTTTCATCTTCAAACTAGACACAAGAGGAGCATGCCTGTCAAGGACACAACTCAAGTCTTGTACATACTGATCATAGAGAATTTGCTGGACATTTGACAAAAGGCATTTCCTTAAGGTCAGACCGAAAGTCAGACATATTGATACGATGATACCTCCTATAGGAAATTCTTGTTTGACAGGTAGCAGGAGAGGAAGCAACTTCGATAGCACATTTAATGACTGCATGATCAGATATGAATTCACAGATGTCAACATGCACGCACATATCTTGATCACTGGGGGAAAGAATGAGATCTAGGATATGACCGTGCAAGTGAGTGGTATTGTTTACTGACTGTCTTAGATTACATGATTTGTGAAAAAAATTCTGGAGGCTCGATCTGTATCTGAACCATGTTTGAGGATTGGACCAGAGATACAACCCACCTGGTGTGAGAATATGACCCAGATGCAATCTATAGTTTTTGAGCTACCCTGATAGGGTGAGGATAATTAGAAACTTGTTCAAGTAAATTCCAACACTGACTTAAATTTTTTTAAAAATCTTTTATCATCTAATTCAGTAGGAAAAATAAAAATTTACTCATTGTGTGAATCCAAGGTTTTCAAAGTACTTAGACAGTAAGAGGTTGATATTTCAAAATAATCCGCTATCTCTGTCAACTGAAGTTGCCACGGTAGCCAAAAAAGGTAACTAGATATATTAAAGATGTATCTTAAATGAGGCAGCAACATCAAACATTCAAAATTGAAAAAGTGAGGACTCTTAATTTTTACCCGTAAAATATTGATAACCAAATTCCAGAAAACTACTGGGAATGTGACATGTGTGACTCATACAGCTTTTGCAGTCATTTTCCAATCAGTTCAATTGCCTGGAAATAACTGTTGCTGTAAATAATGAACAATGAACTTCAAAAACACCAGTCACAAGGAAAATCAATAAATGGATGTTTTGGTAATCATCATACCAGCTCATTACGGAATGTAAAATTGTATGAAAAAATGGCAATAGTTTAGATGAAATTCATAGCACTACACCACCTGGAATTTTCCCAGTTTTATATTTCTGAATTAGAATCAAATTAGGGATTGGTTTTGCAAAGGCAATAATGAAACATGCCAATCCTGAATATTTATAAAAAATAATACACATTATATTTGACAAACTGGAATAAGAAATTAAGAATTATGTGAATAATTTCAACTAAAAAATGGTAAAACTTATAGTTTTATTCCATTTCAGTCCTCTTACAATGGTAAATTTGATTGTTTTTCAAAATATTGTTATGATTGACTGTACAGGCTAAAATAGAAAATCCAAAACAGTTTTATTTCTGCCTTTCAGAACTTAGTAGAGAGAGATCAAATATTATAAAATAGTGTGATTAGATCGAAGGTTCTACTCATATTTTAGATTTTTTTTATTATTTTCTCTTTCTAAATAAATATAGGTCTATTTCAAATATGGAAGAAAAGTAGTTCCACAAAGGACATTTTAATTTGTTCAAGTTTTAAAGATAATAAAATGTTATATCTATTTATATCAATTATATGTTCATTTGGCTTATATACTCCTTGCACAGATTCCACTTTGAAAACAAAAATGTCAGGACAAATTAGGATGAACCAAAGGTGGAAATGACTACTCAATGTGAAACTGGGAAAATTGACTTAGAAAATTAACCTGGAAAACAGACCTACAAAACTGGCCTCCCCCAAATTTGTGGGGTGGATATTTACACCCTGTTCACACTACAATCTGTGTTGACAATGACTGAGAATTGAAGCAGATTGAACCAGATTTATTTAAATCCGGATTGAGCATCTGCACTACAAATTTTAATCTGGTTTAAGAGTTGTCAAAAATATGAGTACAGTACAACCTCCAAACTTAGCTTAATGTAATGCATGTTAGTTGTTTACATTTATTTTTCCAGATTGCTAAAACTATAAAAGATCCCAATTTTGTATTAGATACCAACTTTTCAAAGAGAACGTTATATTTTTAAGATTTTCCCATTTTTTCAGCAATAGACTAATTGCAATCCTTTGAAATAGCTCTGCTTATTAGATCATCTTACTATGATTATGAATATTCATACATTTTATACCATATTGCAATCATACGGAAATCACACAAAAATCATGCCTGGTGACCTATGTGTTAATTAGGTACCTGCTTACAAAGGATTAACCCAAATACATATAAATATTAAATTAAGCAATTGCTTCAAGGTAGTAGATTAAATAATTACAGTAACAACACCGTCAACACTTGTCAACCCGGATTGAGAGGGTTCACACTACAAAGGGGGTTGAGGCAATCTGCTTCAAGCTGCTTCAATCCACCCCTTGAGTGGGGTTGAGATTAATTACCCTTGTCAACTCGGATTGTGAGCATTCACACCTAATTACTATCTGCTTCAATCTGTCTTAACTTGGAATGAATCACTAGTCTGAATGCCCACTAAGTTGATAGGACAAACCGGAAGCCTTATCTACAAACTGAATTTACTCCACGGTTATGTTTATTTTGTTCATAAAGCCTACATTTATTATGCTATGTACAATGTACTTACCTATTGAAACAGAGTGCTATTCCGTTGATTACCGGAGGAGCTACCAACGGGAGTAAAGTTGTGAAACTTTTCCGGTTAATGCAGAGACTAAGGGGTCTCCAGAGCCGGTACTTTAGAACGGGTTGGCCCGTCCGGTGACCGTTGAGGTGACGACTGCCCCAGCAGGCAATAGGATATCAAAAAGAAGTCAAAAAGACACTGGGCAAGACATCAGAAGCTCATGCTTATTTGAAATTCGAAATGACATCATATGTTAAATGTCAAATAGATATTTAGTAGCCTAGTCTATTTGACATCTCCAAAAGCCATAAAAATGACATCTAGTAGCCGATCATAAATTTTATATCAGCATAAGATCACCCAATTTGGACTGACTTCGTGTCTATATGACATCAGAAACTGACATCAATTTGATGTACTGATTTAAAAATCTGATTGACATCATTTTGCAAGTGCTTAAATCAATTTTTAGTAATACAAATTCGTTTAAACAAAATTTTATTGTCACAGTTAACAGTGCATTACATTCCTTAAACTACCAATATACAACCACCATTTGTGTGCACTTACCTGACAGAGATTTAAGTGACTTCCATGTACTATACAGATTATTCCATGGGAGAAAACAATGTATGTCAACTGAGAGCAAGTTCCAAAATTTATACCACGTGTAAAGATACAAATTATGGGTACAAAAGTTTGAATATTAGAAGCCCTTTTTATAAATGTTTTTCTTTATTTATTCCATCTTTGGCTTGGTTGCAAACACTAAAGTATACATTTGTTTACAGATCAACATATTTCTTGAAGATTTTTGTTGTCACACAGCATTTTAGTTACAGTTTTAAACATAATTGTTTTGTCTGTACCAAAAATTAATTATTTCTGTCAAAGCAACATCACACAGACTAGAGGCCAAGTTAGTCAGTAGGTTCAGCATCTAATCACAGGTTGTCACCTCTGCCTTAAAACTTAAAACCTACTTGTTTCAGAAGTCTTTCCCTCCTTAGCTTTCTCTCGCTACCGAACACCGATGATCCCCTGGTGACGACATTGCTATGGTTTTCGACATATGATTCTTACATTATGATTGGATGGTGTGCCTTAGAATCCGCGAGTATCGGAGATTAAGCACATGGATACCTGATACCTGATACCTGCCTGGGTTTGCCCCTACTCATGTGAAAAAGCTGAGGGCCTGTCCTAATATGACCCTGGCTGTTGTACAGGATGTAAAATCCAACTTTGACTTAAAACAGACTAGATAAATTATTCCGACTTAAATATCATTTGGACATCCATACGATGCATTTGTAATATTCCTAAAAATGATATCATAATTTTATAGAATACTGATGTTAATCTGATCTCAAATGATATGATGATACTCCACTTTAAATGTGTTAACAAAGTAACATCATACTAATATCACTAAGATGTCAGAAACAATGCCAGAGTAGAATATCATGTCACATCATATTATTCGAACATCATATTTTCATCATTTGACATGACTACACAAAGTCATGTTGGGATAGTGTCAATTTTATGTCACTCAATAGGATAATACAATCACGTTAAGTCTGGTAATCATTTTGACATCTAGTTGATATTGTTGGTATGTTATTGACATAAAGTCATGTCATGTCACATAAACTGGATGTCAGATTTGTGTCAGATGACGTGACCACCTTAAATCATGTCCGAGTGATAGTTACTTGATGTCATATACTAACATGACCAAAGCATGATGTCAAGAATTGGACTTGTGCCTGCTGGGGCGCATATTGTCTGTGCAGCTCACGTGATTCTTCTTTCTTTCCGTTGGTAGCCATCTTACTGGATGGTTATTTTCTGACTCAAGTTTGTCAGTATAATTAGTTCATTTCTAAGAGACTTTTTAATCTGTTTTTTACACACTTCACTCTCCGTTGTGTATACACACTGGGGATATATAAATTTTGTGTGTAATTATTGTTTTTTGGCAAAAACTGAATCTATCAATATGGTAGGCACTCCTCACCAAAAGAGGGGCAGGTGTGGGCACTGGATGCCAGCCTTTGATTCACATCTCAGATGTTATAGTTGTAGAAGAAATGGCAAAGGGGAAGACCCTTGTGCCTCAGGTGCCCCTGTAGAGGCTTGTGCCTCCTGTGCTTCCCTTACAGAAGTAGAATGGAATCATCTCAGATCAGTTTATGCTGAAAGAAGTGCAAAGCGTGCAAACAAATCTGTACCGGCTGATACACCGGCACCAGTAGGACTGGCACTGGATAGTGAGGAGGCCGGTGAAATAGATGATTCAATTCTGGACCTCAACAAGGATGAAAAAACGGCCGGGACCGGATACACCAATGCCAGCGGCATCTCAGCACCGGCTGGCCTCTCTCCACTGTAGCAATACATCTACTGGTGATCAGACTTTCTCCATGCCTGCTATCAGTATACCCAGGTCAATGGCTTTCGCAGCCGGCCCTACTTTTACACCAATAACCACATCTTCAGCAGTTTTTTTCAAGACTCCGGCGCCAGTTGCAACAACAGCTCCAATTCAGACCTCTATGCAGTCGGCAAGCTTCTCAACTGCTCCGCCTCCTCAGAGACTTGTACCCCCTCCTACTCCTCGTACAGATGCTTAAAGCTCATTTTGAGCAGCAGAACATGGAGAAGCAAATTCAGGACTTGTCTTCCCAACTACAGTCGGGTCTACAGCAATTCCTATCAACATCTATGGAGCAGATGTTCCAAAGACTTGCTTCTGCACCTCAAGCTCCACCTACCACTTCTGCTACACAACCTGCTCAACCACCTCAGACACGGTTGTCGAACCCCCTCAGCTTCCTCAACCACTCGTTAGTCCTCAAGGTACTATTCCACCAGTAACTAAACCACAAGAACCCATGGATACTTCAGCTCCACAAGGGGTTCCCACTATCAAAAAAGGATTAAAGGGCATCAAAGGTTCTCCTCCCATTGCAGCCTCCACTATTCAGGCGGTCGTAGCCCCTCCACCTGCACCCACCCAGCCTCAAGTTCTATCTCCCCTCCAAAGGCTCGAGAAGGGAGAATATGGTGCAGACGGTTCATCTTGTTATACCTCTATGTCCCAACCAGAGGATTCTGAACCGGAGAACTTGTCCCCCCCCCCCCCCCCCAAGGCAGACTTCCATGCCTTCATAGACTGAGTGAGACTTATCTGGGTATCGACGACCCCGCCAAAACAGAGGAATACAAGACCACTGCCATCGTATGATCTCACGCCGCACTACATCAAAAAGTAGGTGAACAACATATTTGACAAAACTCCTTTAAATTGAATAGTTTTGCTGTTAAAGTGAAAGCTCTCCCAAAAGTAGGTGAATGAGTTATTTGAGAAAAATTGGCTATCTGCAATACTTTTAGCGATAATTCGCATTTACTCATTTTGAGTAGGTGAGTAATTAGCTATGAGTGTGAAACTTCACCAAGTGAAAGCTCTCCCAAAAGTAGGTGAATGAGTTATTTGAGAAAAATTGGCTATCTGGAATACTTTTAGCAATAATTCGCATTTACTCATTTTCAGTAGGTGAGTAATTAGCTATGGGTCTGAAACTTCACCATGTGAAAGCTCTCCCAAAAGTAGGTGAATGAGTTATTTGAGAAAAATTGGCTAAGTACAATACTTTTAAGAGATAATTCGCATTTACTCATTTTGAGTAGGTGAGTAATTATCTACGGGTCTGAAACTTCACCATGTGAAAGCTCTTCCAAAAGTAGATGAATGAGTTGTTTGAGAAAAATTGGCTATCTGCAATACTTTTAGAGATAATTCGCATTTACTCATTTTGAGTAGGTGAGTAATTAGCTATGGGTCTGAAACTTCAACAAGTGAAAGCTCTCCCAAAAGTAGGTGAATGAGTTATTTGAGAAAAATTGGCTATCTGCAATACTTTTAGTGATAATTCGCATTTACTCATTTTCAGTAGGTGAGTAATTAGCTATGGGTCTGAAACTTCATCAAGTGAAAGCTCTCCCAAAAGTAGGTGAATGAGTTATTTGAGAAAAATTCGCTATCTGCAATAGTTTTAGCGATACTTCGCATTTACTCATTTTCAGTAGGTGAGTAATTAGCTATGGGTCTGAAACTTCACCAAGTGAAAGCTCTCCCAAAAGTAGGTGAATGAGTTATTTGAGAAAAATTGGCTATCTGCAATACTTTTAGCGATAATTCTCATTTACTCATTTTCAGTAGGTGAGTAATTAGCTACGGGTCTGAAACTTCACCATGTGAAAGCTCTCCCAAAAGTAGATGAATGAGTTATTTGAGAAAAATTGGCTATCTGCAATACTTTTAGAGATAATTCGCATTTACTCATTTTGAGTAGGTGAGTAATTAGCTATGGGTGTGAAACTGCAACAAGTGAAAGCTCCCCCAAAAGTAGGTGAATGAGTTATTTGAGAAAAATTGGCTATCTGCAATACTTTTAGCGATAATTCGCATTTACTCATTTTGAGTAGGTGAGTAATTAGCTATGGGTCTGAAACTTCACTAAGTGAAAGCTCTCCCAAAAGTAGGTGAATGAGTTATTTGAGAAAAATTGGCTATCTGCAATACTTTTCGCGATAATTCGCATTTACTCATTTTGAGTAGGTGAGTAATTAGCTATGGGTGTGAAACTTCACCAAGTGAAAGTTCTCCCAAAAGTAGGTGAATGAGTTATTTGGGAAAAATTGGCCATCTGCAATACTTTTAGAGATAATTCGTATTTACTCATTTTCAGTAGGTGAGTAATTAGCTATGGGTCTGAAACTTCACCAAGTGAAAGCTCTCCCAAAAGTAGGTGAATGAGTTATTTGAGAAAAATTGGCTATCTGCAATACTTTTAGCGATAATTCGCATTTACTCATTTTGAATAGGTGAGTAATTAGCTATGGGTCTGAAACTTCACCAAGTGAAAGTTCTCCCAAAAGTAGGTGAATGAGTTATTTGGGAAAAATTGGCCATCTGCAATACTTTTTGAGATAATTCGCATTTACTCATTTTCAGTAGGTGAGTAATTAGCTATGGGTCTGAAACTTCACCATGTGAAAGCTCTTCCAAAAGAAGGTGAACGAGTTATTTGAGAAAAATTGGCTATCTGCAATACTTTTAGCGATAATTCGCATTTACTCATTTTGAGTAGGTGAGTAATTATCTATGGGTCTGAAACTTCACCATGTGAAAGCTCTCCCAAAAGTAGATGAATGACTTAAAAAGTAGATGAACAACTTATTTGACAGAAATTGTGTAGCTGCAATACTTTTGAAGATATAAGGCATTTACTCATTATGGTTATCATTAAAAATTGACAAAGTAGCTATTATGGTTTGCGAGATATTTGTCATTTTTCACATTTTCACCAAAAGTAGCAATTTGGTTAATTTTATTGTAATTGGAATTTTTATAAATAAAAATACTTACATAATCCCAACAGAAGCTTACGTGACCTACCGTTCGGTCAAGGACACAGACAATGTGTCTCGCCATTTTTTTTTCTCTTAATGTACACATGTAAACCCCAGCGGGCACCTGCTGGAGGTTATATCTCCACTGTAAGTTGTCATTCTAATTTTGACCCTACCCCTCAGAAGATGGTAGAGGGGAGGAGGGTGGGACTCTCCCTGTTGGGATTATGTAAGTATTTTTATTTATAAAAATTCCAATTACAATAAAATTAACCAATTTTATTGCATAAAAACGTACTTACATAATCCCAACAGAAGCTTGAATGCAGCCCTGAGGTCCATGGTGGGTAGACTTCTGAGGACTGTCAAGTGCTATAGGAGAGTTCTTTAGGTATACAGATACAAAAAAATGCATACACAATATGTTATACTACAAACACTGTAATATACTACATATATGAATACTAGTATCATTATTACTGTCATAGTCAATACAAGTACTGTTAAAGTAAAAAGTAATTGTAATAAAGTAGCTGTAAAGTACTCACCCACTTATGAAAGCAGCATGCTGTACTGTACATCAAATAATATATATGAAACCCTCCACCTTGTCTATACAGTAGTGCAGGGGTCAAAGGTCAGCTGTGCCCAGTTGAATAAAACTCCAACAGTCAGAGTGCAGCTGTCCCTCAAGCCAAGCAGCCATAACATGAAGACTTATCCATATTCTTGTTCCACAATCAAAGTCCTAGTACATTCCAGTCCAAATCCATATATCCTGAAAACATAAAGACTGATTATATTATTAAGTCTCAATTGTTCACTACATGCTGTGCAGACACAATGGGACCTAACTTAAAGATATCATCATTTTCCCAGCAAATATCCTTCAAATAAAAGTTTGTAAAGGTATTGTGGGATTTCCAGTAACAGGAGCTCAAGACCTGCTCTAAGGAGATACCTCCTTTAAATGCAAGTGATGCAGCCATAGCTCTAACATCATGAGCTCTAACCTGCGTGACCTGTTGATCAGCCGTATCTGAAGACTGATAGCAAGTTTGAATGGTGTGTTTGATCCACTGGGAAATGGTTATTCTTGTGATATCCTTAGATTAACCCTCCCTAAGGGATACAAAGAGCAGGGCCTTGCCCTTTCTCATGGATTTGGTCTTCTCTAAATAGACCTTGAGGGCCCTAACTGGACAAAGTGACTTGTCCTCCACCAGTGAGCTGTCCAACATGGTAGTAAGGGCTGGTATCACTACTGGCTTAATGGAATCAGGGCCATCCGAAGCCAATTGGTTTTTAGCCAGGAAGGCCGGAGAAGGAGAGACAGTAACTTCTGACCAATTTCTCCTTGAAGAGACAGAAGAGTGAGTCCATGCATGTATCTCACTCCTTCTTTTTCCTGAGGCTAAAGCTAACAGGAACACTGTCTTGTAAGTTAGCCACTTCAAAGGAGCCTCTGACAAAGGCTCAAAGGGAGGTTTTGTCAAACCTAAGAGGACCAATGAGAGGTCCCATGTAGGTATGGACCTATCTGGTTTAGGTCTATCCCTGGTGAAGCTGGCAATAAGTCTATTCAGTTCTAGACTTTTTGAAATGAATTCACCCTGTGAACCCAAAGCATCAGCAATTGCTGTTCTGTAACCAGTGATTGTAGCTGGTTTGAGATTTTTGACTGTGAACAGGTAGTTTAAAAATTCTGCTACCTGGGGAACAGCTGTTGAGGTGATGTCCACCTTATTCTCTGTGCACCATTGCCCATAAATGGTCCACCTTGATTGATAGACTTTTCTTGAGGATTCCCTCTGAGGTGCCTTAATTCTTTCTGCCACCTCAGATGAGAATCTTCCAGAATTGGATTCCTGGAATCCAGAAGCCACACATGTAGATTCAGGTACTCCACGTTGTTGTGGAACCTGTTGGAATGTGGTTGCTTCAGAAGTGTCTTCCAGTGAGGGAGCTGTAGGGGTACCCTGGTCGAGAGATCCACCAGATCCCAAAACCATGGCATCCCTGGCCACCCTGGAGCCAGTACTATCATCCTGCATGGGTATGTTATTATTTTTTGAATTACTTGTGGCAGGATGGCTACTGGACAGAAGACATAGCCGTCTAGGCCTTCCCAACAGATATTCAATGCATCTATTTTCCAAGCCTTTCTGTCTGGGACAGGAGATACATAAATTGGAAGTTTGTAATTTAGATGAGTTGCAAAAAGATCTACCATTGGTGTGTGCCAAACTTTGCAAATTTGGTTGAATATCTGTTGGTGAAGTGACCACTCCGTCTGTATGACCTTGTCCCTTCGTGATAGAGAGTCTGCTATGACGTTTAGGGATCCAGGTACGTGTCTTGCCCTTATCTGGATTTTTCTGGGATTTGTGAATGCAAGAATTCTCCAGATAAGAGCACACATTTCTATGGAATGTGTGCCTCCTTCTTTGTTCAGATAAGCTACTACTGTGCTGTTGTCTGAACAAATGAGCACTGTTTGACCTTGTAAGTGTTCCTGAAAGCCCTTTAGGGCTAGAAGAACAGCTTTTAGCTCCAATACATTGATGTGGAGCTGGGCTTCCTTGTTTGACCAGAGACCACTTAACACTATCTCGTTTAAGTGAGCTCCCCAGCCTTTTTGTGAGGCATCTGTAAACACCAGTGTGTTGTGTACCTGAGGATGGATAGGAGCACCTGCCATGAGATTTTTGATATCCTCCCACCACTTTAGGTGCTTCAGGAAATTTCCTGTTACCGGAATCCTTATGTCCAATGACTGGGGAAACTTCCAGTGCGACTTTAGGTACCACTGGAAAGGTCTCATGTGTAACCTTCCTAGTGGCACTGTTTTTTCCAAGGAAGCTAAAGTCCCTATGAGCGACATGAGCTTTCTTGGAGTCAAGACTAATGACTTTCTGATGGAAACAGTCTGAGCGTTTAGCCGATCGAGTTTCTTCTGGGTTGGGAACACTAGACCCCTCTGAAGGTCGAAATGATAGCCCAGAAAATCCAGTTTTTGCGTGGGTATCAATTCCGATTTTTGAAAATTGATAATCCAGCCTAGTTCTTGCACCAACTGAACTAACTTTTCCGAATCTTTGAGACATTGATCTTTTGATGGTGACCGAAGAAGCCAGTCGTCCAGATATTGATGGATTCTGAGGTTCCTGGCTTGAGCTATGAGTTTGACCTCTTTGACAATGCGAGTGAACTCTAGGGGAGCTGTCGCGACACCAAAAGGAAGAGCTTGAAACTGAAAAACCCCTTTTTTGGTCTGAAATCTCAGATATTTTTGAGATTGTGGATGAATTGGAACATGGAAATAAGCGTCTGTGAGGTCTATCGAGATGACCCACTCCCCTTTTCGAATCGATTTCCTGATAGATTCGGCTGTTTCCATCTTGAATGTCGGTACATGCAAATGAAGGTTTAACATACTTAGATCTATTACTGGTCGCCAACGATTCATGGGTTTTGGAACCAGAAAAAGTCTGCTGTAATATCCCAGAGTAGTGAGTTTTTTGACAGGAACTATCGCCTTTTTTGTAAGCATGGCCTGAACTGCCTCTTGGAGGGCGCCATCTTTGTTTTTGTTGTGATATTCGCTCAAAATGAGCGGAATTTTCGACAATTTTGGAAGAAACTTGAAATCTAGGCGATAGCCATGTTGCAGTAAACTTACTACTCTGGGATGGGCGTGGTTTTTTGACCATACCTGCCAAAAAGTCCGCAATCTTGCCCCTGGGAAGTCATTTCCTCTTTCCACCTCTGCCTCCTCGCGATGCGCGCGCAGAGAAGTGGCCATAGGTTGAATTTTGCTGCGTTCGTTTGTCACGAAACGACCTGGTATTCTCCTGAGATTTTGGATGTGAAGACTTCCCGAAATCGAAACTCTTGACAGACTCTCTGTAGGACTTGGGCTCAGAATCCTTCATAATGGAGAGTCTCTTGATCATGTTATCCTCAACCTGGGATAGGATATCTGAATTAAACACCTCCTGCTGGTCAAAATGATCAGTACGCAAGTTTGCCAAGTCCTTAGGACCTAATTTTGAGCTGCAGTCCTTCAATAAGCTGTCTCTCCTTGTAAGTAGCATATTGCAGGCCAGAGTCATATTCTGCTTGAGGACTGTATCCAGAGCTATTTCTAAGGAAGATGTGACAGAAGCCTGGAGTTGAGAGTATTTGATCATGAGATCTGCTGATTCCTTGATGGTTTCCAGATCTTCTGAACATTTGATGTCAGTAGCTAACTCCTGGATCCTATTGTTGAGCTCCTCAATAGCCATTTTAAACCATACAACATGGCCCAGGATTTGAACATTTTCTCTGCAAACTGTCTCCTGTACAATAAACTGCTTGGAAGGTACAGAGATTGAAGATGACAAAGACTTTACTTTAGCTATGTTGAAGTATGAGTCAGGAAGTTTAGGAGCTTTCAGAGGAGTATTTTGAGGAGAGGTGGTGTAATAAATCATGTCAGGCCTCTCAAAGGCCAAAAACTGTCCCTGAGATAGAGATTCAGAGCTGGACTTGTCTTTTACTGTTGTTCCAGAGGCCTTTCTGAATCTATAGTCCCACATGGACTGTATATCTTGAACAGGAGGTAAAGCCAAATTCTGTTTTCTGACCACCTGCTTTGAAGGTTTCTTAGAGAATGCAGAGGGAGCCACAAAGCACTCTACTTGTGGTACCTCTAAATCCAACAGATTCCTGATGGCATTGAGCATTTCCACATAGGAAGGATCTAATTCCTGGGAATGAGTCTCTGAATCACCCTGAGGAGACCTGGATCTATGGCGTTTCGTAGCAGGTAAAGATGATTCCTCATCAGATAATTCCCCCTCTGAGGGGACTGGTCTGCTCTGGGAGGCAGGGGCACACATACCCTGCTCCTGAGAGTGTGGAAGAGTTGTTTTGGAAGCTGAAGGTTTATCCCTGCGCTTGAACTCCTCAAATTGAGAAGCCAGGGAAGATAACTGAGAATTCATAGCCTTTAACATCTCCTGAAGAGATGAATCAGGAGTAGAAGTGGAGGAAGTTGAGGACTTTGAAGGAGTTGGCTCATCCAACAGCGAATCATCAAACTTGTCAGAAACTTTAGTTTTTGAAGATTTCTTTCTATGAGGAATTTTCAAAGCACCAGCACAAATAGTACAGTCACTTTCCTTACCAATCACACACTTATCCTTCCCTTTCTTGTCGTTTCTGCATTTTAAACAGGCCTGATGGTTGTCCCAAGGCAACATATCACCTGCACAAATGGAGCATTTCCTTTGTTTTTCGGACATGGTAAAAAATCTTTGAAGATCCGAAAAGAACGCGTGTGTACTTGACGGCGGTCAAAATAAGAATGACAACTTACAGTGGAGATATAACCTCCAGCAGGTGCCCGCTGGGGTTTACGTGTGTACATTAAGAGAAAAAAAAATGGCGAGACACATTGTCTGTGTCCTTGACCGAATGGTAGGTCACGTAAGCTTCTGTTGGGATTATGTAAGTACGTTTTTATGCAATAAAAAAAGTAGCCATTACTCACTTGTACATTGAGCAACAGTTGTGAAACTTAAATATGTTACAGTTCACAAAAAAGTAGATGAACAACTTATTTGAGAGAAATTGTGTAGCTGCAATACTTTTGAAGATATAAGGCATTTACTCATTATGGTTATCATTAAAAATTGACAAAGTAGCTATTACTCACTTAGATATGGAGATACACTTCCAAACTAGTGACCATGTTGTAGCTGTGGAGATAGTAGCTGAACAACATATTAGAACAAAACTGTGTAGCTGCAATACGTTTGAAGATATAAGCCATTTACTCATTATGGTTATCATCAAAGTAGCTATTACTCAGTTAGCTATGGAGTTACAGCTGTGAAAATTCACAATACAGTATATCCAAAAGATAGGTGAACAACATATTTGACAAAAATCCTCTATATTCAATAGTTTTTGAGTTATAAGTGACTTGCTCAATGGTCAAATATTAAAATTAGTATAGCTATTACTCAGTTAGCTATGGTGCTACACCTTGGACACCTCACCATGATATAGTACATGAAGGAGTTGTTGAACAACATATTTCAGGCCAATATTGTAAGTAACAGTTACAAAGACAAAATCAATTTACTCATTTTGCTCATTGTTAATAACAGAAAATAGCTATTACTCACTTAGCTATGAAGATAGAACCCTAAAAATGGTACCATCTTGTAGGCATGGAGAAAGTAGCTGAACAACGTAATTTACAGAAACACTCTAAATGCAGTCGTTTTGGAGTTATGAGCACTTTACTCAAAGTAGCCACCATTGCTATTACTCACTTAGCTATGGTCCTAGGTGTGAAATAACAGCATCAAATGAAAGGACATAAGCAATAAGGTCATAAAAAACATTGAAAAGGCCAAGGAGAAACAACCAGTGTGATGTACAGCCCTTTATAAAAGCGTAACACTCAATAACACACAAACACATGCACGGAATGCGTTTTATAATCTCCCGCCCGGCCGGCGGGAGATAATAAACTGGGATCCGGACTCGGATGAGACCCCAATATGTTCAAAATGGAGCAGTCCTCACGGCCACCTTCACTAAAGCTTCCCCTAATGGACGGCATCACAAAGTTCCCAGATAGCAAGACACTAGTGGGCCACCGTTGGCTATGGGTGGCAAAATATAGCTAGTGGGCCACCACTGAGCTACTGCTGGACCACTGACTGCATTTTTTTTCAAAATTTTTAAAGCATTATAAATAACTTCACAAGGAACCTCAACTATTGTCTTCTGAAATTTTTAAAACATTATAAATAACCTCACAAGGAACCTCAACTATTGTCTTCTGACATATTATTTAACAATATTCAATGTTAAAAACACATTATTTCAAAATATAAATATATTGCGTGGCCCACTGTTGGCCCACCAACTACCAAAGTCAGTGGCTGTAGCTCAGGGACCAGCCTATGCCCACTGGTGTAAAATTCTTGGAAAACTTAGATAACATGTGCATTTTCTTTCACTAAACATAAGTTAATGGCATTTATATGAACAAACTTATTCTGTACTCCTTCATTTTGCTCAGTCAGTCTTTCTTACACTTTATTACTTTATACTAGTGTTCTCAATAAACCCTTTTTAGTGGGACCGGGTAAGTAGTGATTTCAACAGGCGGGTACCAGGGTACTCGTGTAGATGGGCGATAATAGGTGACACAACAAAAATCTACACATTTACAGACTTAAAACCCACACAAATAATGGGATCCAACCACTTACTTTATTTCTTGTCAGCCACCTTTTTGCATACATGTTTATACATTGCTTGCTTATATATTTGCCACAGGTGGTCCATCAATGGTCCACCCACTGCATAAGTAGTACAGGACCCATGATGGGCATCCAGTGGCCCACTGGTGGCAAAAATTTTATTTTTAGTTAAAGTTATCTTCATTTTCTATTTGATATAATTGTTCGTTTGGATGAAACCTAAAACTGTCCTAAAATTATTTTTATCTGACACATGCAACTATGATCTGTAAGAGCTATACTTAGTTGGCTGGCCAATGGTGGTCCTCTGGTGGCTAAACCTCAAGCTCTGCTGAATAGCATTTGTTTAGACAGACCTTGAAAAAATAATGCCCAAAAATGGGAGTCCCAGTTATTTTTTTTCAGAGTCCAAGCTACGTAACAGATATCACAATTTTGGCATTTTAAATTTTATGTATTTTTCTGTATGTATGGGTAATATTCAAAACCATAGCATCTGCTGACAGATGGCTGCCACTAGTGGACCACCAGTCAGGCTTGTTCCCAGATAGCATTCTGCCATCGGACAGATGTTGGCTGGTAGTCGCATGGTCAGCAGATTTTGCCAACATTGGGCCAATGTTGGCCCAACGAAGGCTTGCCAACCAAAATTCAGGCTGCCGAGGTTAGGCCAATGGTGGATTTTTATTCAAGATGGCGGCGAGCAATAATAGGGGATTTTGGGACACTTATTATTTGGGACACTTAATGATTTATTATGGTATGTCTAACAATCATATTTCAGTGAGCCCACAAGTTTTAACTAACTAACTAGATGAATGCTTTTGCTAACAAAAGCGAAGCGTCCCTGAGAGTTTAAAATGCCTTGTGGTTTTAATAAGCATGCTGTAAAGCTAAGAATGCACAAAGCTGTACCGTACTGTTACATAAACCAACCCCCTTAGTGATATCATGACAGGGAAAATCCTACAAAGGTCTTCTTTAATTAACATAAACAAGCGTTGTAGACATAGACAAGCTGGAGAAAGTGTTGTACATTGGATGTACAACATTGGATGTAACTTTAGTAAATTTTGTGTAAATGCTACAAAGCATTTCAGTAAAGAGTATTGATAACTTCATATAATCATATAATATAATCATATAATCATGTGTGCAAGTATGTATTGCTATTTAGATTGTCCACAGGGTTTTGCAATAGGTTTTAATACATTGTGAAAGCATAAAAGCAACAATAAAGGCAAAAGCTATTTCATGACCCCAGTTTGACTCATACATGGGGGTCAGGAGGTAAAACTAACCGGCTATTTAGACTGTCCACATATGGTTTCCCAATACCTCTTAATACATTCCGAAGCTATAATAGCAACAATGAAGGAGATATCAGGTTAAAACTCCAAAACAGCTATTTTTTACCCCAGTTTGACCCATAAGGGGGGGGGGGGGGGTTCGAGTGGTTAAACTGACCGGCTACTTAGACTATCCACATATGCTTTTCCAATACTTCTTAATACATTCTCAATCTATAAAAGCAACATTAAAGGAGATATAAGACAAAGCTCGAAATCAGCTATTTTATGACCCCAGTTTGACCCATGGGGGGGGGGGGGGGGGGGGGGGAGGGATCAGGGGATAAAAGTGACCAGCTATTTAGATTCTCCACATATGCTTTCCCAATACCTCTCAATACATTCTGAAGCTATAAAAGCAACGATAAAGGAGATATAAGGCAAAAACTAAAAATCAGCTATTTTATGACCCCAGTTTGACCCATAAGGGGGGGTAGGGGGGTAAAACTGACCGGCTATTAAGACTCTCCACATATGCTTTTCCAATACCTCTTAATACATTCTGAAGCTATAAAAGCAACAATAAAGGAGATATAAGGCAAAAACTCAAAATCAGCTATTTTATGACCCCAGTTTGACCCATAAGGGGGGGTCGGGGGGTAAAACTCCAAAGCAGCTATTTATGACCCCAGTTTAGCCTATAAGGGGGGGGGGGGGGGTTGGGTGGTAAAACTGACTGGCTATTTAGACTCTCCACATATGCTTTCCCAATACCTCTTAATACATTCTGAAGCTATAAAAGCAACAATAAAGGAGATATAAGGCAAAAACTCAAAATCAGCTATTTTATGACCCCAGTTTGACCCATAAGGGGGGGTAGAGGGGTAAAACTGACCGGCTATTAAGACTCTCCACATATGCTTTCCCAATACCTCTTAATACATTCTGAAGCTATAAAAGCAACAATAAAGGAGATATAAGGCAAAAACTCAAAATCAGCTATTTTATGACCCCAGTTTGACCCATAGGGGGGGTCGGGGGGTAAAACTGACCGGCTATTTAGACTCTCCACATATGCTTTCCCAATACCTCTTAATACATTCTGAAGCTATAAAAGCAACAATAAAGGAGATATAAGGCAAAAACTCAAAATCAGCTATTTTATGACCCCAGTTTGACCCATAAGGGGGGGTCGGGGGGTAAAACTGACTGGCTATTTAGAATCTCCACATATGCTTTCCCAATACCTCTTAATACATTCTGAAGCTATAAAAGCAACAATAAAGGAGATATAAGGCAAAAACTCAAAATCAGCTATTTTATGACCCCAGTTTGACCCATAAGGGGGGGCCGTGGGGTAAAACTGACCGGCTATTTAGACTCTCCACATATGCTTTCCTATTACCCCCCCAATACATTTTATGGCTCTAAATGCAATACTTAAGAAGATAATAGGGGGGTTGACCTAAATTTAAGGCTCTCAGATTGGAAGGTGTGAGGAAATCACCCATAAATGAGACATTTTTCAAGGGATTGCTCCCAAAATCTAATCAGCTCGCGTTTTCAATAGTATGAACCGGTATTAAAGCATAAGGCTGTGTAGCAAGTAGTTTTTCCTGAACTGTGATGACGGGGGGGGGGGGGGGGGGGGGAGGGTGTACTTAAAAAAATTGTTTTTGATCATGTGGCCTTCATAAAGGTCAAAGGTCAAATTTAAGCATGCAGAAAAATTTTCCCACGCCTAAGGTATATAAGTGCCAAATATGGTTTGAATCCTTCTAATAATAAGGGAGATATTCAAGGGAGACCATAATGCGGCGGCGGCGGCGGCGAGGAAACTGAGGTGAAAACAAATAAGCGCCCTTTCAGGGACGCTTAATTAGCAATCTTAGACATAAAAATAACATTCTCATTATAAATTCACAATAAGAAAAGTTGTTTCTGAGCATGATAATTTTATTATTTGATTATGGACTATATCATCTTAAGATAATGTTCCTCCATTGTTTATGTTTGGTCATGTGACTTATCAGGGATTCCCTTAACTAAAATTTTATCATTGGCTTACCAACGTCAAATTTTTTATCAAAAGCCATTGGGCTAATGGTGGCTGCCAACATCGGACCGACAGATATACCAATGTTATGCCAACATCTGCATGCTCTCTCGGTTGTTGGCTAATAAAGGTAATCCACCGGTGGACCAATAGAACAGCTTATCATTGGCTGCCAACATTGGGCCACTGATGGACCACCTGTAAACCTTATTGTTGGCTGCCAACAGTGGACCACTGTCTATCACCTGGTTACGCCACCAGAGAACCACCATAAAAAGTTGATGGCCCCCAACAGCGGGCCACTGGTGGGCCACCAGTCAACCTTGTTGGCTGTTGAAGGTGGTCCACCAGTGGACCAATAGAGAAGCTTATCATTGGCTGCCGACAGTGGGCCACTGATGGACCACCAGTAAACCTTATTGTCGACTGCCAATGGTGGACCACTGTCTACCAGCTGGTCATGCCAATGGCTAGCCACCAGCTACAGCCAATATCGGACCGACTGCTATGCTGCTGGTGGGCCAGTGCTGGCCCTACAGAGTCTTGCTATCGGCGTTGCTCCAAAACCAAGATTCTGCGGTTAAACCAGGACCTTCTTCTTCAGCTTCCTTGGATATTGGGCAATTCATACCAAACCCACCGAACAGAGGCAATTGGTACCTGGTGGCAGGGGAAAAACTTTGAACAGAAGCCTCAGATTGTGCCTCAGTCCTTCGAATCGCTAACACAGCAAAACCTGGATATAAAGGCCTCCCTTCTGTCTTGGTCAACCAGAAGGAGTTAATCAAACTTGAATTCATGGTCCGGGAGTGTATTGCAACTTCCAATTTCCTCTCCACCCTTTCTACTGCGAGCAAATCCATGCTCAACAACCTTAGGGCTGCTAGTGACATCAGGGAGAAAACCTTCGGGCTCTTAGCCGCAGAGCCAGACCCCAGGGCAGAGACACCAATTTCTACAACAGTTGCTTAACTTCACACTCAAGGATACTGCACAAATGCAATTTATGTTGGACATAAGCAGAAGCATAGCTGTGGCTTACCAACACTTGCTAGAAAAATTTCTGCACCTGCTGACAAATCTGGTTCTCATACGCAGGGACACATATTTGAAGCAAGCCCAGCACAATTTGGATGCTTACTGACTGAAGAATCTCAGACCAGCTCCTATCTCTGAACTCTTTGATCGCTCGCTCATGTAAGAGTATGAGCAACACTTAATAGGGCGGGGCGTGAAGACAGGAAATCAATCAGGCTCAAGATTCCATCCATATGGAAAGTCAAAGAAGAAGTCCAGAGGCAGGGGCAGAGGGGTTTATCAACAAGGCGGATACTACCAAGTCCCTATCTCAGTATCCCAGTGTCTCGTTCCACAGCCTTTCTACCCACAGCCTCAGCACGGGGGATTTTGTGGTGGTCACTGTGGGAAGAGGCAGCTGCAGGGCTGGGGTAAAAACCCCACTAATCAACCTCAACAACAACCCCAACAATGACACTCTTGTTTCCCTTCCTCAACAACCTCTTGGACACCATCATTTAACCCCTTCAAAGCTTACATTGGATACCAAGCTCAAAACCCCACCAGAGGGGGCAAGGACTCTGTGTGTACAGTCCCTCCTGGACAGGGTAAAGACTCCGCGTTTCCACTCCCCACCGGAGGGGAAAAAGACTCTGTGTACTCAGTTAAAAAATGTATTTTTCCAAGGAAATATAAAAGACCTCCCAGTGGGAGGCTGAATCAGGTGGTTCATGGATCAGTGGGAGAGCAGAGGCTCCCATCATTTTCAGACAGACATACTCAAACAAGGATATCGTCTGCCATTCAAAAATCACCCCAAGCTGTCCAGGAGTCCTTGCACGATCAGCGAATACAGAGACACAAGCAAAGACAGTGCATTATCCAATTCTATTCAGGAGTTGCTAACCAAAACGCAATAGAAAGGGTGGAAAAACCAGACAGCTTGGGATACTACAGCTGTCTTTTTCTAGTTCCAAAACCAGGGAACTGTTGGAGACCAGTCATAGACCTAAGTTCGCTCAACCAGTTCTTAAGCCTGCCCAAATTTAAGATGGAGACTCCAGAATCAATCACATCCTCCCTCAGAAAGGGAGAATGAGTCACCTCCATAGACCTCACGGACGCTTATCTTCATGTCCCTATCCACCCACAGTCCAGGAAGTTCCTCAGATTCCACTATCGAGGAATCTCTTACCAATTTTCAGGCCTACCTTTCGGGCTAGCCACAGCTCCTCTAGTCTTCACCTCCCTAGTGAAGGAGGTAAAATTAATGGGCTTTCAGCAAGACATATGTCTGCGCCAATACCTGGATGACTGGCTAATCAGGGCACATTCCCAGGCACAAGCCCTCCTCAACACAAAAAGCGTTGAGTCCATGGACTCAAAAAATGATAAAACATGGGGAATGGTGGTTAAGCCCTCACAACGTGTTGCAGGGAGAATTCTTACACCCCCAGGGAGCACGACGTCTTGATCTTTACAGACGCCTCAAACTCAGGTTGGGGCGCTCACTTAAAACAAGACTCCACAGGCAGTCTATGGTCTCAAAAAGAAAAAGGCTTACACATAAACCTTCTAGAACTAAAAGCAGTGATCCTAGCCCTGAAACACTTCACACCCCAATGCAAGTAATGATAGCCTCGGACAACTCCACAGTAGTGGCTCACATCAACAAGCAAGGGGGTACTCATTCGGCCGAGCTATGCGCACTCGTGGATACTGTTAACCTGATGCCAGAAACACCAGGTCACCTTGAGAGCTCGCCACATACCCGGGTCCCTAAATGTGATCGCGGACGGTCTTTCCAGAAGGAACCAGATCCGACACACAGAATGGTCCCTGACCCCCAAATATTCAAACAGATCGCAAAACTTTGGGAGCACTCTCAGATGGACCTATTCGCAACAAGACTGAATGCCAAACTCCCCCTATATGTCTCTCCGATCTCAGACGAACAGTGTCACGGTCAGACCCCAACTAACTAGTGTGTGAGCCAGAGAAAATCGCACAACAGGAAGCAAAGAATTTGTTTGAACTAAAGAATTTATTTACAATATGTACAAATCAGTGTTAAACCAATCAAATCAGAACACACATTTAAAACAATAATAACTCAAACTTATACACCTGTTAATGACTTAAAAACTTTAAATATTATTACAAGATTACTTAAATAGATTCTTACTGATCACTCAACGATTATAGTCCATATGGCTGGATCAATGTTCAAAATAGAAATTATAGCCTGATCATATGAAAGTTTGTAGTCACCTGGTCTTGAATCAGTTGTAACGAACAGCTCTGAATAGTTGACAGCCTCTGGTCGATGTAGTTTCGAGAACAATGTGTTTGACTGTCACTGACATAAGAATCTCCTCAGTACTATGATTGATTTCTCGCCCCTGAGGTCTTCCATAAGTCTCCCCCTTTATTGCTGTGCTTGACTTCTTTGCTCTGGTGGACTTCACTCTCTTCCAAATTGGGACCTAAATCTAGTTCTCCATGGCCCCATTTGAACCTTTGGATCAGGCCTCCATCAAGTTTTTAACATGGAAAACGATCTTCCTCTTGGCCTTAGCCTCAGGAAAAAGGCGCAGTGAAATCCACGCTTGGACATTGGACGGATTGTTATGCCTGGGCAATTGGGATTCAACTCACCCCTTCTCCCTCCTTCATCGCTAAGAACCAGTTGGCAAAAGAAGGACCACAAGCAGTCTCACCAGTGGTGATTCCTGCCTTAAAGAGTGATTGCGACAGCCAGGACATGGATACCACACTTTGCCCTGTTAGGGCCCTTGCTATGTATCTAGAAAAATCCAAACCTTTCAGGAGACAAAACCCTCCTTTTCCTATCCTACAAACAGGGCCATTCAAAGGCTATCCAATGTTCTACAATCTCATCTTGGCTCAAAAATACCCTCAAATTTTGCTACTCTACAGTCGATGAGGCAGACATGGACCTTCTAGGGTTAAGGCCCATGATGTACTAGCGTTTGCTCCACGGCCTTTTATGGGGATGTTTCCACAGAGCAAATCATGCAAGCCTGCCATTGGAAATCACATAATTGCTTTATGTCTTTCTACCTCAGGACCTATCTGGACAGAACCCAAAGAACAACGAATTCCATCTAGGATCGTTCGTAGCTGCACAGCAGGTCATACCTCCTCCCTAGATGCACTTTTCATACCAAAAAAGGGGGGTAGGCAACGAATCCTGGGGACAGTCATCTCAGACCAACCTACAGGAATTCATGTCTATCAAGGTAACTACTTCTTTACTAAACTGCTGTTAATTCCTGCGTTTTTACTGTTACCAAGGAGTTTTTCTTATACTGAAGTAGATTGAGTAGATTCTAAGTTAATTTTTCGGTAATCTTACTATCTCCTCTTTCTCTTTAATCTTGACGTCGTTATCAAGTTGCTACACTATTTTATGCAGCCTAATCCTCAAGGAGTGCCTTCCTGACTGGCGGCCACAGTGCACCGTTCTCTGTGATGACCACCCAGGATCCCAAATGAAATGGAGACGAACCCCGCTCTTGGTGTCTACAAACCTTCTGAATGCCAGACTCCCGGCTCTTCTGCCTTCGCCTCCTCCTTTCTACCGGGCTTCCCGTGACAAGTCAGTGAGCTGTCTTCCCACCTACCAACATGTTGGAATTCAGCACTCTGTTTCAATAGGTAAGTACATTGTAGCGTAATAAAATAGAAAATTTTATTTTAAATGTAGCTTTTACAAGCTACAATACTTACCTATTGAAACAGATATAGGCCCTCCTGGTCCATCTCCGCTTTACCTACAACTCACAGGTTGGGATGGTTACCAACAGGAAAGAAGGAAGAATGACCTGAGCTGTGCAGACAATATGCACAGTCATCGCCTCACCGGTCACCAGACGGGCCAGCCCATTCTAAAGTACCAGCTCCAGGGAACCCGTAGTCTCTGCAATAACTGGAAAAGTTTCACAACTTTACTCCCATTGGTAGCTCTTCCGGTAATCAACGGAATAGCACTCTGTTTCAATAGGCAAGTATTGTAGCTTATAAATGCTACATTTAAAATAAAATTTTCAATTTTGTATGATTACCCAGCAAACCACATTTTAAAGTTATAAAAGTCATGCTGCCCAATTTGAATTAACCTGATATCTGGAAATGGTGTTTTGTTGGGTTCAAACCCAAATTGGGCAGAAAATCAATTTTATGGGGTAGTTCCACTTTGGCGGATGGTTTGGGAGGATCACAAATAAGAGTAAAGTGCCCACTACAGGTCCCCCGTCCCATAGCCCCCGTACTGGGACCAGATCTGTACAAGCTACTGTACAAGTTACGAATCTCTTTGCTCCTGAACTTCTCCCGGAAATTAAGAATCACACCAAATATTCGGGAGCTTTGGCAGATGGGGTGGAGAGTGACAGGCATCATCCAGAATGCTGGATAATTTAGAACCACTCCAGTAGTAGATGACTGTTTGGGTATAATTTGGGAGTTGATCTGCAAAAGCGGAACAGGCCTATTAAACCAAAATGGTAGACTTAATAGCAAATTTTCTTGTACAAATTTTATTGAATTAATATTCATTGAAAAGGATTGGTACTGTAGGGCAATACCTTTCTTATTTCTCAGATTACAGGTTTGACTTGCTTCAAGCCTTTTGTATATGTATCCATCTTTCGACCAATGGTTAAAATTGAATTTGAAACTTTCAGGAGTTCATTATACCAGACATATTCTGAAGTTATATCGATAGTCTGAAAAACTTTTGTCAGGGCTGTCAGTTATTCAGTACCCATATATAACACAAAACATAAAAAAGGAATTGGTGAAAGACTGGTTGTGGGTGTGAATCTTTTTTCTGGAGAGAAGTTGCATTTATCATATGATACCCTGTGTTTTTCATGCAGAATCTTTATCACTCTATATGCATGGTCTATCCCCAATTCTTAAATTGCCATTTGTGACAAGATCTAAATTGATATACCATCTGTAGAAGTTATGGCATGTGATCTATATGTGATAATGTTACTTCAAGTATTTCTTTCTTAAATAATCACACTTTTTGGAAATATTGTTGAACAATAATCAAAGATAATATATTGAAAGAAGAACCCGAGGCTTTTGTTACTGGTACTTTAAAATAAATCAATTACATATTGGTATTCTCCCTCTTACTGTTGAAACAGGTCATTATTATCATACCTCACTAGAAAATTGTCTCCATCAAATTTGTAATAATAACTTAGTTGAAGACAAGTTTCATTTTGTATGCTAGTGTATGGTATATTCAGGTATTAAATTCAAAATATTTCCCATGTTTTAACAAACTTTTTAAGATATATGAAATGGAGGTATACGAGCAGTTTTATAATGTAATTACAACAGAGAAATAGAAGTTGTTGGTAAATTATGTTAGTGAGTTATGGCAAACCAGTTAATACCCTATCCAATGGACAATAGCTTATCCGGTCGGCGCAGACCGGCCCGCCAAACGTCAGAAAAAGACGTCCTGTGTTTCCACCGGCCAGGCCGGTCCAGTGCTGTGCACTCGCCAGGTGGCGTGTAGTACTTCCTTCCTGTCTAGACCCCTAGTAAGCTGAAAGCGGGGCCGGTGGGAGGGCCTTGTGTGTCCATTGGATAGGGTATTAACTTATAAAAATTTAATTTACTTATTAAATTTGCAATTTTATTGCGTTAATACATCCTATCCAATGGACAATAGCTGAATAACTACCGCTTGGTCGGCGGGTAAGTTACTAGGGACTAGCCTTGAACTCCTACTGGAATAATGAACTATTTCCTTTAAAGCCTGGTCAGACCTGAGGTCGATAACCCTTAAGGCTATGGTCGAATATCATCATCCGGTTACAAAGAATTGAACCGTCAGTCGACCTTGCTCCCCCCCCCCTTTTTTTAACAGACCTGCTCTGAGGTAGGGGAAGAGAGGGATGAGTTCAGTCCCATAAAGTAGTCCTCCCGAAGGAAGCACGTCCAGAAATTTTTTTTTTTTTAACTATATGTGCAATATATACAACTATGTGCAACTATTTACATATGTACACATCTCCTCTAGGTACTGGCCTGTTGGTGGATCTGCTGGGCAGCCACAACCGGTCCAAGATGGTAGAGCTCTGAGTCAGCCCAACGCCACATCCTTCAGATAGAATTGAGTGAAGGTATTATGAGATTTCCAGTGGCAGGCTGACAGGATCTGCTCTAAGGAGACTCCTGACTGGAAGGCCTTAGAGGCAGCAAAGGCCCTGACATCATGAGCTTTGACCTGATGCAAGGCGTGGGCCTGATGATCCGAGAGCTCATAGCATAGGATCACTGTTTGTTTGATCCATGAGGAGATAGTGGCAGGTGATATGTCTTTGTCGAAGCCTTTCTTAAAGGAGACAAAAACCAATTCTTTGCCCTGCCTAAGGTCTGATGTCCTGTCCAAATAGTAGCGCAAGGCTCTGACTGGACAGAGAGTTCTGTCAGACTTGAGGGACCTATCCAGAGTAGGAGCCAGGGCTGGTATGACCACTGGGGCTACACTCTCCGGGCCCTCTTTGGCCAGCTGGTTCTTGGAAAGAAAGCTGGGGGACGGAAACAGGGACACCTTAGACCAGTCCGACTGGTGTCTGATGTTCTTATGCTGCCATGCATGTATCTCACTTCTTCTCTTGCCAGAACCCAGGGCCAAAAGGAAGACAGTTTTGAAAGTCAGATGTTTCATTGAAGCTTCCTTAAGAGGTTCAAAGGGAGCCTTTGTTAACTGGTGTAAGACCAGAGAAAGGTTCCAGGAGGGTATACCCCTCCGCCCTCTGGGTCTGTCTCTGTGAAAACTATCTAAGAGACGGGTGAGATTATCATCTTTGCTGATATTGACTGTGGTGTTACCCAGTTTATCAGCAATGGCAGACCTGTATCCATCAATGGTGCTGGGCTGAAGTTTCTTGACCTCAAAGAGGTATAGAAGGAAGTCAGCCACTGACTTTATAGGTGGTGACCCGAAGTCCACCTGATTAGTGATGCACCACTTTGTAAAAATGGTCCACTTTGCCTCATAGACTGATCTGGTTGATTTTCTTTGAGGAGCCTCAATTCTTGCTGCCACTGCCTTAGAGAAACCCTGTTCTTTGATTGCTGTGGCTCTAGGAGCCATGCATGGAGATTCAGGTTTGTCAGATTCCTGTGAGGGATCTGGTTGAACGGCTGTGTCAAGAGATTGGGCAGGTTTGGTAGGCTGAGGGGAATTTGACTGGACATGGCCACCAAGTCCCAGAACCAGGGCATGTTGGGCCACCCGGGAGCAATTAGAATAACTCTCTGGTACCGGGAGTCCAGTAGCTTCTCCACTACTTTGCCCAAGATGGAGGTCGGTGGAAAGGCATATGCATCCAGGTCCTCCCATGGCAGAGTGAGAGCATCCACTGCTACAGCCAGGGGGTCCGGGACTGGAGAGACAAACTGAGGAAGTTTGTGGTTGAATCTTGTGGCAAACAGATCTACTTGAGGCTGGTGCCACTTCTTGCATATGCTTAAAAATACCTCCCGGAGGAGGGACCACTCTGTCTGTATGGTCTGACCTAGTCTGGACAGCTTGTCTGCTATCACATTCAGATGGCCCGGAATGTGACGGGCTTTTAACGTCACTTGTTTCTGGGAACACCAGGTCAGGATCCTCCACAGTAGGGCACATAGAGGGCCGGACCTCATACCTCCTTCTTTGTTTATATAAGCCACTACTGTAGTGTTGTCGGATGCCACTAGAACTATCTTGCCTGTACATAGTTCTTGGAACTCTTTGAGAGCTAGAAAGACTGCTTTTAACTCTAGATAGTTTATGTGCAGTTTGCTTTCCGGAACCGACCAAGGGCCCCTTGCAGTGAGCTCGTTTAAGTGAGCGCCCCACCCTTCTTTTGATGCGTCTGTAAAGATCTGTAGAGCATGCTCTACTGGGTGTAATGGTTGGCCTTGTAGCACATTGCTTTCGTCTAACCACCATTGCAGATGAGGGTGCAGGGACCTGGGTATAGGGATGATCTTTTCCAAAGATTCCGGTACCCTCCAGTTGTTTTTGAGGTGCCACTGAATGGGTCTCATGTGGAGTCGGCCGAGGTGAACTTGTTTTTCTGTGGCTGTTAGGAGACCTATCAAGGACATAAACTGCCGGACCGGACAGGTCGGTCGGGCCAAGATAGCCTGAATCTTTGTTTTGAGATTCTGCCACCGGTCCGGTGTGGGTCTGACCCGACCGGATCTGAGGTCGAACTGGTATCCTACAAAGTCGAAGACTTGTTTTGGATCCAGTTCCGATTTCTCTCTGTTGACTACCCAGCCTAGCTCCTGGCACATTTCCAGCAGAACTCTTGTGTGCTGGATACAGACTTGGTAGGACATGGCCCTCACCAACCAGTCGTCTAGGTACTGGTGGATCCTTATACCCTTGTGCATGGCCATCAACTTTACTTCCTTGGCTATTACCGTGAACTCCAATGGTGCTGTGGACAGACCAAATGGAAGAGCCTTGAATTGGTATGTCTGACCCTGGACATGAAATCTCAGGTATTTCCTTGATTGTTCCTGTATAGGTATGTGGAAGTAAGCGTCCCTGAAATCTACAGAGGTTACCCATTCTCCCCTTTGAAGAGAAGTTCTGATGGTTTCCGGTGTTTCCATCTTGAACTTCTCCACTTTTAGAAAGGGATTTAGATTGCTCAAGTCCAGAATGGGCCTCCATTTGTCGTTGGGTTTGGGCACCAGGAAAAGTCGGTTGAAGAAACCTAGAGAGTTTGGGTTTCGTACTGGCTCCACTGCATTTTTGGAAATAAGCTGATGTAAAGCCTCCGACATGGTGGTTTACATAAAGGCTTATGACCGTTGGGTGTCTTGATAGGAGGGGCCTGTTCTGAAAGGGGAGGGTGTAACCCGACCTTAAGATCTGGACGACCTTGTAACTGGCCCCTAGCTTCGACCAAACCTGCCAGAAACTTTGAAGTCTGGCGCCTACAGGAGGATTTGAGGCAACATCTCTGGCATTTACTACAGGTTTGACACAAGATAACAGAGTGACACAAGAAGCAAGCTTCACAGATTTTATTTTGTAATTTCTTTGAGAATGACAAACTACTGCCCCGGGACTTATTTCTTTCTTTTGCGAATGCCCGGGCGCAGTAGGAACACAAGGTACAACATTTAAGTCCACAACAGTGTCTGTTTGTCTCTGCAAAGTGCTCCCGGCCAGCAGTCCTGATATCACTCTGTTTACACAATAACTGTCATTTATAGGACTGCTGGCCCTTGGCTGGTCGCGAGGAATAGTAAGCGGCCTTGCCCTTCTGTTTCCTGCCCTGTCCGCGCTGCCCAATGTTCTTCCATGCCGGTCGTTCCTGCTTCCTGTTATCCCCACGTTTATCAGGGCGATCATAGGGGTGGAACCGACCTTTCTTTCCAGTGTGAAGTTGGCCCTTGCTTTCAAAAGCGGCTATGTCCTGTTCGGCTTGTCTAAGGGCTTCATCAGGGAAGAGCATTGGAATGTGGAGAGGTGCAGTCCTGAGAGAGGCCAAGGTATCTGGTTTAATACCTGCTTTGAGATGTGAAAGATATGAATCTCTGCGAGCCAAGGTAGTATTAGCCACTGACACGAAAACAAAATCACTTAAATGTTCTAGTGTCTTAGCCATGGCCTGCGTGATGCTGGCATTAAAGTTCATCAAAAATTGCAACTCGTTGAGTGAGCCGGTTGCTTTAGTGGAAGACTTTCCTTTGGCCATTTCTGTTTTGAGAGTTTTAACTTGTCCCTTCATATTTTCTTGAACTCTATACAAACATCTGTTAAATCCAGCCGCCTGATTACAGATAGTTGAGGCTTCCCTAGCCGATTTCTCCCAACGTCTAAGATTGTCTTGAGAAATCTGACGGGAGGCTGGAGGCATTGAGGAGATATCTGCCGCTTTAGCAATGCGACTGTATGTGTTGTTAATCTTTGAAGCGTCGGTACTCCAGGAACTAACAGTTTTCTCACTAGTGGCGTCTCCCTTCTGTTGGTCGGATACAAAACCGTACCATTTGGCCTGTGAACGGACCGGCTTGACAAATTGGTCCTTTAGAAGCCCCCCTGCCTCAGAGCTGCGTGAGGGATACCCCTCCACCAGTGTTAGGTTCAGCCTACCCATCTTTTTGCACAACCACTCGTCGGTTGGCATATTGACTGAGATTTTCCCTGTAGGTTGAGACTGAGGCCCAGCGAAAGGGTTATCATCAGATGCTGTGGTCGCTGTATCCAAATCAAGGATATGGGACCAGCCCATATATGACCTGATGCCTCTCATGGTCTCCCTGTAATTCTGGTCCTCTGAGAGGACCTGGTCGGGGTCAGCAGAAGCAGCATCTGGGTCCTGGTCGGACAGTTCACCTTCTTCGACGAAAATGTCCACTGGGGGCTGGTCGGAGAAATCTGAGTCAGAGTCCGTGTCCATAGCCGGTGGGCTGTGAAGGCCGGCCGGTGTGGCAGACGACCTGCTGGGAACCTGATGAGAAGGTGGGTCGGTACCAGCCAGATCTGAGGTGGTCGATTTCTCCCTAAGCGACTTGCTGGTCGACTGAACTCTGTGAGCAGTCTGAGATACACCATGCAAATCTGAAGATGGTAGCTTATCATCAGCGGATGAAGAGTGCGACTTGTCGGTAGCCTGACTCTGTGGAGAGGAACGGTTACCGGCCAAATCTGAAGGTGGTATGGCATCTGAAGGTCTGATAAACGGCTCAGTAGACTTAGCAATGCCAGGAGGAGCGGAAGAAGTAGGAGCCACTTTAACTGTTGAAAAGGTGGGTTCTTTGTCCATAGTCTTTGCAAGTAAGAGAGCCTCCAGTCTGTTAAACCTAACCGACCATTTCTGGTCGAGCTCATCAATCCTTGCGTCAGCTGAGGATCTGAGAGTGGTAGGCGACTTGGCCGGCTTCTCTGAAGACTTAGAATGTTTTGTAGGGGGTTTCTTGTCAGAAGATGAAGATTTCTTCTTCTTGGCAGAGGAACTCGAACCTGGGGACTGTGCCATCCCTTCAATGAAAACTGAAGATAAACTTCTGATGAAAATATTCCGTGCACACAAGCATGCGCCAAACGAAAAAGATGCTATGACGTCACGCTGTCTAGACAGGAAGGAAGTACTACACGCCACCTGGCGAGTGCACAGCACTGGACCGGCCTGGCCGGTGGAAACACAGGACGTCTTTTTCTGACGTTTGGCGGGCCGGTCTGCGCCGACCGGATAAGCTATTGTCCATTGGATAGGATGTATTAACGCAATAAAAAGTATTATTGTTCTATTTTTTTCTATTTTCTGACCACTGTAGATAACATGGATTCAAAGTGACACACAAGACAATTTTTGCTGGGTATAACATTCATTGTAGTTTTGTCGTTTGCATTTATATACATTGTATAACTGCCACTTTAATAAATGAAAAAAAAATTAACTATATGTGTACATAATGATCACTTCATAGAAATTTTTCAGGTTTCCCAATATTCTAGCATTAAGACAGTCTAGGAGCTCTGTTGTTATACTATTGACTTGAATTATTCAGTAGTTTGTGTGACCTTTAATCTTTTAATTATATCAGCAAATGACTGCTGTCATTAAAGTTCTTCAAAACAAAGGTTTAACAGAAAATGGGCAAAATCCACAAATCCACAGCTGAAATATTTAGAGAGATCAACAGTTGTTATTAAATGGAAGAGCAATGCAGTTATTAAATGGAAACTGCAACAAAAGTTCCTGAAATATTTGACTGAATAACCTGTGCTCATACTCCCCTGCCTAAAGTGTAGTTAAATGTGCTTTTAGTTGTTGTGTCCATGAAAAGCGGGGATACTGTGGATTATGCACAGTCATAGCCCGCATCAGCACTGATTTTCTTGTGTTCAACCTACAAGCCACATTTCTTTTGCGATTTCTTTTAAACTTAGCAAGTGACTTGCTATGGCAGAGATCTAGCCACCCTATTCATTGGGTGGCCTAGGAGTCAAAATTATGCTCTAGGGAGTCAAAAACATAAAAAATTTTGAATATTGCCTAATTTAGACATAAAGCCTACCAATAGAATACTGTGGTGCACCCTCTAATATACCTTGCAAACTTAAGAAGGCTAGCTATAATATTTTTTTCGTTAGAGCGGTAATGGTGAAATCTCTCTACACACTGCGGCTATCCAGTGGATACAATGATTTACTCAACAGTGAGAACCTGAAAGTAGATATTGGTAAGCTATGCCATGACATAGAGGTCTGCAATTTCACTCTGTTATAGCTGACCAAAAATTATGTGAATAACATATTTAAACAAAATACTGTAAATGTAATCGTTTTCACGTTATAACTGATTTACTCAACAGTGATAACCTCAAAGTAGCTATTACTCAGCTATGCAATGAGCTACATGTCTGAATTTTTTCTATGTTATAGCTGACCCAAAATTAGGTGAACAACATATTTAAGCAAAATACTGTAAATGCAATAGTTTTCAAGTTACAACTGATTTACTCAATAGTGAGAACCTGAAAATAGCTATTGCTCAGCTATCCCATGAGCTATAAGTCTGTAATATCACGACGTTATAGCTGACCCAAAAGTAGGTGAACAACATATTTTAACAAAATACTCCAAATGCACTATTTTTCAAGTTACAAGTCATTTACTCAACAGTCAGTACCTGAAAATAGCTATTGCTCAGTTGTGCCATGAGCTACAGGTCTGTAATTTCAATATGTTATAGCTGACCCAAAAGTAGCTGAATAACATATTTACACAAATTTCTGTAAATGCAATAGTTTTCCAATTACAACTGATTTACTCAACAGTGTGAACTTCAAAGTAGCTATTACTCAGCTATGCAATGAGCCACAGGTCTGGAACTTCACTATGTTATAGCTGACTCCGAAATAGGTGAATAACATATTGAAACAAAATACTCTAAATGTAATACTTTTGAAGTTATAAGTAATTTACTCAACAGTGATAACCTAAAAGTAGCTATTACTCAGCTATGCCATGAGCTACAGGTCTGAAATTTTACTATGTTATAGCTGACCCAAAAATAGCTGAATAACATATTGAAACAAAATACTCTAAATGCAATAGTTTTCAAGTTACAAGTGATTTTACTGATGATGGAAGTTACTGAAAAGCTCAAAAGTAGCTATTACTCACTTAGCTATTGAGACAGACACCCAAGTTACTCACCATGTTGTAGCTATGAAAAAAGTATCTGAATAACATATTTTAACAAAATGCTCTAAATGCAACACTTTTCATGTTATAAGTGATTTAGTGCATGATTTCATGAATTTTAATGCATTTTAGACATTTTTGTCTACCAGAGGCCTAATTTAGACATAAAGCCTACCAAAAAGATAGGGTGGCGAGTCCTCTACCATATCAAGCCACCTGCCAAATATGAAAGAAATCCGGAAAGAAATGTGGACTGTAGGTCGCTAACAAGAAATCTCTGCGGACGCGGACGAGGGCGCGGACGATGATGAATCCATAGTATCCCCGCTTCGCGTCGGGGATACAATTACAGTAATATTCATTTCAGTACATTCAACAGTTCATACTACAACAGCTTCAATTTTGGATGTGCGTAAATGAGTACCCTGGACAGAACACTGCTGGGTATTGCCCAGTGACTGCTAACTTATCTATATATGGTCAAGACTGAGATGTGAGTGAACCCACAAAGAGGTTTGATGCCAGTCACACAGACTACACCATGCAGATTCCATTATCTATGAAGAGGGCAAATAATAAAAGCGGAGTTTCTCATTTCATTTAACAGCTGATGTCAAATAAGAAGAGATCCTCAGTGATTCCCTCACACTCATGTGAGCTGGACTCGAATAAATGTCCTTTGACCTGAGAATCAAATGAAGAAATGACATACTATACATGTAATAGAGAAGGAAACAAAAGGACAGTGAAGACACAGTAACTGAAGAGCTTTATTGTTTCAATTAAAAGTCTGTACAAGTAAATATTTTTAAAACATCTGTAAAATCTTACTGTAACTGGACAGGATTCACCTTTAATGCAGATAAAGGGTGATTCACTGTTAAATTACTACAACAAAAACCTCAAGGCCCAACCATACTATAAACTGAAAGCATGATTCAATGCCAGGCTGATAAAAAAACATTGTTATAAACATGGACCATTTTGCATGCAGACCTTTACACACTGGAATTTCAGAAGTCGTTATTTGTTCAAATAATCTGGACTTGTAAATGACAGCCACATTACTAACAGGGGAAATAAGTAATCTGATTTATAGGGATCTTCAATTTTATTAAATGCGAGCCTCGCTAGAGCTCGTGCTTCTACAGATCACTTTTTATTTGTCTCCGGACTTAGATGAAATTGACAACACCTGTGGATTCTGAATTTGCCTCTCTTGCCCTCCAATAGCTAAAAGGACACACATCCTTTTGACTTTTTCCCATACATATGGCCTTGCATAGACTATGTTAGTACTTGGATGGGTGACCGTCTCAGTTCGGGACCAGCTGTGGGATGTAACTAAGTTGGAATTTCTTAGTGTCACAAGACTTTCGTAAATTCTAGTGCACTACTCGTGTCTCTGATGGCTTTGCAGTTGCGCTAGGGGACCAAAACACCTTTTGGCCTTGTTATATTTCCCATACTTCTCAGATTTACAACTAAAATTAGAAAAAAACAAGTCTACTGCCACAGAGATTATCTCCCACCTTAGGATCAGTAATAATAGAAAACTAAGAGAGAATAAGAGAGATAAAAGGCCTTTGTAGTAAAATGATCTCACTTGACACTGAAGAAGAGGTCAAAGGGTCAAAGTGGGCAATTGGAAAAGATTCCCATACCATGACTTCCTATAAGTTGTTTTCACATTCTGAACCCCCTAGCAGCAATGATATTTTTTTAATAAGATAATCCCATTTGACATTATACATGTGATATGGTGGCCATTTTGTTTTTGAAACTAGTCCAAACTACTCTCAGACTAACTTTCCTAGCCATATAGCTTTTGTGCAAATCTGATGAACCTAGCTGCAATTTTTCAAGTTTTAGAGCATCTTAATGATTTTGAAATAATTGGCATCTTTATCATGTTAAAAATGGCTATGGCGACCATTTTTTATGAGGGGAAAATTTTGCACAGACATATTTGCATAGCTATAAACATTCCCTGCAAATTTGGTGAGGATATCTTTATAAATAAATGAGATATTAAGATATTTGTAAAAACATGACGAACAGATGGACACACGGATGGAAGGTGTTTTATAATCTCCTTCAGCCACTGGCATGAGATAACAACACTCTTTATCCACACTGGTTTAGAACTTACAGTGTGATCCTAAATTTAAACACCAAATACAAAGAGACCTTTCCAGACAGCAATCATTCATAAAACATATTTTTGGTGATTTTTATCAAGTTTGATGGGCCATGTAAAGCTGGTCAGTGGGATATAATTCAGTTAAAACTTTTAAGACAACTAAATTGTTTACAGTAAGTATATTGGAAATTGATGAATTGAAGACCATATCAGAACTGGAACAATATAAAAGGTTTATAAACTTTGCAGTGACAAATTTCACATACATACCACACAAATACCATATATACAACCTGATGAACACAACTTGGATTTGTGGCATATATCACAATTGCTATGCAAATATAAAACAATTTGTTTGCCATTACGGAGACAAACACTACAACCCTATTAAAATATTCCATGCACAAATTCCTGTATAGGTGACAAAAAAAAAGAAAATGACTGATACAATATGTACAATTGAACCTAAAAATATTGAAATAAAAAATAAACACAATAACTTTCAGAGCAGATTGCCAGAAGAAACCTTTTCAGTTCAAAAACAAATTCACTTTCACTGACTGCGGGGATGAAAGTGAATTTTGTACAGAAGAATATTACTAAAAGAAAAATCAAGGGAATTCCACTTTGTTGTACCAACAGATGACTGATAAAATAGAAGCAGCACTGTACTGTAGCACTAATGTGGGTGTTCCACCACACGACTAAGGCTCCCGATTAAGGGTTTTTGGGGGTCGGTTTGAAATATTTGCTTAGTCCCAGACCTTCTGTAAGGGTCGGTTGTGGTCGGTTGGGGCCGTGTGAAAAATCAAACATGTTTGATATTTCACACGACTACAACCGATTCCTATTTCCCGCCGTCAACAAAATGTCCAGTCCCAGGCGTCCTCAGGCCTCCTCAGACCCAAATTTACAGAGTCGGTTGTTGTCCCAGGCGTCCTGCGACCCTTAGTCCCAGACCTCCGTAGCTTAGTCCCAGGCGGCCGGTTCTTAATCCCAGACTCAAATATGATGCGTATGAATTTCATGCGTCTGAAAGTGAGTCGGTTTCATTAGTCCCCGGAAGCCTCAGACCGTCTGCGGTGTCCTGCGACCCAAAAATCAAGGTCTGGGACTAAGAACCGACTAAGGGTAACCGACCCTAACCGATCCAAACCGGCCTCCCCAGGACGCCTGGGACCACGCATTTTCAGTCTGCGGCGGCCTGAGGACGCCCCAGGCGGCCTGGGACTAACAACCGATTAAGAACAGACTGTTTTCCGCGCGTTGGAAATTAAAACGAGGCAATGAGCAGGTCTGGGACTATATAAGCGACCGCGCACACTTTGTCATTGTTACTGACTGTTTGGCTACTGAGAGACGTGTGTCACTGATTTGTAGGGGTTTTCATTTTTTATTTTACATTTTATATACTTGAGCTTAAGGCAAATTTCACAGTTAGGAGACACATTTTACTATTTTTTTATTATTTTGTCGACTGGATCATGAGAAAAGAGAAAGGAGGGAAGAGAGGAAGGAAAAAGATGAATGAGAGGGAGAAGGAAAGTCAAGTAGAGGAGAGGAGTGAAGTTATTACAGAAGAAGGAAGTGAGAGGAGAGAGGAGGAGGAGATTCAGGAAGATCCAGCTATTGGGGAAGCTGTGGCAGAAGAAGAAGAGAGGTGTGAGGAAGATCCGGAGTGCCATTCTTCAGCCAAGAGAGCCAGGGTGTGTGCCACTTTTACAGACAGTGATGAAGTTTCCATTGTAGAATTCGTCAAGCTGCACCCTGAACTGTATGACAAGGAACATTCACGTTTCCACGACAGGAATAGAAGAGAGGCTCTCTGGGCAGAAATATCTGCAGAACTTAAGCTCCAGCCCTTTGATGTGAGAAGGTGGTTTGAGTCCCAGCGAACCCGTTATGGAAAGCTGTCTAAGCTCCAATCTGGCCAAGCCCCGAGGGAGATGACCAAGAGACAGTCCTGGGTCTACCAACAGATGGGTTTTCTTAAAACCCACATCAGAAGAAAGGGGGCCAATAGAAGTTCAGGTTTTGAGGCCAGTCCAAATACCAGCAAGCAGGACGAATCACGTGGGTCAACTACTGACACAGAACACCTCGAGTCCAGTGTCCTGAGGGAGAGGAGTCAGTCCATCATTACATCAACACCTGTTTCAACTACAGACTCCAAGATTCTCGAACACTTTGAGCAGATGAGGACACTTATCTCAGGTTTTCTGCATCAGAAGTCAGACAGGCAGCCCTTCTTTGACTACGTGGCATCAGAGGCCGAAAAGATGACTCAAGAAGAATTTGAAGAATTAAAGGGCAAGATATTCAGAGATATCGAAAATATTAAGAGTAACCGCAGACGTCAGCCATTGCCCAGAAGATCAGCCACTGTTACCACGGAGTCCCAGAGGGTCGGCCTACTGCCAACAACCACTCCACAGGCGTCAAGTTCCACTCAAGCAGCAGCTAGCAGCAGTTTTGTGTACTATACACCAAGCCCCATTGGCTTCAGCAACCCTACATCTGTCCTAACTGTACAGGACGAAGGGAGCAGACACAATCTGAGTGGAATCTTAAGCCAGCTACCAGATCTGACATCAACACAGATCGTCGAGCAGCCTCAGCAGCAGCAGCAACAACCGCAGCAGCAGCTCTTTACTATCACCACTTCAGCACCGCCTCAACAGCAGCAGCAGCCTCCTCAGTAGCCATCCAGTCAGGGCGGGTCTTTGACCTGCCAGGCCCTTTTCAGGGCCACCAATTCTTCCAAAAACAATTATTCAGCTACGTGTTCTTCCAATTCCCCTCCCAAAACAAAAAAGTTCAGTACAAATACTTATCACAAGAAAAAAAAAATTAAAGTCCAACACTTACACCACCCCAAACATGAAACAAATAACCCATGGTACTACACATAACCAAAAAGGCCACATAAAAAAAATATTAAAAGTAACTCCCAATATGGCCATTAATCAGCCCATTTTTAGATTAAAATCCATGGGATAGTTTAAAATCTGTAATTTAAAAGTCCAACACTTGCACCTTCCCTACAGTTAAAAGGCATAATTACATACTTACCAACCCACAAACAGACAAACCCAATACCAAACATAACCCCCAAATAACAAACCCAGTACCAAACCTAATACCCAACTACCCCAAAAAAACCCAACCCCAGTAACCACCAACCAACAAACACCCAAACCCAAAAGTAGATAGAACCCATGCCAACGAACTGACAAACTATTTAGCAAACACAATCCCCCATTATTGAAAGCAAAACTAGTTCCATGGTTATATTTTCCAAATTTTTGTGATTAGAAATGACTATTTAAAATTGAATATTTCCATAAAAAAATTTCTGCTACAAATAAGTTTCCCAGCCATGAAAAAAGAAAAATGTTTAAATTATGATGTGGATTTGAAAATATATAAAATAATTATTCAATTTAGGATATTATGTGTCACTTTGTGTTTCGCTTTTGTTTAACAGTGGGTTTGTCTGTTTGTTGGGTGAGTAAGTTGTGTTTGTCTGTTTGTCTGTCTGAACAAGTTATGTTTGGCATGGGGTTTGTCTGTTTGTCCGTCTCAACAAGTTATGTTTGGCATGGGGTTTGTCTGTTTGTACGTCTCAACAAGTTATGTTTGGCATGGGGTTTGTCTGTTTGTACGTCTCGACAGGTTATGTTTGGCATGGGGTTTGTCTGTTTGTCCACATAGCTGATTAATTGTTTTTGGAATATTTGGTAGTCCTGAAAAGGACTGTTATAGTTAGTCCTGAAAAGGACTGTTTACTGCAACAGGACTTATATTCTGCCATCTTGCCAGGCCACTGCTCCCTCATTATTGAAGTAGTCCTTCAGGTAATCCCTCTGTCTTTTGGCCTCTCTAGCAGGGTTTCTGTCTTGGCCACCACCAGCAGCACCACCAATCAATCCACAATCACCAGGCACATCATCATCATCATCATCCCCCCCAGGCTGCTGACCAGCAGGTTGACCTTGATACTGGCTTCTGAGTATATTGTGCAGAACCACACAGGTCATGACCACTTCTCTAACTGTTTCTGGGGGTAGTTCAATGGTGGTCCTCATGACTCTAAATCTTGACACAAGGATGCCAAAAGCATTCTCCACAACTCTCCTGCCCCTTGATATTCTGTAGTTGGCAATCCTTTCCTCCCTTGTTAACAGCCTTCTGCCATAGGGTTTCATGAGCCAGGTCTTCAGGGCAAAGGCATCATCTGCCAAAATGAAGTAGGGGACATCTGTACCACCCTGTGTTATAGGAGCTGGGTCAGGGAAGCCTATCCTGCCATCTTCAATCCTCCTCTTCAGCTGAGAGGCATTAAATATCTGGGCATCTGAGCAAGACCCTTCTGTACCCACATCCACCCATCTGAATTTGTACTGCCCATCTACCAAGGCCAACATGACAATGGAAAAGAACCCCTTGTAGTTGTGGTAGAGGGATCCAGAGTTCTTGGGTTTCTTCAGGGCCACATGCTTTCCATCCAGGGCTCCCAGGGCATGTGGAACATTCCACCTGATCCTGAATTCCCTTTCCAGTTCTTTCCACTCATCTGGAGTAGTAGGACATTTGAGGTACTCTCTGGTGAACTCATCCTGGATGGCCCTGCAGACCTCTGGTAGAAACTTGGAAATGGTGGATCTGCCAACCCTGAACTGACAGGATAATGATGTGTATGACTCTCCAGTGGCCAGATATCTGATGGTGAGGGCTAACTTCTCCCCAACACTGATAGGAGCTCTGTAGTTGGTGGCCTGCCTGGCTAGACGTGGTTCCAGTCTGGTCTTCATCATTTCAAAGAATTCTGGGGTCATCCTCATGTAGTTGGTGAATCCTGGAATGTCTGTGGCATACAGATCAGCCATAATGTTGTGGTAGGCCCCCCTCTCCTCTCTCTGCAGAAGCCATGGCCTGACCCACATGTTGTGCCTTCTTCTAGGTCTCTGTATGGGTGCTGGTGGTGCTGGTGGTGGTGGTGGTGGTTGCTGTGCTTGACGTAAAAAATGGAAATACATGATTATTTGTAACTGAATAAAAACCAAGAAAGCCCTAAGTTGTTGTTGAATCTGTCTTCCATTAAAAGGTGGCATCCTGGTGTGTTCCTAGAAAAGCAATGATGATTAGATCGCAAATTTTATATATATATACCCAGAAAATCCAGCAACTTTGCAAAACAATAATCGGGGATCGTGGTCTGGGGAGGCCTGAGGACGCCTGAGGACGCCGGTAGTTAATCGTGTGTTAGTCGGCTCTTAGTCCCAGGAGGCCTGAGGCGTCCTGGGACCCAGTCGGTTTGTGTCCGACAGGATCGTGGTTGAAACCGACCCGAAAACTGGCTTAGTCGGTTCTTAGTCCCAGACCAGTCGGGGACTGTCTGCGGCCGCCTGAGGCGTCCTGAGGTGTCCTGAGGCGTCCTGGGGACGATCTGTTCTTAATCCCAGACTTCAGTACCGACCCAGTATTCCCGCCCATTTTTGTCTTTTTTCAACCGACTGTGCACGATTAAGGGTCGCCGACAGGATCGGGGCTTAATCCTTTGGTGGAACAGGGGCATTACAGGAATAATAAAATGAAATTTTGAACTAACAGGAGTCCAATAAAAGAATCCTACCATAAAATGCTTTCAGTCAGCACCTGTTACATTTTGTGACAATGAAACCAAAACATTTCTCAAACCACACACTACAGTGGTAAATGTTTTGCTAACAAACACCCATACTGTTATAATACTACTATAAGCCTATCTGACATGGCCTCCCCTCTCACCCATGTGTCTCCTTGGTATGACCTGGCTATGTGATTAGATTAACACTGATTACCTTGTACTATGTTCAGATGCACCTTAGAGGCTGTCATTGATGGAGATTATGCGCTATAGAAGTCCACATCAGATATATTATTTACATACCTCCCTCTTTCAGAGATAAATGCAATGTATATTACTCTACAACACAAAGATTTGTGTCAAGCAGCATGAAACAGCCATTATTGGATACAGTACTAGTTAGTTATCTACAGTAATAATACTGAGTTTAAAATCTCCTGAAAATAAGGCAGTTAGAAGTTGCTGGATTTCTGTGGTACAGCTGAAAATGATATGGTTGAACACTTATTTAGATTACTTAACATTTCTGATATATTGGCGCTTTTCTTGTACTAATGCCATTTCCATCACAGAGGAAAACAAGACCTCTGATATGGTCATTTATCTCCCACTGTAAAATGTACATTTAATAAAGGATGTTATCAGTCCTTTAATCAAAGTAACTAAAATTGCTATCTGTCTGTAGCTGTAGTAGTTTTGGAGAAATCTGCATGACACTCTAACGCACGCACGCATTCATGCACACACATAATGCATTTTCTAATCTCCCTACCGTGCTAAAGCCTGGCGGGAGATAATAATGCTTTCATACACAAGACTGCGTCAAAACTCTTACCTAGGTGGAAAGAAAATAGCCAATAAGATCATTGTAATATCTGACTTTATTTCCTAACATACCCTGACAACAGAATTCAGGCTTGGATTTAAAACATCATGGTTATCAAAATATTTATATCGCAAAAACAAAACCTTTCCCTTAAACCTCAAAGTGAAAATTTAATGTCACAGTGAAAAAAAATGGAAGTCTCCTCTTTAGTTTTATGATGTATGAGAAAACAAACTCAATGTTACTACAAGTGATCTCTAAAAATGAAAGTTGTATGTCCAAGAATTTAAAAGGTCACTATAACTTCAAGTAAAATGATATTGAAATAACTCACAGAAAGGCACTTTTATCGATATGTTAACAAACAAGAGCTCACACAGTTGGAAAGACTTAAAAACACAAAGACAGGAGGGCCAGGGCTCATCTTTCAACACCTTAGTATTGCACAGTATTATCCTGATTCTTATGAAGAGGTTCTAGTTACTCAAATTTAAAACAATACTTATTTTTCACTGACATTTTCATTAAGTCAATTAATATAGTTGTAAAAATTCCTAATTTGGCACAAAAGTAATTTGCATCAAGGTATCACTCTTAGAAATAATCTGTTAACTTTGCTACCATGCAACTTTAAGTGTGGTCTGTCAAAAACCCACACCAGGAACTTCACAGTTATTCATTATAAACAAGATTAAACACAGGTGACGAGTTTTAAAGTGACATTCTAAAATGGTAGGCTGTGCAGTGACCACGGGTATATCTTTTGCAAAATTCTTAAATTACAACTACTGAATGGTAAAGTAATGCTGTTGAATTCTATTTACTTTGTCTCTTAACGTATAAATGTATACTAAATTTAGGTTTTTAATGTATTTTTGGAGTATTTAAATTTATTATATATTTCATAAATAAATGGCCTCTTGTGGACTTTTTTTTACTTTTATTAGAATTACACAAGTAGGACACACTTTAAGAATGATTTTTTTTATGTATAATTAGTTCTGCAACCAAACTATCACTACATATGTCTGAATAATGGAACACCCAAAATGACTTTGGATTTGTTTTGATTTTCAAGAACGATTCATACATTATTCTGACCAAAATATGAATGTTACCATTTTAGAATAGGAAAATACATGACAAATTTGAGTGCTTTATGATGGTTTTAAACTATCAATTGGCTGTATTGAACAACTCAGTGCTACAGGTTTTGTGGGTTTAATTCAGTCAATCAATACCGAAATTGTCCACGGTGGGCCCTTCACTGGAAAGACCAAAAAAGTCCACAGTGGGCCCTTCACTGGAAAGACCAAAAAAGTTAGATGGGCGATAATGTGAGCATGGGCTGAACGTAACCAAACCTGTTAAAAACTTAAAAACCATAAGCAGGATTAAAGTCACCGCATATAAATAGATTAAACAGCATACCTAGCAATAGTACAAAATAGTGCACTTAATTCAACAATGTATTGCTGACGCAGAGACAACCAATTAAATGGATTGTACCTGCTACAGCTCAGCCATTGAAAACCCATGAAGCTTCTTGGGGGGGGGGGGGGGGGGAATTTGCACTTTTATTAAATAGTTATATTTCAGTTTTTGCAAGGCTTAAAATTATGCATAAAGTTAAGCAGATGAAAATTAAGGAAAATATGTATGAAAAGTCAATCTGGACTTGAAATTATGTTGGGAAGAGTGGGCGTTTATGGATATTTTTTGTGTTTTGGGGCTCGGCGATGAGTGATATGCTAGCATTTTCACTTCTCCAGATGATTTCAGTTGTTTGAAACCATCATAAAGCACTCAACTTTGTCATTTATTCCTAAGAAGGAAAAACCATTTTATACACAAATATGTCATGACCTTGGCATTGTGAATAAAGGGTGACATTCATAACAGCTAAAATACTGTAACATATAAATGCAATTTACACTTTTAACAAGTATCCATTATTTCTGCTTCTATCCAGGTAATTATGTCACATCATTTGGAAGCCCTGGAATCTACATGTGTTTCTTCACACTGAGGACAGACTTATAGCTTGGCTTCAATGACTGCTTCTGCCTTGGTATGACACTCAAATTACACAGCGGATATTTGCACTGATTTGAAATTTGTGATCTCGATTGGGCAGAATTCCACTTTAGTGATTCCTCAAACATCAAAAATGTTACACCAAGACTGTTCTGTTTTGACAAAAGTGATGACTTTTTCTTGTGTTTCAGTTCATGCCTCAACTCTCTGCACAAACCACAGGACTCTTTACTCGACACCTGCCTCTCATTTGGCAAGGTCACTTTTTGCTGTTTTGGGGTAGTTGCTTTTCTGCTCCTTGAATATCCTGGCTGAACACCCTCCATATCATTTATTTCAGATTCTTCAGTAGAATGCTCTATACAATCAGGAACAAATGATAGTCTGAAAGACATTTCTTCATCATTGTAATCTGAAGTAATTGAGTTATTTATACACAGCTTCTGGGTAGGACCTTTAACTCTCTTTACAGAAAGCATACTCAGATTGCAACCTTCAGAAAATACATTCAATGAGATGCTTCGTTTCTGACTGGCCCTTGCCTTAGTCTTTCTACTGCTTTCATTGATTGGACTAATCACAGGGGATCTTGGAGACGAATAACAGGAGGAATTTTCTGTTTCTTCACCCAATGTTGGAATATGCTGCAATTTTGATTTTGATGTTTCTGGAGATATAACATCCTTCAATCTAGTACAAGCCTCATCGTTACTGTAAGCAGGAGTAGTCTTGGAATCAGAGTTACTGCCGGCCTTGGATACAGTGACAAACAGTCCAGCATTCTGAAGGTCAGTAATTATATTCATTTCTGGATGATCTTTTGTCACAAGGGTTTCTTTGGTTTTAATAGGTTCAGGTTTTTTAAACTCTGTCAGCTGTTCTGTGTCGGGTTTCTTGTTTGAATGTTTGACATCCTTCAATGAAGTTTCTAATTCAACTGAGTCTTGCAGAACTTGACTCCCACCATAAAAGAGAGATGTATCAATTGATTCACTATGCTTGTATTCATCCAATGTTGCAATACATTCATTTGTCTTACTCGAACTCCCTACATTTTGAGCAACTGTTTGTTCATTCAGTTGCTGAGGTGGATACTGGCCTGTTTTAACCTCTACAGATATTTGTTTGGACAGGTTCAAACTGTGATCATGCACATCTGTTCTTTCTTTCCTTAATTTCTTCACTATAGCAACAGTTTGCACAGTCTTTTTCTGTTTCTTTGTGACTCTCCTCACTAATTCAGGCATCTCACCTCTCAGGCTTTGGTCTCCCTCATAAGGTAATAAGGCTTTTTCAACTGTCTTTATACTTACTCCACTGTTTGAGGGTTTTGCAGACTCGTATAAACTACCAACACTATGTCCAGTTGCAGTTTTGAATATCTCACAGCGAGATTTATCTTTACACATTTTCAACATGGAATCATTGAAATCATCAGCTTTTGAGATTTCTCCATGTGAGATTGTTTCAACCCCTAAATCCTTTTGACAATCTGTCTGGTCTAAGCGCATGACTTTAAACATTTGTCCTGTAACTGAAGATCTTTCACATTCCTCCACTTCCAGTTCATCTTCTTCTGGTTGAAGCTTTCTTTCATGATTGCTGACCTCATGTTCAGATTCACATGTCCTTGCATCATTACCATCAGATAAATTGTAACTCAAAGATTTGTAAGGATCTGAAAATATGTCTGCAACAGAATCAGTGTTGCTTTGGCTGCTTAAGTTCACACCAAATGGCTGTGTGTTGGCTGGATAATCTGAGACATCCCTAGTACAGATACTCGGACTGTTTCTGTCGGCAAAAGCATCTGTTTTATTTTCATTTCTTTCACAGTTCACATCTACAGTAAAAACGTCTTTGTTTTCAAAATTAAAGGGTCTTCTTTCACCTGTCTGTTCAACACACCTTGTTAGAGTACCTGAATTTTCACAAGACTCATTACTTGAGTCATTTGGCTCATTGTATGACTTCATATCGCCACTGGTTGCTGGCATATCAGTGTCTTCTGAGCACTTTCTTGTGCCCTCCTCTTGGTTGACACTACACATTTTCATACACTGGTCTTTGCTGCCAGTCAAGTTCTGGTTTTCATCCTGTAATTCTGTCATACTTTGCTCTGCATTTTGTTGGTTGTTTGCCCTAAAATAAGTCAGAACAGATATCGTGAAGCACAAAGTTACTTTACAAAAAGGTGGGGGGGGGGGGGGGGGGGGGTTCAATGGTTAGAAAAAGGCATTCGACCACTATTTCTGTTAACATGTACTGTGCTTCAGTGTGTTAACTACTTCAAATCTTTCCCAGAAAGTCAATGTGAGAAAGTAATTTTCATACGAAACTAGAAATAGGATGCCCTGTTGATAGTATCTGCGACATATGAATAGAAACAGGATAGCATAGAAGAACACACATTATCATGTGTAATGTCCACCCCATGAACCTTTTGCCAAAATTGTACAGTAGTCTTACAAGACCCTGTTTCATATGTGAAATATATCAATGATGGTTAAATATTTATTAGTGTACATGTAAATTATTTCAGCTTCATGCCTTTTTGCATTGGTTGGGTCGAAAATGTTGACGAAATCACTCTATCTTGCACGGTTAAGAAAATAGAAGCAAATTTCTGTTTTTCTATTTTTGGCAAAAATTTGAAAATTCAAAATGGCCGCCATTTTTGGGAAGAGGAAAATTTTTTGAAAATTGCCAAGAGTACATTTCTTAGATACCCTATGGGTCGAAAATTTCACCGAAATAACTCTATTTTGCACGGTTAAGGCAAATTTGTGTTTTTCCATTTTGGGCAAAAATTAGAAAATTCAAAATGGCCGCCATATGTGGGGAGGGGAAAATTTTTTGAAAATTGCCAAGACTACATTGCTTAGATACCCTGTGGGTTGAAAATTTCGACGAAATCGCTCTATCTCGCACGGTTAAGGAGATAGAAGCAAATTTGTGTTTTGCCATTTTTGGCAAATATTCGAAAATTCAAAATGGCCGCCATTTTTGGGGAGGGGAAAATTTTTTGAAAACTGCAAAGATTACATTCCTTAGATACCCTATGGGTCGAAAATTTCGACGAAATCGCTCTATCTCGCACGGTTAAGGAGATAGAAGCAAATTTGTGTTTTGCCATTTTTGGCAAAAATTCAAAATGGCCACCATTTTTGGGGAGGGGAAAATTTTTTAAAAATTGCCAAGAGTACAATGTTTAGATACCCTGTGGGTTGAAAATTTCGACGAAATCGCTCTATCTCGCATGGTTAAGGAGATAGAAGCAAATTTGTGTTTTGCCATTTTTGGCAAAACTTCGAAAATTCAAAATGGCCGCCATTTTTTGGGAGGGGAAAATTTTTTAAAAATTGCCAAGAGTACAATGTTGAGATACCCTGTGGGTTGAAAATTTCGACGAAATCGCTCTATCTCGCACGGTTAAGGAGATAGAAGCAAATTTGTGTTTTGCCATTTTTAGCCAAAATTTGAAAATTCAAAATGGCCGCCATTTTTGGGGAGGGGAAAATTTTTTGAAAACTGCAAAGATTACATTCCTTAGATACCCTGTGGGTCGAAAATTTCGACGAAATCACTCTATCTCGCACGGTTAAGGAGATAGAAGCAAATTTGTGTTTTGCCATTTTTGGCAAAAATTCGAAAATTCAAAATGGCCGCCATTTTTGGGGAGGGGAATTTTTTTTTGAAAATTGCAAAGAGTACATTCCTTAGATACCCTGTGGGTCGAAAAGTTCGACGAAATCGCTCTATCTCGCACGGTTTAGGAGATATGAGCACATTTGCCTTTTTCAGTATTCAAAATAGCCAATTACTCATTTATTTAATTAATTACTCACTCATCTATGAAGCAATTACCCCCAAAAGCAACCCCATACAAGCTATTAACCCAATGAACCTCCATACCAAATTTCAGAAAGCTAGGCTTAATAGCATTCCTTAAAATGTCTGGAAACCAAAGAGATACTCAAAAGTAGCAAAGTAGCTATTACTCAGTTAGCTATAGAGCTATCATCACCAAAAGCAATCCCATACAAGCTATTAACCCAATAAACCTGCATGCCAAATTTGGTAAAGATAGGATAAGAACTGTTGCCTAAAATGTCTGGAAACCAAGTGGGATGCCGGAAAAAGCAAAAATAATGTGTCCACCCCCCAGTGGGTGGACATAATAAGAGACCATTCCACTGATTGTTACACTCCCATTTCCCATCAACATACTTTCCTCGATTATGCCACTATATTATTTTAAAATATGGGGCTGAATATAAACTAAAAGAAACATGTTTTGGAGTAGCTGGAACAATGAAGGGTACAGGGCGCAGACAGGATGGCACAGGGGAAAACCCATGATCAAAGTTTAAATTTCCTCTATATGTAAATTGGAAAATTGATTTTTGGATTATGAGATCCAAATGTAGTAAAAACTGAAAATTTCGCTTTCTGACAAGAGGTGCATTGTGAATTCTGCAGAAACCTAGCTGGCAAAAAAAAACTTCTAAAAATGTCACTCTGTTCTTGAAATATTTGGCCAATTTAGGAAAGCAGAAAACTGTGCAATAAATGGCAAATTTATTTACTGGGGTGAAACATTACGTAACACTGAACCCCAACAGAAGAAATGTGTTCAGATAACATAACATTTACAAAACATCATTTAACTTTTTAGAACACTTACGCATTGTTTTCCAAGGTATTTGGCACTCTGTTTGATGTTTTCATGGATATAGGTGACTGTGAGGTCATTCTGTCACTGTGTGTCAGTGTTTCTCTGAGTATGTCACGTTCAGCAGGTGATCCAAGGACAAAATCATGCAATGTCAGTCCTTCCACTGGATTCAACTCATTGGTTGAAGCTGAAGGATACAAAACATCAGAACTTCTGTTATCTGGCCTTTTCAAAATATATGATCTTATATGGGCCGTCTAATTTCCCATAATTTATCAATAATATTACCTATTCTATTTTACAAAATCATGCATCAAGGGTGACAAATATAGACTATTCTGCACTAAATATTCTAGTAAATACTAAAAGTATATGTGTGACATACAGTACAACTGAAACTAAAAATTTTTAACAATAATTTTTCTTTATCTATAGTAAATGGATAAAGTAATAGTGACTACCAACTTCCCATGAAAGATGGAGAGCCAGCCTCATAAAGAATGTCACATGAAGGCATTGGTATAGTTGTCTACTTGAAAATCCAAGACATCTTGCAGGGGATGGGTACATGTTCTGTGTAAACTGACCCCAATTTCCATATGAATACACGACCACTGCACGGATATTAAGGACAAATTAAGGTAGTCTGACCAAAAGAAAGTGTTCAAAGCCCAAGGAGCAATAATAAAGGAGATAAAAGGCCTTTTCAATATGATGATACAACTGAACCAACTGAAGTTCTGGAACCAACTAGAATTGCCTCAATTCAACACAGGGCATCCTCAGATGGGACGTGGTATAATCTAACATATGGAGAATTCAGCCATTCATAAATGAGACATTTTTGATTTCCCCCATAATTCAAGATGGCGACCAGAATTCAGAAAGTAAAAAAAATCTAGAGGCACTATATATACTACCCATAGGATCCAAAATTTTCAAGATGGCGGATGGAATTTGGAAAATTAACAAGAGGAGAGTGCCTGTGAACGGGCACTGTGTCAGCTGACTGAGTGTTTTTGATTTGTGAAGGTGATTAGAGGACAGAATAATTATCAGGAAAAGGGCTGTACAGAAATACAGTAAATGGTAACTGAACAGCAAGTTCGAAAGAAATTCCGAAGCTGACAGAAGAAAAGGATAAAAAAGTTGTGCCCTGTAAATGGTATTATGAAGGAAAATAACAAGGTAATTGTTTAAGTGTAAAAAATAGGTTAAAACATATTTAAAGAAATACTACAAATGCAATATCCTCGTTCGACCTTGAAGAAGGGGTCCAAGGTCAAATCTAACCACACAAATACATTCCCAGCCCATGATTTCCTATGGTTTACCATTCCAAACCTCTAGGACCAATTATAAATGAGGTATAAGCACTTTTAAGCTTGGCTGTCCTCATTTGACCTTGAAGGAGGGGTCCAAAGGTCAAATCTGACCATACCAAAAGATTCCGAGCCAATGATTTCCTATGGGATGGTTTACCATCCCAAATCTCTGTCACCAATAATAAGCAAGTTGTAGGCACTTTCAATTTTCGCTATCCTCATTTGACCTTGAAGGAGGGTTCCAAGGTCAAATCGGACCATATCAACAGATTCACAGCCCATGATTTCCTGTCTGTTTACCATCCCAAACCTCTGGGACCAATAATAAGCGAGTTATAAGCACTTTTAAGTTTGGCTATCCTTGTTTGACCTTGAAGGAGGGGTCATTGAAGGTCAAATCTGACCACACCAAAAGATTCCCACCCCATGATTTCCTACAGGTTGGTTTATCATCCCAAACCTCTAGGATCAATAATAAGGGAGATATAAGCACTTTTCATGACTGACAAAAAACACCTGTGGCGGCCATCTTGTTTCTCAAAATGAGGCCAAAAATATTCCCAGACAACATTTTATGGTTATTAATATATACTGCAAACTTAAGAAAGCTAGCTATAATATTTTTTTTCATCAGAGCAGTAATGGTGAAATCTCTCTCTACACACTGCGGCTATCCAGTGGATACAATGATTTACTCAACAGTGAGAACCTGAAAGTAGCTATTGCTCAGCTATGCCATGACATAGAGGTCTGCAATTTCACTATGTTATAGCTGACCAAAAATTCTGTGAATAACATATTTAACAAATAAATCTAAATGTAATAGTTTTCAAGTTACAACTGATTTACTCAACAGTGAGAACCTCAAAGGAACTATTACTCAGCTATGCAATGAGCTACATGTCTGAAATTTTACTATGTTATAGCTAACCCAAAAGTAGGTGAACAACATATTTAAGCAAACTACTGTAAATGCAATAGTTTTCAAGCTACAACTGATTTACTCAATAGTGAGAACCTGAAAATAGCTATTGCTCCGCTATGCCATGAGCTATAGGTCTGTAATTTCACTATGTTATAGCTGACCCAAAAGTAGGTGAACAATATATTTTAACAAAATACTCCAAATGCAATATTTTTCAAGTTATAGCTGATTTACTCAACAGTCAGTACCTGAGAATAGCTATTGCTCAGTTGTGCCATGAGCTATAGGTCTATAATTTCACTATGTTATAGCTGACCCAAAAGTAGCTGAATAACATATTTGCACAAATTTCTGTAAATGCAATAGTTTTCCAATTATAACTGATTTACTCAACAGTGAGAACTTCAAAGTAGCTATTACTCAGCTATGAAATGAGCCACAGGTCTGAAACTTCACTATGTTATAGCTGACCCCAAAATAGGTGAATAACATATTGCAACAAAATACTCTAATTGCAATAGTTTTCAAGTTATAAGTGATTTACTCAACAGTGATAACCTAAAAGTAGCTATTACTCAGCTATGCCATGAGCTACAGGTCTGAAATTTTACTATGTTATAGCTGGCCCAAAAGTAGCTGAATAACATATTTACACGAAATTCTCTAAATGCAATAGTTTTTAAGTTACAAGTGATTTTACTCATGATGGAAGTTACTGAAAAGCCCAAAAGTAGCTATTACTCACTTAGCTATTGAGACAGACACCCAACTTACTCACCATATTGTAGCTATGAAAAAAGTAGCTGAATAACATATTTTAACAAAATGCTCTAAATGCAACACTTTTCAAGTTATAAGTGATTTACTCAACAGTGATAACCTAAAAGTAGCTATTACTCAGCTATGCCATGAGCTACAGGTCTGAAATTTTACTATGTTATAGCTGACCCAAAAGTAGCTGAATAACATATTTATACCAAATTCTCTAAATGCAATAGTTTTCAAGTTATAAGCGATTTACTCAACAGTGATAACCTAAAAGTAGCTATTACTCAGCTATGCCATGAGCTACAGGTCTGAAATTTCACTATGTTATAGCTGGCCCAAAAGTAGCTGAATAACATATTTATACGAAATTCTCTAAATGCAATAGTTTTTAAGTTACAAGTGATTTCACTCATAATGGAAGTTACTGAAAAGCCCAAAAGTAGCTATTACTCACTTAGCTATTGAGACAGACACCCAACTTACTCACCATATTGTAGCTATGAAAAAAGTAGCTGAACAACATATTTTAACAAAATGCTGTAAATGCAACACTTTTGAAGTTATAAGTGATTTAGTGCATGATTTCATGAATTTTAATGCATTAAAAATTATTAAAAAAATTTATTAAAAAAAAAGTAAGACAGATCCAGGTCTCATACTCACACAAGAGAATCTACCTCTGGCCTAGTACATATATGCAAGATATGAGAGAAATCCCTGCAATAGTCACTGAGAAAATTGTGATAAAAAGTTGAAATTTTCACACTTTTGGTGGGGGTACCCCCCTTGTAATGTCTCTAGCAAACAGACGAACAGACAGATTTGCATGCCTTGAACAATTTTTCATCCTCGATAGATAAGGTATCTTTTAAAAAACACAGCATGTCTCTAGGCCTTGTAGTTTTGGAGAAGAAGTTGCTCAAGCGGACGCGTATGCCCACGCCGCAGAGTGATGACATAATGTCAGCTGACTGACAAGTCAGCTGACATAAAAATTGTTCATATGTATTATATCCAGGGTTTATAGTACCCAATAGGTCCAAAATTGCTCGAAATTTCTCTAGTTATAACAGTTATAGATAATCAAGATTTTCCATTTTCCGCTCAAATTCAAGATGGCGTCCAAAATTCGGAAAATTAAAAAATTTTCACAGGCGTAATCTCCAGTGTCTACAGTACCAAAAGGGTTCAAAGTTTACTCAAAATTGTTCTATCTCTTAACAGTTTTCGACAAAATCAACAGTTTCCATTTCTGCTAAAATTCACGATGGTGGCCGGAATGTGGAATATTAAAAAATTTCAGAGGCACTATATCCAGGGTTTTTAGTACCAAAATGGTTCAAAATTTGCAAGAAACTGCTCGATCTCTAACAGTTTTTGAGATAATCAATATTTTCCATTTCCACCAAAATTCAAAATGGTGGCCGAAATTCAGAAAATTAAAAATTTTCACAGGCATTATATCCAGGGTCTATAGTAACCAAAGGATCCAATATTTGTTTGAAATCACTCTATCTATAGATAATCAATATTTTCCATTTCCGCATTAAAATCCAGAAAATTAAGGAGATGTAAAGCATCATTAATGTGATGACACCCCCCCACCCCCACCACACACACACTTGACATATTGACACTTGAATAACATATTTTACCAAAATACTCTAAATGCAATAGTTTTCAAGTAACAAGTGACTTACTCAACAGTGAGAATCTCAACATAGCTGTTGCTCAGGTAAGCAATGAGCTACAGGTCTGCAATTTTACTATGTTATAGCTGACCCAAAAGTGGGTGAACAACATATGGAAAGGAATAGGCTAAGTGCAGTACATGTACTTTTTAAGACATCAGACTTTATTCTTTCAATAATTTAGCTAAAATTAGGAAAATAGCTATTACTCACTTGGTGGCACAGAGCTCCATAGTACATACCATCTTGTAGGTAAGGAGAAAGTAGCTGAACAACATATTTTAACAGGATACTCTTAAGGCAATAGTTTTAGAGTTAGAAGCCATTTACACAAATAATCTAAAATTGCTATTACTCACTTAACTTTAGGCCGAGGTCCAAACAAACTTAAAAACTTTGAAGGGCATAAAAATTAAAATGGACAAGTAAGATATAATAAATGTGTAAATGCAGTAGTTTTAGAGAAATCTGTGTTGACAGACTAATGGACGCCCGCACACACACGCAGGATACATTTCATAATCTCCCTCCAGGGCTAAAGCCCGGCAGGAGATGAGAAAATCTGATCCATACACCCATATGCAAAGAAAAAAGTTTCAAAACCTACCCTGACTTTCCCTGATGCTCTGGCTGCCCATAACAAAGTCACGCAATTCGAGCAGAGAATCCTTCATGAAAGCCATAGGTTTGCAGTTCATTGAATTCATGGTATCATCACCCAGAAGAGCTCTCAATATGTAGTCGTCCATGGGATCTGTTTGGCAAACCTTATCTTCTGTCACTAGGGTGTTGTTCCCTGTGTGTTTACTTTGATCTGCTTGACCATTTTGCCCTTCATTGACAGCTGATGAAACTGAATTTTCAGATGACACACAATCCTTATCTCCATTAAGTCCACTTGCCACGTCACTGGCATTTGTCTGGCAACCTTTATCATAATTCAATGTAGCCAATACTGCATCATTACTTGGGTTTGTGTAACTATTTTCTTCCTCGTATTGGATAGTTTTTACTGAATCATTGTGATCTGTTTGACAAGACTTTTCTTCCGAAAGAAAAGGTTTCTTGAAAGTTTCAATTTGGTCTGCCTGGCAGTTATTGTCTTCAATTTGGTCAGTCAGGTCAATTTTTGCTAATCCTAAAATCTGATTGGTCTGACACTCTTTGTCATCTTGCACAAGCACATCGGTTTGTACTTGACAGTCTTCCATGTCTTCCTTAGTGAAAAGACTACAGATTACCCTCCTGTTGTCTCGTTTTTCATTCTGCTTTATCGCTAAAGCTATGACATCTTCAAGTGGCTTTGTCTGGCAACATTTGTTTTGTGTAATAACTCTGTTGGTTTTAGGATCATGCACCCTGTGTTCATTGTGTATGCCATTCCCAGCATTTTGTAAGTGACCACATGAGTCCCAAGTAACACTTGCCATTGTTTCTTTCTCCTGCTCATCCTGGCAACAGTTGCTTCTATCAATACCACTATTTTCAAAATTATCCTCTCCACTAATGGAGTAAATATTATCAAATGCCCCGATTCTTTTTCTACCACCATACTTTACACGTTTGCAGCCAGATTCATCTCTTCTTTCCTGCAAAATCTTTTTCTTTACTCTGCTGGCTAATGCAGGGATTATAACGTTGCATTCAGCTGGCATGTTCTGGATATGGTCTTTCTCACTGATGTGACCCTTTTGAGTTCTATAAACATCTTCACTAAAGCCTGTTCTACTGTCAAGGCATTTGTGACTGTTTTCATGCAGATCAAAATTATAAATGCTATTATCGACCATTGACCCACACTGGTCTTGAAGAAGTGACTTTGGAATTTTTTTACTTTCCTTCATCTTCAAAGAGTATTTTGGGGCAAATGAAGCACTTTTCACCTTCTTACCAATTCTTTTTGCAACTTGTTTTAAAGGTGAGCCCTCCTTAGTATTCAATTTATCAGAAACTGTCTTGTGCTTACACACAGTGAAGTTACCTGTACTAGGTTGACTAGCTGATTCAAGTTCGACTGACTGCTCCTTTAACTCCAGTGTATTTGCCCCTCTTACCAATCCACTGGAAACCTGCAGTCTCTCCGTTTTTGACTTACGCTTACCTATTTTCCCCTTGTCCCTTAACCTGAGCTGCTGCTTTTTAAATTTTGGCTTACAAAGCTTTCCTTTTCCCCTTAAACTCAGTGTTTTGGTTTTCCCTGCTGAACCATTGGAAACTTGCAAATTCTGCTTCTGTGTTTTCAATATTTTGGGCTGGCCTATCTTTCTGTGACTTTTACACAGACTAGACACACTTAGTATTGTTGGATTAAACTGCTGGGTCAGGTTAGAAGTATCAGCATCAAGTACAGCTAAACTGGTACCAGTGTTTTGTTCAGCAGTAGAATTAACTTCAGTTGATGTTGGAGATACACAAGGTTGAAACTTTATTCCAAATTTATCAGGCATTGCAGTGGTGTAGCTATGGTCATTTATCAAAGTCAGGGTTTGACCAGAATGCGTTCTTCCAGAAAGCGACTCCATTTGAACATCACCTGTTGGTTCTACTTTAATTTGACCTATACAGAATGCACTATGACTTTGAAGAAAGTTTTGTTCTTGGGAGTCCATGTCAGACTCTACTTTTACCTTATTTTCAAGCAACATCCATCCCCAATCTTGTATTTGATCTTTTGTATCAGACCCTGTAGCTTCAAGGCTTGTGTAACTTTGATTTATATTCACCTTTTCACCAAACAATTCCTTTGGTTTTTGATCTTCTTGTGATGTAGTGTGATTTGGACTTGATCTTCTCTCGCACCCTACTGTTTGGTTTTCTTGGTCTAAAGAGACCTCTCTTTGAACATGCTCTTGCGCTGACATTTCTCCATTGCCATTTATGCCGTGAACACCTTGTACATCTACTTCCTCTACCTGACTACTGGGTCTGGCATGTCCACATGAATCATCAAGAGGCACTATGTTTATTACTGGAAAACCCAAATCATTCTTTTGTAAATTTAACACTGACTGAGGTGTGCTAGGAGTTTCCACCTTATCACTGACAATTTTTGTGCTTTGTCCACTTGATTCCTCATAAAAATGAACACCTTTTACAACACTGTAACCAGATGGAACCTTTCTTAAAAACAGTGGCTTTCTTCCCCTTTTTGTCTTTGAGGGAGAGACAGGGGAGTCTCTGTTGATAGGGATGATTTTTATGTTCTTTTTTCTGTAAACATGTCGGTATCCCATAAAGGCTTTCACTGACTCTGGCACTTCTTTGTTTCTCAAAATATCTGGATGACTCAGATAGCTGTCAAAGTGATGCATACTGCTTGTGTTCAACACTTTTCCTTCTACTGATTTGTCTTTGACTACAGGAATAATCTTCACCGGTCTTACCCGGGAAACAAATTCCTTTAGTTCGGGAAGAGATGAATGGTCTGAGTATGGGACAACGTATACATTTTGGTTCTCCGATAGTGGATGATTATTCAGAATGGTGTACAGTGCAGTTGGAATGATTGCAATGGTTGGACACCTAAGGTTTAGCTTCTCAAGAACCTTTGCATTGAACCTGTTTGTAGCTATTGTCAAAATTCTACCCACATTTTGATCCTGAGTAAAGATAGCAGGTAATTCAAGCTCTTCATACAGTGCATACCGCCAAGCCTCCACACTCACATATGCCTTGAAGTGTTTTGCTAATTTAACAAGAAGATCTTCTTTTCCAAGTTGACGCAAAACTAAAAAATGACATAAAATACTAGTAAATATTAATATGTATCTTTTAAACATAACATTGAAGTTGTATTAACTTTTTTTTTCAAATTTGTACCATAACATCTTACATTTGTATGCACGTATTGATAATTCAGTAGTGATGCCTGGCCTGGGGCCAGAGTACTCGTGAACTTGATGACATTTTTTTCTTGTATTCATGAGGGACTTGTACTCTTGATACTCATGAGCAAATGTATTCATTATTGCACTAAAGTACAGTTGAAAATAGGTTGTAATCATGAGTATATTCTGACTACAAGTACTTCTTCTCACAATAATCCTAGTGATTAATGACAAATCCCTTTTCTTCACAAGTTTGAATCCATACTTTCCTTTACTTGCATTAGAGTAGTAGCAAATTAACGGTAACAGTGTAACAAACTGTTCCTAGAAACTCACCCCAGTAATAAATAATAACAAATTTGAAATCAGTTTACCTAATATAATATTGTCTTAACATGTAACTATCAACACCAAACTTTACACCCTGACAATTATTTCTTAAATAAGGAAAACAAATTATTAAATCACTTTCTTGCTTCCTCAAATAAGTATTGTTAACTTCTTGACCTACAAGCTAAGAAATAGCCAGGTTAGACAGTTGTAGAAAAGTTTTAGTTGAGAAATTAAATTTGATTAGGTATTCTTTTCAAGGTTTAAACACCAATTAAACAACTATAAATAATCCATAGGTCTGAAAATCCAACTTGGACTGACCTTTTCGAAACAAACATGTATTGAGGGGCTTTTAGCAGCGAGCCATGTGAATTGTAATTTGCATTATGTGCATTGTTTGTGATCATCATTCTCAAAAAGTCTTGTATAACTTTTAAGTAGTGTTCATTTTTCACTGGTCAGATGTTTGTTAGGGGATTAGCTTGGTATAAATAGATGTCAGTTGTAGGTAATGTCACAATTATGTTCTGAAGTATTCTGTATTTGCAATGTTATTTCTGGTCTAACAAAGACAGCATCATATTTCGAGGACTAGATAAAAAGTTTTTATGCTAAATCATGCAACTTACATTTTTATTTTACTTTTATCAAGATCACACCATGATGTTGCACACCTGCAACCCCAAACCAATGTCCCTACCAAGTTCCTACATTTTACAGTTTCAGAGATATAGCCTGCAAACAATTTTAAAGGTCAAGGTCACTACAGCAAGACCAAAGGTCAAATCAAGGTCACACGATGACACTGCACACCTACAAACCCCAACCAATGTCCCTACAAAGTATCAACTTCCTACACCTTAAGGCTGGCAAAATATACCCCGGACAAGATATTATAGGTCAAGGTCACTACAACAAGGTCCTACCAAGTATCAAGGTTTTACATTTTTACACCTTACGGTTTCCAAGAGAGAGTCCGGACAAGATTTTATAGGTTAAGGTCACTACAGCAAGATCAAAGGTCAAATCAAGGTCACACCATGACATTGCACACCTACAATCCCCCCCCCCACACACACACACACACACACAAACACACAATGTCCCTACTAAGTATCAACTTCATACACCTTATTGTTTCCGAAATATAGCCTAGACAAGATTCTATAGCAGTGATCTCAATATAGCAATTTCTGTGGGACCGGATTGGTAGTGATAATAGGTGATACTACAAATATTTCCGCATTTACAAACTTCAAACTCACACAAATTATGGGATCCAACCATTTACTTTATTTCTTATCTGCAACCTTTTTTATTTGACAAATAAGACAGTATTCCTATACATTAGAATGATAGTTTTTTTGTTTTTGTTTTGCCTATCTTGTCGGTGCATTCAAGACACTAGAAAACAGAAGAAATGTTAAATAAAAAGGCTTCTGTACATTCAAAACACAGTTGTTTATGCATTTTCTGTAAAAATAGAGTCACATGACCTATCAGGAAAGCAATAAACCATTGCTCGAATGTAGTTTCGGAATTGCAATTTTTTTTCAGGTCGGTAAATCAATTTTATTGATGTAAAGCTATCAATTACTGTGTAAAAACATTGTACTGTTATTATTCAAGGGGTACATATCATTACATAGCTAATATACAGCATTTTATGTTGTAGGAATTAGATAATTATTTTAGCATACCGACAATTTTCAAATGGTTCCTGCATTTGACAATGCATCAAAAACCAAACTAAAAGACAAATATAATACTATAACTGGTGTAAAAAGGTGAGAAAACAATACTGTTGTATATTTTAATAGTGTGTGACTGCGAATTTGGGTAGATATACAATAATTGGGTACCCGGATATTCGGATACCCACTAATATCACTATTTTATAGCTCAAGGTCACTACGGCAAGGTCAAAGGTCAAATCAAGGTCACATTATGACGTTGCACACCTATGACCCCCAACCAATGTCCCCACCAAGTATCAACTTCCTACACATTACAGTTTCCAAAATATAGCACTGACAAGATTTTATAGGTCAAGGTCACTTCGGCAAGGTCAAATGTCAAATCAAGGTCTCACACCATGACGTTGCACACCTACAAACACCAAACAACGTCAATACTAAGTATCAACTTCTTACACCTTACGGTTTTTTGAGATACAGCCCAGACAAGATTTTCAAACTGAAGGTCACTACGGCAAGGTCAAATGTCCAATCAAGGTCAGACCATAATGTTGCACACCTACACCTCCTAACCAATATCACCACCAAGTATCAACTTCCTACACCTTACAGTTTCTGAGCTACAGCCTGGACAAACTTTTTCCCGCTGCCCATCCATCTGGACACCATGGGTGAAAACAATACCCAGACAGCCCTTAAGGTCTGTAGGGTTAAAATCTATTTACATTTGTACTTGAGGACTTTCAAAAGTACTTGTACTCTAGTATATTGCAGAAAAATGTACTTGTACTTCAACTCAAATATTTTGGTTATACTCATACTTAACTGCTGACTTGTACTTGGCCCCAACCCTGAGTTATACAGGTCTACTAAGAGCCAATAATGTACAAGTACTTGAGTAAAGACAAACTCTCAATCAGTAAATTCACAGTTCCATTCTTTTAATTATTATTACCAACAAAGATACCATGCAAATTTTCTTATTTTTGAGATTCACACAGAATAAATAAACTGGACCATTCCAACACCCAAAGGAATGCCACAAATGGTTGGTCAGTTGACTCATTTAGATAATATAATTTTTATGATGGAAAGAGACTCAATTTTCCATAGGATTAACTCACCAATGTAAAATTGGCTTTTCTTTTTTTAAATGAAATAACTCCTACTAAAACACATTAGCAATTACAACAGAATTTTTTTTTTTGCATTAGCATTCTTCAGTCTTACCCATAAGAACCCTGTGGCGGGGATGGCTCTCTATGATGTCTATGATTTTCTGGGTAGCTTGTTGCCGTGGCGGCACATCTAGCCCAGGGTAGCAGTAGGTATTATCTAAGTAGAGAACATCAATGTTGAGTCCATAACTAAGAGGTCCTATATCACACATGCTGCTACAATATCTGAAATTAAAGCAGAACAAAATGTACAAGTGTTTGGTATTGAATCAATATTTATTGTAAAATATCTATTATCTGAACTTCTGAATATTTTATTTTATGGGCATAATTTGACTTCCTTTTAAGTTATTATTACCTCTGCCAAGGAGGTTATGTTTTCGCTTGGGTTTGTCTCTCTGTCTGTTTGTGAACAAGATAACTCAAAAACTTATGGACGGATTTTCATAAACTTTTCAAGATATGTGCTAAATTGTAAAAGGAAGAAGTGATTAGATTTTGGGAGGGATCCGGATCTCCGTCTGGATCTTCTGGATCCCTGAATTCTTTAAAGGAAGATAATTTGAAAAGTTATGGACGGATTCCGATGAAATTTTCAGGACATGTCCAAAATGGGACAAGGAAGAAGTGATTAGATTTTGGGTGTGATCCGGATCATTGTCTGGATCTTCTGGATCCAGGTATTTTTTAAAAGAAGATAACTCAAAAAGTTATGGATGGATTTGGATGAAATTTTCATTAAATGTCTGAAATGGGACAAGGAATAAAGCGTAAAAAACACAATATCAATGCTAATGGTAGGCTTTCAAGGCCCAGGAATTATTTTTGGAGTAGACACAGCATTGGGGGACTGAGCTGTCTTGGCAGAGGTCTGCGTTCTCGGAGTACTCTTTGTTTCCTACTTTTTTGCCTAAATGAAGCAGTTTACTATCTGGACAAATCTTTTTCACCAAAATGTTGGTACAACAGAAGCCCCATTGTATGGGTTCAGTTAAAAATGATTAAATTGGATTTAATATCACTTTTCACATGTTTTGCGCAGACCAAATTAAGACATGTGCATGAAAACAGTCAACACTAGTTGCCAAAATTTAGAACCATAAATAACTAGACACTGGCAAAGAACAAGCAACTTGCCAATTGATCACATGGTATATATTTTCGGAGTGTTGAAAGTTTAAATTCATTCAAATACAGAGACGAAATCAACACAGCCGGAAAGCCCTATCTAGAGGTCAGAGCCAAAGCTCTGTTAAAAATTGTTGACAACCAGAGGCAGATCTATGAGGACACGGATTACAAGTAAACCCTGAAAGCTGTCATATATTACTGACAAATCGAAACTGACTTTCACTTATTTTTTCCGTGCTCGTCCATTATCTGCCGGAAGTACCGTCCTTTTATAGAGGTCATAAAGTACTCACCCTCGGACTTTATTTCCACAGTAAACAAAACACTTCTGTGTGCATACAATCAGTGTGCTTATATAGAATAACAAATGCCTGTTGAAAACCAGAAGTGCTGATATTAAATTAGTGATTAATACCGCGATATTACCCACTGTTTTGTTCATGGTATCGAGACAGCAAACTTTTACACGATGACGTCCCTACTTGTAACTGACCACTTAATGAAGGAATGAAAATGTTAATTTAAATTACAGCTGCATTAGCATGTAATATTACACCTGAAGTCACCAGTATGGAGAATATTGCCAAAATATCCCTGGAAGAGATACATGACAGATCCAGGGCAGTGGTTTGCATCCAAGGGTGTCACCGTCATCTGCTCAGTTTGGCTGTCATCCAAAAAGACAGTGTGAGCCTCACCAACCTCCAGTGTATGGATCAAACTATCTGCCAGCTGAAATCAAAACTAGTGGTTAGCGCAGAATTGATATACATTTTCAACATCCTGATCACATTTCCACCCTTGCTTGCATAATTTCTGAATAAATGTTCTGTTCTTTCCACCTACTGGTATATGGATTTAGTGCAAAATAGTATGATAAAACATTTAAAAATTACTTGCTGGAACAATGTGAACATTATAAAACACCACTTTTGTAGTTACAAATAATTTTTTTACTTTCAGCAAAGAAATTGCTCTGTCCAAATGATCAGAGGACCGACAATTTAAACAAGAGACTTGCAAACCAACAAACTTTTCTTTTACAATGGAAGCCACATATTTCAACAATGTGCAAATGAACTGCCCTTAAAGTTGAGGAATATTCAATATTCCATATGCCAATGCACTAACCTTAAACTTGCGCTGCAGTAGTCTCCCAGTGATTGGGCTGCAGTAGACAGTGCGGCCCCACACAGAAGACAAACCCACTGTGTGATCTGCATGCATATGGGTCAGGAAAAATAGCCTACAGAAAATATGGGAGAATATTACAAAGCAACACAATGTTTAATGGTAAAAAAAAAAAAAAAAGCTTTGTTTTTTGTTCTATTTTATTTACATTTACAGCTCCATGTGGTTTGGAAGAAGGTTCATATACAGCTTGTCAAATACTCTATGTGAAATTCTCACACAAATTTGAAATTACATTAGATTTTAACAAATTGTAAAAATTTTATTGTAATTTAACATTTTATAAGTTAAATACTTACTTTATCCTCACTATTGCTAGGTGTTGGCAGAAACAAACATAAAAACAATGAGAATATTTTTTAAAAGAAATATTCTGGTTGGCACTACTGCGCATATAGTGAGTGTGCATGTATATAGTCCATGAAACCCTGTTTCGCTTAACCTTAATTTTCTCAGCATACATAAAGATATTGCCAACTAAAATTTGAAAAAGGTGGGGTTGGCAGGGAGGGAATCCGAATCTAGTGAGGTTAAGGTAAGTATTTAACTTCCTGAATGTTCCTGAAGGTGTGGGGCAGAGTTTTTCATAATGGTGTCATGTCTGGCCAGTTCCATATTGCAAGCCATAGTCATGCATCTTTGTCTGTACTTCTTTACCTTTGGAGACTTTATCTGAAGCTTCAGATGGAGACACGGAACAAAGGTGTTTTGACAACATTCTGGAATCCCAAATATCTTGAGTTACCACAGAAAATTCATTTCTTCAATTGTAAAGAAGGGTAGGTGGAGAGATGAAGATTTGCTCTGGCCATGTCTTCTTGTATAAGTGTAGAATCTGCCATAATACCCTATTAAGAGGTAGCAGAACTGTTACTTGACTCTAAATCTGCAATGCACCCCCACCCCATGTGGCAAGATGAAGGTCTTTCTCTGGCTATTTCTTCTGAATCAAGTGCAGACTCTGTTGTAGTATCCTCACAAGAGGTAGCAGAGCTGTTACTTGTCTCCAGTGCTGTGATATGACCTTGCATAGGGTTGTAGAACCAGATTTGTCCTTAACAAAGTGTCTTCTACTTCTTAGAAATGGAGCCTTTAGTTTTCTTTTCACATACACCTTCTAAGCCTTCAATTTCTTCTTTTGTTCAGAAGAAAACTGGAGGCAAATATACCAAAATCTGTCCTTGCACTTGACTTGTCCTTCAGCCCTGGTGAAACTCTTTCCAAAAAAAAACTGTGTCCAAATGATGTTTGCTCTCTTGCCACCAAAATTAAAGTGAAGCAAAACAGGGTTTTATGGACTATACGCATGAGCACTCACTATATGTGCAGTAGCACCAACAATAATATTTCTTAAAAATATTCTCATTTGGTCATTTATGCTTGCTCCTGCTAAGACACAGCAATAGTCAGAAGGTAAGGATATTTTACGCAACAAAAAACTATTGGGACAGGAACTTTTCTTTCAAGCCATTAAGGTTTTCAAGTAACTGACCAGTTGGTCCACTAATTATTATCCCTAATCCGTGAACACTGCTACCAAGTATCAACTTTGTGCACCTTATGGTTTCAGAGATATAGCCGAAGCCTGGACAAGATTTCAGAGATATAGCCTAAGCCTGGACAAGATCTTCAAACTTAAAGTCATTATAGCAAGGTCAAAGGTCAAATCAAGGTCACATCATGACGCAGCACACATACACCCTCAAACTAACACACCTAGCATGTTTTAACTTTACAGCAAAGGACAAGCTTTTTTTCCCGATGCTGGGTGAAGACAATACCTGCACAGCCTTCAAAGGGGTAAAAAACAGCAGTTTCTTATTTCAAGACAAAAGATATTTCTGTGTAACATTTAACCAGATGTATCACAAACATAATCCTAGTTACAACTGTACTGCCTGGTTATATCTCCCATTTCCTGCAGAATACTTACTTGGCTGAGGGGCATTGTCGAATCTTGAAGAAATCTACTGCAATAGGTGTATCTGGGATTATTGTTCCATTCATTGCTTAAGTTCACTGTAGTCTTGTTGTTCCCAGTGCAAGAATATCCATTTGTCAAGAGGAAACTAAAATTGAAATAAACTTTGATTTAAACTTGTTACGTGAAACTCTATTCCTGGTAAGTAGGAATAAATTTTTTGTTTCTTGCAGGCTTTGTTATCAATATTTACCACTATTAATCAGCCACAGAACTCCTTTCCTAGATATCCTGTACTTATCTCCAATTTCATTGGTCAAGTATAATCCAGTAGATTTAATCTATTTCTAAAACCTTGCATGTTCACAAGAAAATTTCCCTAGAATGTAAGAATATTGTCTGAATTTGAACATTTTTCAAATTGAGACCCAAGATTTGGTTACAATTTGGAACGATGCTTCTTTCTGAATTATTCAACAGTCTGAGACAGGTTGTCATATTTGAGACCAAAGACAAATTTCAATCTCAATTAGAAATATCAAGAAGTTAATGGGCTGACTTTCAAATTCTTTAAAAAAAATTGTGATTATATATTTATAGCAGTATTTGCACAACTATCAACTGTCTAAAGTTAACATGGCATGTAATTAAAGGAGTGTAATTATTACATTTAAATTTCCGGATTTTACAGACGAATCCGGTTTGTCACACATACATTAATAGTAAATGTTTTACACTAAACTGCTTTTAACAAGCAAGGAATTTCAGCCATTACAGTACTTTATGGTGACAGGAAAGGAATGTGTAGTTTTGTTTACATCACAAAAGTGTTGACATATGAACATTTCAGTTGGATGGGCAGTAAATATCAGTGAACAGCAACCATATACATGGATCCATGAATGAAGGAACATCCTGCTCAAAATTTATACTTAAAACAAGAGCATGGGCTCTCTGTCCCTCACTTTTGCATTCCATGAGTATATCAATAGCAGGCCTGGGGTATTCATATTCGTAAGTACTTGAATACACTTTTCTGTGTATTCATATTCTAACACTTCAGTGAAAAAAGCAAAGTATTCTTATTCGTATTTGAATACATTTCAAAAGTATTCGTATTCATGAACACTTTAATGAATACATTTAATATTTTTCACTTTCTGTTGATTTTTTTTCACCCTGTACTGACAAGTTTTAGATATAAATATGAAATATGGTTGTCTATCATTTTGTGCCTAGGAAAACTAACAACACATACAATGTATTTAGTAAATACTTTTAATCAGTAAATGTTGTATAACACAATAATGACAGTGTCCTGTTGAAGCAAAATAGTTAGGATTGTAACTTCCTGTCTTAGATCTCTGTTCTCATTAATGCAATTAGTTTGTGTGTTTAATTTTTATATTGATAAATGATTTCATGTGTGTTTCTATTCACATTGGTTTTCACAATGTAGTTTTATGTTATTATAAACTTCATGAAACTAGAAAAAAATGGTTATGCCAACAAAAACAAAGTGTCCCCAAAGGTTAGATGCAATATAGTATAAAGTAGAAAAGGGTTTTGAAAAGAAAAACATCCACCGCTGAGAGAAGAAGTGAAAGTTAAGCAGTGTGGAGGTTTATGCATTAACATGAAGGAAAAATAGCATCAGAGATGCCCATAATGCCGTAACACCATATTTTACACTCCTGCCATATTTTACACCCTCTCTTTGATCTTTTAGGGGGTGCATTATATGCCAATCATATTTTACACCCCAAACAATAGGGGATTTAGGGGGTGTAAAATATTGCTGCCATATTTTACACCCCCATCAAAAGTTACACCCCCTACTAGGCCATACAGAGCAAATCAATTGGGCATTAAGAGCAAACCTTTTATTGGTTAGATGGCAATTGAGTGTGTAATTGTCTATTGTCTAACCACTGCTTAGAACTTGATTTGTTTTACTTCTGGGGTGTGACAGAAACTGGATTAGATTGTGATATCTCTATTGTTACAAGACTCTTTAAGTTGATTTGTTTGGCTATGTATGTGACTTGGTAAATGGATTAGTCTTAGATTTGCCTTTTGTTCTAGCATTCTTTTGAACTTGATTTGTTTCACTTGTGGTTAAGTTACTAGCTAAGCTAACAGGATTAATTGGTATTGTTGAAAAAACTCTTTTTAAGGTATCTTTGGGAGGTACTTCTCCTCCCTGATAATATAACATAAATTTCTTCATTTACATATGCTTGTATGGTTTATATTATATTCAGAGTGAAAATCATTCTTGAAGAACTTTATTATTACATTATTATTATTACATAGAAAACTGTAAAATACCATTGTTAATAAAATACTGTGATATGCAATAACATCCAATGTGTTCAGATATCATAAAATATATTTCAATATTCATGGATATCGATAATATATTACAATTCATTTAATTTATGTACTTATGTCATGTTTGCTTGTTCATGGTTTCTAGATGAGAAGCCAGAGCTAAGTTGGTCAATGAACCCATTTTGTTCATTATGTGATGTAAATCCAACCAAAAGAAACAATGCGTAGATTATCTAATTAACTAATCACAAACTTATCAATGTAAACAATAATCTATGTATCACCTATTACTGTAAGTCTTTTTAAAGTCAATAAAATAAAACACTAACAGTGTATAAACAAGAACCCCCAGGTGAGAAGCCACAGAAGGTTAAAGCCTTACACATAGTTGCAGGTCTAGTAGCAAGATTCCAATCAAAGGGCTGTGGTGACTTAAGACAACAATAGGGATATTTTCAATTGGGGACTAGCCTAGTGAATACAAATCAACAACAATGGGTTGGCCTCTCACTTCAAAGGAAAATATATAGAAAGGATTTTGTCCCACTGTATAAACACTAAATATATTTTATTTCATTCAGTTTGCTATTCTTAAACATTTAACAATTTGTAAGCAAAGGAATTATTGTCTTTCAGTTTTAATGCTTAATTTGTGGATGTTTATAGCTGTTGAACTTCACTTATTTCATAATATAGTAACTGTAAAGAAATCCACCAAGGGGTGTAAAATATGGCAGGGGGTGTAGAATATGGCAAGGGGTGTAAAATATGGCAAGTTCACTTGCCATATATTACACCCCCATGCATTTTATGTGGGGTGTAAAATCTAGCGCTACACCGTACCCCACAGCCTGTGGAAATATTTTTCAACACCATGAGATATAGAAGTAGTGAAACAGTACACAGATTGGGATACTTTCGGAGCACTGCATCAAAAGATTAAGAATTAAACCGAGACAATTCAGTAAACTAAAAGTTATAAAGCTGTAAAATTTCTTAACTGGAGAATAGCTGTCAATGAAAATATCACAATTATATATGGTTGTATTATGGTTTGCATGTTTTGAATATTAACCATACATACAGATGTGCCAATACATGCTTATATGTGGAGTTGGGGCAAAACCTGCGACTCACTTGATGCAATACAAGCTGTTACAAATTACAATGGGAAGTTGCAAAAGTAAAACCCCTAATGAATTCTAATATGACTTTAACAGTGCTTAATCTACATCAAAAGACACCCAAGGGTGCAACAACCAAGGTTCAAGTAAAAAGATACAAGATATATAAGAGAGATAAAATAGTATCACATATCCCTGTAGAGAGATAAAATAGCATCAGATATGCAATATCAAAGGTGAAATCCAGATCACACCATGACGTTGCACACATATAAACCCTGACCAATGTCCCTACCAAATATCTTATCCATAAGTTGCAGAAAGTACAAAATTGGGCTGCCAGGATAGTTTTGAATGTCAAGAAACATGATTCTATATCGGTTCACCTGCATCAGCTCCACTGGTTGCCTGTTAGGTTTCGGATCAAATTTAAAATAAATCTACTAGTATATAAGAGTTTGAATCGACAGGCACCATCATATTTGACATCAATGCTTAACTACCAGCAGCATCAACACACCACAAGATTGGCAAGAAAATCATACATGCTACAAGAAAAAAGATCAAAACTCGTCTCTATGGGTGACCGTGCCTTCAGTGTTGTGGCACCAAAGTATTGGAATGAACTGCCAGATGATATCAGGAACATTGAACTTCCATTGGACATCTTCAAAAAGAAACTAAAAACTCATTATTTTAAAACAGCATATTGTGGAGAAAAAGCGCAATGACTGTTTTTTCTTAAATAGAATTGCACTATATAAATATGTCATGTTATGTTATATCAACTTCCTACACCTTATGGTTTCTGAAATATAGCCCGGACAAGGCATTATAGGTCAAGATCACTACGGCAAGGTCAAAGGTCAAATCAAATGTCCTGGTTTGAATTGTTTATCCCCAAAAAGATTTACTGTAAGCATATCCATTAATGAAAAGAAATAAATACATCTTGATATCCCTTATCAACTTTCAGTGTGCAGACACACACACACCCACCCCCACACACAGATATTAACACACAAAGCACAGTGGGGCATCATGAGTCAATCTGCCTCCAGATAGATATCACACAAAAGCAAATACAGAGTTGGAGGAGAAAAAAAGATAATAATATACACTGTAGTAAACTATAATTGGCTATAGATAGGGACATTCATATGTTGTATATCTTTGAGGCATTTTATGCCTCTGAAAATTCATTGCTATTCAATATCTTATAAGATAAATATGCTTAAGATAAAACAACTGTTTATGAGAAAGTGGTTTTTTTCAGTCATCTTATCTTCTGAAAGAAGTCAAGTCTATACATTTGACCAATTTACATAGTGTATATGAATAAGTAGCTAGATCAACAACTGCTGCTAAACAAAAGCTGAATTAATTAAAGCTTTTTTCCCAAAAAGGAAAAGTCATATCCACATGTGGGATTTTTTTAATGTGCCTAAAATTGGGAATTTATATTATATGAACACTGATCAGCTGCAATATATTAAGAACAACATCACTGCATGCTAAATACCTCATTTTTTCTTTGAAGATGCCGTAACTTCAAAAACACTAGGAGGTTAGCTTTGCCAGATAACAGAAATTTTGTTTTAAGTATACATGTGGCAGGTGTTTTGAAAAGTCTTAAAATAAATGAGGTGGGGGGAAAAACTATATATTTATTATGTTAAGTTGGCCAAAGTCTCTTAAATACAGGAATTTTAAATAAAAAGGTCATTAGAAATCTTCTTTAAACTTAATCAATGTGTCAAGTTGAACTGATGTCATTGAACAGTAAGTCAGTTGGAAGCTGAAAACCCTCATTTTTACTTCAAGATGGCCATGACTGTGCTTGTATTGGAACTCCAAGGTGGAAAGAATATAGAATGTCCCTATTTTCATCAGTTTGAGATACAGACAAAGTACCCTTTTTTTTTTTTTAATTTACGAAAATCGAACGCCTCCCATTCAGGCACCTATGGTCCGATTGATCAGAAAATCCTTTCCAATGTGCGAATGTAGGTCTATAATGTACCTGATAAATTTTATAGCACTGATGTGTGTGCATTTTTCCGAAACGTGATGACAGGGTGTTTTTGAAAAATGTTTAAGGTTACCTTAAGTAAAGTTTAAGGTCTACTCAAAGTATCCCAAAATATTTTCCCACCCCTATAAGAAAGATAAGAAGGAAAGAAAAATTTGAAAGCCCAAGAAGTTATTCAAGGGAGACCATAATCCGGCGGCGGCGGTGATCAGTCGGACTTACATGAAAACAAATAATTATAAATAATTATAACGGTGATGTTCCTGGCCGTTTTGAAACCCTGGCCGTTTCGAAACGGCCAAATTATTTACTTGGCCGTTTTGAAACCTTCCTGGGTTTTGAAACGGCCTGGCCAGTTCAAAACCTGGTTTCAAAATGGCCAAATCAATAACCTGGCCGTTTTGAAACCTCACCTGATTTCTCAATATTTCTATAGCATGTGTATGTATAAAATGTAATTTATTTTGCTGTGGATTCTTTGAATTAGGTCTGGGAGTAGCTACAGTTGACCTGTGATCTTCAATTGTGTCCTTTTACTTGAAAAGATTTCTTTAAACAAAAAGTTGAAATTAAATAGTTAACATATTCGCCACTGTGCAAAATATTTAGTGTCAATTTGGTCTATGTTATGTAGTAATGATTAATGTAACTTTTGTTAGGTTGTATTTCCTGTTTTCATATAGTACATACTTGACATTTAATGTTTGAATTAAACTGATTTGTAAGCCTATATGGCCGGGTGATAGGAAAATAATATTATGTGAATTGTATTTTGTTGTTGTATAACACAAAGTCTGTATCATAAAAATTATCTATCTCATCAATCTATCTGCATGAAGGTGCTGTATATTTAAATCTGTTTTTTTCTTACTCGCCAGATTAATTAATAAGCCATGAAGAAGCCATGATAAATATTAACTCTGTGATGTTGATTTGTTTGCCATTGATTGCAGAAGTGCTTAATTGGATTTATTCCTATTGTCACAGCTCTCTTTTGATGTTGACTTGTTTTACTTAAATATTAGTGGGCTGTTTAAAAGGGAGTAGTAATAAATGTTAAACAAATTCACATTACAGGAAGATCAATCAAAGAGGGATTTATTGTTTGACTTTTCAAAGAATTATAGTAGATGAGCTAGAATACATTTGTTTTATATAATTTCTTTTTTCAGTGCTATCTGATATCCTCCTTTTGGGCACCTTCTTCACATAATCTTACTCAGTTAATACCGACAGACAATTATAATGATTTGCTATTATTATTAATTTAGAAGATATCTCTTGTTGATTTGTTTCATTTTGCAAATGGGTGGGGTGCATAAAAGGGATTAGTGATAAAATATTGTTTAAATATAAAACATATTTACAAAATTTTTATCATTTTTCTTCCAGCCAAGAATATGTTTCACAATAAACCAAATGCAGTTCTAATAAACATATAAGTTTTTATTGTATAACAACTGTTATACTTAAAAGCAACAGAACAAACCTGTCCCCCAATGTCAAACTGGTGAAGTATCAAAACGGCCAAGAGGAATAGTTGGCCGTTTCAAAACGGCCAAGCCATTTCCAAACCTTGCAAAGGTATCAAAACGGCCATGGCCATTTCAAAACGGCCAAAGGTTTTGAAACGGCAAGTAACAGTGATATTTCTGCTATTGCAGTCTTGTCATGTATGTCAGTTTCAAATTCTTATTCACAATAGTGATGTGGTACACACTATATGTGCTAAAACAGGTTATAAATCTGATATTTCTCAGATAATATAATTTGTATTCTTAGTTATTACAGCCTGTTCATGTATATTACTTTAAAAGTCTTTCTGTGTCCTGAATAAAGTGTAAATGTATATTCTTTTAACATTTTTAACATTACAACAGGATTTGAAGTTCTGTCAACTGGATTTGAAATTCTTTCAGCAGAATTTGAAGTTCTGTTGACAGAACTTCAGTATAGTGAACCGAAAATTGATGCAATGCAAAAAGAGCAAGGCACATTTAAGTACTAGGATGCTTTACATGTAAGGTTGCAAGTTCCAATTAGAAGTTCTGTCGACAGAACTTCCAGTTGGAAGTTTTACCAAAGTACTTTGACAGAATTCGAAATTCTGCCAAGAGAATTTGAGATTCTGTCAAAATATCTTGACACAGCTTCCAATTGGAAGTTCTGTTGACCAGGCCTGGTGTAAATTACATTCAAATGTAATGCATTACCATATTCATTACATTTGAGTTTCCGTGTATTACATTACCATGAGCATATATTTTGGAAAGTAATGCATTACATTACTTTTCAAATGTAATGTGTTACATTACACATTACTTTTCACAAATTTCAAACAAAATCAATCAATGTTGAAACATTTATTATAACATAGAAATAAAGAAAATATTATCCTATAAGGAAAATAGTTTACCTTACTTATTTTTAATTGCATGCTTTATAATAGTTGTGAGTACAAATATGCCAATGGTACAAGAAGTCTAATGTAGTTCCTTGACATTATTTAAAACCTGCAGAAAGGATTTAAGAAGCCAAGACGTTAAGATTATTTACTAAATTTTCTCTATATGTAAACAATACCTGCTTATTTATATCCATAGATTTTACAATATTCAGAGACTCACTAGAAATGTTAATAAAAAGGTATGTCTTACCGTTAAGTGTGTAAGAAAGTTTGAATTTATTTTCTTTGAATCAGAAATCTCTGAACAGCAGTGCTTGCATTGAACTTTAAATTTACCATCAGTTTCTGCTGGCAAGTGAAAACGATCGGATACACTTTGCTTTGTTTTAACATTTGCCATTTCAAAAGACTGACAAGTGATACTTAATATTTATTACTCAGACAACTGAGATTACCAGAATGACAAGTGACATCTGAATGCAGCCTTCATACAAGACTGATAGCCTTTTATTTGAAATCACAGTTCCATTGTAGGATTAATATGAAAGGGCAACCTGAGTAGATATGTCTACTCAGGAAGATTACTAACTTGTTTGATTATACATTAACCCAAATCTTACATGCAATTGACACCTGTAGCCCAATGGCCCACCAATACAGATTGTGTACCAAAAGAATGACTTATTATTAATAGAATTGATTAATTATGCACTAATAACAACAAATAGTCATATTTAAATATTACTGAATAATCTAAAAGTATTTTTTAAGTCTTTTTCCCCTGTAGTAGAACAAATAGGAAGTGACAGTAAATGACAACTCTGGCTTCAGTCAAAAATAATATACTGATCAAGTTAAAATATTCATGAAAGAAGTAATGACAATGTAATGTAAAAGCAATATGAATTCACAAGTAATGCATTTCAAAAGTAATGCATTACATTACACATTACATTGCCCTTTTTAATGTGCATTACACATTACATTACTTTTGAACCTGTAATGCATTACAGGGCATTGCACATTCTGCATTACCATTACCCCAGGCCTGAGTCTCAGTGGGTGAGATTTGCATCCTCTAGTGACCTTAAATAAGGATCATACGGGTGAATGTAGGACGTTTCGGCCACGGACGTTTCGGACTAGGACGTTTCGGACTAGGACGTTTCGGCCACAGACGTTTCGGCTCGGCCATTTTTGAGGGTGGACGTTTCGGCCAAATATATTTTTGGATCAGGTTTTCAATGATTAAACATGCAAATAATACAACTGTGATAACAACATTTATTGTACAACCTTTCCCACATTTTATAACAATAATATAATAACATTTTACACAATTAAGCTATATACATAAACTTCAGATCACACAATTCAGAGTCATTTTAAATGTTTGGCTGACCACCTCTCAGGTTATGGCTTACACCCCGAAGGAAGTCTGGTATGGACTTGCGGCCTAGAGATCTGTCCTCACAGAGATTGTGCAGTCTACCTTGAAGTTCGGTGTATACTTTCTTGATCCTCTTCTTTGGTCTCACACCACGCTCATCCTGTAGAAGTACAGCAGATACACGGGCACACTCTGCTTGCAAACACTCAATCAGTTTCCACACTGTAGGGTGGCTTTGGCCAACAAGGTTCCTGAATTTGTTGTTCCAGCCCTCTGATACGTTGTTGGTCCTTGGTTGGTTTGCAAGGGTCACCTCATGCATATTCCATTGGGCGGGAGCAAATATGGGTGGCACACGCCGGAACCTTAGCTGAAGATCTGGAGTCTGAGACGCAGATGGCCTGTCACATAATTTGTGTCAAAGTACTCCAGCAGTGGGGTTGATCAATCACCTGAGCAGTGCAATTCTGAGCAGGTATCTATTAAATAGCTTCCCTTTGGGGTGTTACCTTTTTATTGAGGCAGTGAACAAAAAGTCCATGGGTTTCAAAGGGTTTTAAAATGAAAAGCAACTGAATTTAAAATTTACTGCACAAAAAGACCAGGAAAGGGTTTAAAGATGAAATAGCAACTTGACAAAGGTTAAGTTTGCTGATATAAGTGGAGAATGATAATATTCCATTAAATGTGTAAAAATGAGATGTTTGATGATTGATAATCACAAAAAGGGAAACAGTCTGCCTGTTTCCTCAACTTGATCAAAGAAAATTGTGCAGACACTGCTTTCCTTAAACCATAAAAGGTTTGCTTTCACAGCTCTCCTTTCAAGTCACTTAGTGATATAGATTTTCCCTTTTTGGACACAAGGACATTAAAAGATGTTCTTATTATATAAATCTCCTAAAAATATAGATTTGGCCGAAACGTCCACCCTTAAAAATGGCCTGGCCGAAACGTCCGTGGCCGAAACGTCCTAGTCCGAAACGTCCGTGGCCGAAACGTCCGTGGCCGAAACGTCCGTCCACCCATACGGGTATTGCAAACTCAGGACGGTTTTAACTCAGGCCACCCATATACAAAAGTGATAAATACTTGATAAAAATAATCGCACCACCGATGTATCAATAATACACAAGTGTATTTGTTATAAACCTGCCAAAATAATATATTTTTGATTAATTTTTACCATATCATTCCTGCGATGATAGAGTGACATTTTTAAGATGTCAGCCAGTACAGATATACAATGACATTTCTGAAATCAATTTCCCTTGTGCACAACTTGTATCCTTATTATTTTGTGTCATGTTTGGTTTTCTATATCATAGTATATATTACAAAACATCAATAAACACAGGATGTTATAGAAATCGCTTTTACCTTTGATTTAAGGAAATAGCATATCTTTTAAAAGTGTCCTGAGTTAAAAATTGAATGAAAATCCCAATAATACCAATTTGTTGTTGTTTAGTTGACAAGGAGGCATTTTATACTGGATAATTTTCCAGAACTGCTAGACTGCCACTGCTCTTCTGATATAAGGATAACCAGATATTCTATTATTCTTTGTTGTGTATTTACACTATTTGATCAAAAAGTGTCCCAAGTTCCCAACACGGGTGTCACTGAATAAGCTAAAAGTATTTTCTTAAGTTTTTTCCCCTGTAGTAGAACAAATTGGACATGCTGATCAAGTTAAAATATTTTTGACAGAAGTAATGACAATGTAATATAAAGTAATGTGAATTCACATTACTTTTCAAAAGTAATGCACTACATACACATTACTTTGCTCTTTTTAATGTTCATAACACATTACATTACTTTGGAAAATGTAATGCATTACACATTATCATAGTGGACGGACCGGTTCTGAAAATAACAAGGCCACTGCGAATGTAGGACGTTTCGGCCACGGACGTTTTGGTCTAGGACGTTTCGGCCAGGCCATTTTTCAGGGGTGGACGTTTCGGACAGATAAAATTTTTAGCATATTTTTTAATGATTAAACATTCAATTAATACAAATATGATGAAAACATTTATTGTGCCACATCTTCCACATTTATCACAATAATATACACTATTCTTCAAGGTGTATTTACATGTAAATAATAAAGATACACCAAAAAAGATACATATATAAGACATATATATTTGAACTGATTTTTACAGATTAAACTTTCAATTAATATAAGTATGATGAAAACATTTACTGCACCACATTTATTACTATACTATACAATATAAGTGTTTAAACATGTAAATGATAAAGATACACCAAAATACAGATACATAAAAAGATAATAAGCACCATTAAGTTGCAGCACTTTCAACATATTTATACATTTATATATTTTAAACTATTATACAATGCCATGGAAGATAGAGTTTGTTTGAAATTTTGCAAGTCTCATTCTAAATATTTGGCTGGCCACCTCTCAAATTGTGGCTCACTCCCCTAAGGAAGTCTGCCATGGACTTGCGCCCGGAAGATCTGTCCTCACACAGATTGCGTAGTCTTGTTTGCAATTCTGTATAGACTTTCTTGGTTCTCTTCTTGGGTCTCACACCACGCTCATCCTGATGAAGAACAGCAGAAACCCGAGCACATTCTACCTGCAAACACTCAACCAGTTTCCAGACTGTTGGGTGGCTTTGGCCAACAAGGCTCTGGAATTTGTTGTTCCAACCCTCTGATGCATTGTTGGTCCTTGGTTGGTCTGCAAGTGTGATTTCGTGCATATTCCATTGACCTGGAGGAAACATTGGCGGGACACGTCGAAACCTGAGTTGAAGATCTTGGTTCTGAGGTCGAGGACGCATATGGCCTGTCAGCTATGTGGTATCAAAGTACTCGAGCAGTGGAGCTGCTTCATCTGGAGCGGACTCTCTTAGAAAGGCCATGCCTTCAGAGACTTCATCTACTGGTAAAAATGCAAGGGCATCAATTTGCCCACAAAAGAAATGTTCCCCAAACACTGTACGGAGAGCCAGTTCTACACTTCTTTCAAAGTCAACTATAACAACAGATGGATCGCATCCTACTTCTTCTAGGACATGTAGCATGGCTTCATAGGAAGTCTGGGTTTTACGCTGTAATAACACATAGGCAAATGGAAGAAAAACACCATTGTATTTACCTTGGACCACGTACAACTGATGAAACAGCCGAGGAGCAACAGCAAAGGTGCCATCCATGCACCAAATGTCGCATGAGGCAAGCTTTTGTAGGTGGACTTCAGTGGCAAATACAACCACACGCTCATCAGAATCTGGGCCGTTGTCATACTTCAGAAAGTTTGTTGGGTGTTCCCCAGTCGTCTGACTCCAATGCCCTTCAATGAGCTCGGCCATTTTGTTTTTGAAACTAGGCTAAATTACTATCAGGCTAACTTTCCTAGCCATATATATTTTGCACATATTTGATGAACCTAGCAGCAATATTTCAAGTTTTAGAGCATCTTAATGATTTTTAAAATAATTGGCAATGGCAGCCATTTTGTTTTTCAAAATAAGGCCAAAATTTTTCTCAGGCAAAACATTTGAAGGCCAGAACTTTTGATGGTCTGTCTTTATATTCTGAAGCCATAGCACCAATAATAAGGGAGAAATAAGGATGTTTTAGTGTGATGACCTCATTTAACCTTGAAGCAGGAGTCAAAGGTCAAATTCAACACCTGGAAAAAATTCTCAGGCCATGACTTCCTACAAGTTGTTTTCACATTCCGAACCTCTAGGAGCAATATTTGGGGAGATATAAGGCCTTTTTAATAGGATATCCCTGTTTGACATTAAACATGTGATATGGCGGCCATTTTGTTTTTTGAACTAGGCCAAAATTACTATCAGGCTAGCTTTTCTAGCCATATAGCTTTTGTGCAAATTTGATGAAGCTAGCTGGAATATTTCAAGATTTAGAGCACCTTTACAATTTTTAAACAATTAGCTATGGCGGCCATGTTGTTTTTCCAAATGAGGCTAAAATTTTGCAGACAGGTTTTCATAGCCATAACGATTCCCTGCAAATTTGGTGAAAATATTTTTATAAATGAATGAGATATTAAGGTTTATGCAAAAATGTGACGAACGGACAGACGCACGTACGGAAGGCGTTTTATAATCTCCCGACAACGGCCTTCGATAAAAACCGGTTTTTGGGGCTTTGAAACCGAATGAAAGCCAGGATTTCGAAAGTTTACAGAGATTTGATAAAAGGTTTCATGCCAGTGTACATGAGCTGTATTCTCAATAGGAAATATGCATTCGTGAGATATTTTGAAGTTTGTAAACTTCATTTACCATGAATATAGAGTGAAAATGCAAGTTATTACCTCAAATATATATGTTCTTTATTGTTTTGATGAAATATTAACCAGAGGAAAGCCTAATATAAGACGTTTTCAATAACCGGTACTTAAATATTTTTTGCAGATTTTGTCATTTCTACCTAACGAAGCAAAATGCGGTTTACCGTTCACACCACTACATTATCATTACCCCAGGCATGCTGTTGACAGAGCTTCCAATTGAAAGTTCTGTCCACAGAATTTGAAATCCTGTCAGAGTTGGAAGTTCTGTCACGACATATACTGCTTCTAGCCATAACTTAGCCACAATCATTATATTTTGAAATTCCTATAAATCTGTCAAAGGACCAGGTTTCCAGGGGACTTGAAGCCACACCACCTCACTCAGGAGGCCCACACTCTACCAGGTGAGCTATAAGGGAAATCCCTACTAGCCAAGCCAGTAGTAGTGATTTTATCACCTTTTGGGTTCTGTCACAAATCTAAAGGCCTGTATCATTCTTTTAAATGGTTTATTATAATAAGATTTATGATAAGTATGATTGTTGTACCCATTTCCAGTCTATTAACAAAATTGTGCAGTCTTTTTTTCGCTGTACTAGTAACATTTGAAACATTTCAGTGCACTTTTCTTGTTCCACAAAATTGTGTGTATACCCAAAAACAATTCTATTTTGAGAATATAGAACTTCTGTTTATTAGGGCTGCAAGCGAGCCTGAAAATGCGCCTCGATTCCTCATTTTGGAAGAATCGACTCGGACTCGGTTAATCGCTTGATTATCACCCACGAAATAAACTGCTTCATATTTTGACATATCACTCCTTATAAAATGGTTACAAACCACACAACAGGAAAGAATTTTGATAATTCATTGAATTTTGGGAAAAAGACGCATTTGTAATGCACAATATAAGAAACTTTAACCATCTTTATATTGCGAGATTTGAGGTGTCTTTGAAATACACTATAATAAAATGCCGTCTTATAAAACGTTACACAAAGAATTAAAGTTTGCAAATACTTAAAATATAAAATACTGAAACGGAAACGCCTTATATTAGTAAAATATATAAATATATTCATATATTTATAGAAAAAAATTGAATTTTGTAGAAGATTTTACGTCTGTGTTTAGTTGTTTTCGAAGACCCGGTTCACTTTTCTTGCCTCGAGTATTGAACTGAATTGTTTCATTTCCGAGTAACCGAAGAATCGTTGCAGCCCTACTGTTTATATATTGGCACAAAAGCATGCACAAGTCTGATTTTAAAACCATTTAGTGGTCGTGGACCAGTTCACGCCCGGGTACCAATTCACGCCTACCCTCAATTTTCTTGAAGATTTATGATTTTTCATAGAGAAGATGTTTACCACATTATAGATAATCATCAAATTGATCATATACATTTGTAATTTAATGTTTAACTGTGATTGCTTTGGATAAATTTAGGGGTGGGCGTGAATTGGTACCCGGGCGTGAACTGGTCCACCACCACTAGACCAGAAAGTGGAATGGACCATATAATGGTTCACGAAGTACCACTTTAAAACCCTGTGCAACCACACATTTGTCTGTTTGACATATTCAAATGAGTGGCGGCCAACTTATGCCTACTGCTACCCTGCATAAGTTGGCCGCAGCCATAAGTTGGCCACGGCTCATCTATAGGTTCCAAAAAGACAAATAGGTTATTGTACACCAATGAAAACTGTTGCATATAATAAGTGTAACAATAATACATGATTTCAGAGTATAGTAGGCCTCTCAAGTTAAAATCCTGTGAAGGTCTGGTGAGGGTGGCCAACTTATGGCTGCGGCCAACTTATGCAGGGTAGCAGTAGAAGCAGTACTACAGTATCCCTATTGACAGAACTTTAATTTATTTCCTGGAGGGGGATTCTGCTATTTAGTCATAACTTGAACTAATTTCATACCATTTATTACTTACTAGTTCGAGTTGAAATAATGCAAATATTTGCTATTTTATACTTCTAAGAAAGTTTGATGAAAATCTCAAAAAATCAACCACAGCTTGGGCGATAATATAATAACAATTGTATTTTAAAAAAATAACGAAACTTAGCCGATAATATATGTATAATAACATCTGACAGAATTTTCGCTATCAGGAATTTTCCCTATAATTTTGTAGTTTTCGGCACGATTTTGGAATTTTCGCTGTTTTTTCTGGAATTTTCCTTATTAGTGGCCTTCATACTGGCCCTGAGTGGACTGAAATAACATAAAAAATATTAATCTGAATATTGTTTTTAACAAAGATGTTGAATTTCGAAAACTTTGTCATGGACAAATTTAAACAGTTTTTAATGGTGCTTGCCATTTTATTTGTTAGACTATTTGTTTACCATGTTGTTACACTGTTTACCCGAGTTCAAACTTCTCTTAATAGACACCTGTGTTAATCAGTACTGAAGTACAAAGATGATGGAGCAATTAATGTGAAAGCATCATAAATATTTTAACAGACTGTCTATCTCATTTTTACAATTCATCATTAGAGTTCTGTTTCACTTTAGTACTGTAGTGACCTGAAAATATATCAAAACATATGGGTTGACTGTTTTCTGGTGTAGATGAGTAATAAGCCATATCCACATTTCGATGAATTTTTAGAATCCAAATCCATGGTTTTCTTTTTTCAATACATTCGAAAGCTATAAATCCAAAATTAAAATATATGTCTAATATTTTAGCAATAACTCTGTGTGTGTACAGCATACCAAAGGCCTCTGATATAGCAGAATTTAAACTATTGTTAAGAAGGGGATTCATGTTTTGAATATCATGCAATGTATGTTCATATTTCAATAAATTATTAACACTTCTAGGCTCATTAATACTAGTAGATATTTACAAAATGGGCATGAAAGAGTCTATTCGAGCATGTTTCTTATAAATTGATGACCATATCAATTTGAAAATCGATCGATGTCTAGATTCTGATGTGAGGAAAGTAATTGTCAAATTTAGTTGATTTGTATGTTATACTTTCAGAAGAAATCAAACTGGTTTTAATAATTTAATCTTGCTTAACGTGAGCCAGCCACTGGCATAATTACACTTCTGTTTTATTAACTTTTATACCTTTGACATTTTCACAGCTTCTCAGAGTATTTGCTATTACTTCAGCAATAAGCAAAAAAGTAGTGTACTGAGTAGGCAACCTTGTTGGATGCCTCTCATTAACTGACAGTATATTGACACTGATACCCATTATTAGTTATACAACTCACAATATTGTTATACAAAATAAAAATCCACTGTTGGAAATTTTTCTCAAAACCATAGTTTCAGACACATTTTTTCATAAAACTTAGATTAACAGTATCAAAAGCTTTTTCAAAATCAGCTAGTAAAATTAGGCCAGGTTTTTTGTGAAAAGAACAGAAATCTATTATATCACTTATCAGTCTGATATTCTCACCGCAGAACCTTTCTTGCATGTTTTGGTCAGAATTAATTATTTATGGTAATGCAGGTGTTCCACTGGAGCCGACCCTACAGCCAACCCTATGACTAGGGTCGGCTCCAAAAGTAGGGGGTCAGGGATCTAGATCCAGGACAAGCCCTAAACCCCTAACAGACAAGCCGTAGCAGTTCCCGACAAGGCATACTGACAAACAGACAGGACTGGAGAGATATAAAGAACCCCACAACCAGACGTACAGTTGGTATTGCTTGTACAGTTTTTGATCCATTTTTGGAAGAAAAAACAATCAAGTGTCGACCAATAAACAAATCTAAAACTAGGTCAAGGCTGAATCTTGGATCCCATCACGTGACCTAAACGTCCAACTTTATTTTTTTGTTATTTTAATTATAGTTTTCAGGTTTTTGCTTTAATATTATATATATAAAAATCAATGTATGTCTGCTTCAATTTATAAACGAAAAAGTCATTTAAAATACAAAATTGTCATTAAAAATGTTATATCCTGTGGAAAGAAGCAGAGACAGATGTGCTTCTAACAATCTCTCATGTGACAATGAAAACCTTCTGCTTGTTGCTGCCTTTTATACTCCAATTTCGAGCTTCTGGGAAGGACCCCTTCTAAATTCCGTCCCTCTGAGCAATTTTCCTACACATTCATACCAAATAATTCTCTGAGAAAGCACATTTTTCTGGACGTCAATGTAAACACCCTTTCACGTGATGGGATCCAAATATTTACTAGTAACCTAGTTTTAGATTTGTGGATTGGTCGACACTTGATCCTCTTTTTGCCCCAAAAATTTCTTTTTTGAAATAAGCTGGGATTTTATTTCTGTTTAACCAAATAAAAACACTTTTTCAGGTTTCTTAATTAATTATAGCACATATTATGGAACTTCATCTGAAAATTATGATCACTTGCACTGTTTCTTTGTCATTCTTGACATAATTTTTGATCATATTTTTACCTCACATCATGCTGGAAATGGACTGCAAATGAGCAGTACTTATGCTTCAAAAGAGAAGCCGGCTTAATGTTAGGACAGACCTGCAAGTGATAACGACAAGCCTGGAAGGGTTACAGACATGCCTGGAAGTGTAACCGATAGGCCCTTAAGTTAACCGACAGGCCTGTTGCTAGGTGGATGAATTTAGGGTCTGTTACAAGGGTCAGCAATGGTCGTAGAAATATCAAACATGTTTGAAATTTCACCCACTCTCCCCGACAGGCTGGGAAACTACAACCGACCTTGCAAATATTGGTACTGACTCTAAAAAAATACATAGTTACTGACCAGTCGGCTCCAGTGGAACACCTGCATAAAGCTTTCTTAATTCTGGTGGCTAAAACTTTTGTCAAAATTTTGTAATCTGTATTCAAGACTAAGATAGGGCGCCAAGATTTTAGGTCAGTGAGGTTTTTACCTTTTTTTGGGGAACAAGAGTTATTACACCCTGTTTTGGAGAGGCTGAGAATTCGTCTGATTCAAAAGCATGTAGATAACTTTGAAATACTAAATAAGATATATCTTCACAAAAGATTTTATAAAATTCACTGATTCATCAGATCCAGGAGTTTTATTTCCATCTAAGCTTTAACTGCTTTTTTATCTCTTTCATGGTTATCACAGTTTCACAAAGTGCATTAGTGTCATGTGAAATTTGAGGAAAAAATCTTGTCCTGGAGGAAGTTACTAGAATTGCATTTTTGAATACTTTTATCACCAGGATGATAAAGGTTTGAATAATAATCTTTTTGAGCTTCTAGAATTTGATCATTATCTTCAATTTTTTTTGCCATTCATAAAAAGCAAACGGATGTGCTGTACTTTGTTATTTGATTTTTCAAGATTTAAAAAGAACTTTGTTGGACACTCATATTCATCTATCATCTTGCAACAAGATCTCACCATACTTCCCCTAGCTCTCTCTTTATAAATGTTTTCTATTTCCTTCTTAACTGTATTGTAGTCTTCAACATTATCGATATTTGGGCTAATGGTTATTGCATCTTCAAGTTGTAAAAGTTTGTTTTCTAGGTCATTCAAAGCTTTACCTTCAAGTTTGTACTTTTTGATCCCAAAAGAGATAGATTTGGTCCTGATATGACGTTTAACAAAATCCCAGGTTAGTTTTTTATTATTCAGATTTTCCGAATCTAATTTTGCATTTTTAATTGTTTCTTTTATTAATGATATGTATTCTGTATCTTGTAGGAAACTGATGTTCAGTTTCCAGATTCCTTTGCCCCTATTTTGTACATTTAAATGCACTACTATGATTTGTAGCAAACTATGATGAGAACAAATTTTAGGAATTATACCTGAGGAGTGGATTAGATGTTGTAGGTGTCAAGAAACCAGAAAATAATCAATTCTAGACTGAAAAAATCCAAAGTGTGTGTTTTCTCTTCTGGTATACATGATTTTATTTGGATTGTGAATTTTCCATATATCTATTAAATTTAAAAACTGAGTTAGCCTTGACATGTAGTCACCAAAGGATACTAACGAATACCATGGAGAATGGCATTCACAGTCTTCTAGATTGAGATTGAAATCTCCACCAGTATTTATATTTTGGCCTTGATATTTTTGAAGGGTATCAAAGAGGAATGCACTAAAAGTGGCTTGGTTTTTTTGTCAGAAGTTGGCGCATAGATATTGACAATAATATAGTGAGTCTCACTAATCAGGCAGTCTAACAGGAGAAACCTTCCAGCATCATCCCTTATTATATCTTCAATAATAATAAGCATAGAATCTGGCAACAAAATTGCTACTCCACAACTGTTTGTGGTATCATGTGAAAATTCAATGTTCCCACGCCAGTCACTTTTCTAGGCAGATTCAGTTGATCTTTCAGAGTGACATTCTTGTAATAAATATATACCTTTGCCCTTATCTATTAACCAATCAAAGATTTTCCTTCTTTTAAGATTATTCCCTAAACCCCTTTCACTGAGACTAAATATATTAAAATATATGCCATGTATAGTGTTGATTTTGTAAAAACCCGCAGTTTTGATGATACGTTCTGATATTTATATCTACAGTTTTTCCTCTCTTAAAATGCCTGAGTGTGAAATATGATTTTGGGGGGATTGTTAGGTTGACTTTGATATGGCAAAAGAAATAAGTGACATGTTGAAAATTGACTAAATAAAACTAAACAAAAACTAAAAAGATTGAAACCACAACTTAGTGTGACATAAAAAAATATATTTACAAGTGAGTTAAACATTTTAATACGTTAGGAGTAGGAGAGCAATGCACCCCTGTATATTATATCAAATATACATGTATTCTATTTCATATATTTTGTACATGAAGGGACATAATTGACTTACATTAATGGTAATGAATATTTTGTGTTAAGTCTCTCTTTATTATAATTTAAGTAAAAGTTAAGAACTTCTGTTTAAAGTGAATATTAAGAAGGGCTAGATTGAAAACCAACGTTAACATCTATTTAATCACAAGACGGCATAATTCATGTATTTTTACATACAATCAAAAATATACAATACAAGAATCAAAGTTAACTTAAATTGAATTTAAGAATTCATTATACTAGCACTGACTCATGTACAACAATTACACAAAATATACTACATACCACCTTTGATATGTCATATAGATATCTGAGCACACATGTCATATTAACACAATGGGAAGCATGTTTAAAACTAATTACTGCCAAATTAAACATTTGAAGAAATATACATAATATATGAATGGCTTTACAGACTAGCCACTTCAAGAAATACACTTAAATTGGCAGAATACTAGATTTGTAACCAAGCCCTTGTACTAGTACAGGCCTATGGATTTATAAATTAGCCATTTAAAGAAATGCACTTAAATTTGCGGAATATTAGATTTGTAAATACGACTCTTGCACTAGCAAACCTATTGTACATGTTGCACTGTTTACAACAAGTATACAAAATATACTACATACCACCTTTGATATGTCATATAGATATCTGAGCACACAGATGTTGTATTAACCATAATAGAAAGCACATTTATCCTAATTACTACAAAATTAAACATTAGACTATACTAGATTGGTAAACAAAAAATCTTGTACAGTGCAAGTCTATTGTACATGTAGCACCGTGTACAACAATTACACAAAATAAACTACATACCACCTTTGATATGTCATATAGATATCTGAGTACCAAAAGTGTAATATTAATAACAATAGAAAGCACATTTAGACTAATAACTGCAAAATTGAACATTCAATGAAATGTACATTATATTTAAGTGAATTTACCGACTAGCCACTTCAAGAAATACACTTAAATTGGCAGAATACTAGATTTGTAACCAAACTCTTGTACTAGTGCAAGCCCATTGTACATTTTGCATATCTGAACGGTTTTATAAATTAGCCATTTAAAAAAATACACCAATTGGCAGAATACTAGATTTGTAAACAAAATATTGTACTAGAGCAAGCCTATTGTACATGTTACACTGTGTACAACAATTACACAAAATATACTACAAACAACCTATGATATATCATACAGCTATCTAAGTACACAAATGTTGTAATAATACAATGGAAAACACATTTAAACTAATTACTGCAAAATTAAACATTCGGAGAAATGTACTTAATATATGAATAAATGTACAGACAAGCCACTTCAAGAAATACACTTAAATTTACTGAATACTAGATTTGTAACCAAAACTATTGTACTAGCGCAAGCCCATTGTACATCTTGCATATCTTGCATATCTGAATGGATTTACAGATTAGCCATTTAAAAAAATACATTTAAAAAGGCAGAATACTGGATTTATAAACAAAAACTCTTGTACTAGTGCAAGTCTATTGCACATGTAGCACCGTCAACAACAATTACACAAAATAAACTACATACCACCTTTGATATATCACATAGATATCTGAGTGCACAAAATGTCATATTAATAACAATGGAAAGCATATTTACATTAATTACTGCAAAATTGAACATTCGAAGAAATGTACATAATATAATTGTAATTCTAATTGCACTTTTATAACGCTTAATCTCTGTCAAAAGACAGACTCTAAGCTAAGTGCATCACACCAAATATATATGAGTGAATTCATAGTATTTTTGTTAATAATATGTCCTCTGGATGTATCTGTAATAGAGTATACATATATTTTCATTATGTAGCCAGATTCAGTTAAATATTTAACTATGAAATAAATAAAGATTGACCTAACACTTATAAGAGTGCATTATTCAAAAATGTAATTTAAAACATTGAAAATATTAAAAATTGAATTATGATATCTTGTGCTGCAACAGAGATTTGTTCTTTCTATTCATGTTTAACAAAATTCTGACATATTTGTACTGTAAAATTGACAAACAAAACCAGTGTTGCAGGTCTTGAGTACATCAATATCTCCCAAAGCTTTGTAATTTGTGACCTTTACATATAATGACAACAAGCATGCAGAATACTGTGCTGTTACAAAAGCCTGTGAAATAAAGTGTTTTTGTTCTTTGGATTTGATAAATAACCACAGGAAATATATAACAAATAAAATATACATGTTTTGCATGATGGATAGCAAATTGCTTTTATTTTTTGTCCTTGTTCTTTCTGTGTGTTTACATAAACATGTAAACATACAGGGGGTGAATAGCAGGGGATGCTTTCTTCTTCCCAGTGGTAGACCCAAACTCATGAGCGGTAAATAGTACTAAATACTACCTCAAAGAATGCAGCATACTCGAGACAAACAGTTGTATACATAGAATCTTACCATGGCTTGAGGTTGGACATTTAAAAATCAAACCATGGTAAAATTCTGTGCATGGCTTGGAGTTGGGTTTTCCCCTTGTAACATGACAAAATATTTAAACTGATTAATTATTCAAACTTTTACAGTAAAGCTGTTTTTCTCATTATTCTTTGGGAGTTATCAGCAAAACAGCCAAATGCCAGAGTGATTCTAATAAGCTATTCATTATAAAATCTTACAACCCTGTGACTGCACTCAATTATTTCTTTCTAGCATGACAACACTTTTAAGTGCTATAAATATTACTAAACGCATTTTAGCCACAAAAAAGCAAGCTATTTCATCCATTTCACTTTACAGGGGTTATTGTCAGTACAGCTAAAATAAGTGATTATTTAAATTGTGGAAGTTATATCAAAGATTAGCCAATCAGATTCACTGACACAGCTGTGACATATTAGAATATAGGAATATACCAGACAAACCATGGTATAGGCAGAATTTTACCATGATTTGAGGTTATAAACCACAAAGATGAACCAATGATACAAAATTTGAATAGATTTGTTTGTTTACAAGCAAATAAGTAAATGACAGGAAACGTGTAAGTAAATAGTAAGTAAGAAACACTTATAAAGTGCCAAAATTGATGTAAACATCCTCTAAGGCGCTGATGTCCAAAAAGAGATAGTCCAGTTTCAAAAGAGGTCCGTTTCCATATTGGCATCCGATAGGGGAGATAGGCTATGGTGGAGGATAGGCTAATCTGAAAAGATATGTTTTCAACTGTTTTCTGAAACCAGAAATGCTGTCTATGGTTTTAATGGCTTGAGGAAGCTTGTTCCGCTCTGTGGGAGCAGCTACTATGAAGCTCCGCAACCCTTAGCATTTTTATATTTCGATGAGGAAATTGATAGGCGATTGCCCTGGGTGAGATCACTACGCCTAATCAGAGAGGAAAGATATGGATGTTGGATGAAATGTATTGCTTCATAAATAAGGAGATTATATTTAAACAATATACGGTAATGAATGGAGAGCCAGTGTAGTTTGTGCAGGAAGGGTTTGACATGACTAAATTTTTTTAGTTTACACACAGTACGACATAATTAGGCATTTTAACTCTGTAGTCTGCCAGTATATGCCTTTTTTGTGTTGTAAAGCAGTGAGTTACAGTAATCCAGGCGACTGCTAACTAGTGTTAGGAATCGGTCTGAAAAATCAGAATCGATTAATCTGTAATTCTTAATGATCGATTATCGATTATAATCGTTTTTCTGCTTGTTTGTCAAGAAAGACAAAAAAATTCTTTTTATTTTCAAAAATCATAATACAGTACTTTCTATAGGTCAGTCATAAAATCTATGTTATTTCGTTAGAGTTTGCTGTAAGGTAAGGTATGTTAGGAAACCAGTAGGTTGAAATACTCAAAAATATAACCTTAATAGTTACAAATTTATATTTATTTTCATCAACCCTTTTCAACACATAAATCTTTTATGGTGTTTGAGTGTAACCTCAGCAGATTAAGCAACCAAAATATATATGCTAAAAATAAACATTATTTAAATCACTTTTGTTCAACGTCACTCCATGTTACTGTTTTTATAACACATAGCCATATCTTCTTCTTTCTGTCTTAAATTTTACTTCAGAGTGCAAATATCTCCAACTAGCTTCGAACAGAGTGAGTCCCCTGAACTCTTTTTTGTGTATATGTTACTGTAACGTGTTTTCTAATTATTCTGTTAAATTCCTCTCATCCTGAAAAAAATATTCCATGAATTTCCCTTTTTAAGCAGATCTATATGATCAATTCATTTCATATAATAATAGTTTGTTAAATACCGTACAATTCTAAGTATGATAATGTAGTGAGCATTTAATTTTTATTATTCAACAAAATTTGTCAAAATATTCATAGCAGATTGCTGAAGTGTTACAGTAATGAGGATCTCTGCACTTGATTTATGACCAAAGTCGTTATTCTCCAATGAGATGCATGTTGTGTATGAAACAGTGGAAGACTGGAAGTTGAATTTAACTTAGGTTAAACTTAGTTTATTTGTATTAAAAGATCTTCTAAAAACGTACATATATTTCGCATTTTAGTTGTAACCAACAGGAAGTACCACTGAAAGAAACATGGCAGATAATGTAAACAAATGTTACGAAAATAAAATGTTGAATATCTGTGCAATAAGGAAAAATTAGGTGGCTTTTAAATGTTATTTTCGATTCATAATCGATTCTTAAGATGAGAATTGATTTTCTACATCGAAAGTTTTAAATAGACGTAGAATCAATTTTTTTCCATTGAATCGTAGGACCACTACTGCTAACCAAGGTATTTGCCACCTTTACAGCTGTTTCATGATTTAAGTATCTGTGGACTCTTCGTAGTTCCCGGAGATGGTAGTAATTTATGCGACATAGATTTGCAACGTGTCTTTGCATTGAATTTTCAGCATTCAGCACCCAGAACTAAGCCCTGTGGAACCCCATAAGGGAGTTGAAAAGCATCTGAAAGATCTTTTTTTATCCACTGTTTCCTTGAATTCAGGTATGACTGAACCCACTTAAGCACTACCCCATCAATGCTGTACCAGTGCTGAAGGCAGTTGAATAGGATTGAGTGGTCTATTGTATCGCAGTCTGCAGATAAGTCCAGAAGGACTAATCCAACAGCTGCACCCTTGTTCATTGGTGGCAATGTCATTTTGTATTTTCAAAACTGATTTCATAATTGTGCATGAGTGAAGTTTTTAAAGTCAAATGGTGTTTGAGCAACAGTTTCTGGCCATCCTTCAATAAATGTGGTGGTATGTTTCATTAGTTGTACTGATAATCTATGGAAAGTATGCATTAAATATGCGCAGTGGATTTCCATTAAATTCATTAAATGATCAGAAAAATGGTATACATAGATTTCATAGATTTGATAGCTTTTCAAATCTTATGCAAATTGTTTAGACTAATGATATAACCTAGTTGTTGTACCTTGTAATCAGTTCTAATCATATTGTAATTATATGTCATTTCAGATGACTGTGGTCATTGTTCATCAATAAACAAATAGACAATGTTCTTATCTATCTGTACATCACAGAATTTCTTCAGTGGCCTTCCCCCACAGCAATTGCAGGGCTGAAATAGGTGTAAAAACCGTGAAACAATTGCTGATGGATAACACCGGGCCTAACGGAGACCTGAACACTGATAAATTCCAGCGTGCTATTTTCCAGTATCGTAATACACCAAACAGGGACATCAAGCTCTCCCCTGCTCTGTGTGTTTTTGGCAGACCAATGCGGGACTTTATCCCCATCCTCCCAGGGAAATATAAGCCACACAACACCTGGCGTGAAACCTTAGCTGCCAGAGAGGAGGCATTGAGGAACCGACATATGCGTGCAGCTGAACGTTGGACAGAACACACAAAATGACTCCATCCCCTTAAGGTGGGTGATTTTGTACGCATCCAGAACCAAACTGGGCCCCATTCAAGGAAATGGGACAAAACTGAAACAGTCATAGAAGTCTGGCAGTTTAATCAGTATAGTGTGAGAGTTGATGGTTCTGGATGTGTAACCCTTAGAAACAGAAAGTTCTTACACAAGTATCTTCCTGTCCATATGCCAACACTCAAAGGCACCCTACCAAAGGTCAGAGAGATTACCCCCACACGCAGAGATCAACCTGTATTCCCCACCAGACCAACAGTGGATGTGCCCCCGTGCCAAGCTCCAAGTGATGACATGGAAATCACCTCAAAACCAGAAGAAACACCCACAGGTGATTTGCCTCAGCTAACAACACCTGATGATGCACCTGATGTCTCCGCCAGCTCTACTCCTAAGCCAGATACATGTATAAAATCTACCATAAAGTAAAGTCAAACTGAAAACATAGATTTTGTACAAGTATTTCTTCTATTATCTCGCCAGTCGAATACACCTATTAATACAGGATCAGATCTTGTTGCATTCTGTAACTCAATTACTTTTTGTCTGTCCCTTGAATGACACAAACATCAATGCTTTTGTCATAGAGATTTTTTCAGCCCTTCTGCACCCAGGTTTAAAAATGCAACCTTTATGAAGTATCACATGATAAATATGGACAGTTAGTGGAGTGATCCTGCTAATTGTTCATTTGTTAAATGCCCTGGTAATACTGCTAGTGTTCTTACAAGCAATATATACAAGTGACCTTAATGATTTTCTTGATAAACATGCTCCAAAGGTGTCTCTCACTTTCATAAAAGGTCCTGCTAAATGACTCTCAGATTCTTATCTGCTAGCAAAGGCTGTCAGGCATCAATTTGAATGCACATGGAGCAAGGCTGTGCAACCAGATTGTAATTCATTAGTAAACAAGGATAAATCTAATTATTACAGAAATCTTGTCAGTGAAAATGCTCAAAATTCAACGAAATTGTGGCAGGTCTTAAGCTGCTTTCTGAAAGAGGCCAAGGAGGGAGAGGCACGAATATCATCAGGAAGAGCATTCCACACAATGGGAGCATCAAAAGCAAAACTATTACCAAACTGTTTGATAGATTTATGAACAGAAGGGCAAAACTTTGGAATGATAAGAAAATTACCAACACTCTGACTGCGCCTGGTACTATAGGTACTGCAGTAGGAAGAAAGATATGGAGCAAAATACCTGGGACAACCTGTGTGAAGATACTGATAAACAAGTGTGGCTGTCTTGAACACTGTGCGCAGTTCAACAAGAAGCCAGTGCAGTTTCCTTAGCACAGGAGTCATACTGGTGTATCGACTGGTGTTTGATACAATTCTGGCTGCACTATTTTGGATGCACTGTAATTTGCCTAGATTGAACTTGTAGAGGCTCCTGAAAAGTGAGTTGCAGAAATCCAAACGACTACTAACAAGAGCATTAGCCATAAGCACAGAAACATCATGAGTAAGAAACCGCCTGACATGTCTGAAATAACGGAGTTTAACAAAACAACTTTTGCAGACATTCTGAACATGCTTGGACAAAGAAAAGTCAGAAGCGAACCACACACCCAGATTTTTTACTGAATCAACAGGGCAGAGTAACTTGCCCAAGAAATCAATTGGAAAACATGCTTTCAACTTGTCCCTCTGTCTCTTCGAACCAAAGATGATAAACTTGGTCTTGTCAGGATTCAATTTGAGCTTACTAGTTGACATCCACTCTTTAACATCATCTAGGCACCTATTTAGCTTTTCAAAGGCAGCAGATGCATTCTTGTGGGATAAATGTATATAAACTTGGCTATCATCTGCATAGAAATGAAACTTTATTCCTTTGTGTTTACTGATAATCAAACTGAGGGGGTGTTGTACAATGAGAACAGCAAAGGGCCCAGGACAGAACCTTGGCGTACACCAAATAGGAGTTTACAAACATCTGACAAAGTAGAACCAATTTTTATTGACTGATAATGGTCTGTTAGGTAGGATATGAACCATTTCAGAACAGAGCCACCGACTCCAAACCAATTTCGGAGGCAACTAAGAAGAGTGGAATGATCTATGGTGTCGAAGGCGGCAGACAAGTCAAGCAATACTAAGGCAGTGGTTTCACCTCTTGACAATGATAAGTGAATATCTTTTTTTATGTAGAGAAGAACTATCTCAGTTGAATGACCAGCCTTATATGCCGACTGGTATGGGTTGTCTAAGTTATGGACATGGATATATTCTAACAGCTGCTTAGCAACCACACATTCTACCAGTTTTGATATAAAACTGAGGCCAGATACAGGACGATAATTCTTCAGATCATTTGAGGGAAGATTTGGCTTTTTAATAAGAGGAGTGACCACAGCAGATTTGAAAGCATCAAGGACGCACCCCTCCGTGAGTGAGCAGTTAACCAGCTTTGTAAGGGATGGCAGCAGTATATCAATGCATTCCTTGATAAGGAATGTGGGCAAAGGATCCAATAGGCATGACTTTGTTGGTGACGTTTTAATTATTTTATCAACAGCCTCCTCAGACACTTGCCTAAAGACAATAATTTTTGGAGGATCAGAAGGTGGGCGAACATCGTATTCAGTGCCAGAGGGAGCAAAATTATCTCTAATTTTCTTAATTTTGTTGGAAAAGAAGGAGGCAAACTGGCCAGCCAATGACTTTTCAGACTCATGGGATGGAAGTGTGGCATCAGAAACCCTATTCAGGGTTTTATGGAGCTCACGCCAAAGTTTTCAAGAGTCATGACTATTGTCTGAGATGAGTTTGCTATAGTAGTCAGGAATGTCTTGCTAACTGTTTTGTGACTTTTTTCTCAAACAAAATTACCAAGATTAGGGCTCATTCTCAAGCACTGTCTTTTTCACACAAGCCCCCCTTCAGACCTACCTAAAGTAGAGATTTAAAAAAAAAACAGTTTCTGATGACAAAATTCACATGGGAAGTATGAAATTACCAACAAAATCTTGTTTGCTGGATCTGTGGCCTACCTTTTTCGTTAAGGAGTATTTCTAATCTAATCTAATCTACTGCTTTGCAGGCACAATATCTTCCCCACAAAGGGGAACTCAGTGTGCTGACTTAACAAATTCATTATCATAAAGAAAGTCAAGGGGCATTCAAAGTCAGTAATCCAGAGTTGTGGGTGTGACCAAGAGGGAAGGAAACTAAGTTGGAAAACTAGAATTAAAGAGGTGGGTTTTGAGGTGTTTCCTGAAAGATGTGACAGAGGGGCTATTTCTTATTTGGAAGGGGAAGGAGTTCCAGAGAACTGGGGCATAGTGACTGAAAGAATTGGAGAAATGTTTGACTGATTTATGAACCTTACGGTCGAAAGTGGGAGTGTGAAGGAATTTGAGTTTGGGGGTACTTCGCCTTGTGTTCCTGGAAGAAGTGTAGGGATGAATTAATTCTCTAAGGTAAACTGGTTCACCCTGGTTGAGAGTTTTGTATGTGATGAGACCAATTTTAAATTGTATCCTGTATTTGATAGGGAGCCAATGCAGTTTTTTTAATTGAGGGGTAATGTGACAGTATTTGGAGGACCGGGTGACAACCCTACTCAAAATCTGTAAGTGATAAGAATAAGGAATTGCAGTAGTCAAGTCTGCTGCTCACCAAAGCATTTGCTAGAAGAACTGATGTGTTAAGGTCTAAGAGGGGATGGATTCTATAGAGGTCTCTCGCATGAACTCTGGTGGACTTTATGACCTGTGACACATGGTCGGAGAATGAAAAATTGGAGTCGAACACCACTCCGAGGTTCCTAACACTTTGTGCTGGTGAGACTTGATTGCCAAGAATATTGATCGGAAAGTGAGGAAGGAGTTGTTTACGGTTGTTTTTGGAGCCTATCAGGATAAACTCAGTTTTCTCAGGATTGAGTTTTAATTTGTTTGCAGACATGAAATTTTGAATGTCGCTTAGACAGTTTTTTAGTTTTTGTATAGAGTGAGAGAAGTTTGTTGGTGTTAGTGTTATGTATAGCTGAGTATCATTGGCATAGAAATGGTGGTTTATACTACTGTGAGAGTGAATGATTGAACTAATTGGGTTAGTGTAGAGGAAAAACAGAATTGGACCAAGGACGGAGCCCTGGGGGACCCCATACTGGAGGACAGCAGGATGGGACAGTGTGTTACCTACCTTGACCGAGTGTGTCCTTCCTGACAGGTATGATTTGAACCAGCCAAGTGCTAGTTCACTGATACCGTAGTGAACATTAAGTCTGTCTAGGAGAATGGTGTGGTCAATGGTATCAAATGCGGCTGACAGATCCAAGAGGGTGAGGGCTGTGACAGACCCTTTGGCCATATTGAGGAGAATGTCGTTGTGGATATTAAGGAGAGCACTTTCAGTTGAATGATGTTTTCTATATGCTGATTGAAAGGCAGTCATAAGGCCAGCTTCGTCAAGGTGAGTTTGTAACTGGACTGGTATTTGGACATTCTTCTGCCCTCAGTCATAAAACTCATAAATTGTACCCTGTCTGAAGGTGTTGTTCCTGCTGGTTTTTAAAAAAGCTGTTGTTACTATGTTACGATATACTATGACCTTATGATTTCGAAAGCTAATGACCTGTGCCAGGCTTGTGCCTTATCTCCAAACTTGTCGAGCAAGTGGTCAATAACCAATTAAATGACTATGTCAGTTCTAATGAATTGACAAAGGTTAAACAGTTGGCTTAAAATTTAGGTCACTTGACTGAAACTATGCTGCTGTAGATTAAGAATGACATCCATCTTTCTCTGGCTAGAGGTGAGGCAACAGCTGTGGTATTGTAGATAACTGCCATTGGGCAATACCTTGTCAACAACGGGTTAAATGGGAGTAACGACAAGTGCCGTTTGGGGTAACACTTTGTTCACTAGTACTATAGTCAATGCTTGTAGACAACTGCTATTGGGCAACACCAACAACAAGTGCCATTTGAGGTAACACTTTGTTCAGTAGTACTAAAGTCATGTAATTTTATTGGCCAGTAATGAATTATCTTGTACCAAACTGATATATCAAAATATGTGTGTAGCGACAAGTAATTAGAAATTGTGATATGCACCAACCAATTTAACAAAGAGTAATGGAGTAACAATAGTTACCATTGGAGGGCTAGTTTGTGCAGTGTTAAAGTAAAACAATGTATGATATTATGAAGTATGAAATACACTGGCCTACATGTAGCCTGAAAAGCAAGATAAACTGCCCTGCAATGGAGTAATGATAACCACCATTGGGGTAACATCTTGTCAAAAACAAGTTATAACGAGAGTAACGAAAACTACTGTTGAAATGATACCGTGTCCAGTGATACTTTAGTCATTGATTGTGTTATTTTGTTCAAAGGAAAATTATGCACGTATAGGTAATCAAACCCAAACCGTCACAGAAGAAAGTGTAATTATAGACGAGATATTAACTAGAAGAAATAGTTCAATTTAACGAAACAAATTTTTATTCCAAAAAGTATGCTTCTCTCTATCAATAGGCAAAATCCAAAAATATGTATTATCACGTGTATATTCCAATGTATATATGTTTTATTTGTTGTTTTTCTATCAATCCAGAAACTAGATAACTCAATGTATCATAGGGAATATGGAAGTCACTCGAATATATTATGCACAGTCTGTTATACAATAATCCATACACGCAAAAATCATATGACGAACAATTTGAGTGCTGGCCAAAGTAATTATGTCGAGTGCAGGGAATAGTATTAAGGTGTTGTCCGTGAACTGCCAAGGTTTAAGGAATATGGAAAAACGAAGAGATGTACTATCTTACTTTAAAGATAAAAATGCAAACATCGTGTGTTTACAAGATACACATCTAATCGAGGATGACATGATGGCTGTAAAAGACCTCTGGAATAATGAAGTTTATATAAATGGTGGCAAAACTAACTCGCGTGGTGTGGCTATTCTTTTGAACAACAATTTTGAATATGAAATACTGTCATGTAACAAGGATAAAAATGGCAATTATCTAAATTTATAAGTAAATTTAAGCTCAATGACGATAAACTTGATAACCTTGTATGGACCAAACAACGACAGCCCTTCCTTTTTTGAAGAAATTTCTAAACTATTAGAGAATGTAAATGCAGATTACAATATTTTATGCGGAGACTTTAATATAGCTTTAAATAAGGAGAGTGATACCTTTAATTATAAGCACATAAACAATCCCAAGGCTAGACAAGCTACTGTCGATCTAATGAGACATCATGATTTTTTTTTTTTATTAATATTTTTGATATTTTACATTATATATATAAACATGTATATACAGAACATGAAAATCACAAGGACAATAACAAGAAAGACACGGACAGAGACGTATTCACTAAAAGGAAAGCACAAACCTGTTTATAACCGGTGTACAATACTGAAGTTATATCATTTACTTGTTTTTTCTTGAAAAATATGCATTACATCTTAATGTTCTCAGTAAAAACTGAAGTACTGCTCTACATTTTCCAACTGGTATCCGTCAGAGAGAAATATCCAACTATTGAGTGTCATTTTTTAGAATTTTACACCAACGAGACCAAGTCTTTTCAAATCTTTCATTTGTATTATTAAGTAAAAATATAATACCTAGTAATAGTTAAAAAAAAGTTTAGTGGCCAGAAAAAGTTATCCTGTTCAAGATATCCCAGAGTTTTTGATATCTTATCCAGATGAAGCTTTATTGATATTTTTGTTTCTATCCAGGATACAACATTATTCCATAGCACATTTGTGACAGTACACTCAGAAAATAAATGGGTTAGCGACTCCACATGGCAATGACATAACCTACACATATCATTCTCTGCATTTTCCATTTTAACTAATAGCTCATTTACGCCCAGGATACGATATAGTATGCGGTATTGAAACCAAATGTATTCATTATCATTTATAGCACAGAAACAGATCTTATAAACTTGTTTCCAAAAGTCATTATCCTGTACAATGTCTAATTCTAAGCACCATTTTAATTCATTTTTCCGTGGTTTATTTATTTTCTGCTGTAGCTGAAAATAAACAGATTTATGTCCACGTCCTGGAAGTAGCAAGTCTTTTATATGAAATGGGATAAATGGTCTCTGAAAGCCGAATGTATTGCTCTGCTGGTAAAGTGTAATAAAGTTTTGAAGTACTTTCTTAACTGTAAAGTAGTTAAGAAAGTTAATTGAAAAGTTATACCTATTCTTCATTTCTGGTAGACTTAAAATGTTTCCATTTGTATGAATAATATCTCCAATACTATATATACCGTGCTTAAACCAGTCTGGAAAGAAAAGATTGTCAGTACCAATGTGAGTGTTGAACCATAGGCTACTAGAGACGATATCTTGACGAGAATGGATTTTAATTTTCTACATAATTCCATAAAATATGAAAATACTGTTTTCCAAAATGGATTTAAATTTGATATTCGATGATTGAGCCAATCCCCTCCAAGAAGGGCCAGCTTATTCAAGTCTTTAATTTCATGATTTAATAAAGTCAGCCATGCACAGTTTCGGCCATCTTATTTTAAGTGACCTTTCAAAGTTGTACACATGGATCATTGCAAGTCCTCCATCTGAGATTTTTTTACAAATTTGTTGTCTATTTATCTTATCTGGCTTGCCATCCCAAATATAACTAAATAGCAGTTTATTAAGTGTGTTGATCAAATGAGGAGGGGTTGACACAAACAAAAATAGGTGGGTAAATTTTGATAAAATCAATGTTTTAATGACTGTTATTTTTCCAATTGGTGTTAAGTAACGGTGTTGCCATGAATTAAGAGTTTGTTTTGCTCTTAGTATTGCCTTTTCATAGTTTAGTTCTGGCATTTGTGTTAGTTCAATCGAAAAATCAATTCCAAGAAGGTTAAAGTCAGAATCCCCCCAGTGCAGTTTAGATGAAACATTTAACTTTTCTTTGTAATGTTTTTTACTGCCAATCCAGATGAGTTTAGTTTTTTCAGTGTTCATTTTTAAACCTGAGATGCTCCCAAAGGTTTCCAAGACATTAAGAGTTGCCTGTAAAGACTCGGTACTCCCGTCCAAAAAAATAGTTGTGTCATCTGCAAATTGTGTAAGCTTGTAGTTATGTTTACCAATTGTAATACCTTTTATTGAAGAAGAATTTTCAATTATACGACTCAAAATTTCAGCAACCAATAGAAATAAATAAGGGGCAATTGGGTCTCCTTGTCTGCAGCCCCTTTTCACTGGTATTGGGTCAGACAGGAATCCACATTGAATGACATACGCGATAACATTATTATTAAAATAGTAAGTTTAGTATGTTCCTGAAAACGAAAACGTGACTTTTACCGATCGTGGATAAAAAGGGATAAATATTGTATGTATATAGACAACAATGTTGTTTCAACCAGAGATTATCATGTAGCCAATATCAACGTTATTTTGGGACACTAATAACCTCAATTCTTTCTCAGCAAATGTGAAATACAGTTTAAAAAGTGGGCGAAAATATGGGACTTAGGACATTGTTGTTACATAGTAGGAGGCAGTAGAGCACCATGCAGCTAATAAACAGTAATATTTTGTGATTTAAAGTGGACAAAACTACATCACAGATACTACTACAGATTATCATGTAGCTAATATCAACGTTATTTTGTGACACTAATAACCTCAGTTCTTTCTCAGCAAATGTGACACTAATAACCTCAATTCTTTCTCAGCAAACGTGAAATACAGTCTAAAAAATGGGCGAAAATATTGGACTTAGGACATTGCTGTTACACAGTTGGAAGCAATAGATCACCATGCAGCTAATAAACAGTGATATTTTGTGATTTAAAGTGTACAAAACTACATCCAGTATTGACGGTTCTCAGCGGTTTGGTGCAACACTTTATGCCAGCAACAAACATTTTGGCATACTGAAGAGCTCACTGGCAGTCCATTCCAGTAACCGTTTTGGTGTAACACTTCATCCCAGTAACAAACATTCGGTAACTGTAAATGTTCTGGTGTAACTGTCTTGGTGCAACACTTTATCCCAATAACAAACATTTCGGTATACTGAGGAGTTTACTGGTACGGAAGCCAGAATTTGGACACGTCAGTCCATTGCAGTAACTAATAGACTATTTCTTGATAGGAAAGACTCTGCTTAAGAGGATTCCATGCTATTCACTCCACAATATATAATTTTTGCCGACTTTGAATTGCATATATTATACATGGTATGAAACGCAACCTAAGTGCAGGTTCTGAACCAGATACAAAAAAAAAAACAAATATGGAAGGAACACCTGTTAAAGCGTCCTTTAATGAAAGTGCTGAAAATCTCGATACAGATCCTCAAAGGTCTGAAACAATTAAAATGGTGAAAGAGAAAGCTCCAGACTGGTTTAGCTCTGCCTTTGACTTTATCCTGTGTGAATTAAGTCGTATACAAACTAATGCTCAAACATTATCTAAATGTGCAAATGAATGTGAACAGAACAAGAAACAAATTACTAGTTTGACGCAATGAGTGCAAGTTTTAGAGGCTGAAAATAAAAATTTGACAGATCAGATTGTTAATCTTGAAAATTATAGTCGCAAAACAAACCTGATATTCAAGGGCATCCCTGAGAAGGGACCAAGTGAAGATATAAAGCAACTTATTATTAATTTCATGGAAAACAATCTTGAAATTGAGAATGCAAAATCAATATCTCTCAGTGCAGTTCACCGATTAGGTAAGCCTCCTCACCTTCTGCCAAAAGCTCAGCACAGGCCACGCGATGTTCTTGTCAAATTTGTTAGCCTAAGTGAGAGAAACAATATATGGTCAAAAAGGATGTCCTTAAAAATACCAAATATTTTCTGAGCGAAGATTACCCCGCCATTGTGCAGCAAAGAAGAAGGATCCTCATGCCCTACCTTAATCAAGCAAAGAAAAGCCACTCAGTTGCAAAATGTGCATTGGTCGGAGACAAATTACTCGTGGATGGTAAAACTTTTACTATTGACACAGTAAAAGATGGGATGTTTACTGATGAGAAAGTAACAGAGTCTCAAGTCAAGGAGAATTTAAGACAATTATCAGAAATTGATGCAGTAGCTTTTTTTGGAAAGAAATGTTTCCTCAGTAATTTTTACACAAGTCCTATTGAAGATGGTGGGAAAAAATTTGCAACCGTAGAGCACTTCTACCAATTTAAAAAAGCCACGTACTTCAACGATGCTTCGACTGCCGCAGCAATTCTAGGAGCCAAGACCCCAGAGAAATCTAAAGCTCTTGGGTATCTAGTGAAAGATTATGAAGAGGAACTATGGCATAAAGTAGCCCCACAAGTTATGTTTAATGGCTGCCTCAAAAAATTCCAACAGTATCCTCAGCTTGCAGAGAGCCTGAAAAAGTTAAAAGGTGGAATTATTGAAGCAAACCCGAAAGATGTTTTTTTTTTCATGTGGACTAGTACTCCACAGCCCACACATCATGGACAAAACAAGGTGGCCTGGTAAAAACATTATTGGAAACATCTTGTGTCAGGTTAGGGACACACTAGACACTGCAGATACAGAAACCTGATATATCAGTCCATATACCACTAACAAATATATAAAGTTAACAATAAATTCCATTTAGTACATTAGCTTATTGCTAATTAATAAATTGTGCCGCTGTTTAATAACAGCCTCCATAAATTGTATTGGATACTAGATTACTAGTAGTTGTTTTAAGTTGAGTCTATAATTTGAACATGCATAATTACACCAGCTTGCCACTAAACAACAGATTGTTATAAAAATACAGCCTACTTTATGAAGTGAATATGTATACATATACTTGCCTGTTTCTAGTAAATAAATGCTGATGTATAATATGAGCATAATTGTTATATATAGAAATTATATAGAATTGTTACATATATTATTTAACAGAACAAATATTAGTTATAGTGTCCTTCTAAAGGGACTAATTTGAATGAACACAGGCGCTCTATCAAAACTCTGTAAAATAGTTGTGTAAATTCAACTGGCATGTTGCTAGTTAATAAATTGTGCTTGTAACAGTGTAAGATAATTATACTACGGGAATTGGTATAAGTACACTAGTCTGTTGTTTGTTAACAAACCGTGCTGTTGTATAATAACAGTACAAGTGACAGTCAACAAAATCTGTGCCTCAGTCTAATAACAGTACAAGTGATATTTATAGATAGTTGGCGTGTTGCTAGTTAATAAATGGTACTTGCAACAGTGTAAGATATTGATATTAATTGAATTGTTATAAGCTTATCAGCTTGTTGCTAGACCTTTAACAAAAACTGCTTGCAACAGTGTAAGATATTGATATTAATTGAATTGTTATAAGCTCACCAGCTTGTTGCTAGACCGTTAACAAAAACTGTGCTGCAGTTTAGCAGCACAATTAAGTTTAGCAGCTTGTGTTAAGTAGTTAATACTTAACAGTACAAATGCTACAATTTCATAGTGTGCTGCTAGATATTTATACTAATTATATGGGTAGAAGTACACTAGCTTGTTGCTAGATAACTAACTGTACCATTGTCTAACAACAGTACAAGGGACAGATAACAAAAACTGTGCTGCAGTCTAATAACAGTACATGGGATATATATATAGAAGCAGTTAATATTTAGCAGTACAAATACAAATGTTACAATGTTATAGCGTGTTGCTAGTTAATAAATGGTGCTCGTAACAGTGTAAGATACTTATACAAATTGAGCTAGTATAAGTACACTAGTACACTAGCTTGCTCCTAGTGCCATAGATAACAAACTCTACTGTTGTTTAATAATGGTATAAGTGATATTACACTAGCGTGTTGCTAGTTAATAAATTGTGTTTGCAAAAGTGTAATATACTTATATTGATTGCACTGTTATAAGTACACCAGCTTGTTGCTAGTTAACAAACCATGCCAGTACAGATTAACAGTACAATTGCTACAATATGTGTTGCTAGTTAATGGATTGTGCTTGTGGTAGTGCAAGATAATTATATTAATTGTATGAGTAGAAGTACACTAGCTTGTTGCTAGATAACAAACTGTACCATTGTCTAATAACAGTAAAGGTCAACAAAAACTGTGCTGCAGTCTAATAACAGTACAAGTAATATAAATAGAGAAGTAGTTAATACTTAACAGTACGAATGCTACAATTTCATAGTGTGTTGCTAGATATCTATATTAATTGTATGAGTAGAAGTACACTAGCTTGTTGCTAGATAACAGACTGTACCATTGTCTAACAACAGTAAAGGTTAACAAAAACTGTACTGCAGTCTAATAACAGTACAAGTAATATATATAGAGAAGCTGTTAATACTTAACAGTACAAATGCTACAATTTCATAGTGTGTTGCTAGATAATGGATTGTGCTTGTGGCAGTGCAAAATATTCATATTAATTGTATGGGTAGAATTACACTAGCTTGTTGCTAGATAACAAATTGTACCATTGTTTAACAACAGTAAAGGTTAACAAAAACTGTGCCACAGTCTAATAACAGTATAAGTGATATATATGTATATAGAGAAGCAGTGAATACTTGACAGCATAAATGCTGCAATGTGGTAGCACGTTGCTAGTTATTATATTGTGCTTGCAACAGTGCAAGATATTTATATTAACTGTACTGGTATAAGTACACTAGTGTGTTGCTAGTTAATGGATTGTGCTTGTGGCAGTGCAAGATATTTATATTAATTGTATGGGTAGAAGTACACTAGCTTGTTGCTAGATAACAAACTGTATCATTGTTTAACAGTAAAGGTTAACAAAAAATGTGCCACAGTCTAATAACAGTACAAGATATATATATGTATATAGAGAAGCAGTGAATACTTGACAGTATAAATGCTGCAATGTTGTAGCACATTGCTAGTTATTATATTGTGCTCGCAACAGTGCTAGATATTTATATTGACTGTACTGGGATAAGTTCACTAGCTTGTTGCCAGATAGCTTTTTTTTTATACTAGTTAACAGCATAGGGGTGATATATACCATGCCATTGTTAAATAGCAGTTCAAAAGATACATATGGACAGTTAATACTCAATAGTGTAAATGTTGCTTATAAAATAAGATATTAGTTAATTCTTATTAGTATGCACTACAAATATTTTAATTAAAAAAAAAATAAAAAACGGCACATGCAAATTAGTTTAGTTTATAAAACATGCCATTATACAACTACATGGAATAATAGAAACTATCGAACTTAGACATAATCTCTGTCCAAATATATTAACTAACCAGCCAGCAGGAATATCCGAAATAGTACTGGATAATAAAAGCACCAGGTCCATAAGTAATAATATTAATAGTAGAGTCACAATTTTAGACAATTGAATATAAACTTCATATATTCTTTACCAAACATGATACTGTTGGCTTTGACATACTCATGAAATTGAAGAATCCCCTTGTTCACATTATCCACGCTAAACAACTCATTCTATTCTCAATTCAATAATTTTTGTTCCTCATATAGCTTCATTTATTTCCTGTACCATGTTTTTTTTCATTTCTCATTTCATTTTTTTACTTGTTGATGAACTTGTGTGTGGAAACAACAAAAGGTCGTTATCATATTTACTTTGTTATAGGTGAGCTGCAGTTCTGCAAAACAATAGTGATGCATAGTGTATGTGTCTATATACAGTTTTAATGCTAGGGGTCTAGCCAACAAAGACAAGCGAGTTGCCACTTTTAGTTGGCTGAAAACAAAAAGGTCCGGTATATTTTTTATTCAAGAAACTCACTCTATTGAACAACTAGAAAAAATCTGGAGGCAGCAATGGGATGGTCCAATATTTTTTCAACATGGGAAATCCAATAGCAGAGGAGTGGCTATCCTTGTTACAAAAAACATAGACTTTGTAGTAAATACTATTGATAGTGCTGATGATGGAAGATTTTTGTTAATAGATTGCGCTATCTTTGGGACCAAATACATTCTAGTAAATATTTATGCGCCAACCATCGATAAGCGAACAGAACAAACCGATTTTGGTTCCCTTTTATTTTCTAAGCTTGAAAAATTTTTGGGATGTAATATCATAGTTGGTGGTGACTTTAATATAAATATTGAGAGGCTAAAAATTTCAACTAAGAATTTTCCAGGAAACTACAACGACTATATCCTAAATACAATAGAAATTTTAGACCTAGTTGATATCTGGAAATTACAACATCCTGATACAGACAGATATACAAGACATGAAAAAACTAGGTACGAATTCAGACAATCTAGGATTGATTTTGTTCTTGTACCCAGCTTTTTGGAATTTACTATAGATAATACTGACATTATACCTGGTTTTAGATCCGACCATAGTTTACTTTCACTAACACTTAATGTTGAGGATACACCTACTCGAGGCCCGGGTCTATGGAAATTAAATATAAGTCTATTGCAAAATGAGGACTATGTTGATCTCATAAAACAGACCATTCATCATGCTAAACAAGATAGTGAAAACCTAACTGATACATCATTAATATGGGATTACATTAAATGCAGAATTCGAACTGAAAGTAAAAGCTATGCCATTGCCAAAAAACGTAAAGATAACACTCATATAGAAAAGCTAAATCTTAAACTTAATGAGTTACAAGAAATCTGTGATTGTACCCCTACCCCTCAAGTCTTGAACGAAATGGATACTGTTAAAGCAGACATTGAACACTACTTCAACGAAAGGGCACGAGGAAGCATAATTCGATCCAGATGTAAAATAGTTGATGAAGATGAAAAACCGTCGAAATATTTTCTAAATCTTGAGAAATCAAACCAAATGAAAAGGAACATTCGCACACTAATGTATAAAGGCGAACGCATTACAAATCAAGAAAAGATTTTGACCATACAGCGTGAATTTTATGAAAAGCTATATTCCCAAGATAATAATTATACACTCAATGAATATAATAATTTCCTACAAAAAATAATATTTCCAACCATCTCACAAGAAACCAAAGCTACTTGTGAGGCTAAAATTACTCTTGATGAAATAAAAGAAGCCATTAATGACCTACCGAACAATAAATCCCCTGGTACAGATGGACTTCCTATTGAATTCTACAAGTTTTTTGGCAATGACATCTTAGACATACTGAGCAAAAGTTTTGAGAATAGTTTCGAGCTAGGCCATTTAAGTAATAGTCAAAGAAAAGGTGTTCTCTGTCTCATCCCTAAAAAAAGAAAAGATTTAACAAAGATAGAATCTTGGCGTCCATTATCAATCTTAAACACCGACTATAAAATCTTAACCAAAGCTCTAGCCAAAAGATTAAAAAAAACACTTCCAGAAGTCATCAATCCTGATCAAATTGGCTACATGCAGAATCGATATTATGGTGAAAACATAAGGCTTATTAACGATATCATAAACTACTGTCAAATAACTAGAAAACCAGCGGTTATATTATTGATAGATTTTGAAAAGGCCTTCGATACCATATGTTGGGACTTTTTAAAGTGTTGCTTAGAATACTATGGTTTCGGTACAAATTTTAAAAAGTGGATTGCCACCCTCTACCAAAACATCGAAAGTTGTGTTACGAATAATGGATACCAATCTGAGTATTTTCAGTTGTCAAGAGGTATTAGGCAAGGCTGCCCTTTAAGTGCACTCCTATTTTTGTTGGCTACTGAAGTAGTTGCTATAATAATGCGTAATCTAGACTGCATACATGGAATTAATATAAATAAAACATGTATAAAATTATGTGAACTAGCTGATGATATGACTTTATTTGTTGAAGATATTGGCTCAATATGTCATGCATTTTCTGTGTTTGAAGAATTTTACAGATATGCAGGCTTGAAGCTCAATAAGGCAAAGACTGAAGCAATTATTATTTATAATGATGGGTCACTTCTACAAAAAAAATTAGGAATCAACTGGTCTAAACCACCTTTCAAAACCTTGGGTACTTATTTTTCCACAGACTTTGAAGAAGCTAAGTTACTTAACATTAATGACAGACTTGACAAAATTAATAGTATAATAACTACATGGAAGGGGAGGGCCCTAACATTGAAGGGTAAAATAACAATTATAAAATCATTAATAGTCCCTCATATACTAACACTGGTCTCATGTCTCTCACCAAGTGAAAAGCTAATTTCAGATATAGAGAGTCTTGTTACCGAATTTGTATGGAACCACCAAAAGGCATTAATTGCCAAAAATACATTAATACAACCTATAAGCCGGGGTGGCCTAAAAATGCCTTGTATTAAGAAGATTGTTCAGACATCTCAAATTATGTGGGTTAAGAGACTTACAAATCCCATTAATGCAAAATGGGAACAGCTATCCTGGTTTCTTTTAAATATAGAGCCCCAATTTATTTTTAAAAAAAGGTTATATTGTGCGATTGAAAAAAAACCAGCCACCAAATATTACCAAGACCTGCTTCGTAATTGGTACGACCTTATAAGTTTTGAGCCTGCAAGACTGTGTGAATTATTGCAAGAACACCTTTTTCAAAATGATTTATTCCATATTGGAGGAAAATGGATATTTAATGAATATAAAGAGTTAGATAATAAAGGAATTAATCTGGTTAAACATTTTGTCAGAGACAATGGAACACTTTATCAAAGATGTGAATTTCAAGATAGGTATAATATTAATATTGATGCCATGAAATATAATAAGATTACCAGTGTAATACAAACTAAATTGAATAATCTGCCCAAAATAGAGCCATGTTCCTATGATTTACCCAAACAATGTTTGAAAGATTTAAGTAAAATAAAGAGTCGACACGTCTACAATTATTACATTAGTAGATGCTACTTTAATCCCAGTAGCCAAAATAAATGGGTAGAATACTATCCCTTTCTTGAAAAAGTAAAATGGACGCAAATTTACACAGTGCCTTCAAAAATTGTAAAAGATTCATATCTGATAAGTTTTCAGTTTAAAATAATCCACAGAATATTCAACTGTAACTATAAACTCTTTGTATGGAAAATAAAACAGTCCCCGCAGTGCCCAATATGCGAACATATTGATAATCTGGAACACTATTTTTATTACTGTGAGTCTTCCAAACTGTTTTGGGTTCAAGTTGAAGCATGGCTCAAAGAAAAACTTCTAGTTAATTTTAATTTTACTGTTCTAGAGATATTGCTGGGTGTTATAAATATTGATAAAAGTCTTTTCTATACAATAAATTACATCATCCTCCATGGAAAATACTTTATAAAGGAATGTAAGAAAAACGAAAAGGAGTTAAGTTTATATAGATACATGTATCTTTTAAAAGATAGGTTAAACATTGACATAGTCTTACATAAAAACCAAGAAAACTACATTGCTTTTAAAGAAAAGTTCAGTTGTCTCATTGAAATGTTACAATTGTAATGAATAAATAATACACATATAGTAACTTGTACTATATCTTTATTTCAGTAAACACTGATATAAAAGTATACTCACCTGACTTGAATCTGTAATATCCACACACGTCGCTTCATTTCAATATCTGTTGCATATATGTTTTTGTTTAAAAATTACTACATTTGTTGAATGATAATTTTTAATGTAATAGATATGTATGTTTTTTTTTTCTGTCTCATATGCATTGTAACACACCAAAAAGAAAATTAAAAAAAAAAAAAAAAAAAAAAACATTATTATTAAAAAGCTTTATCCAATTAATAAAGTCATTATCAAAGCCAAAAAAGTCTAGCACTTTGTAAAGAAAACTCCAAGATACAGAATCGAATGCTTTCTCAAAATCTATCAACATTAAAAGTCCTGGAATTTTATTTTTTTCTGTATGGCTCATTAAATCATATACAAGCCTTGTTGAGTCTGCTATACTTCTGCCAGATAGAAAGCCAGACTGATGACTCGAAATAATATGCGGTAGAGTGGATTTCAACCTTTCAGCTATAGTGGCAGATGCCAATTTATAGACTACCGATAACAGTGAAATAGGACGCCAGTTCTTTAATAAATTTCTATCTTTTTGTCCCTTAGGTAGACATGTTATCACTGAGACATCATGATTTGTCTGATATTTATAGAGACTTACATCCCAATACGAAAAGGTTTACTTGGAGGCGAAGGAATCCTGTAAAACAGGCTAGGCTTGACCTATTCCTTGCATCTTCAAATATACTAGATATAATAAACACATGTGAAATCAGAGCCAGCTATAGATCTGACCATTCAATGATTGAACTAGATTTAACAATAAACAAATTCAAACAAGGTAAAGGCCTTTGGAAATTCAATAACAGCCTCTTGGAATGCCCAGAATATGTAAATCTTATAAATAGCATTATAGAAGAAGAAAAGCTCAAATACACAATTCCTGTATACAATCTTCATTATTTGAAAAACAATTTTACTAACTTTGAAATGACAATAGACCATGACTTATTTTTAGAAACGTTGTTACTACAAATAAGAGGTGAAACTATAAAATTCGCCACAGCCCCAAAAAGTAAAATGTCCAAGGTAGAAAAACAGTTAATATCGGACATTGAACTTTTAGAAGCCCAAGATCCAAACTGTTCAATAAACTCCACGTTACTATTAGATAAAAAAACAGAATTAGAAAGCATAAGGTCAAAAAACTAAAAGGTCAACTAGTAAGGTCTCGCTTACAATGGTTGCAAGATGGTGAAAAACCATCAAAATATTTGTCGAATCTTGAAAACAAGAATTATATTGAAAAAACAATCAAAAAGGTAAGATTAAATACCGGAGAAGTAATAACTGATCAGGAAGGAATACTAAGCCAGGTACAACAGTACTATTGCAATCTATTTGAAAATAAAGACGATACTCTGCAAAATGTAAACTTTAAAACTCTAGGTATCAAATCAAGCAAAAGAACCCTAGAAGGCGACATTGGCACACCTTTAACTGTTGATGAAATAGGACAAGTTCTGAAGAAAATGAAGTCAAACAAATCCCCAGGTATTGATGGCATAACAGTTGAATTTGTTAAAGTATTTTGGCGTCAACTGAAATACTTCATTGTAAACGCTATAAACTGTGGATTTTCAAAGGGATGCTTGCCAGTGTCACTTCGGCAATGTATAATAACATGCCTACCAAAAGCCAAAAAGGATCGATCTTTAGTCAAAAATTGGCGCCCTATTTCCTTGCTGAGTGTAATATATAAGTTAGCATCGGGAACCATAGCAGAACGGCTTAAGAAAACCTTAAATTACGTCATTTCGGACTGTCAAACTGGCTTCATCAAGGGAAGGTATATAAGTGAATCAACTAGGTTGATCTATGACCTTCTACATGCCACAGAAATCAAAAATATACCCGGATTACTTATGTTAATAGATTTTGAGAAAGCATTTGACTCGCTCTCATGGAAATTTTTGTACAGAGTTCTTGAGTTTTTAGGATATAGTAAAAATTTTATTAAGTGGATAATACTTTTTAATACAGAAATAACGGCATATGTCATACAGTGCGGCTTCTTATCAAAACCAATAAAAATTAACAGAGGCTGTCACCAAGGCGATCCGATTTCAGCATATCTGTTTCTTATTGGAGCAGAAATCCTGGCTAGACTTATCCAACTTAACCCTGATATTGTTGGCCTAAAAATAAAGAATAGTGAATTTAAACTAACACAGTTTGCAGACGACACCACACTGATACTGAACGGTAGCCAGCACTCCTTACAATCGGCTCTAAATACTCTTGAGATATATGGAAATTTATCAGGCTTAAAAATGAATAAAGAAAAAACCAAAGTAATCTGGATTGGGCGAAAAAAATTTTCAAAAGATAAATTAAACGTAACCACAAACTTAGAATGGGGATGTACCAACTTTACCTTATTAGGCATAGAATTTTCAACAAATTTATCAACAATACCAGAGCGTAATTATACAAAGGCTTTAGAAAAAATTAAAAAGTTGGTAAAAACATGGAGTAATAGATATTTGACACCTCAAGGGAAGATTACAGTCATTAAGACTAACCTGATATCACAATGTGTCCACCTTTTATCTTCTATACCAAGATCAGAATCATTTCTCAAATCACTGAATACCATTTTGTATACATTCTTATGGAATGGAAAGCCAGATAAAATAAGAAGGTCCACCATAGCTTCAAGCTATATGCAGGGAGGTATGAAAATGATTAACATTCATAATTTTGATAAGGCACTTAAAATAAGCTGGATGAAAAAACTAATTACTCAACCGAACTCACAATGGTACAAACTCATGTCAGTAATGTATGAGAATTTTAGCCAAATCTTAAATTTTGGAGATCAGTGGTACAGTAAGAGATCTTCAATTGTATATAATCAATTCTGGCATGATGTATTCAAAGATTGGCAAGCTCTAAAAAAACTACAACAAGCACAGAATGACTGTAAACTCTTGAGAAGCTGCATTTGGTACAATTCTCAAATCTCTAAAGACATAATATTTTTTCCTGACTGGTACAAAAAAGGTATTTATTTGGTAGATGATATAATAAATAGAGACGGCAAAGTCATAAGTTGTAATGACTTAAATAATAAATTTAATATAAATGTAAATATTCTAAACTACTATACTATGAAAACTAAAATGGAACTATTTATGTCAAAACAGAAAATTTTAGGTAATTTGACCTTAGAAAGGCCAATCTATCCATTCCATCTAGATATACTCTTTAAGTCAAAAAGTGGTTGTAGGAATTATTATAATACTTTTAATAATACAAAGGCTCAAAATAATAATCCAACTTGTGAAATAATATGGACAAGTACTGTTCAAAAGGAAAATTTAGATATAACAATTAAGGAAAGATGGAAATCAATATACAAAATTTGCTTTTACTCTGTTCGAGACAATAATGTTACTTGGTTTCAATACCGTATATTAAACGGCATCCTAGGAACTAAAAGCTATCTGAAAAAACTAAAAATAAAAACAGATAGTGCATGTTCTTTATGTGGAATGTACGATGAAAACCTGGAACACTTATTTTATAAATGCAGAGAAGTAACACAACTGTGGGATAATGTTCAACAATGGATTAATAATAAACTTAGAGTAAACCTTAGTTCTAACAAATTTAATGATATTGCATGGCTACCTAATAAATGACAGCAAATTTTGGCCCTTAAACCTAATACTTATGATCACTAGGAAATATATATTCTGGTGTGCAAAAAACGCCTATAAACTAAATATCTTTTTCCTCCAAAAAGAAATCAAAAAAACTATTTAGAACAAAAAACTTGGAATCTTTGGAAAGATATTTTCGATGGAATTGAGTAGTAGAAATGTTTAGGTAAAATCCTAACCCAACCCCAGAGTCAAGACTTCCATATCCCCTTCTGTTATTAATGTATCAAATCACCACATAATTATATCTATTACCCATTACCAATAATAATTTATAAAATGTCTGTAAGTCGACATGTAAGTTATAACAAAAACTGTTATTACAATTGTATTTAATCAACATAAGTCATACTGCGCATATGACATTTTTGTAAGGCACCGATGGGGGGTTGGCCACTCTCGCCTCCCCCCCCCACCCCCCCTCCCGATGTCACAAACGTAATGGGGAAAAAAGAGTGAATAAAAGCAATCTTAAAAAAAAAAAAAAACAAAAAAAAAACAGCTGTGATGCTGCTTGACCAATTGGCATCCAATGTTTGACACGTTTTACCATAAAATGATCCTAGATTTTTTGAGTACTTGGTTTTGTGTCGGTGGTGTAGTTTTGGACTGGTTCAAGTCCTACCTGTTTGATCCTTTGCAGTGTGTCAAGATTAGCTCTATTCTATCTGATGCTAAAAAGCGTTTGTTTGGCATGCCTCAGGACTCTGTCCTTGGTCCAATACTTTTTCCTTATATTTTATTTGGGGTTTTATGTCGCTTTCAACACTGTACAGGTCATATCACGATGGGTAGTTGGAAGGGCAGAGGAAACCAGTACATACAGTTGGTCAAGGTTCTGTACTGTAAACTGCCGACCAACAGCAAGCAACTACCAGCTTTTCCCACTTGAGGTAGAGCCGTGAACTGAACCCTGGCCTCACTCTGCCACCATGGCCCCTTTTTTTCCTTATATATTACTCCGCTCTGCAAACTTATTCAAAATCATCCCAGCACTAGTTCCCACTTCTATACAGACGATGCCCATTTAAACATCCATCTTACACACAAGAATGCTACAGTTGAAGCTGAACCCAGATAAAACTGAATTGATTATTATTTTTTTTTTAAATACGTGAAAAACTTAACAAATCTTTCCCAGTTAATATTCTTGGTGATTTGTCTCGCCTGTTGAGGTGGTCAGGAACCATGGTGTATGGTTTAATAGTGATTTTTCATTTTGCAAGAAGGTCCAGAACATCTGTAAGTCCTGCTTTGCACAAATCTGGGATCTTAAGCATTACAGAGGTTATCTCACACGTCATGCTGCTCTTACGGCTGTGAATACTTTGGTTGGGAGTCAACTTGACTGCTGTAATTCCTTGTTTAGGAGACTCTTGATCTTTGCAAGCTGCAATGTGTTCAAAATAGTTTTGCTAGAATACTAACACCACTAGGTACTTACACATCACTAGTGTTAGGAGGACCCTTTATTGGTTGCCTGTTAATAGCATTCTATATTTAAGACTGTCTCACTGGTGTACAAGTTCCTATTCAAAATATTTTGGACCTTTCCTTAAACCTAGACATAGTGTCAATAATACACTTACAAGCCAAACTGATGGTGTGGTTCTTGAGGTCCCTTATGCCCTTTGTCACTTCTATATTATATATATAATTATATAAGTCTGCTTAGCATTTTGGCTTATGATGCTCCAAATATTTGGAATGGTTTGCCTGATGTATGTACTTTCTGCCACTTCTCTTCACTCATTTAGAAAGATGCTCAACCTATCTCTGTGTAAAAGCAGACCCACCCTAATTTCTGCTTTTCCCATTTTCTCTCCACGGCACTGACAATGCTAAGCCTCATGTTAATAATTATCGATTTCTGCTTTTTCTGCATGTATGGAGCACCTAGAGTCTGTCTTTAGATGGAGATTAAGTGCTATAAAAATACTATTAGATTTAGAAGAATTAGAGATCATTTGGTTCAGTAACCACAAGCTATGCATGAGATAATATATTAGCAAATAACATGTCTTCATCTATTTTTAACTTTAGCCAATTTTAGACTTTGATTTGTTCAGTACCAGCCCTATTTCTCATGCAATCTCTGGAACTTCATGCATTGATGCATTATATTGTTCTTGGAAAGATGTGTGAATAAGCATGTCATCTATGATGACTTTGATGCCATCTAGATTATAGTAGAATTCTTGCAGGGTTTCCTTGAATATATCATTGGCCAATTTTTACTGAGTGGTAGATGTGCGAATGTGTATTTCCTCTGAGATGTGTTGAAGGTACATAATTTCGAACTTTCTTCATCCAGTTGTATTTGCCAGTAAACTGCATTTGCATCTGGGGTTGAAAATACTTTTTCATCTGGCATTCCAGCCACTGTTTCTTTTAAGGTTTTTATTATACTGTTCACCCATGGCATTGGGTTGTGTTGCCTTTCTATGGCACTGTTCTTCCTTCCTTGTCGATTTCAGTCTTGACTTGGTCAGGGATCACACACAGGGATGTGTCTTAATGGATCAATCACTGGTTCAGCTTTAGGGTTTATATATATGGTATGGATTCTTGATGCAGCCAAGTCCTGTGAAAAGGTTATTGTATTCAGAAATCATTGAATCATCTTGGCTATCCTCATGGACACTTTTTGTAAGATTCTGACTGGTGCACTGTAGATCTCCAGTTCAGATTTCAGTAACACATCAGGGGGCAATGGTGGTGGAGTGGTAATGCCCTCGCCTGCCACCTCTGAGGTCAGCAATTCAAACTCAGGACTGGGCAGTTTACAGTAAAGAACCTTGACAAACTGTATGTACTAGTTTCCTCTGCCACAAAACCACCTGTTGTGATATGAGCTGTACAGTGTTGAAAGCGATGTAAAACCCCAAATAAATAAATCCAGTAACGACTCTGTTTTTTTCAAGTATTTAAAAGTTCAATGAGTATTATCAAATCTTTATTTGTGCATATTCCAGTGAATAAATTTGATGTTTGCAGGAGTATAAAGCAGCTTTTTTGATAATTTAATGGTGATTCTTAAAGTTTTTCAGTCTTTTTTGCTAATATATCAGCCTCAATGCCCATGTTGAGTTTGAAAATGACTGGAATACATTGTATATAGATATTTTCAGCTGATTGGCAACAACTCTGACGAGTGTTCACTTTCAAGGTTATTGCACTGATATAAATAATTTGCTGAGCTCATCTTTGAATGTGCTGTAATTCAATCTCATGAATCTTTCTTCTAGTTTTCTGAGTTCTTTTATTCTTGCACATTCTGCTGCAATAATTCATGCTACTGCAATTTTCCAGCTAGAGCCATATGCACAACATTTCTTCAAGTATGAGTGAGGTAATTCTTCACATCTTTCATATATTGGACCCTCTTTATTTGTTTTTTTTTTCATTTGGGTTCCAATTTTTTATTTTTGTGTTCCCCACTTTGGTTTCATGACCGTGATCTACTTGATTTCTCATTTTGATTCCACAGTTTTTGTCTTTTCTGTTTTATAATATGTACTGAAGCAAAGCTCATCTGTCCTGTTTACCATAATTTCCCTTAGTTGCAAACTGAGATGCTCTTTTCCAAAGCAATAAATTTTTACATCTTGTGTTTATAAAAAGTTTTTCTCTTAAGGTATCATCAAAGATTCCTGTAAATTTCATGTCTTTCATTGGAGATTCTGTTAGGTTGCTATAGTTACAGTCTGCTAGTTTTTCAGTCATGTAAAGTAGTTGTCAAGGTTTCATCCTTTCTTTGATTTGTATGTTGAACTGATGTTGGACTAATGTGATATCTTACTAGCCCTGGCAGTATTCTTTCGATTTCTGCTTAAAAGAAACAATTTTATCCACCTTATCAGCTTCAAAGTTGAAGATAGCACAGATTTTCTGTTTTTCTGGATCAACAACATGCAAGAAAATGCTGCTGTAAACTTTCTCAGAATTTTTATTTACACCACTTGCTATATGGCATAACTTTTTAAAGTCCTAAGCCATAAATGCTAAATTATTAAGTGCTTTCAGTCCGCTAATGCACCATAGATTTTAGGTTCACCATATATTTTAAAGTTTGTAGACTTTTAACACCAACCAGAAATAACAGTAAATTTATTGTTATAAAATGACAACCAGAGATAACTACAATTTCGATATATACTAAAATATATATAACAGAGACACTCAATACTTTACAAATAATTTTTTATTTGTTTATTAGTGTTCAGTCAGATTCTCTTTTTGATAGAATATTTAAAAACTTAGTTATTGGATCTAAATGGTTTCGATATAGTCCAGTGATTCTGATTACTCCAATGCTATATTGCATTAATTGGCTGCTGAACAGGACATAAAACCCAAACTTTGATCTGACTAAAATAAATAGGCTTTATGTTACTGTACCATAATTATTCATAAGCTTGTTTGCTGTTGTTGTGAAATACTCTGTATGGAATAATGATCTTTCATTTTCCATATAATCTATACTACACCATAAATATATATGAGTTTATTACACGTTTGGAGAGAAATATTTGGTAAAGGTTAAAAAATGATGGGTACAAAACCCATTTATAATAGGTTTTCAAATGTTAGTAATATTGTTTATTAAAGATTTAATGACAAATGTTACATAAATGTTATAATTAAACTTTACAATATACTTTGGCATTGCTTAGTAATATTAACTTTTATTTGTGTCAGAGGTCAAATTAAACATGTTTTAAGGTTGTTCCCTAATGAAAATATTATTTTATGTCTAAAATTGTAAGACAGAGGCTTAAAATTGTGCCCACCCCTATTCAATTTCTTCTTTTAGGCATTGCATGTGGGGTAATTTTTATAAAGCCCTCAAAAATTCTCTTTTAGTTTTTACCCCCATCTTTGTTTGCAAATGTTTGAAGGTAAACATTTTATAAGCATTCTGAAAATATTGGTACAATTAACATTAGTGACAGAATGTTGTCAAACCATTTGATAAAAAACGTTTGAAAATGATGTTTATGAAAACCAGTTGCTATGAAATGTTAGTAAAATGCTTCAGAGTAAACATTTAAAATCATTGTCAACAAATGTTGTTAAAATGTTTTATGTAAACCGTTTATCTCACATTTCATGATGAATGTTTGAAAAAATTGCTGTATAGAGAAAGTTCACAAATGTTCTTAAATATTACAATGTAAATGTTAACACAAGAGAAATTTGAGGGCTTTTGCCCTGAGGTTTTTTTTTTTCGAGTGAAGGTTTTTCTCTTTGATCCTATATATCATGCATATTATGTTAATTTTAAAGTTTTGACAGGGGACCCAACTGATAAGCTATAAGCGATAGAGCTATTCAGATGACAGCAACTCTCTCGAGTGTATAATGTAAGTTGGACAAAAAACATGTCTTTAATTAAATATTGGATTGGATCTTACTTCATTACCAGAGATTAGCCATCTCTGTAAAACTTAAAGTTTTTTTATTAATTATCGGATATAAAATATTATCGTTTCTTTTTAAGCCACCTGCGAGGTTTTCAGAGTCAAATGACAGTTGTGAAATGTTTTCTTTTTAATATATAATATGATTTGAGAAATGCATCCACACTGTTGGGCATGGATAAAGAAGTTGACAGTCTTGAAGAACAACTAACTCAGCCTGTCCAGCCTTTTGAGGAAACCGAAAATACCTCGGCACCTCTAATTAAAGATAATTTGGATTCAGATTCTTTGACTCTGTGGCAAAACACCTGCATTGAAGATAAATTAATTGTAATCCTACTTATGTGCCTTTTTCTTCATATTGTACTCATTAAAATTGCTTGGAGCGTTTATGGTCAAACACTGACTGAAAGATTTATGAAAGGTATTATTATAATAGCCTTACGTCTTGATGATTCGCGAGTTTTAACGTTTTAGTTAAGAGCTTATTTCACGTCTAAATATTTTATTTTGCAGCAATTTGGATGTGTTTTATAAAACTATAAATACCAAAGCACCATTTTATGTTATAAAAAGTGAAAATAGATGCTCTTATATCCAAGAAAAACGGCCATACTCGAATCAACAAGACCCTCGAATCAAGGATCCGCGAATTCACAGTTTCAGATGCCTCGTTTTCGCAAACAGCCTTGTAAGGTCAAGTGGGTAAAAACAACCACGTCTGTGACCGGGGGGGGGGGTCCACTAAACACTCCGCACGGTATTATAAAAATGTTCTTAACTGATTAATTTTAGGAAACTGAATTGATGTTTTGGAAAGTATAATAATTTGTTTTAATTGGTTTAGGTTTTGTACAGACAAATGTGATATTTCTAACTGATCTTTTTAGTCTTTTAAAGTATTTTTTGTGGTATACAAAATAATTAATACCAATGTAATGATTGATTTTTTAAGTGTAAATCTGAATGTATTTGCTTTTTTCCCTCTAAAGTTGAACCACTCAATCTACACAAAAGTGACTCCCAAAAAGTTTAATCTGGAGCTTCTACAACTCCATCTTTATGAAAGTGACCCCCAAAAATTTTGAATCTTTGGCTTCTACAACTCCATCTTTATGAAAGTGACCCCCCAAAATTTTGAATCTTTGGCTTCTACAACTCCATCTATATGAAAGTGGCTCCCAAAAAAGTCGATTCTGGGGTTTATACAAATCGATCTATATAAAAGTGACTCCTAAAAACTTCGACACTCGACTAAATGTGTAGAAATGTGACTCCACACGTTTACCGTGCGGAGAATACCGTGTGGAGCCCCGAACAGTGTTTAGAGGGACCGGACAGGGGAACCAGAAAGTAGCGAAAATCAATTTGTGTGAATACTGTATAATAAAGCATATATATTATGAAATTATTATTGGAAATAGAGGAATAAATTACATTACACTATCGAATTTATATAAATTATTTGCAGCAGTTTTCAGTCAATATCTCCTATTTTTGCCCACTGTTAGTTGTCAAACTAGCATTATCAAGAAGTGCCAATTTTTCTTTGATGTTCCTGAAACAGTTGTCTCGCCTTTTCAAGTGAAGGGAGACTGTCTCGCATTGAGTTTTGACGAGAGCAAATAATGATAGTTCATCCCCGAATTTGAAGTATTTGATCTTAAAGCAGAAATTATTGTTGGGAAATCCCACGGATTTCTGTGACCTCATGAATGTTAATGAGTTGTCCATGAAGTTTGATCTTCAAGTAAAATATTGTGAAGAAATGTTCAAATGACCGTTGTCATGGCTGGAAGCACAGAACTTGTGGGATAAATATATCTAATTAATAATTGTTATAAGCACTGGACGTTTATGTATATGTAAAATTTTTTGTTTTGTAAAAAAATGTGTATGTAAAAGTGAACAAAGTGCCTTATGGTTTTTGTAATTAATACACAATTTGGGGCAAGTTGTGATCAGAAGGGACACAGAATATGGGGCGAGTTGGCACTTGGGGCGAGATGTCCTGTAAGCACACTAGGGCCCCCTAGTGAGTAGATTTATAACTGTATTTGTAAATGTGTGGCAGTGTGAATATGTAGTTTATTTAGCCTGGGTATTAGCTTTGAGAACTTAGTAGACTAAAATATATAAATTACATCTGCAATCGGCATATCTTTTGAATTTTTGGCTGGACCTGCAACTTTTTGGCCAGGCCTGCAACTTTTTCTTGCCCAAGGCCCTGCGTTCCAACAACATATTTTGCTACGTAGTGAACACTGCAAACAGCTGACACAGAGCCAGTTCACGGGCACCGATTGCTTGTTGTAAGGTTCTAACTCATTGAAACAATTAAAGACAAGAAGTTGGAAAGTTTGTAGGTTTTGATAAAATATAAATGGTGGAATGTAAGCATGGTTTCACATGTACTAATAACAGAGGTGCAGATATTGTATGAAAGTATCACTATAATTAACAGCGCCTCTTAGTAGACAGCCTTCAGAGGAAACCTCCAAACACCAACACGGTGAGTGATCGAGGATAACCAAGTCCCCATGGCAGCCATCAAAAGATTCTTTGAAAAGAAAAAGCTTGAGATCAAGTTCAAAACAGCTGGTGAAGGACACAAGCTTACAGAAGATACACGACAAAGGCAAGTATTTCTGTGGTATATGTCACCTGTTTTAAGTCAGGCAGAAAAAGGTGAAACTGAGTTGTTTAAAATATTAAACAATAAACATGCAGGTAGTGTAAAAAAACAAATACATGTAATAAGAATAATAATTTTTACAGATTATCTACTTTACCATTTTTTTACGTGTCATATTTTGGCCACCAAAGGTAACTTTGTAAAAAGCATTAAATTAAGAAATTGGTGCAATGTACATCACAGTCAGTGTGATTAAGGTAGTTACCATGCTGGACATTAACATTTCCCAACCTGCCCATGGCAAGTAAATTTCATGTCAGGGCAAGGGGACATTGTGTTTCACTTGCCCCCATGGCAAGTAGCTAAAATTGGGTCAAATATTGCCATTTCTTTTCATTTTAATAGTTCCTTTTTAGTCTTGTCTAAATGTATTTTAAGTCTGATGACTGTTATTTTTAAAGTTCCTGCAAGACCACTGATGGACAACTTTGGCCCTAGTCACATGACATTGTAAATGTCTAGAAACATGTCATACAGAAAACCCTACTCAATGTAATTATTAATTTCAAGGCATGCTTAATAACCTCTGCAACAACAAAATATGGCAAGTAGATTTTAAGTCAGGGCAAGTGAAATCTAAATGCCACTTGCCCTACCTGCATGTGCTGAAAAAAGTTAACGGCCAATCCTGCTGCATATAAAAAAATTGCCAAAGGGTGATAGAATATCCATGTTGAAGAGGCACGATGTCTCAGTATTGAGAGCATTTTTACCCCACAGCCCTTAAGGGCTGTCAGGGTATTGTTTTCACTCATGGTGTCTGGATGGGCGTTTGGGCGGCCTGAAAAAGTTTGTCCGGGCTGTATCTCAGAAACCGTATGGTGTAGGAAGTCAATACTTGGTAGGGACATTGGTTAGGGGGTGTAGGTGTGCAACATCTTGGTGTGACCTTGATTTGACCTTGCCATAGTGACCTTGACGCAAAAATTTTTGTCCAGGCTATATCTCGGAAACCGTAAGGTGTAGGAAGTTGATACTTTAGTGGGTAAATCGTTTATCGATATGCCGATATTTCTTGCTCCGTACTGGGCTCCTGATATCGAGATCCAAACACGTATTTCAGTATCGCCATTTTAAGTAAAACTATAAACTTACCCTGTACATAATTGAAATAAAGCCTAAATCTGAAGAAATTGTACACTTTTATCTCACATTTGTTAAGTTTTCAATCAATCAATCAGTTGTCCAAGTGCTTAATCTCCGTATCTACGGATTCTAAGGCACACCATCCAGTTCGTAAGGCATAAATCATCAAGACATTAGACATGTTCCAAGTCGTACCCAGGGAGGCGATCCGGTGTTCGGTAGTTAGAAACTATGGTGGAAATGATTTCTGAAATAGGTAGGTTTTTTAGTCGACTTTTGAAACACGAGAGATTTGGAGCACTGCGGATATCATGTGGAAGATCATTCCATAACTTCGGGGCATCATATGAGAAACTGTTGTTGAAATGGACCTTTGATTTATGGATGTAAGCACAATAATGAGGAACCTGGGGGAACAAATTTTTGGGGTTGGAACGTCTTGTATTCATGGCAGATTTGTACAAGGAGAGATATGGTACAAAATACTTAGGCTGGCCAGTGGTGAGGTACTTATAAACCAAAACTAGGATTTTGAAGATAATACGTTGTCTGATGGGTAGCCAATGAAGTGTCCTCAGGGAGGATGTGATGTGAGTGTACTTTGAAGCACCAGTGACAAACCGTGCAAGAGTATTTTGAACATATTGGAGCCTTGTAGCATTACGGGATGACAAACTGCGAAATAGAGAATTGCAATAATCCAAATGACTACTGACCAGAGCATTTGCAATCACCACTGATGTATCAACGGAAAGAAACCTCCTGATACGATGAAGGTCCCTGAGGCTAATAAAACAAGATTTGATGACAGAATTTACGTGATTAGTGAAACAAAACTTTGCATCAAACAGAACACCCAAATTGCGTACAACATCTGTGGGAGAGAGACAATTACCCAGGATATTGACAGGAAATGAGTCACTGAGCCATTTGTATCTGTCTTTGGCACCAAAGACTATGAATTCTGTTTAATCAATGTGTTTTTATGAAAACTGCCATGTTTTGGTTTGATAAATTTCGCTTCCTGTTAGCGGTTCGGGATACACTAAAATAAAACTTTTTGGGTTTCCTGAATTCGTACTATTTGGAAGATAATGTCAACAACATTTGAGCTTGGTCTTGCTGTAGTTACCTTGACGTATAAAATCTTGTTGGGCCTATATAATGGAAACCGTAAGGTGTAGGAAGTCAATACTTGGTAGGGACATTGGTTAGGGGGTGTATGTGTGCAACTTCATGGTGTGAGCTTGATTTGACCTTGCCATAGTGACTTGGCCTATAAAATTCTGTCCGGGCTATATCTTGGAAACTGTAAGGTGTAGGAAGTTGATACTTGGTAGTGACACTGGTTAGGGGGTGTAGATGTGCAACATCATGGTGTGACCTTGATATAACCTTTCACCTTGCCATGGTTACCTTGACCTATAAATTCTTGTCCGGGCTATATCTTGGAAACTGTAAGGTGTAGGAAGTTAATACTTGGTAGGGACATTGGTTGGGGGTGTAGGTGTGCAACGTCATGGTGTGACCTTGATTTGACCTTGCTGTAGTGACCTTGACCTATAAAATCTTGTCTTGTCTGGGCTATATCTTGGAAATTGTAAGGTCTTCCTACAGTAGGAAGTTGATACTTGGTAGGGACATTGGTTGGGGGTTGTTGGTGTCAGCGTCATGGTGTGACCTTGATTTTACCTTGTCATAGGGACCATGAGTTTTACAAATCCTCTCTGGGTTATTTCTTTGATTCCATAAGGTGTAGGAAGTTGGTGTGTAGGTGTGCATCATGGTGTGACCTTTAACTTTGGCTCTGCCAAAGTGTGTTCACTTACTATATTTGAGACATGTTTCTCTTATGACAAAGATATATGGACAGGCTGCGACTGATTATTACATGCACTTTATATAATTGTGTTTTTTCATTGACAGCTATTCTCCAATTAATAAGTTTTACAGCTTCATAATTTTTAGTGTACTGATTAATGCTGTCATCTTGCTATTGAATTGTCTTGTTTTAATACTTTATCTTTACATACATTTTCTTTCTCTTAGATGTTATTTTCTGTACTTAAACATTATTTGGAGCTTTATATAACTGAAAATGCTCTGAAAGTAGCCAGATCTTTATACTGTTTCACTACTTCTATATCTCATGGTGTTGAAAACTATTTCCCCAGGCTATTGGGTACAGGCATCTCTAATGCTATTTTAGTGAAGTACCGTGACAAGATTATACAACTGCCACTTAGTTTATCCACACATAAATTGAAGGAAAACTTAAAATATTGGAAATCAATCCATATGTGAAGAAATTGCTAACACCAATTATTTATGTGCATTTGTTGACTTTTGTCATGGTTTTGTGGAGAGCAAATGTTCATTGCTTGGTTTCATCAATTTCACTTCCACTTTTTAAATGGGGTGTACTAAAGCTCACAGTCCCGAAATTGAAATAGTTTTACATTGGCAACCTCCCAATATAGATATTTTTCATTCCGACCCATCCCTAGTTGTAATATTTGATTTGAATTTTAAAATATCACTAAAAGTATGTTGTCTGATGGTAAATTTTGCACTTCCTGTGGCCTCTGGGTTAGAATATTGGTACCTGGAGGAACCTGGAATGTATGATGTTTTAGATTTTATAGTCTTGAACAAGGTGCTTCACAAATATTTCCCTCTACTCATGAAAAGGAATATAAGGTAGTGATTTCTGTATATTTTTGCAGACCAAACGCATCATGTTCTAAGCCAGCATCTGCAGTTCAGAGACAGTACAGCTCTGGGGCGGCAAACACTGCAGCCCAGGCTGCTCTAGCACGGGCAGAGGGGCAGAAAGCAGGTGGGTTCAAGTTAGTGAGTACATTGCTTGGCTGTGTGGATATTAGTGCTGGGAAATCGCTCAGAGTTTTGGGTTTAATGTTTGGTATCTCCGTAAGCCAGTAAACTTTAATCTAGTTCAATCATTAAAACAATGTTTTCAAAACCAGTAAAAATAGAAAAATCTACTGTAAAATCTTATCACTTTGTTAAAAATATGACATAAATATATTTCCACAGAGATTGAATATAAAAATATTGTGCTATATCTTTTTATAATGGGGATGTGTATGTGGGGTGGAATGTAGTCTGCTAAAGAGTTTAAATCTGGGATACCGAAAAAGTTTTGTTTTAGCATATCCCCAACTGCTAACCAGAAATGAAGTTTATCAAAATGAAACATGCCACTTCTGATTGACAACACATTTTGCTTAAATGAAATAAAAGTGTATAATCAGAATGATGGTTTATTTCAAATATTTGCAATGTAAGTGAATATTTAAACATAATATGGCAACATTGTTATATTTCTGCACACATCAATATTGGCAACCCTGTCCCAAAACAATAAATATTGACAATATTGATAAACAATGTATCCACCAGTTCAAAGTTTGTAAACCAACACAAGCCCAATATCCCATACAGTTAATACCTGATTTTCAAAGTGAATCCAATTTTATCTGATTATGTAAAAATCTTTGCAGGTCCCTCCATTGGTACCAGTGCTGCCAGCATCAAAGCACAAGTGAAACATGAACTTCAGGCAGAACGTAAACAACAGGAGGGTGCACGTAAGCTAGCCGAGGTCTACTCTGCCCCAAAAGAGGTGAACTTAGAAGGCTGTGCCCTCCTTGCAGTATCGGGAGTGTATTTCAGTTGTCCACTGGTGACAGAGAAAGTCTTGCCTAAGGCTGAGATGGAGGAGCAGATTAATGTCTTCTTGTATTCACAGCTGGCAGAAGAACCTCAGATGACATCGGCATTGATGGTTTACACCTTAAATAAAGATGCAGAGAAGGTGAAAGTTTGTGTGGAGACCCTTTGTAAATATCTTGACAACATGGCCTCACATCCAGGAGAGGAGAAATATTGCAAGATCCGAGCAAATAACAAAGCCTTCCAGGAGCGAGTGTCTTCGTTAGAGGGAACTGAGGCTTTTTTACAGGCAGCTGGATTTTCTCACAAGACATTACCAGGACCTAATGATACCCCTGAAGTATTCTTGGTCATGGATCCAGACTTGGCCAGTGATTCAAATCATCTGGCTTCGATGAAAGAGATCCTGATGACGGCTGAAGCTATTAAGCCAGTTCTGGACAGAAATAGGACAGTTTATATATCTAGACAAGGAAATTTTGCCACCCACATGGAGGTACCAAGGGAGTTCTATAACATCAGTCCTGAGGAAATAAAGAAGGAGCAGCAGGCTAAAACAGAGGCAGTGGAAAGGCTAGGCATGCTCAGGACAAAGGAAATGCGAGAGCGGGAGAGGCAACGGGAGTTAAGAAGATACCGCTACTGTCTGATTCGGGTACGATTTCCTGATGGTGTGTTGCTGCAAGGAACATTCCGAGCCACGGAGAAACTGAGTGTAGTGACAGACTATGTAAGGGAGAACTTGACATTAGACTGGGTTCCATTTTCACTGACGGTACAGGGCGGTAGTCAGTTAAAAGATGACAGTCTTTCTCTGGCTGAATTGGGTCTGGCACCTGCTTCTTTACTGCATTTTGCATATGATAAAAATGTCCTGGCAGAAGTTACTGCACAACAAGGGTCTCTTCAAGTTAAAGACTACTTGAAGGTGGAACTATTGGCTCATGCATTGCACTTGTAGTCCTTCTTTATGTAGAGAGAGGAAAACCTCACTGTAGACAATATTGCAGGCTTTTTTGTGACAAATATTTTATGAAAATAAAAATAATTGGTTAACTATGCCAGTTAATGTTTCAGCTTGATATTCAGTTAATCTTGCTGTAGTGAAAGTATCCGTATGTTTATCCTTTCTGAGTTTGTGCCTACGTTAATAAAGGAGAGCTATGGTGGATTTCATTTTGTCAAAATTTTAGGGATTTATTGAAATATATCGTTGTTCATGCAATAAAACTTCAAAACAGCTCTTACACTTTATGTCTGTAAATTTTTCACTGAAATCCAAATGGTATCCAATTAATTAACTTGAGCTATCATATCCAATGAAAATGTTTTATGTTCGTGACACAATTTCTTAATATGGTCTAGCTTTATGGGTTGTTTGTTGATCTTTTTCAGTAAGAGCAGGTTGCCAGATAAGTGAGGTATTTGAATGAGTTGGTCATATTTTGAGTCCTTTCAAATAACCATTTACAGATAAAAGTATTTCATTTAATAGTAATGCAGGAAGTCAATGTTTTGTGATCCATAAGTTTGTTTGAATTCTACTGTCAAAAAGGCCTACATGCATGAGATGTTAAGCCATCAGAGACATATGTAGTGTACTAGAATTTATGAATGCCTGGTGACAAAAACAAATTTCAAGTCCGATACATCCCACACCCATCCTACAACTGAGCCACCTATCCAAAAACTAACATAGCCCATTGCTGCTTAACTTTAGTGAAGAGATAGGTACTGGTCACGCTACACCACAATCCATGAAAGTCTGGTGACAGATAAAAGAAAAATGTAATCTCTAGAAGCACAAGCCTCACTAGAGCTCATGCTTAAATATGATCCTGTTTCAGTTTTACTTCAGAAATAATGGACATGCCCTTTTTGTACCAGGAGACATTAAGGTCTGTTGAGAAATCTCTTTGTTAAACCAGTGATCTAGTCAGGACCCCAATCTGTGTGGGTTAAGTGGTGTTTCACAGTGCATTCCCATACCTCAAACACATGTTATTGTATATTTATACTCGGTGCAATATCTCCAGATACTACAGGACTCAAAGCACTATTTAACATCTGACTATACAAGTACAACCCAAGCTCTCAAGTAACTGACATTCCCCCTAACCGAAAGACTGAGGCTAAAGGATGCCTATTTATCGATGTTCTTGAGGTTTTTTAGCCTGCCACTGGGCATGGCACCCAATGACAGAGGACTGCCATTTTAAGTGGTCATCTGAGCCACTATGTATGTGCCTGTACCTGGGTTTGAACCCAGGTCCTCTGTGTTCCTGGTTGAGTGTGTTGCCCTCTAGACCACAGTAGCAGATGTGCTTCCTTCCAAAAATATTGGAAATAGTATCTTTCACAAGCATCTGAAGTAAATTCTAACAAATTGGTAGTGTTGTTGATGTCTTGAAAGAGTTTTACTCAGACGTTCCCTCTTTAGTAATCGATGAAACTGATTAACCCTATGGGATATAAATTTTTCTGAATTAGCCCAGCCTATTGATTGTCAAACAACTATTTTCCTGTGTATTTTGTCAGGTTGACTAATCCAAGTAAAATAGCAGTAAAGGTGGAACAGTTAACCAGTACTACTTGGCTTTATGTTTGACAAATGCAAATCGATGGCAACATTAGCTACCAGAACTCGCATTCAACAGATTCAAATCAAAAATGGAACTTAAACAAATACAGTATATACAAATCTCCACAAATATATCTGAAACAAAAGTTATTTTGAAGTTTTAAAAAACTATATTTTAACTCTGATCACCTGTGATTGGCCAGTTGCCTTGGCAACAATCATGGTAAAAACCCAAGGATTGTATGTTTACAGCTGATATTATAATTTTAACTGGTTGAATATATCAAATTACAACAAAATATTATTCTCGTCTGTGTTTTTAATTTGACAAACATGCTTCAGATAGGTTAGTTACAATTTCTAGTGAGTTAGCAGTCAGGAGGTAAATAATTGTCATCTCTTCAAAGTTCAAAGTTTAAGTTGCTAAAACACACACCACAAGTGATTTACGTCCTCCATAACATCCTCTTACATAAGATGTTAACTAACATATTTCAGTACACCAAGATGTTCAATTCTACAGCACTGAAGGAAAGCTGGCATATAATATTGGGATGTCGACTGCTTGCCGACAGACAGTACTATAGAATACACATTGCTGTCGACTGCTAGTCAACAGAGAAGGTCTTTAAGGAGTTTATCTTCTCCAAAAGAATAACTCATCTTAATGTATCAGTTGTTTAAAGTTAAGTATGTATTTGAATATATTGTATTTATGGCTAATGTACAGATCTTAATGTGCATCAGTGTATCCATACATCAACAGGGTTTGCCAGATGCTTTTCAGTAGTATTTACATTGTGTAATGGTGTTTCAATGTGTATAATGTTTAATTTCTGGCACTGTTACAATATTACCATGGAAGTGATGTAATTCAGGTGCAGTTTCTATTGCCTCAGAGTCTGATACAGGTATTTTTGAAAGTAAATTGTGTAAATCAATTATTTTGAACAACGCTATTGATTAGTAAATGGAGAATGCTAATTAGTTATTCCACAATTGACAGATGTACCTTGTGCATTTAATTTGATTGATTCTCATTTGCAATTAAAACCATACATGATTAAGTATTATCAGTTAAAATAATGTTAAAAAGACTCTAGTTACAAGAGTTGGAATATGATTTCATATTACTTGAACAAACTCATTGCACATAAGTAAGGTATGTGTATCATTGTAATTTGCACACAATGTACTCCTTTTTCTAAAAAACCTTGGGATGAGTCTGCAGATTGTAAATTTAATATCAATAAATGTTGAACGCAAGTCATTATTTTAAAGGTTATGATTTCATCAGTCTTTTCTTTTCACCAGTTTGTAGTTGTGACTGTTGCTAGTATTTGTGTCCAGAATATAATACCAAAATTTAATCACTTCTTCTTTTGGACTGGCTATACACAAAAAAAATAGGACATCTGCTCGCTACTTTTACAGTGAGATCAACCATAAAGCTGGTCATTGAAAATTCATTGAAAATAGGACCTTAGAAAATTCAGGGTTTTTTTTAGCACCTGTTTCATTAAGTTTTTGGCGTAATGAAATGAAACTTATTGCCATGGTAATTATTTTTCTGTAAATATTTAGGTTTTTGTTTACTTTGTTGCCTGACTGAACCTTTTGATAAAATGTTACCTCTGACCATCTTTGTAAGTTTGAATCTTCAGGTTTGAGCCTTGTTGCCACAGACTCAATGAACCCTTGGACAGAATTTCAGGAAGTTTGTGCAAAAGTGTACCCTATAGGGGTCTAGGTTTGCATAGTTCTGGGCATGACCCCAAAAGAACTGTTGCTTCTTGCCCCCCACCCCCACCACATTCATATCTCCATGCCACAGATCTTGGAGGTATACCCAGTAAGGTGATCTACAGTTGTTTAACTTGTGGTCAGGATCTAATCAAATTAATTTCATTTGTAGACTGTTGCCTTGTTAACCCAATAATAATTTCATTATGTGATCTTCTAAACAACAAAGGGAATCATTTGACAGACTGGCTCAGGTGAAATTCGATACAGTAGTACAACCCTATAAACTAGTGGTTGGTCCAGTTCTGAAAATAAAAACTGGTTTTTGGGGCTTTCAAACTGAACGAAATCCGGGATTTCGAAAGTTTACAGAGATTCGATAAAAAGATTTACGCAAGCGTACATGAGCTACATTATCAATAGGAAATATGGATTCGCGAGATATTTTGAAGTTTGTAAACTTCATTTACCATGAATATAAAGCGAAAATGTAAGTTATTTCCTCAAATATATATGTTCTTTATTGTTTTGACAAAATATTAACCAGTAGAAAGCCTAATATAATGACGTTTTCAATAACTGGTACTCAAATATTCTTTGCGGATTTCGTCATTTCTACCTAAGCGAAACAAAATGTGGTATACTGGTTTACTGTTCACACCACTACTATAAACTATACAGTTGATTAAGTATGAGGCATCCATATGCTTAATCTCAAAACTAGTGGATTCTAAGGAACACCATCCAAAACATAATGCATAAATCAAAAGTTGTGAGACATGATAAGGACCATAACCAGGGAGACCATCTGTTTTTGGTAGTCAAAACTAGGGAGGGAGATACTTCTGAAACAGATCTGTTTAACCTTTAAAACATGAAAGAGGAGCAGTTACAATTTCCAGTGGCAAATCATTCCAAAAGTTTTGAAGTATTCATATCAAAAATAATTGTATAACTTTTGATTTATGAATTGACAAACTATAACAAGGAACCTTCAGGAACATCTCTGGGTTGCTACTTTTGTTTTAACAGCAGATGTATACAGGGCAAAATATTTCGGCTTTCCACTGGCAAGATACTTATATACAAGTTCCAAGGTTTTGAAGATGATTCGTTGTTTTACAGGAAGCCATTGAAGATACTTAAGGGTTGGAGTGATAGGACTAAATCTGGAAGAAACAGTAACAAAGACTTTAGTCATGACACTATGTCAACTGTTTCAATTAAATTTGTGTTGTGGGTTACCTTTAACACATAAGAAGATACCCTTTCCATGGATTTTAATGATTTACAGTAGTTGAATAAATGTACATGTATACAGTAAAGTGTATATAAGTTGATTCAGCATCATTAAAATTTAGGTACTATTCAAATTTGGTGTAACTGAATCCATTTTAGCGGGAGATTTATTCATTCGAATTATATAAATAATAGCGCTACATAAATATTCAAAACTAGGGGAGATTTATTGTTCAAATTTATCCCCAAGCAGGGGACACCACAATTCAATGAATTTGCTTGTAAAGTTTGAACTTCACAATTTCAATGATTGACAGGGCAGATGGACAACAAACCATAAATGGCACAAATATATCACGGGGTATTTTACTCTTTAAAACTGATCTAAGGCCATCCAGTTTGATCAACAGTAATGGAATTAGTGCACCAAATAAGGTGCACATGAAGCTTTAATTTCTTTCATTGGTCAAGATCCCCCTTTATTCCATGTCACAATCACCTCCATGAACAATCTCAAGGATGTCACAAACTCACATTTTGGTGTAGCTGCTTTTGTGACAACAAATCACATTACAGTTGCCCTTTGAAACAGAGATGAAATGTCACTACACATCCATGTGCCTGCACAGGTTACATAAATGTACTACTACCCAACATAATGTGAGTTGATGACTACACAATTTTTTGTTCAATATTATAACATTTACTAGATATTATTCTACAGAGCTGTGAGAAGTGTATTTTTTTGAATGCCAACAAGTTTTGTGTTTAAAACAATAACTTCTGTGCTGTAATTTGGCAAAGTAACACTTGATGTGTTGAGTATGTGATTTTCTTGGGATTTTTCTAAATGAAACAAAACTCGATTCTATAATATTTTTATAAGCTCTTCAATACTGGGGTAAGATAACCACTCTCCCAACACATGTTTCTTGTATTTATAGTCTTATAGAATAGATACACACAAACATGATTTAAATAATAAATGCCATACACTTTTGCAGTTCAGGCTTTGACACAAGATCTAAAATTAACTTGCTTGGTTGTAAAACACTGTTTTAGGAATACAAAATACATCAGATACCTTGAAACAAATTTTGAAAGATCAAATGAGTGAAATTAATGTCGCCAAACCTGGAAAAACAAATTCTTTACAAGACACTGGAGGTGAAATGCTTGTTTTAGCATGTGGCTGTATTATTATTTTCCTGCCAATAGATTGTATTTTTTTTGCCAGGAAGTAAAAAACACTGTTAACAGCTTAATGGTAGATGTACAAGTGTATATGTATGTCACAGAGCTTCAGAAGAACTTTTTGAAAATCACTAATTACGATCAAATATTACAAATTTTATGCCATTGGTGGTCAATATGGAGTAACGACTACACCGTACCTACTGCGGCATTCTGAACTTCTTTTATGTCCTGTGCAGTAATGTACTGCCACACTCTATCATTTCAGGGTACATAAAAATAATATTTCTAGAGTTTAAAGCAGACTTCAAATTTTACACACTTCAGGAAGAACAACAGATAATTGCAAAAAAAATATATGATCACAATAATATCCGTCACATACTGTTCCACATGAACAACAGATTTATGATGATGTCATTATTATATACAAATGTGTTTTTGTTAATTAATCCAACAGAAATTACTGTACCAACCCAGTTGTAAATTATATTGAGTTTAATGTTACAGAGACTTTTTACAAATGATACATGTTTGAGCCCACACTTGTAGATAAATAACAATTGCATTCCCTGTATCACAAAAACATGACGAGACTGTCCTTGAATATCACTGCACCTTGTCGCATCTTTTGGCAGGTTCTCGGTTGTCATGGCTAAGGGGTTTTTACCATGGTAACGTCATACACTGTGCTCACAGACACAGACTACCTCAGATGGACAAATAAACTCTCTTGTCAAGGTTACTTCACATTTTGACACACACATAGCACAAAAATTTAATACAGATTAAATATGCCTAAAAGAAATACATGGTTGCTATTCTATTACTTGGCATTTAAAAACAGTACTGTTGCAAAATCTGACAAATTTCAAGTAAAAAACTTTATATGAAGGAAACTATAACCTGCATTTTAAAGATATTTTTTTCATGAAAGAGAAAAACATTTCCCGAGACTCTACATGCAAGACCTAATCTTATAGCAATGTACATATTTTCAAAATTGTCCACTGACTGATTTAAATTGTATTCTAGAATTCTACACAAAACACATCAGAAGAGTATTTTACATTCATATACAACCTGTCCACAATAGCACTGCAGAATCGCCCAATATAATAATGATACTTTTCAAATACATAGAAATCTTCAGAATCTAGTACAACAGAAACTAAATAAACTAGAGGATCGCTCGCAAAAAAAAAAAGATAGTGTTTTTGCATAGCAAAAACAAAGCGTCCCGAAAAGGATATAAAGGTGAGTGCTAAAGTATTAAGAAAATGCTTAGTTTCTAGCCTTATACTGTTGTGGCAACCAAAGTCAGCGCAGTCTGCTCTATCTAGCACGGTTTTCAAGATATAAGCATTTTTGTGTTTTGCAAAAAAATAAAAAAATTTAAAATATCCGCTATATTTGGCGAGACAAAAATATTTTGAAAATTGGCATGGCTACTCTGCAGAGATACCCAGCAGGTCCAAAATTTTGTTGAGTTCGCTCCATATAGCACGGTTTTCGAGATATAAGCATTTTTGTGTTTTGCAAAAACTTTGAAAATTCAAAATGGCCACCATTTTTGGGAGACAAAAATTTTTGTCAAGACCACTGCCGCGGTGTGTATCTCCCGCCGAGCATTAAAGCAGAAGAAATAGCTTTTCCGAGATATTCACAATTTTTCATTTTCGTGTGTGAAAGCTCTTCCAAAAGTAGGTGAATGAGTTATTTGAGAAAAATTGGCTATCTGCAATACTATTAAGAGATAATTCACATTTACTCATTTTGAGTAGGTGAATAATTATCTATGGGTCTGAAACTTCACCAAGTGAAAGCTCTCCCAAAAGTAGGTGAATGAGTTATTTGAGAAAAATTGGCTATCGGCAATACTTTTAGAGATAATTTGCATTTACTTATTTTGAGTAGGTGAGTAATTAGCTATGGGTCTGAAACTTCACCATGTGAAAGCTCTCCCACAAGTAGATGAATGAGTATTTGATAAAAATTGGGTATCTGCAATACTTTTACAGATAATTAGCATTTACTCATTTTGAGTAGGTGAATAAATAGCTATGGGTCTGAAACTTCACAGAGTGAAAGCTCTCCCAAAAGTAGGTGAATGAGTTACTTGAGAAAAATTGGCTATCTGCAATACTTTTAGAGATAATTCACATTTACTCATTTTGAGTAGGTGAATAATTAGCTATGGGTCTGAAACTTCACCAAGTGAAAGCTCTCCCAAAAGTAGGTGAATGAGTTATTTGAGAAAAATTGGCAATCTGCAATACTTTTAGAGATAATTCGCATTTACTCATTTTGAGTAGGTGAGTAATTAGCTATGGGTCTGAACTTCAGCAAGTGAAAGCTCTCCCAAAAGTAGGTGAATGAGTTATTTGAGAAAAATTGGCTATCTGCAATACTTTTAGAGATAATTCGCATTTACTCATTTTGAGTAGGTGAGTAATTAGCTATGGGTCTGAAACTTCACCAAGTGAAAGCTCTCCCAAAAGTAGGTGAATGATTAATTTGACAAAAATTGGCTATCTCCAATACTTTTAGAGATAATTCGCATTTACTCATTTTGAGTAGGTGAGTAATTAGCTATGGGTCTGAAACTTCACAGAGTGAAAGCTCTCCCAAAAGTAGGTGAATGAGTTATTTGAGAAAAATTGGCTATCTGCAATACTTTTAGAGATAATTCGCATTTACTCATTTTGAGTAGGTGAGTAATTAGCTATGGGTCTGAAACTTCACCAAGTGAAAGCTCTCCCAAAAGTAGGTGAATGATTAATTTGAGAAAAATTGGCTATCTGCAATACTTTTAGAGATAATTCGCATTTACTCATTTTGAGTAGGTGAGTAATTAGCTATGGGTCTGAAACTTCACAGAGTGAAAGCTCTCCCAAAAGTAGGTGAATGAGTTATTTGAGAAAAATTGGCTATCTGCAATACTTTTAGAGATAATTCGCATTTACTCATTTTGAGTAGGTGAGTAATTAGCTATGGGTCTGAAACTTCACCAAGTGAAAGCTCTCCCAAAAGTAGGTGAATGATTAATTTGAGAAAAATTGGCTATCTGCAATACTTTTAGAGATAATTCGCATTTACTCATTTTGAGTAGGTGAGTAATTAGCTATGGGTCTGAAACTTCACCAAGTGAAAGCTCTCCCAAAAGTAGGTGAATGAGTTATTTGAGAAAAATTGGCTATCTGCAATACTTTTAGAGATAATTCGGATTTACTCATTTTCAGTAGGTGAGTAATTAGCTATGGGTCTGAAACTTCACCAAGTGAAAGCTCTGCCAAAAGTAGTTGAATGAGTTATTTGAGAAAAATTGGCTATCTGCAATACTTTTAGAGATAATTCGCATTTACTCATTTTGAGTAGGTGAGTAATTAGCTATGGGTCTGAAACTTCACAGAGTGAAAGCTCTCCCAAAAGTAGGTGAATGAGTTATTTGAGAAAAATTGGCTATCTCCAATACTTTTAGAGATAATTCGCATTTACTCATTTTGAGTAGGTGAGTAATTAGCTATGGGTCTGAAACTTCACCAAGTGAAAGCTCTCCCCAAAGTAGGTGAATGATTTATTTGAGAAAAATTGGCTATCTGCAATACTTTTAGAGATAATTCGCATTTACTCATTTTGAGTAGGTGAGTAATTAGCTATGGGTCTGAAACTTTACCAAGTGAAAGCTCTCCCAAAAGTAGGTGAATGAGTTATTTGAGAAAAATTGGCTATCTGCAATACTTTTAAGAGATAATTCGCATTTACTCATTTTGAGTAGGTGAGTAATTAGCTATGGGTCTGAAACTTCACCAAGTGAAAGCTCTCCCAAAAGTAGGTGAATGATTTATTTGAGAAAAATTGGCTATCTGCAATACTTTTAGAGATAATTCGCATTTACTCATTTTGAGTAGGTGAGTAATTAGCTATGGGTCTGAAACTTCACCATGTGAAAGCTCTCCCACAAGTAGATGAATGAGTTATTTGATAAAAATTGGGTATCCGCAATACTTTTACAGATAATTAGCATTTACTCATTTTGAGTAGGTAAATAATTAGCTATGGGTCTGAAACTTGACCATGTGAAAGCTCTCCCAAAAGTAGGTGAATGAGTTATTTGAGAAAAATTGGCTATCTGCAATACTTTTAAGAGATAATTTGCATTTACTCATTTTGAGTAGGTGAGTAATTAGCTATGGGTCTGAAACTTCACCATGTGAAAGCTCTTCCAAAAGTAGGTGAATGAGTTATTTGAGAAAAATTGGCTATCTGCAATACTTTTAAGTGATAATTCGCATTTACTCATTTTGAGTAGGTGAGTAATCATCTACGGGTCTGAAACTTCACCATGTGAAAGCTCTCCCAAAAGTACATGAATGAGTTATTTGATAAAAATTGGGTATCCGCAATAGTTTTTGAGATAATTAGCATTTACTCATTTTGAGTAGGTGAGTAATTAGCTACGGGTCTGAAACTTCACCAAGTGAAAGCTCTTCCAAAAGTAGGTGAATGAGTTATTTGAGAAAAATTGGCCATCTGCAATACTTTTAGAGGTAATTCACATTTACTCTTTTTGAGTAGGTGAGCAATTAGCTATGGGTCTGAAACTTCACCAAGTGAAAGCTCTTTGGGACAGCTGCTCTGCAGAGATACCCTGAAGATAAAAAATTTCGTCGAAATCGCTCTATGTAGCACGGTTTTCGAAATATTAGCATTTTTGTGTTTTGCAATTTTTGCGCAAAAATTCGAAAATTCAAAATGGCCGCCATTTTTGGCAAGAAAATTTTTTTTTGAAAATTGGCATGGCTACTCTGCAGAGATACCCTGTGGGTCAAAAATTTCGTCGAAATCGCTCTATCTAGCACAGTTTTCGAGATATAAGCATTTTTGTGTTTTGCAATTTTGCGAAAAATTCGAAAATTCAAAATGCCCGCCATTTTTGGCGAGAAATTTTTGGTTTGAAAATTGGCATGGCTACTCTGCAGAGATACCCTGTGGGTCAAAAATTTCGTCGAAATCGCTCTATCTAGCAGGGTTTTCGAGATATAAGCATTTTTATGTTTTGCAATTTTTGCGAAAAATTCGAAAATTCAAAATGAATGTATTTGCCAAGTTTCAGGTGAATTGATAAAATTCCTTTCAAGTTATCATCCGGACAAGCTTCCCCATCGAAAAAAGACATTTTTGGTCATGTGACCTCTCTGATTGGTTGAAATGTCACTGCAGTATATTCAAAAAAATTCCCCAAGGCTACTGCCTAAACCTGCCAAATTTGAAAAGAATCCGCCTAACGGTTACAGAGTTATAAGGAAAAGAAAATGCGGAGCCGGCGGAGCCTGAAGCTCTCCCATACACAAACAAGCGTCCCTTGCGGGACGCTTAATTAATTATGTTGGAAGAAGATGACTCTGTTTCATGCATAAGAGTTTGTCCGCCGAAAAAAAGAGCAAATAACCTAATAAACGTGTTTAAATTAACAATATATTCACAATAACAGAGAACTTCAGGTAACAAAGGTTCAACTGTACTTGTTTCTGACATCACATAATTCATGACATTCATACTTGAGACAAACATAATACAATACAAACATGTGACTACACCTATAACACTGCCAGGAACCATTGACAAGAGAGTCTGTTTAATTTGCCCTGTGATGGCTGGCTGGCTGCCATCGTTACAGGGCGTTTACCGACCTCATCCTCCTCCAACCATGGGTGGTGGGCTGGCTCCACCTGAATTGTACACAGTAGTTATTTCAGTTGTACAATTAGTTATAACTTCATTTGTAAAGGATTTATTTATTTGATTTAGTACCTTCAATTGTACAAGGGACATTAATTTGATCTATTTGGATTTAATGTACAATATTTATTAATTTTCCATTTAAAGAATTGTAAGATGATTTACAGTCTTAAGATTCAATGTTATATTTAACACATTTTGTATAAGTCATATCATGACAGAAATCTGAATGATGTGTGTGTTACTTGGTCAAAATTCAGCTAATTTTTTCACAATAATGTTATAGTTTATCGAAGAAAAAAAAATAAAACAACAACCAGTCACAAAAATTTTCACAGAAGTTTAGCTTCTAGACAAGGGTAAGTATAATTTTTTTTCAATATTTAACCTGAAACATTTCTAATTTTTCTGTGGCAAGACTCACCTCCCCCACGCCTCACACCACCCATTCTCCTCTGTGGTCTGCCACCTCCACCCCCCGGTCCATTACCTGGCCTAAAGAACACAGCACAGTCTCACAGATGTAAGGAACATCCAAATCACAGGGTGTAAAAATACAAAAGATCTGTTCAAAGTTGGCGTTTTTGTGTCCCTGTTCAACAATCATGGTCACATTAAGACAGGTCTTTAGCATTGCCAGCTGTGGGATTGAACCCACACAGAGATGAGTCTGTAAATACATTAGATGCCAAACTTGCTAACCACTAGTCCGCCAATGAGTAATGATCTGACGCAAGATTTCAGCTTTGGCATAAAATAAAAAGAATAATTGAATAAAAAATTTGATCCTTCACATAAAATACAAAGGAGAAATGTACATGTATATAAAAATCTGATTTCTGGCATAAAATACACAGCATACACATACGATCTTCAATATAAAACTATAGACCGTAAATATCTTGATCATGCACGACATAGGGACTATTGTAGAAAGAAATGAGATCTTTACAGAATTTGAGTTGTATATAAAGTCAGCCTGGGCCAATTCAGTTTTATACTAAATAGAAACAGTTTTTTGCTAACAAAAATGAAGCCACCCTGATGGACACATGGGTTATTAAACAAGAGGAGAGTGCCCGTGAACGGGCACTGTGTCAGCTGACTGAATGTTTTTGATTTGTGATGGTGATAATGAGAGGAAAGCATAATTATCAGGGAAAGGGCTGTACAGAAATACAGTAAATGGTAACTGAACAGCATGTTCGAAAGATATTCCGAAGCTGACAGAAGAAAAGGACAAAAAAGTTGTGCCCTGCAAATGGTATCATGAAATAAAGTAACAAGGTAATTGTTTAAGTGTAAAAAGTAGGTTAAAAATATTTAAAGAAATACTTCAAAATGCAATATCCTCGTTCGACCATGAAGAAGGGGTCCAAAGGTCAAATCTGACCATACCAAAAGATTCCCAGCCAAAGAATTTAGGATGGTTTACCATCCCAAACCTCTCGGACCAATAATAAGTGAGTCATAGGCACTTTTTAAGTTTGGCTATCCTTGTTTGACCTTGACGGAGGGGTCCAAGGTCAATCCGACCACACAAAAAAATTCCCAGCCCATGATTTCCTGTAGCTTGTTTACCATCCCAAACCTGTAGGACCAATAATAAGCGAGTTCTAAGCAATTGTAAGTTTGGCTATCCTCAACTGACCTTGAAGGAGGGGTCCCAGGTCAAATCTGACCACACCAAAAGAATCCCAGCCCATGATTTCCTATATGTTGGTTTACCATCCCAAACCTCCAAGACCAATAATACGCGAGTTATAAGCACTTTAAGTTTGGCTATCTTCGTTTGACCTGGAAGGAGGGGTCTAAGGTGAAATCCGACCACACCAAAAGATTCCCAGCCCATGATTTTCTATAGGTTGGTTTTCCATTCCAAACCTCTAGGACCAATAATACGCGAGTTATAAGCACTTTTAAGTTTGGCTATCCTCATTTGACCTTGAAGGAGGGGTCCAAGGTGAAATCCGACCACACCAAAAAATTCCCAGCTCATGATTTTCTATAGGTTGGTTTTCATTCCAAACCTCTAGGACCAATAATAAGCGAGTTATAAGCACTTTTATGTTTGGCTATCCTCATTTGACCTTGAAGGAGGGTTCCAAGGTCAAATCGGACCATATTAACAGATTCCCAGCCCATGATTTCCTACAGGTTGGATACAATGATTTACTCAACAGTGAGAACCTGAAAGAAGCTATTGCTCAGCTATGCCATGACATAGAGGTCTGCAATTTCACTATGTTATAGCTGACCAAAACGTCTGTGAATAACATATTTAACAAAATACTCTAAATGTAATAGTTTTCAAGTTAGAACTGATTTACTCAAGAGTGAGAACCTCAAAGTAACTATTACTCAGCTATGCAATGAGCTACATGTCTGAATTTTTGCTCTGTTATAGCTAACCCAAAAGTAGGTGAACAATATATTTTAACAAAATACTCCAAATGCAATATTTTTCAAGTTATAGCCGATTTACTCAACAGTCAGTGCCTGAGAATAGCTACTGCTCAGTTGTGCCATGAGCTACACGTCTGTAATTTCACTATGTTATAGCTGACCCAAAAGTAGCTGAATAACATATTTGCACAAATTTCTGTAAAGGCAATAGTTTTCCAATCACAACTGATTTACTCAACAGTGAGAACTTCAAAGTAGCTATTACTCAGCTATGCAATGAGTCACAGGTCTGGAACTTCACTATGTTATAGCTGACCCCAAAATAGGTGAATAACATATGAAACAAAATACTCTAAATGCAATAATTTCCAAGTTATAAGCGATTTACTCAACAGTGATAACCTAAAAGTAGCTATTACTCAGCTATGCCATGAGCTACAGGTCTGAAATTTTACTATGTTATAGCTGACCCAAAAGTAGGTGAACAACATATTTAAGCAAAATACTGTAAATGCAATAGTTTTCAAGTTACAACTGATTTACTCAATAGTGATGACCTAAAAGTAGCTATTACTCAGCTATGCCATGAGCTACAGGTCTGAAATTTTACTATGTTATAGCTGACCCAAAAGTAGCTGAATAACATATTTATACGAAATTCTCTAAATGCAATAGTTTTCCAATTACAACTGATTTACTCAATAGTGAGAACTTCAAAGTAGCTATTACTCAGCTATGCAATGAGCCACAGATCTGAAACTTCACTATGTTATAGCTGATCCCAAAATAGGTGAATAACATATTGAAACAAAATACTCTAAATGCAATAGTTTCCAAGTTATAAGCGATTCAAGTTATAAGCGATTTACTCAACAGTGATAACCTAAAAGTAGCTATTACTCAGCTATGCCATGAGCTACAGGTCTGAAATTTTACTATGTTATAGCTGACCCAAAAGTAGGTGAACAACATATTTAAGCAAAATACTGTAAATGCAATAGTTTTCAAGTTACAACTGATTTACTCAATAGTGATGACCTAAAAGTAGCTATTACTCAGCTATGTCATGACCTACAGGTCTGAAATTTTACTATGTTATAGCTGACCCAAAAGTAGCTGAATAACATATTTATACGAAATTCTCTAAATGCAATAGTTTTCCAATTACAACTGATTTACTCAATAGTGAGAACTTCAAAGTAGCTATTACTCAGCTATGCAATGAGCCACAGATCTGAAACTTCACTATGTTATAGCTGATCCCAAAATAGGTGAATAACATATTGAAACAAAATACTCTAAATGCAATAGTTTCCAAGTTATAAGCGATTTACTCAACAGTGATAACCTAAAAGTAGCTATTACTCAGCTATGCCATGAGCTACAGGTCTGAAATTTTACTATGTTATAGCTGACCCAAAAGTAGCTGAATAACATATTTATACGAAATTCTCTAAATGCAATAGTTTTGAAGTTATAAGCGATTTACTCAACAGTGATAACCTAAAAGTAGCTATTACTCAGCTATGCCATGAGCTACAGGTCTAAAATTTTACTATGTTATAGCTGACCCAAAAGTAGCTGAATAACATATTTATACGAAATTCTCTAAATGCAATAGTTTTTAAGTTACAAGTGATTCTACTCATGATGGAAGTTACTGAAAAGCCCAAAAGTAGCTATTACTCACTTAGCTATTGAGACAGGCACCCAACTTACTCACCATATTGTAGCTATGAAAAAAGTAGCTGAATAACATATTTTAACAAAATGCTCTAGATGCAACACTTTTCAAGTTATAAATGATTTTGTGCATGATTTCATGAATTTTAATGCATTAAAAATTATTAAAAAAATTTATTAAAAAAAAAGTAAACAGATCCAGGTCTCATACTCACACAAGAGAATCTACCTGTGGCCTAGTACATATATGCAAGATATGAGAGAAATCCCTGCAATAGTCACTGAGAAAATTGTGATTAAGTGTTGAAATTTTCACACTTTTGGTGGGGGTACCCCCCTTGTAATGTCTCTAGCAAACAGACGAACAGACAGATTTGCATGCCTTGAACAATTTTTCATCCTCGATAGATAAGGTATCTTTTAAAAAAAACAGCACGTCTCTAGGCCTTGTAGTTTTGGAGGAGAAGTTGTTCACGCGGACGCGTGCGCGGACGCCCACGCCGCAGAGTGACGACATAATGTCAGCTGACTGACAAGTCAGCTGACATAAAAACCTGTAGGAGTTGCCGTATAGGACCGTAAGCAGAATGTAAGTTTTCTTGTGTTTTGTACCAGATGGAAAAGTGGGTTATTTAAAAACTGTAGCAGTTGTGTGTATTCGACTGTAATCAGAATACAAGCCTTATTGTGTTGCATTAGGTCATATATTTTATAAAGTTAACCAAACAAAGGCTATGGATTTGCAGAAGAGAAATTGTAGCTGTTAAATTTACCTGCTAGAAAGAATGCATGTGGAAAAATTCCATCTAGAAAGTACGCATCTTGCATATTTGTATTCTATAGATCTATATATATGTCCCTTGAGAAATAACAAACAAGTCAATCTTGAGGGCTAGATAAGGTTATTGTATTTGTGGCAAAAAGGAAATTAAGAGTTTAAACATTAGTGATTTTTTTTTTGCTGTTTAGGTAGTTTTGTAAATTGCAGGATATTCTGGATGGACTGTTTGGAGAGACCTTTTTTCCTGGCAGAAAATTTTCCAGGATGATTTTTTAGAAGGTATTTAATCCTAGATTTATAATGATAACTATGCCCATACACTGTATATCTTTGAGGCAATTTGGATTGTTTGCAGAGGCTTTTTTTCCTGGTGGAAAATTTACTAGGAGGAATTTTTTTAGAAGATATTGAGTCCTAGATTTATAATGATAACTATGTCCATACATTGCATATCTTTGAGGCTTTTTTTGATTGTTAGAGGAGGCCTTTCTTCCTTAAGACAGCGTTGTGGTCGCAATTTATATTTAGGGTAAAACATTTAAGTTTTGTAAGGTTTATTTTTGTCTGCTTGATCCAAGTCATTATATTTAATATTGTAATGAACCTTTTTGATAATCTCTTGAAGAATTCTACTCTTAACATTTACAATTAATTAAATCTACTTTCAAACACATTCCTAATCACACATTTTATTTTCTATTACTGTATTATGCTGAAAAAACTCATAAACAAAAGAAATAAATTAACTAGATTGCGCCAACTCAACAACATTATTAATAATTAAATTATAAAGGTACCATGAGTTCTCTTTTGATCTACTTCAATTATTGAATTAAAATCTTAACTTATCACTGATGTTGAAGTTCAATATTAGTGAGAAGTTGTATTTTAAAAAAATGGAAAAACAAAGGAGCCAGAGGTTTTCACTCCAATTTCATGAATTTAAGGAAGCTACAGTTCCATTATTATTTCTAGTTTAACGTCACCATAAAGCCAGGATAGTTCTTTGGCAAATCTTTTTTTTTTTTTCTTCTTTTTATATATACCATATTCTTTATTCACTCTTTTTTCCCATTGCACTTGTGACATCTGGGGGCGGCGAGAGTGGACAACCTCCCATCGGTGCCTTACAAAGATGTCATACGCAGTATGACTTATGACAATTAAATACAATTTTTTTTTTATTTTAATTTTTTTTTTAACAAGATATACAATAACATACTTGTTTATTTACAGATATTTTGTGCATTTTGTTATCTTCGAACGATATTATTAACCAAGAGTGTCTGTTTAATTCATTAAGAATAAAAGGATATATGGAAGTTTTGTCTCTAAATTTTGGTTGTAACCTTATCCGGATATTTTTACATGTCAATTCCATCAAATATATGTTTCCAAAAGTTCCACTTTTGTTGGAATTGGTCTGATTGAGAATTTATCAGGCTTAATGTTTCTTGTTCCACGTAAGCTTTTTTTATTTCCTTTTGAAGGAAAAAGATATTTAGTTTATAGTCGTTTTTTGCGCACCAGAAGATATATTTCCTAGTAATCATGAGTATTAGATTTAAGGGCCAAAATTTCTGGTCATTTATTAAATAGCCGTGTAATTTCATTAAATTTGTTAGAATTAGATTTATTCCTAGTTTGTTAATGATCCATTCTTGAATATTGACCGATAGTTGCATCACCTCTCTACATTTACAAAATAAGTGCTCCAGATTTTCATCATACTCCCTACAAAATGACCATGCACTATTCGTATTTATTTTTACCTTTTTTAGGTAATTTTTTGTTCCTGAAATGTTATTCAGTATTCGGTATTGAAACCAAATGACGTTGTTGTCACGTACTGTATAGAAGCAAATTTTGTATATTTGTTTCCATATTTCTTTAGATGTTATATCTAAATTTTCTTTTTCAATAATATTTGTCCATATTATCTCACATGTTGGATTATCATTTTGAGTTTCGGCATTATTAAATATATTGTAGTAATGTCTACAACCACTCCTGGAATTGAAGAGTACATCTAAGTGAAAAGGATAAGTAGGTCTTTGTAAGGCTGAATTACCTAAGAGTCTATATTTTGACATGAAAAGTTCGATTTTTGCTTTCATTGTATAGTAGTTAAGAATATTGATATTTATGTTATATTTTTTATTTAAGTCTCTAATACTCATAAGTTTGCCATTTGAATTTATTATGTCGTCCACCAGGTAGATACCTTTCTTGTACCAATCTGGAAAGAATATTATATTTTTAGATATTTGAGAATTGTACCAAATACAATTTCTTAATAGTTCACAATTATTTTGTGGTTGTTGTATTTTATTTAGGGTTTGCCAGTCTTTAAGTACATCTTGCCAAAATTGATTGTGCACTTTCGGAAACACTTTACTGCACCATTGGTCTCCAAAATTTATCATTTGGCCAATATTTTCGTACAATACAGTTATGAGTTTATACCATTGTGAATTAGGTCGAGTAATTAGCCTTTTTATCCAGCTTATTTTAAGCGCCTTGTCAAAATTGTAAATGTTGATCATTTTCATTCCTCCTTGCATATAACTCAAAGCTGTAGTGGATCTTCTTATTTTATCTGGCTTCCCACTCCATAGGAATTTGTACAAAATAGTATTCAGTGCTTTAAGGAATGATTCTGATCTTGGTAAAGAAGATAATAGGTGGACACACTGTGATATTAGATAAGTCTTAATGACTGTAATCTTGCCTAGAGGTGTCAGATATCTGTAGCTCCATGTCTTTACTAACTTTTTAATTTTTTCTAAAGCCTTTGTATAATTGCATTCTGTTATTACTGATAAATTTGTTGAAAATTCTATGCCTAATAAGTTAAAGTTAGTACATCCCCATTCTAATTCTATAGTAACCTTTAGTTTGTCTTTGAAAAATTTCTTTCGCCCGATCCAGATTACTTTGTTTTTTTTCCTTATTCATTTTTAAGCCTGACCAATTTCCGTATATTTCAAGAGTATTTAATGCCGATTGTAAAGAGTGCTGGCTACCATCTAGTATCAGAGTGGTGTCGTCCGCAAACTGTGTCAGTTTAAATTCAACATTTTTTATTTTTAGGCCAATTATGTTTGGGTTGAATTGAATGAGTCTAGCTAGAATCTCAGCTCCGATAAGAAATAGATATGCCGAAATTGGGTCACCTTGTCGACAGCCTCTGTTAATGTTTATTGGTTTTGACAAAAAACCGCATTGCACCACATATGCTATTATTTCTGTATTAAAAAGTTTTACCCACTGTATAAAGTTTTTGCTATATCCAAAAAACTCAAGAACGCTATACAGAAATTTCCATGAAAGCGAATCAAACGCTTTCTCAAAATCTATTAACATAAGTAGTCCTGGTATTTTTTTATCCTCTGTTGCATGTAAAATATCATAGATTAGTCTAGTAGACTCGCTTATATACCTTTCCTTTATGAATCCAGTTTGACAGTCTGAGATGACATAATTTAGAGTTTTCTTGAGTCGTTCCGCTATGGTTCCTGATGCTAACTTATAAATTACACTTAGTATCAGGTATCAGGTATCCATGTGCTTAATCTCCGATGCTCGTGGATTCTAAGGCACACCATCCAATCATAATGTAAGAAATTAGTAACGAAATGGGACGCCAATTTTTAATTAACGATCGATCTTTTTTGGCCTTTGGTAAGCATGTTATTATACATTGCCGAAGTGACACTGACAAACATCCCTTTGAAAATCCGCAGTTTATTGCATTTATAATAAAGTGCTTTAACTGCCGCCAAAATACTTTAACAAATTCGACTGTTCTGCCTTCAATACCTGGTGATTTATTTGATTTCATTTTCTTTAAAACCTGCCCTGCTTCATCAACTGTTAACAGTGTCCTGATGTCCTGTTCTGGGATTTTTGCATTTGATTTGATATCTAAACTTTCAAGCTTTATACTTTGTAGGGTATCCTCCTTACTTTCAAAAAGGTTGCAATAGTACTGTTGTACCTGGCTTAGTATTCCCTCCTGATCTGTTATAACTTTTCCATGATTTAATCTTACTTTTTTTATTGTTTTTTCAATAAAGTTCTTATTTTCAAGATTTGACATATATTTTGATGGTTTCTCTCCATCTTGTAGCCATTGTAAGCGAGATCTCACTATGTGTCCTTTTAGCTTTTTTGACCTTATGCTTTCCAATTCAGCTTTCTTATCTAATAGTAATGTGGAATTAGCTGTACAATTTGGTTCCTGGGCTTCAAGAGTTTCAATGTCAGATATTAGCTGATTTTCAATTTTTGAGAAGTTTTTCTTTTGGGCTGTAGCAAATTTAATAGTTTCACCTCTTATTCTGAGTAACAACATTTCTAAAAATAAGTCTTGGTCTATTACCATTGCAAAGCTGGTGAAAGTGTTCTTTAAATACTTTAGTTCATACACAGGAATTGCATATTTAAGCTTTTCTTCTTCTATAATCCTATTTATGAGATAGACATATTCTGGGCATTCTAAAAGACTGTTATTGAATTTCCAGAGGCCTTTGCCCTGTGAGAATTTACTTATTGTCAAATCCAGTTCAATCATTGAATGGTCAGATCTGTAACTGGCTTTAATTTCGCATGTATTGGTTATGTCATGTATATTTGAAGAGGCAAGAAATAAATCGAGTCTTGCCTGCTTTATTGGATTTCTTCTTCTCCATGTATACCTTTTTGTATCAGGATGCAAGTCCCTATAAATATCTGACAAATCGTTCTGTCTCATTAGATCCAAAATAACTTGTCTAGCTCTAGGGTTGTTATCGTGCTTATAATTAAAAGTATCAATTTTATTATCTAGAGCTACATTAAAGTCACCACATAAAATAGTGTAATCTGCACTTACGTTATGTACTAGTTCATTGATTTCTTCAAAGAAGGAAGGGCTGTCATTGTTTGGTCCATACAAGGTTATCAGGTTCATTGTTATTGTGCTTAATTTTATGAGCAAGTTGAGATAGTTACCATTTTTATCTTTGTTGCATGACAATATTTCATATTCAAAATTGTTATTTAACAGAATAGCCACTCCTCGCGTATTTGTTTTACCTCCATTTATATAAACTTCATTATTCCACAAATCCTTTACAGCTAGTATATCATCCTCAATTAAATGTGTATCCTGTAAGCACACAATGCTTGTATTCTTATCTTTAAGGTATGAGAGCACATCTGTTCGTTTTTCAATATTCCTTAAGCCTTGGCAGTTTGCGGACAACAACCTAATACTATTTCCTACACGTGGCATTGTTGTTTTGGCCAGCACTCAGTTTGTTAAGCATACGATCGATATGTAATAAGCAAGGATCGATAGATAATACTAGAAAATGACTTCCATATACCTTTGTGTGGATTATACTATTAACTTTTATCAATAATAAAAAAACAACAAATAGAACATAACATATATACATTATACGTACAAAATAGTATTGTGAAAATTGTCTATTAGTAGAGAAATGTTTATTAATTTAAAAGACGAATTCTTTCCCAAATATAATACATCAATGATAATTTGTTTTTCCTCAGTCTGGCAAGAGTTCCAATTGAGACTTGAACAATAGCACATATGATACATTCCTTTTATGATCAGATATCATATTAGCCTAAGGCGGGTAATACTATGAAAAACATGAACAACATGTAGATTTCACTTTTGATTCAAAGAACATTCGGCAAATCTTAATATATGTGCCAAGTTTGGTTGAAAAACAGTGAAAAACTCAGTGAACTGGAGGATTAAAATCCCCTTTTTGACATTAAGATGACGTTAAGAGCAAATACAGGGCAGATACTTTGGCATGTGAAAGATTATCAAAAAGTAGCTGAATAACTTATTCCAACAAAACGCAAAAATCCTAACCATGTTTGACATACAAAGCACCCCCCACCCCCACCCCCCCACCCCCACCCCAAAAAAAAAAAAAAAAAAAAAAATCATGCCCATTGAGGCATCTATAGTCTGATTGATCAGAAAATCCTTTCCAACATGCAGACTTAGTTTTAGAATGTATCTACACAATTTTATACCGCTGGTGTGTGTTTTTTCTGAAACAAGATGACGTGGTGTTCTTAAAAAATACTTAAGGCTTTCTTAAGTGAAGTTTAAGGCCTCAAAGTATCCAAAAAAAATTTTCCTACCCTATAGTTTGAAAGAAAGATTGGGAGGAAAAAATTAATTCTAAAACCCAAAAAGTTTTTCAAGGAAGACCATTATCCGGCGGCGTCAGCAATCAGTCAAACCTAGATGAAAACAAATGAGCACCCCTGACAGCCCACTTAATCATACAGTTAGTAGTAAATTTCTATTTTCTTTGAGTTTTTTTGAGAAAATACAGATTTTAACTAGTAGTGACCAATTTAAAGGGATTTTTAGGGGAACTTTACTTAACCTACAGTCATTAGTCTTCTGATAATTTACTCACTGTTTTTTTTTAATTTCAAAATTTGTCCCAGAATACTAACAATAACATTGTTACTGAATATGAGCCCAGGTCTGAAAAATACACATTTTATCAAGAAAGCCTTCAAAGTATTGGTGCAAAAATACAAAGCTTACAGGTATTTCAGGTTTTATAATTTAGATAGATTTATTAATTGGTAGTTACAGGACTAAACTGTACCTACCCCATTCTGTAATCTGTTGTGTATGAATCTCCTTTGGAAGTTTTACTTGGCTAAAACATAAAACATTCATTCCATGCGGAGGCAGATTCACAAGTGAACATGATTCAAGACTAAGAATTCTGTAAAGTAGTGGCAGTGTAGAAGGTAATTAAATAAACTGTACTGTCAGTAAATGAAATACAAATGCCCAATCTGATGCAGGTAACCAAATCAAAACAACATTGGCTGAATTACAAAAAGAAAAAAAAAAGAAAAAGAAATTGGTTTAGCTGAAATGACTATTTTGCTCCGTTTAATATGTTTTTCCATTTACGCAAAAATTCAACCCGCCTGTGGCAGGAAAATCCTTTTTGAAAGAGTGCCATATGACTCTGTGTAAACCTGCGGGCCAAAAATTTTCACCAAAATCGAACTGTCTCGCAGTGTTTTTGAGATTAGTGCATTTATCCATTTTACGCAGAAATTCCAGATGGCCACCAAAAAATGGGGTGAAACGATTGTTGACAAAAAGTACCAGATGACTTTGTATGCCCCCAGAGCCAAAAATTTTGTCGAAATCACTGTATCTTGTACGGTTTTCAAGATAAATATGTTATTGTGTTTTATGCCAAATTCAAGATGTCAACAAGAAAAAAAAAAAAAAAAAAAAGGAAAACACTTTTTAGCAAAAAAAGTGACCGATGACTGTGTATACCCTGGGTATCAAAAATTTCATCAAAATCGCACTATCTTAAAAGATTTCCGAGATAAATGCCTTTTTGAGTTTTACACAGAAAGTTAAGATGGCCACCAAAAAATGGCAAAACAACTATTTATGGCAAAAAATACCATGTGACTTTCATGAAATTACTGTATCTGGCACCATTTCTGAGATATTACAGATTTTTCATTTTCAGCAAAAAATTGTAGTGTTTAGTTAATCATTAATAAGTCGGCCATTTTGTATCAGATTATTTCCAAATGTTAATGACTTCCAGATATCTATATAACAAACCTGCTTGCAATATTTTGTGTGAATAGGTGAAGCACTTCTTAAAGTTATCATCCAGGTAAGCACACCCCTTTTAAAAACTTTAAAACATCTTTTTGGTCATGTGACTTCTCTGATTGGTCAAAATTTAATAGCACCATATTCAGAACATTTTCCCAGGGCTACTGCATACATGTGCCAAATTAGAACAGAATCCACCCAGCAGTTGTCAAGCAATAGAAAATGCTTATAATCTGCTCACTCACAATCTATTCATAAAGTAAATGAAAGACAGCTGATCAAGTTTAACAACAGACAAATCACTTACTTCACTCAAATAAATTTAATTTCTTCATTTTGTTACAAATTGTTACGGAATAGAGACGTAACAAAATATAAATACTTACATTTACCATAGTCTGAAAGCTGAAAATAAACACAAAGAAACATCTGATTTAGGTGAATATTATAACACTTAACAAGTTTACAAAAATAGAGTAGACTGTCCACAACTCAATGAAGCAAAAGTTTTTCCCAAGTACAAGTAATAAGAAGAGTCCTTTACATAGTGCCGTATATAAAATTAACCCTGTCTTCTTAAAACCTTAGAAAAGTTAAAGTATTTTGCTAGTAATTCACCAAGTCATGTTACGACTCACTTCCAGTTTTCCAGTTTGGCTGGTCAGCCATTTGGCTGTTGGATGATTTAACACACTAATACATCTGAATATATTTTATTTATAGAAGGTAAAGTTTTTTTGGAATATTCATTTAAAAGAATCAAAGACTGACCTACATATGATATAATGTCACAGACAATACATCAACTGATGTCTAATAGTTTCACCACTGAGTACCAACAGGAATTTTACTGTTGTTCTTTACTTTGAATTATTTGATAGCAATTACGTTAAATATCGAAATAATTTGAGAAGTTTTTTCAACATAAGTTTTTGAAAAAATCCTAGTGTAAGACAGGAAAAATATATGAGGAAAAAAACTAGCTGAAAAGCTGGACAAAACATTACCTTCTACTTCGGAAGTAAAATAAATGTCAACTAGAACTGTCATTAAATAGGAATCGATGATACATCGAATCAATGGCATTCATAAGTATAAGAACTTTGTTGTTGTACATATTTGTATTTTGTTGGCAAAATCACATAAAAACTAATGATACTGTAGGAAAAATAGATTCAAACAAATGACACCATGATTGATTGAACAGACACTTTTTTCAAAGATAAAAAGATTTGATACTTACAACAAAACAATGAAATTTATAACTGCCCAAAACATTTCTGGAATGATGGACAACCGCCATGGTGACTGGGAGTCCACGACTTGTCCTGAAATGCAGGTACATGAATATAGTATATAAAGAGAATATATAAAGTACCAAAAAATAATTGTCAAAGAAACTATTCAATTAAATTATAAGAGGCCTTCTCTGTGGGTACCCAATATAACAGTTGAATCATGTTTACAGGTCAGTTTCCTATTTTTCACCATCTGCCTAAAGATTAAAATATGTTTATTATGTTATTATACTATAAATTAAAATTTAGTAGGCTTTAGACATCCAATATTTTTGAGCATGAACTCACCAATTCAAGTCATTTAAACATGATCACAAACACAACAAGGACATGTTTTAGGCAGTCAACTCATCCAAATCTAGCCTCGTAAAAAATTCAAATTACACAAACTAAATAACAGATGTCATGGTAAGATTTCTTTAAGTGTATTTTGTTATTTAGTTAGTGTGATTTTGTGGTTTAAACCAAATCTATTTGAAAAGTTTTAATGACTGTTTATCTACATGTCAGTTTATCTTTGTGTCCACCCATCTACACTCCATGTAGTAATTGTAGTAGACTTTCTACCAGTAAACACCCACCTTATATACATATATATTTTTTTTATTAGAGGCCAAGGACAAATGCTTCTATTTGCATAGAAAATGAGCGTTCACTGGTATTTCTAGTTTGCGGTAAAAACGACTGATAATAGAGATATATTTCACAGAAATGTTGCCCAGCATAATCAAAGCATTAATATTTAATATTGCTTTGATTATGCTGGGCAACATTTTGCATGCCATTTCATAATTTGGCTGAAGATGAATACAAACTAAACCTTCAAATATAACAGAAATGCTTAATATTATCTTAAGCATGGGTGTCCACTTGTAGTAAAAGACTTAAAGAATATAATATATTCTTTATTTGATGTGACACAAATTTTAATTAGATTAACAATTTTGTTTTATTGCAAATTATTTACAGTATTTGTAATAATATATGTTATAGTACAGTATAGTAATTATAGTACACATCGATCATAGTTTATTAAAGGATTTTTCCCAAAGGATTTTAATTCCTTTTTCAAAAAGGATTTCAATTTGGATTTAAATCCTTTTGAAAAAGAAAGGATTTGGATTTGAAAATTTCAAAGGATTTGGATTTAAATCCTTTTTCAAGGATTTGACCCCAACCCTGGAATATATGTCACCAATAGTATATTTCGCATAGATATAAAAGGTCACATGGCACAGAAAACCAATCCGGTTATCTGATACGCTTGGACTTTGCTAAGTCACCCTTTGTGAAATCCAGTTAAGTCCCATACCTAGCTAAGACCAAAGTCTTAGATTTAAGTCCCTGACTTAGCCAAAAACTTGGGTAACTCGCAAAATACACCTGTCCTTATTTACCCTTCTGTATCTGGGGCTTAGAAAATGCCCAGATCAAAATCTGTAATTTTCTAAGTCCCATCTGGGGTTTTTCTATGAATCTGCAGATTTCCGGGGATTTTCTATCTGGGGATTTTGAACGTACACCATAGTCAAGTATCCTTGATTCGAGGGTCTTGTTAATTCGAGTATGGCTGTTTTTCTTGGATATAAGAGCATCTATTTTCACTTTTTATAATATAAAATGGTCCTTTGGTATTTATAGTTTTATAAAACACATCCAAAGTGCTGCAAAATAAAATATATAGACGTGAAATAAGCTCGTAAGTTCGTAACCAAAATGTTAAAACTAGCGAATCATCAAGACGTAAGGCTATAAAACAGCTAGTGAATTACTGTCTGCATCTGCAAAATAATAAAGTCTTTTTTTTTTTTTTTTTTTTTTAACTTGACCCCTTTTTTTGCGGACACAGACAGCAGTTCACTGTTTTATACCAAAATATCTAGGGTACCATGGGTGCAGATATGAATGCGGATGTGGGTGCGGACCAGATTAAGGACAGGTGTATTTCCAGCCTAAGTCTTTTGTGAAATAAGCCTAATCAGCATTTCGATTCGCGCAAAGCATCCTGGGAAGGTATCGGGATAAACAAAAACATCTGTGACAGAAGAACCAGGAAGTAGCAAATATTTAATTTATGTGATTTCTATATATACACGCATTTATCTTATAAAAATATAATGGAAAAGGTGTAATAAATTATATAAATTAGTTCTGTGAAGAATATGGAATTTGAGTGAGATATTTGTGCCAGTTTTAACACAAATCCCCTAATTTCGCCCAGTTGTGGTTTAACTGGTGTTACAATTTCATCAAGGCCTCATTTTTCTTCGATATTTCCAAAATCTTTAACTTACAAATATGTTGTATACATCACTGGAAAGGTATTTCAGACAGCTTCTGCTCGATTTATTATGTTAAATCCATGGAGAAATGGAGAAGGAATCAAAAGTTAAATTTTTTTTTTCGTAATTTCATCCTATTTATTGCATTTTTTATTGGTGGACTTATTATCTCCCGTCGGGCTTTAGCCAAAACTGCTACAGCTACAGATTTTTTTGTAACTTAATTGTCCTAATGAATTTTTATGCCCTTGAAATTTTTTTTGGTTTTGTGGACTTAGGCCTAAAGATAAGTGAGTAATAGCAATTTTAGCTACTTTGAGTAAAGGACTCATAACTCAAAACTAGCATCAGAGATGCCCGTACCCCACAGCCTAGGGAAATATTTTGAACACCATGAGATATAGAAGTACTGTATCAGTACAAAGTTCAGGATACTTTCAGAGCACTGTCAGTTATATAAAGGTCCAAACATGTTTAAATGGAGAAAATAATGTTTAAAAGAAAGATAATGCATGTAAAGATGAAGTATTAAAACAAGATAATTCAATAACAATATGACAGCATTAATCAGTAAACTAAAATTACAACACTCTTTATCTACATCTGCATGGCCGAATTATGGTTTAGATGCTTTGAATATTACCATGCATATAGAAGTGGTAAAACATTCAATGAATGCTTATGTGTGGTGTTGGAGCAAAATCTGTGGCTCACTTGATGAAATTCCATCTGTTACAATGGGAAATTGTAAAAGTAAAATTCTTAATGAATTCTAACAGTGCTTAATCTGCATCAAAAGACAGACCCAAAGGTGCCACAAGACTTTAAAGGTCAAGGTCACTACGACAAGATCACTACGACAAGGTCAAAGGTCAAATTAAGGTCACACCATGATAATGCACACCTATAACCCCTAACCAATGTCCCTACCAAATATCAACTTCCTACACCTTACGGTTTCCGAGATATAGCCCAGACAAGATTTTATAGGTCAAGGTCACTACAGCAAGGTCAAAGGTCAAATCAATGTCAGACCATGACGTTGCACACCTACATCCCCTAACCAATGTCCCTAGTAAGTATCAACTTCCTACACCTCACAGTTTCCGAGATAATGCCCGCACAAGATATTATAGGTCAAGGTCACTATGGCAAGGTCAAAGGTCAAATCAAGGTCAGACCATGACGTTGCACACCTACACCCCCTTACCAATGTCCCTACCAAGTATCAACTTCCTACACCTTACGGTTTCCAAGATATAGCCCGGACATGATTTTCAAACTCAAGGTCACTACGGCAAGGTCAAAGGTCAAATCAAGGTCAGACCATGACGTTGCACACCTACACCCCCTAACCAATGTCCCTACCAAGTATCAACTTCCTGCACCTTACGGTTTCTGAGATACAGCCCGGACAAACTCTTTCCCGCCGCCTGCCCATCCGGACACCATGGGTGAAAACAATACCCCGACAGCCCTTAAGGGCTGTGGGGTAAAAAGTATTGCAGTTAAGAGTTTTTTTTTAAATATGTTATTCAGCTACTTTGTCCTTAGCTATAAGATGGTACATGGTTTGGGGTTCTATTGCATGCCATAAGTGAGTAATAGCTATTTTCTCATTTGTAGCTAAACAACAGAAGAAGTAAATGTCAAATATCTTCAAAAGTATTAAAGTTAGGGAAATCTTTTCAAATATGTTATCCCATCTACTTTTTAGTAAGCTATCACATAGTAAAGTTTCAGACCTGTTGCACGTTGGACAGCTGAGTAATAGCTACTTTGAAATTCTGACTGTTGAGTAAAGCCATTGTAACTCCAAAACTATTGCAGTTAGAGTGTTGTCCTAAAATATGTTGTTCAGCTACTTTGTCCTTAACTATAAGATGACATATAGTTTGGAGTTCCATAGCATGCCATAAGTGAGTAATAGCTATTTTGTTATTTGTAGCAAAATCATGACAGAGGTAAATGTGAAATATCTTAAGAAGTATTAAAGTTAGGCTAATCTTCTCAAATATGTTATTCATCTAGTTTTTGGTAAGCTATCACATGGTAAAGTTTCAGAGCTGTCCCACATTGTATAGCTGAGAAATAGCTACTTTGAAATTCTTACCATTGAGTAAAGCCTTTGTAACTCCAAAACTCTTGCAGTTAGAGTATTTTCCTAAAATATGTTGTTCAGCTACTTTGTCCTTAGCTATAAGATGGTACATACTTTGGGGTTCTATTGCATGCCATAAGTGAGTAATAGCTATTTTCTTATTTGTAGCAAAATAATGAAAGAAGTAAATGTCAAATATCTTCAAAAGAATTAAAGTTAGGGAAATCTTTTTCAAATATGTTATCCATCTACTTTTTGGTAAGCTATCACATAGTAAAGTTTCAGACCTGTTGCACGTTGGAGAGCTGAGTAATAGCTACTTCTGACTGTTGAGTAAAGCCATTGTAACTCCAAAACTATTGTAGTTACAGTATTTTTTGTCCTTAACTATAAGATGACATATAGTTTGGAGTTTCATAGCAGGCCATAAGTAAGTAATAGCTATTCTATTATTTGTAGCAAAATAATGACAGAGGTAAATGTGAAATATCTTAAAAGGTATTAAAGTTAGGCTAATCTTTTCAAATATGTTGTTCATATGTCTGAAAAGGTAAAAGGAAGAAATGATTCAAATTTGGGAGTGATCCAAATCACTATCTGGATCTTCTGGATCCATGAAATGTAATTTTTAAAGACAGGTAACTCAAAAACTTATGGACGGATTTCAATGAAATTCTCAGGATGCGTCTGGAAAGGTGAAAGGAAGAAATTATTCAATTTTGGGAGTAATCCGGATCACTATCTCGATCTGTGGATCAATGAAATGTAATTTTAAAGACAGATAACTCAAAAATTTATGGACGGGTTTCGATGACATTTTCAGGATATGTCTGAAAAGGTAAAAGGAAGAAATGTTTCAATTTTTGGAGTGATCCGGGTCACTGTCTGGATCTTCTGGATCCATGAAATGTGATTTTAAAGATAGATAACTCAAAAACGTATGGATGGATTTCGATGAAATTTTCAGGATATGTCTGGAAAGGTAAAAGGAAGAAATGTTTCAATTTTGGGAGTGATCCGGATCACTATCTGGATCTTCTGGATCCATGAAATATAATTTTTGAAGACCAATAACTTAAAAACTTATGGACGGATTTTGAGGAAATTTTCAGGATATGCAAGATAGAGCAATTTCAGTGATAAGTACGTCATTCACCTACTATTGAGTGATCTACCACATAGTGAAGTTGCAGAACTGTAGCTCTTTGGATAGCTGAGTAATAGCTACTAAAATGAGCAAATTTCTTTTATCTCTAAAAGTATTACAGATAGGCAATTTCTTCTAAATAATACATTCACCTACTTTTGGGTGATCTACCACATAGTGAAGTTTCAGATCTATAGCTCTTTGCATAACTCAGTCAAAGCTACTAAAATGAATAAATGTCTTTTATCTGTAAAAGTATTGCAGATGGGCAATTTCTTCTACATAAGTCATTCACCTACTTTTGGGTGATCTGCCACATAGTGAAGTTGCACAACTGTAGATCTTTGCATAACTGAGTAATAGCTACTAAAATGAGTAAATTCCATTTATCTTTAAAAGTATTTTAGATAGGCAATTTCTTCTAAATAAGTCATTCACCTACTTTTGGGTGATCTACCACACAGTGAAGTTGCACAACTGTAGCTCTTCTGCATAGCTGAGTAACAGCTACTAACATGAGTAAATTCCTTTTATCTTTAAAAGTATTGCACATGGACAATTTCTTCTAAGTAAGTCCTTCACCTACTTTTGGGCATGTTGCAGAACTGTAACTCTTTGGATGGCAGAATAAGAGCCACTAAAATGAGTAAATGTCTTTTATCTCTAAAAGTGTTACAGATAGGCAATTTCTTCTAAATATGTCCTTCACCTAGTTTGGGTTGATCTACTACATAGTAAAGTTGCAGAACTGTAGCTCTTTGGATGGCAGAGTAATAGCTACTAAAATGAGCAAATGCCTTTTATTTTTAAAAGTATTGAAATCAAACATTAAAGTGCCTCTTGCTTGTTGTCACTTCTACATGTGCCTCCATCCAACAAGAAAATTTATATTCCACTATCTTTAGTACATCTAATTAATACGGCGGGAGATAACTGCATGCGTCAGAATGCTTGTTTTATTTATTATTTAAACAAACTGGTGGATAATAAATAAATAAAGCACTCATTAAATTTTTTCGTATACATTTATGTACTTACTTCCTTATATTTTTGTACTATTTTTTATTACTCTTTTTTAGCCTCATTTATTAGCTTTATTATGCAGTAATCTTAAGTGCATTATATGACCTTTAGTTTCCTTATTTAAGGTCAGCCAGGGAGTACAAAGTCCACCACCGATGGGACTATGCTGCTCCATTTAATTATATTTATCTTGCAAAATTGAGATATTTATGTTATAATATTTTGAAAAAATTTAAATTAAGAACAAATTCATTTTTGACAAGTTGCGCTGACAATAAATATCAAAATAAGAGTAATTATTGCACTTTTAAGGAATTGTGATTCCTATTTTTAATTTTTGTCCAAGTGCTAAGAAAATGGACAATGCATGTACACAAATACCCATCTTTTGTCCACAAATTTTAAATTTTTATTTACACACCCCCTCCCCCAACATTGCTTCTCCTCACATTCATTCCACTAAAATCTACCCATAAATAAAAAATAACAAGACCACTGCCGCGGTGTGTATCTCCCGCCAAGCATTAAAGGGGAAGAAATACCTTTTCCGAGATATTCACAATGATTTTATAGGTCAAGGTCACTACAGCAAGGGCAATGGTCAAATCAAGGTCAGACCATGACGTCGCACACCTACACCCCCTAACCTATGTCCCTACCAAGTATCAACTTCCTACACCTTACAGTTTCCGAGATATAGCCCGGACAAGATTTTATAGGCCGAGGTCACTACAGCAAGGTCAAAGGTCAAATCAAGGTCAGACCATGACGTCGCACACCTTCACCCCCTAACCAATGTCCCTACCAAGTATCAACTTCCTACACCTTACAGTTTCCGAGATATAGCCCGGACAAGATTTTTTAGGTCAAGGTCGCTACAGCAAGGTCAAAGATCAAATGAAGGTCAGACCATGACGTTGCACACGTACACCCACTAACCAATGTCCCTACCAAGTATCAACTTCCTACACCTTACGGTTTCCAAGATATAGCCCGGACAAGATTTTATAGGTCAAGGTCACTACAGCAAGGTCAAATCAAGGTCAGACCATGACGTTGCACACCTACACCCCCTAACCAATGTTCCTACCAAGTATCAACTTCCTACACCTTACGGTTTCCGAGATATAGCTTGGACAAGATCTTCAAACTCAAGGTCTCTGCGGCAAGGTCAAATCAGGGTCAGACCATGACGTTGCACACCTACACATCCTAACGAATGTCCCTACCAAGTACCAACTCCCTACACCTTACGGTTTGTGAGATACAGTCTCGACAAAATTTTTCCTGCCGCCTGCCCGCCCATCCGGACACCATGGGCTGTCGGGTAAAAAATAGATGAACAACATATTTGAGAGAAATTGTGTAGCTGCAATACTTTTGAAGATATAAGCCATTTACTCATTACGGTTATCATTAAAAATTGGCAAAGTAGCTATTACTCACTTTGCTATGGAGATACACTTCCAAACTACTGACCATGTTGTAGCTGTGGAGAAAGTAGCTGAACAACATATTGCAACAAAATACTCTAAATGCAATAGTTTGAGAGTTATAAGCCATAGAATTATATTAGGTAAAAGTGCTATTACTCACTCAAAAGTAGGCCAAAGTTCACCAAACCAAAAAAATTTTGAAGAGCGTAAAAATTCATTAGGACAACTAATTTACCAAAACTGTGTAACTGTAGTAGTTTCAGAGAAAACTGCGTGACCCACGCACGCACGCAAACACACGGCGAGCCGGGCGGGAGATAATAAAATTTATTGAAATTTAATTTTTTTCAGATATTTGTACCCCATGAACTATCTACTCACCAAATTGAAACACAACATTTTGTCTAAAATTTTCCAAATTCTTTTAGCAAATACACAACTATTTTCAACTAATTAATATATACAATTGCTCGTGTTCTCAACATTATTCCACATTTATTAGCTACTACTATAACTGTAGTGGTGGTGGACCAATTCACGCCCGGGTACCAATTCAGGCCCACCCTCAACAGTGGCAGATCTAGGGGGGGCGTGGAGGGCGCACACCACCCCTTTCAGAATTTGAAACTTTAGTCATGGGGCTTTTTGTCTCTGTCCACGCCCCCCTCCAATCCCCCACCCCAAGATCTGTCTTTACTAGGGTAATATACCTGTTTAAAGTGACAGTTATTATACCTGTGTCACTGTCCAGTATCAAAGGGGATTAGGCTCTTTTGTGTGTACTAAGTTAGGTCTCATCCTCAAACAGACTGAGGATTACATCTTTTGTGGATAACTTTGTTTATATAAACCTTTTTTGTCCACCAGTGTATGTTTACACAACTGAAATCACTCACCCCAACTAATTATTAATAACTTGGGCAGCCCCTTTGAAGTTTATTTTACGTTTCATGTATTTTTATTCATGTCAGTAACTGCTGTATATGTCTGACAATTAAGTGTACAAAAAGCCCCAATAGAAAAAAAACTGCAGAAAAAGTCACAGTAGAAGACTGTGTGTAAATGTGTCATGTACAATTTAGTTACAGGGATTTTATACTGAGGTATTTTCTGCTGCAGCTTTTTACATTGGCTTTTCTTCTGCTAGAGGCTTTTTCAGTTTACTTGATCATCAGTATAATATATAAAATGTTTTGATAATATTGGCATATTGGCCTCCCTGTTCCATAAAATGGCCAGCATTTTGTCCCCCCTTGCAATTTTGACTGGCGTTTTGTCCCCCAGTATGTTGTCCATGCACCGCGTGATATATCCCGCCACAAAATGTCCAAGTATGAAATATCCATACCCGCGACACCCCACGCCCCCTCTTTTGCGGAATCCTGTATCTGCCTCTGCTCAATTTTCTCGAAGATTTGTAAGTTTTAATAGAGCTGTTTACCACATCATAGATAATCATCAAGTTGATCATATACATTTGTAATTTATTGTTTAACTGTCATTGTTTTGGATAAATTTAGGGGTGGGCGTGAATAGGTACACGGGCGTGAATTGGTCCACCACCACTACAGGTGAAGAAACCCCATTTTGGCCCACCATAGAAGAATGAAACCAATATTTTAAAGTATCTTTTCTTGATGAAAAAAACATTATTCTGTAGATCCATATGTATATTTTTATACAAAATTAAGCTTCGCGAGTGTGTCATGCAAGGAAATATTTTTTATTTCCATTTTTATCCAAGTAAAAATTATTTCCTGGTTCAGATCTACGTAATTTTGTATATCCCACGACGGAACAAGGGGTAATTTGTTCACGCATGCGTACTTGAAATGCTGATTAGGCTTATTGGCCTATGGCTAGATATTTACATTATTGGGCGTAAATTGTGATGTCATAAAATATCAAAAAATTCAAAATATGCGGCTACACAGTAATGTTGAAAGAGTAACATAAATATGTGCAATACTTTGACTCTGACATAAAAATAGATATTTGACATTAAATTCTTGAAATAGTTACAATTCAGGGACCAATTCAGTATATCTGATAGACTTTTAACGATTTTCTATTGTTTTGTTTTTTCAGAGTGTCTTCAGAACCGGCAAGGACAGGTCATAATTCTGTTCGTTTCAGAACCGTCACGTCAATATTTAAATACCGGTATTTTGGAAACGTATTTTATAACCTACGTACGCAACTACGCATACTTATATTGGCTGTTGAATTAAAGCTTGCTGTTAGTGAAAATAGATTAAAACAAAGATCGATAATTAAAATATATGATGTTTTACTATTTTTTAAAATAAATGTTAACAATCTTTCTGTCTGTTACAAAATACTTTTAGGGGATAAAATATGAGTATTGTACGGAAATTCATGAGCATTGCCAATGACAACCAAATTCAAAATTCATGTATTATTTCACATAACAAAATCAGAGTTTTAACGCACCTTCCATTAGAATTATTTAAACTAAACTAGTATGGTCGATGGTCCAGTTTTCGTGCTAGCACTAGTTTTCGTGTGTTTGCAACATATTTAACAATATCTCAGCCAATATAAAACGAAATTTCTTCAAATAAAAACTGACAAAATCTACTGGTATTTTTCTTTAAAATGATACTTTTATCATTTCTGTAGTTGAATCAGGTACTTGGATATCACTTGTTAAACTCTTTTAGTCCTTATTTTGGGTTAATACAATAGTTTGTTTGCCAATAAATTTTTATCAATGCAATGTGAAATTTTGTTAATCTTTAATTGCTTGTAAATCTGTCAATACATAACCAACTTTTACAATTAAAACACCATTGGAAACTTTATTGTGTAGAATTCAACAGTTATGTCTTTGTTTTTGTATAATATTGTGCAAAAATTGTTTAATTTTAAAGTTTATGCAATAGCCAACAGATAGCATGAAAACTGGATCAGTAACCCTGTGACATATAACCTTTGACATTCAAAATTAAATGAATGCAACAAATATTTTTCAGCATTTTAGTGGATATTTTCTTCATAATTCAGCATAAATAATGCCTGAAGTATTTTATAGTTGTGGAGAACTTAGTGTAAACTTGTTTTATCACATACTTTATTGATATTTTTCATTAAGTAGCATGATTACTGGTGCAACTGACATACATGTACTGTATATATATTATTATAAAAGACATTAAGGGAAAGACATTTTTGTTTATACTGCTCACCTACCCAAGTTCGTCGCCTACCCAAGTTTGTCACCTGCCTTAAAAACTGTTAAGGACATGCAATATTGATACAATAACAAATGAAACAAATACTAATAACGATGCTGTACAACTCTACAAGGAAAGATGATTGTGATAAGGTTGTAAAATTGTCAAAAAATGCAAGTGACGAACTTGGGTAGGCGACGAACTAGGGTAGCTGAGCAGTAGCAGTCTTAAAGCAAATAATTTGTCAGCCGTTTCCATTGGCGGTTCTGAAAATGATTGTTTTCCGATCCGTCAGTGACTGTTCTGAAGCCACAGTGTTGTTTTTTTTTGTGTGTTTTTTTCATAAATATAAATATCTCAGTGTTCCTAGTCGTTTGAATTGTGGTTATACTGCGCTTGCGTGAAATATTTGTCCTAGGACACCTTGGAGCTCGATCCAAACTCGCCGATTCTCAGCATTTGGATGAAAATCCACGGTCCGAGGACACCTCGGAGTGCGATTCAAACTCGAGAACAGTGACTATGCACACAGGTTATAAATTTATGTGTAATCAATATATTGTTGGATTCTCATTTGAAAATTGACGAGTTTAAAGAATATGTTCACAATAAAGACATTTACCTCCCGACACGTAAACCATTTTCTGAGAAGGAAAACCAAAATACACGTCAGTTTACGCAAAATCAAATCTGTCAATATACGTGCTTACTAAACCTTATTAGACACATTAGGCGTATTTCACAACCGAGAATCTGCATAATCCGTCGAATCTAGATTCAGATTTGGATTCGTTGGATTGGCTAGATTTGTGATCTGAATCCAAATTTAAAACATAACATAAACAAACATAAATATCATATATTAATATAAATTAAGATGCAGTATTGTAATATTATAATATCACAGTAAAAATAAAATTTGCCAAATATTAAAATATCCTGTCACATGTTGCTGCAATTATTTTTCAAAGAATTATGGGTAATCCAAGGACACTGAATCTGTTGATCTACCTCTCGAGGTAGATCAACGGATTCATATTCCAGATTCAGATTCAAGTCACAAAACAAGCGAATCCGTTGATCTGATGAATCTAGATTCGACGGATTACGGTTGTGAAATACGCCTACTAGGCGTCTAGATACCACAACCGTAATCCATCGAATCTAGATTCAGATTTGGATTCTTTGGATTAGCTAGATTTGTGAAATGCAATTTTCTGTAGATCTGAATCCAAATTTAAAACATAACATAAACAAACATAAATATCATATATTATTATAAATTAAGATGCAGTAATATAATATTATAATATCACAGTATAATAAAAATTTTCCAAATGTTAAAATTTCCTGCCACATGTTTCCGCCATTATTTTTCAAAGAATTATGGGTAATCCAAGCAATCTGAATCCATTGATCTACCTCGAGAGGTAGATCAATGGATTTATAATCTGGATTCAGATTCAAGTCACAACACAAGCGAATCTGTTGATCTGACGAATCTAGATTCGACGGATTACGGTTGTGAAATACACCTACAACTGTACTTTATTTTCCTCAATGCAGACGTTAAATAACTTTAAAAGATCTAACCGAAAGGCAATTACTTCTATCTATAGTAAGGCTATCATAATGACATGAACTGATGCTGAGTAAGCTTGATCCTAGGTTATAATTTAACAGAATCGGTTTTACCTGAAAAAAAATCTGGTACTTACCCAGACTCATAGAAATCATATAAAATAGGCTCTGGCTTATAACCTTTCAGTTGGTGAAGTCACTAAAATAAAAATATATACTTCAATTAGTTATGTGGCATATCAAAGTCAATGTGTTATCATTTAACAAAGATAAATCTCAGGCTTAAATTTTAAAATGTGGAAAGACATTGGTATGCAATTCTAATTGAAAGCTAAACCATGCAGCCAAAGATACCAAAACCAAATAAATAAATTATGCTTATAATGCTCCAAATAGCATAGACGAATCATGAACCATGATACATAGTGTATTATTATCGATTTTGGTTGCTGCTTAATAAAAACAATTAACTTGACGAATTGGAAAAATTAGCTTCATACTTTCAGTTTCATAACAAAAATAAGTGAGTGAACAGAACCTACAAGATCCCTTTATGCCATCTGAAAGATGCTTTATTTGAGAATATTTAAACATTGCCTTTGAATGAAAAAGACTGAATGATCTTATAAATATATATGTGTATTTTTCTTTGTGTCAAGCTATGGCATTTGCTAATTTGGCAAGAAAAACAAGAGCTTGATAAAGCTTTATTTTAATACCCAGAGGGGTTTTTGGCCAAGTGTGATAAATGCTATGAAGTGTTAGTTTTACAGAATTAAAATACAACATATGGTTACTAATTTATTTATTTATATGGTGTTTTTACTTGGTTGTTGTACCCTAGAGTCTGTTTTATAGAGATTAAGCATATATTAGAATTCGGATTTACACCTGTACCTTTGTATGGATTATATTATAATGGGTAATTATAGAATGATAGGGGAAAACAGTACAGTTCATTAAGGCTCTGTACTATAAATTGCTGACAAATGGACAGCACCTACAAGCTTTTCAACTTAAGGCCAGGATTCCATCTCTGATCTTAGAGGTGGGAGGCGAGTGTGTTACGACTGCACAACCATGGCCTCCATAAGGTTACTATTATGGCCATTTTACCTTGGTCATAACACACTTCAGGGGTTGGGATCTTATTCCCATATAAAGACTGGTAATGTCAACAGATATATATCCAAATTGTTATCATAATAAACAAACAAACTAATGACATCCAATCAGTTTATTTTTCATAGCAAGAATATCATATGACAATTTTACCAAAGATATTGTAATATTTTCACCATAAAAAAACTAAACACATAGCCAACCAACAAAATATAACATGTGTTACCTTTTAACTGTATATGTCATTTTAATGTGCTCCAGTCTAATAAAGTCTTTTTTATATGAAATCATTGAACATTTCACAAGTTCACACTTCACAAATAATTTCTAAGTCCCAATGAGTGAATATCTTTCAAAGTCCAAAATAGAAAAATATTTCCTAAGTTCAAATGAGTCAATATTTCACAAAATCCAAATCATAATTATTTTAAAAGTTCTTATGCTTGATCTTTTAATCTTTGTATCCATATGTATTCCTTCCCCCCAACTAAAAACTTGGTCAAAAACTAGGGTTTATATAGACAATACTTACCATGTGCTTTGAAAAGCATATGGAAAGCACATGGAACTTGTACATAAACAAGACCACGTGGACTTGGCAGTTATATATAAAAACCCTTGCTGCAGGTAAACTTCCAGCAAATGACACAGGATATTCATTGATGAAGATGTTTGCTAATAGATATCACACAAGCTCCCTTAATTGGGAAAGATGTGTTTGGTGAAAACGTTATTCACTCTGGATATTTCCATTAATTAGGGCTTGTACAATTTTTCTTGATATTTTGCCAAAGGATATAATATTCAGAATTTCTTATAGATATAATGTTATTATTATTAGTTTTTATAAAAAATATTTAAAATTTACTGAAATGGAATATTTGAAAATATATGGACTTTTACTCTAGCCACAGGTAAGGGTATTTTGTATTGTAACAATACCCTGGGCACACAGAAAAGCTGTCCCCAGCTTTTAAAGATTGGATATCACCAAAATGTTACGGCCTTTTTTCTTTGGTGTTGAAGAGAGATGGAATCAGGGCATAACACACGCTTTCATGTGGGGGTGTTTGGGATCTTTTTATTCTCAGATGGTAAGTGTTAGGATCAAGGCATCTGGCTGTTGATATCTCCACAAATATAAAAACCACAAATTATATCCATCCAATCTGTTTACCAAATGTTATGATGTCCACAGAATTTAATTTAAGATAAAACTGATGACAAGTTCATTACCAAAGCAATGCAGTACAAAACCAAATTCTGAACACTTTCAATTTCCAATAGCAATTCCAATAATCAACAGAGAAATGGAAGAACAGTTACTGGTGTTTATTGCTAACAATAAATCAAGATCATAAAAATATAAAAGTCTGTTTTCCTAAATAATTTGAAGTATATTTCTGGGGTGTTAAACACTGTAGAATTATACAAGTCCAAATGTTGTGAAATACTGTAAGTCCAAATGCATGCTGTGAAATGTTATATATCCACAAACACTGACAAATTTGCTGAGAGCAAATTCATTCAAAATAACCCAAGTTCTAGTGTATCCAAATATTCTGCTCTGAGATATCCATATTTTTTCCTCTTTTTCTTCATCCTTATCCTTTGCTGTTCCGCCCCGTCTGCTCAATTACAGCAGACGCATGGGGTTTCTAAAGCCAAACAAATTGTGCAGTATTAATTAGTACAAAGGAATACGTTTTGCAACGTAGCATCTAAATCTAGCATTGACCTCATGCTTATAATAACCACACTGCATAACCACACTGCTGCCATGTGTCATCCCATTAGCAAAACACACAGTAGGGTTATTGAGAGAAAGATTATGAATAGAGCAATTACATGGCCATTAGTGGACTTGCTTGGAACACTGCTAGTCAAATCAATATGGGGTTTTCATAGCAAAGTATTTGACAATAATAGCTTTTTCTGATTAAAAAAAACAATTCTACTAAAGTACCATATATGCTTGTTTTACAGGTAAACCAATACAATAACATTTTGTGGAAAATGTGTCATAACAGTTACTAATGATCTGAAGAAAAATTTAAAGTTAGTTCTTTTAAATAAATAGCACAGAAAAAGAGCATGTAATAGTTCAAAATAAAATAAAAATAAAATGACCACATAAATTGTACACTATTTCTTTATCAAAACATACTTAATTTTCTTGAAATAAAATACTTATTAAGATTAAAATATGGTAGCTAACGCAAAAAAAAATCAACATATTCATTACAGAGGGTATAACTTCAAAACAATATGTCAGGTTTGAAGAATTTATATTATATTGAGTAAATTAAAGTAAAATTTTAATTATAAGATATCCTGTAAACAATGGATCTCTATTTCTCCTGTAAAATGAGATGTACAGTGGAAAACCCCTTTATTAACAAGAATGTCATAATGGACATATGATAAAAAAACAAATTATGTCCATTATGACTGTTTTGTCTGTAAGACTGTCCACCCCTGTATTGCTGTCTTAGATAGAGGCCATCTGTTGTATGCTTTTAAATGGTATCTATATATTTTGTTTCTTTTTTTTCTTCTTTTTTTGTTTGTTTTGTAAAACTCAAGCATAAAATGGGAATTTTATGGATTTTTATTTTTTACCATCTTGCTTTATAAAGGGATCACATAAGGCATATGTCAAAACCATAATCCGTCAAATCTAGATTCGTCAGATCAACAGATTCGCTTGTGATGTGACTTGAATCTGAATCCAGATTATGAATCCGTTGATGTACCTCTCGAGGTAGATCAATGGATTCAGATTTCTTGGATTACCCATAATTCTTTGTAAAATAATGGCAGCAACATGTGGCAGGAAATTTTTGGGAAATTTTTATGATACTGTGATATGATAATATATTATATTACTGCATCTTAATTTATATTAATATATGATATTTATGTTGGTTTATGTAATTCATTAAATTTGGATTCAGATCTACAGAAAATTGTATTTCACAAATCTAACTAATCCAAAGAATCCAAATCTTTATCTAGATTCGACGGATTACCGCCTGTAAAGTACCCTCAGTAATATCGGCTACGATAATTGTGGCCCTTTTTTACGACAAACCGAGGCAAATAATGTCCAGTGATAGTGAAGCCTTAATGCCACAGGCATTTGGCATAATAGACGTGAGAGGAAATGAATTTGACTTAGATATACCACCTACGTCAGGCGAAGAATATTTGAGAAGGGTCCAGTAAGATAATACAAAAATATTGTATTATCACCCACTAAGCTCCAGGGGCCGATTTCACTACTGCTTCCCTGCATAAGTTGGCCGCGGGTCGTAAGTTGGCCGCCACTCATTTAAATGTATCAAACAGACGAATGTGTGTCTGCACAGGTTTTAAAAGTGGTAGTTATAATAAATCTTATTATAATAGACCATTCAAGAATGATACAGGCCTTTAGATTTATAGAAATTTCAAAATATGATGATGGCGGCCAACTTACGACCCGCGGCCAACTTATGCAGGGAAGCAGTAGTGGTGGTGGACCAATTCACGCCCGGGTACCAATTCAGGCCCACCCTCAATTTTCTTGAAGATTTATAATTTTTCATAGAGAAGATGTTTACTACATCATAGATAATCATCAAATGGATCATTATATCCCCAGACGAAAGTCGGGGATATATTGGATTCAGGTCCGTCACGCCGCCGCCGTAGAAATTTCCTTGTGGACGCGATAACTCAAAAACAAATTAATATTTTTTTTTCAAACTTGGTACACATGTTAAGGGTGCCCAAAGGAAGATCCCTATTTTAAGGTGACCTTAAACTCCCAGTAAAAAAGAACTTATGGCCACCTTAAGGTCAGAAATTGGACTTTTGGCCACTTAGAGCCCTGTAGGTCACAAACTATGAAGCTCAGCTGGCTGAAATTATACCTGACAACACATTAATATGTTCTTAGTACATGTGCCAAAAATCACGACTTTAAGTTGAGGAGAAAATTGTGTTTGAGGCCCATAAATACCCCCACTTAGGAATTTTTTGCTATACTTTTCACATATTTTGCCCTATAATTTGGAAGTGGTAATTCTGATGAGTCTCAAACTGCGCTAGGTATAACTTTGATATGTAATCCTTGTCTGTAGAAAATTTTAGGGCTGTAGGTTTACCCAAAGGGGTCGACTTAAGGTCTCAAAAGTGCCCACAGAGACCCAATTTATGCACTTTTTGCCACTTTCAAGCACTGTAGCTTTCAAACTATGTCTCTCATCTAAGTTAAATATCATCTGGGAATATATCTATGTGTTTTCTTATATGTGCCCCAACATTTAGGCCTTTAATAGACAGTTAACCTGTGTATCAGGACCATAAACACCCACCCGAGTGACCCTTATAAGACATTTTTCACATCTTTTTCCCTGTAACTTGGAAATGGTAAGTCTGAGAAGTTTCAAACTGTATTAGATATATATTCTGTGTGTAATCTTAGTATGTAACAGATTTTAAGTCTGAAGCTTTAATTTTGAAGGTCAAATTGAGGTCTCTAAAAGGCTCCCAAAGACCCAATATTTGGACTTTTTGCTAGTTTTAAGCCCTGTGACTGTCAAACTATGTGACTGATAGAGCTCAAATCCTATCTGGGAAGATATTAGTATGTTATTTTTATATGTGCCAAAAATTAAGGCTTTAAGAAGACATTTAACCTGTGTATGAGGACCATAAATCCCCACCCGAGTGACCATTTTTAGACATTTTTCACATATTTTTCCCTGTAACTTGGAAATGGTAAGTCTAAGAAGTTTCAAACTGTATTAGATGCATATTCTATGTGTAATCTTAGTATGTGACAAATTTTAAGTCTGAAGCTTTAATTTGAAGGCCACATTTAGGTCTCTAGAAGGCCCCATAAAGACCCAGTATTTGGACATTTTGCCAATTTTAAGGCCTGTGACTGTTAAACTATGTGACTGATAGAGCTGAAATCTCATCTGGGAATACATTATTATGTTCTTTTTACATGTGCCAAAAATCAAGGCTTCAAGTAGACATTTAACCTGTGTATGAGGACCTTAAACACCCACCTGAGTGACCCTTTTAAGACATTTTTCACATATTTTGCTCTGTAACTTGGAAATGGTAAGCCTGAGAAGTTTCAAACTTTATTAGATACATATTCTATGTGTAATCTTAGTATGTAACAAATTTTAAGTCTGAAGCTTTAATTTGAAAGGCACATCGAGATCTCTAAAAGGCCCACAGAGACCCAATATTTGGACTTTTTGCCACCTTTAAGCCCTGTGACTGTTAAACTATGTGATTGATTGAGCTGAAATCCCATCTGGGAATGCATTATTATGTCCTTTCTATATGTGCCGAAAATCAAGGTTTTTAGTAGACATTTAACCTGTGTATGAGGGCCATAGACACTCGCCCAAGTGCCTTTTTTGACATTTTTTCCGTATTTTGCCCTGTTATTTGGAAATGCTTAGTGTGACAAGTCTTAAACTGTATTATATATAATTTTTGTTTTTTATGTATGTCCCCCAAAAAGTTTCAGATCTGTAGTTTAATTGCTAAGGTCTCTTTAACAATTGTAAAATGCCCACAGAAACCCAATTTATGGACATTATGCCACTTTAAAGCCCAGTAACTGTCAAACTATGTGGGTTATAGAGCTGAAATCTTTGAATTTTTAAAAGGAAATGCCTGTCTATTTAAATTTTGAATATTAATAATGTTATGGCTATCTTAGTCTTTTAAGAACTTATTTTTGTGTGTTATACCTCTGCTTGCTGAGTTTTTAACTTTTTAAAATAAAACTGGTTAAACATATTCAAGTAGACAAAATGGACACTTTAAGTGAGCTTTAAGTCCCAATATTAATGAAATTTTATCCTTATGTAGTAAAACTAGGGGATTTTTAACCCTCAACTAGCCCAGTTTTATTCAACTTGCCTCAGTTAATTTTGACACAGCTCCTACAGTTATGAACTCATTTCAGTTGATAATCGCATACTTAAAATTCTCAATTCCTTTTGTATTTGAGTACCCCTTTTATATAGATTGTTTGTTTACCATTTATGCTGTAGCACTCCATCTCTTTGTAGTCCAAAGTGAACCCACACACCCCCCCCCCCCCCCCCTGGATTCCCCCCACCCACCTCTGGGACCTCCAGCTATATTGAGTGACACTAAATAAACAAAGGTATTTAATGATATCAGATGAGAAACAAAGAACTCAATGGGGTTGCAGATCTTGTGTAATAGTGAGAGAGGTGTGGAGAAGGGGAGAGGGGTGGGGGTGGGAGGTGGTAGGCTTCATTACATATAACACAAAGGGGAGTCAGAACTGAGATTGTGTCACATATTTAGGTTGCATATATATGGACCACATATATAGGTATAGAGGAAATGAATAACTGAAAACAATTTGCAAATTCTAAAAATAATATAATAAAATAATAATATAAATAATTTTTTTTAAAAATAATATTTTATTTGTGAACAAATATAGAAACAGATATGCGCTTTTGGGATTATGAATTTTAGAATGGACATTGAATCATCAATCATTTAAATACTTTGAAGGAAGATTGAAAAGTATGATGAGTTGAGTTAAAAATAATATTTTATTTGTCAACAAATATAGAAACAGATATGCTCTTTTGGGATTATTATTTTAGAATGGACATTCAATCATCAATCATTTAAATACTTTGAAAATAGGTTTAGAGTTATCATTGCAGGAAGATTGAAAATATAATTTGAGTTATGTATTCGGCGTCTGGGGATACACCATCTTCCTTGGGAAGATATAAACAGAGTAGATTGATGTGCTGAAGTTCATATAATAATGCGTAATTATGTTTTAAAAAAATTCCCGATCAAAACCTGTGGCGTGAGTGATGACCTGTCTGGGGATATGTTGGCGCCGAGTTGGCCCAATCTAGTTTACATTTGTAATTTATTGTTTAACTGTGATTGTTTTGGATAAATTTAGGGGTGGGCGTGAATTGGTACCCGGGCGTGAATTGGTCCACCACCACTAAAGGACTTAAACTAAGTCCCTTTATTGGCTAAGTCAGGGACTTAAATCTAAGACTTTGGTCTTAACTACTTCAGGGACTTAAAATGGATTTCACAAAGGTGACTTAGCTAAGTCCAAGCTTATCAAATAACCACAGTGGTTTTCAGTAAGGTGTTCTGTATAATTATACTTTATTTACAGCCATTTCAAATTTTGAAGTGGAGGAAAGGTTATGGCAGCCATATTTAAGTCCTCTTTACAAAATTTAAGCCCACTACCTCCCAGACTTAAAGTTAAGTCCACTGACTTAGCAAATCCATGGACTTAGCCCCTTTGTGAAATCCACTAAGTCTAGGCCCGCTGACTTAGCACATTTTTGCCAGAATTTAAGACCAAAGTCTTAAACTTAAGCCCAAAATCAGGCTTAAGTCCCTTAGTGAAATCGGCCCCTGTACTATTTCCTTGCATGACACACTCGCGAAGCTTAATTTTGTATAAAAATATACATATGGATCTACAGAATAATGTTTTTTTCATCAAGAAAAGATACTTTAAAATATTGGTTTCATTCTTCTATGGTGGGCCAAAATGGGGTTTCTTCACCTGTAGTGGTGGTGGACCAGTTCACGCCCGGGTACCAATTCACGCCCACCCTCAATTTTCTTGAAGATTTATGATTTTTCATAGAGAAGATGTTTAACACATTATAGATAATCATCAAATTCACCATATACATTAGACGTGGTTACCTCAGCTCTACTTACTTGCGTGTAGAGCCGTGGCACTACCCCACATAAAACTAGAGATTTGCATAAAACACAAATACCATAAAAATTATACACACAACTGTTCCCACAACTATTTTGTTACATTGACCTCGACAGTCAGTCAACATGCAAACATATTTGACAAAAAAATAAATTATATTTCCTCATTATCAATACGTTTTGGACCATTTCTCCAAAAATTTGAAAATGCTCTTTTGTTATAAAAACTGTATAAAATAGCATATATGTTATACACATATTGTATTTGTTGTGCCCTTGGCTTAATATCAACTGCTTTTAAATATATCAAACCATTTTGAGTCATTTTATCAAGTTTTATTCAACAAAAAATGATTTTTGCAAATCTCTAGTTTTATGTGGGGTAGTGCCACGGCTCTACACGCAAGTAAGTAGAGTCGAGGTAACCACGTCTACATATACATTTGTAATTTATTGTTTTACTGTAATTGTTTTGGATAAATTTAGGGGTGGGCGTGAATTGTTGGTACCCGGGCGTGAACTGGTCCACCACCACTAGTTCCTCCCCCATAATACCGGTAGGCGTATTTCACAACCATAATCCGTCGAATCTAGATTCTTCAGATCAACAGATTCGCTTGTGATGTGACTTGAATCTGAATGTGGATTATGAATCCGTTGATCTACCTCTCGAGGTAGATCAATGGATTCAGATTCATTGGATTACCCATAAATCTTTGTAAAATAATGGCGGCAACATGTGGCAGGAAATTTTAACATTTGGGAAATTTTTGTAATATTGTAATATGATAATATTATTAAGCAGCCCGTCAGGGACGCTTATTTGTTATCACTGAAGTTCGATTGATCACCGCCGCCGCAGGATTATGGTCTCCCTTGAATAACTTCTTAGCCTTTCAAATTTTTCTTTCCTTCTTATCTTTCTTTAAAACTATAGGGGCGGGAAAAATTTTTGGGATACTTTGCGCAGACCTTAAGCTTTACTTAAGGTAACCTTAAGCATAAGTCCAAAACACCCCGTCATCGCGTTTCGGAAAAAACCACACACACCTGTGCTGTAAAATTCATCAGGTACATTCTAGACCAAATTTCCAAGGTCGGAAAGGATTTTCTTATCAATCGGACCATAGATGCCTGAATGTCAGGCGTTTTATTTTCGTAAATTTTTTAAAAATGGGTACTTGGTCTGTATCACAAAAACGGTTAGGATTTCGGCGTTTTGTTGGAATAACTTATTCAGCTACTTTTTGATAATCTTTCACATGCCGAAGTTTTAGCCCTGTATCTGCGATCTTAAGGTCACCTTAATGTCCAAAAAGGGGGTTTTAGCCCTCCAGTTCACTTAGTTTTTCACTTTTTTCAACCAAACTTGGCACATATATCAAGATTCGCCAAAGGAATATTCTGGCTTTATGGTGACCTTAAACTGAAAATGTTAATGGACATATGGCCTGCTTAAAGTCATCAAATTGGAATAAAATCCTCTGGCTCCTTTCTTTTTCATTTTTTTTATATTGAAATTATCACTGGTATTAAAGTAGATAAAAATAATACTTATGGTCACCTTAAACTCTCAGTATGAATGGAGTTGTAGCCACCTTAAAGTGAAATAAGGGGGTTTTCAGCCTCCAAGTATCTTATTGTTCGTCTGACCTCAGTTAACCATTGCACATCTATAAAGGATAGCAAACCAAAGGGTTATCCTGACTTTATGGTGACCTTAAACTGTTAATATAATTTTGGCCTCCCTAAAGTCATAACATTTGAATAAAGCCGTCTGGCTCTTTTCCTTTTCCATATCTAACATATATTGATATTGAAGGGACATTCTCATATTATGGTCACCTTAAAGTCACAATATGAATGAAGTTATGGTCACCTTACAGTGAAAAATGAAGTTTCAGCCTCCAGCTATCTTATTGTTCAACTGACCTGAGGTAAACTTTATGCACTTATAAACGATGACAAAAGGGACATTCTCATTTTATGGTCACTTTAAAGTCGCAATATGCATGAAGTTATGGTCACCTTGCAGTGAAATTATGGAGTTTTTAATCTCCAGCTATCGTATTCTTCAGCAGAGCTCAGTTAAATTTTGTACACTTTTAAAGACGACATTAGGGACATTCTTATTTTCTTTCCACCTTGAAGTTCCAATACAAGTACAGTCATGGCCATCTTGATGTGAAAATGAGGATTTTGAGCCCCTAACTGATTTACTGTTCAGTAACATCTGTTTAACTTGACATTGATTATAGTAAAGTAAGATTTTGTATAATATTTCACTTAAAATTCCTGTACTTAAGAGGCTTTGGCCATGTTAACATGATAAATATATAATTCTTGCTCCCTCCTCATTTATTTTAACACTTTTTAAAACCACACCTGGCATATGTATACTTAAAAATATTTGTGCTGTCTGGCAAACCTAATCTCTTAGTGTTTATGAAGTTATGACATTTTCGAATTTATGAAGCACTGAAGTTATGAAGTTTATGAAGTTATGACATTTTCGAATTTATGATGCACTGATGTGGTTATTAACATATTGTAACTGATCAGTGTTCACATAATATAAATTCCCAATTTTAGGAAGATTAAAAAAAAACATTCTTCTGATTCCATTCTTTTGGAATTGTGGGGATATAACTTTTCCTTTTTGGAAAAAAAGCTTCAATTGATTCAACTTTTGTTTTGTAGAAGGAGTTGATCTACCTACTTGCTCACATAGACTATGTAAATTGGTCAAATGTATACACCTGACTTCTTTCACAATATAAGATGCCTGAAACAAAAAAACACTTTCTCATAAACAGTTTCTCTTGTACAGCATTTTATGTATCTCCAGCTGAGTGGAAATGAATGACTTGTCCCTTTCTTCTTCTCCCCAATTCTTTTCTGTGATATCATGGAAAGTATATGCAGAAAGAACCCCCCCCCCCCCCCCCAAACTCCCCTTTAGTGCACATAAAAAGCAAGTGGAAAAAAAAAAGAATGGCCTCAGTGGGGGAGGTGGGGGGGTTGATAGAGGGATATGATAGATAGAGATATATATGTGTGTGTGAAGCAAAAGTGGAACAAAAAAAAGTGGAATATTTATGCTGTTGTTTTGAATGTATATTGTTTTCTTTCTTCCATTTCACTTAGATTTCTACATTTAATTATATCCCCTGACGAAAGTCGGCGATATATTGGATTCAGGTCCGTCGCGCCGCCGCCGTAGAAATTTCCTTGTGGACGCGATAACTCAAAAACAAATTAATATTTTTTTTTAAAACTTGGTACACGTGTTAAGGGTGCCCAAAGGAAGATCCCTATTTTAAGGTGACCTTAAACTCCCAGTAAAAAAGAACTTATGGCCACCTTAAGGTCAGAAATTGCACTTTTGGCCACTTAGAGCCCTGTAGGTCACAAACTATGATGCTCAGCTGGCTGAAATTTTACCTGACAACACATTAATATGTTCTTAGTACATGTGCCGAAAATCATGACTTTAAGTTGAGGAGAAAATTGTGTTTGCGGTCCATAAATACCCCCACTTAGGGATTTTTTGCTATACTTTTCACATATTTTGCCCTATAATTTGGAAGTGATAATTCTGATGAGTCTCAAACTGCGCTAGGTATAACTTTGATATGTAATCCTTGTCTGTAGAAAATTTTAGGGCTGTAGGTTTACCCAAAGGGGTCGACTTAAGGTCTCAAAAGTGCCCACAGAGACTCAATTTATGCACTTTTTGCCACTTTCAAGCACTGTAGCTTTCAAACTATGTCTCTCATCTAAGTTAAATATCATCTGGGAATATATCTATGTGTTTTCTTATATGTGCCCCAACATTTAGGCCTTTAATAGACAGTTAACCTGTGTATCAGGACCATAAACACCCACCTGAGTGACCCTTATAAGACATTTTTCACATCTTTTTCCCTGTAACTTGGAAATGGTAAGTCTGAGAAGTTTCAAACTGTATTAGATATATATTCTGTGTGTAATCTTAGTATGTAACAGATTTTAAGTCTGAAGCTTTAATTTTGAAGGTCAAATTGAGGTCTCTAAAAGGCTCCCAAAGACCCAATATTTGGACTTTTTGCTACTTTTAAGCCCTGTGACTGTCAAACTATGTGACTGATAGAGCTCAAATCCTATCTGAGAAGATATTAGTATGTTATTTTTATATGTGCCAAAAATTAAGGCTTTAAGAAGACATTTAACCTGTGTATGAGGACCATAAATCCCCACCCGAGTGACCATTTTTAGACATTTTTCACATATTTTTCCCTGTAACTTGGAAATGGTAAGTCTAAGAAGTTTCAAACTGTATTAGATGCATATTCTATGTGTAATCTTAGTATGTGACAAATTTTAAGTCTGAAGCTTTAATTTGAAGGCCACATTTAGGTCTCTAGAAGGCCCCATAAAGACCCAGTATTTGGATTTTTTGCCAATTTTAAGGCCTGTGACTGTTAAACTATGTGACTGATAGAGCTGAAATCTCATCTGGGAATACATTATTATGTTCTTTTTACATGTGCCAAAAATCAAGGCTTCAAGTAGACATTTAACCTGTGTATGAGGACCTTAAACACCCACCTGAGTGACCCTTTTAAGACATTTTTCACATATTTTGCTCTGTAACTTGGAAATGGTAAGTCTGAGAAGTTCAAACTGTATTAGATACATATTCTATGTGTAATCTTAGTATGTAACAAATTTTAAGTCTGAAGCTTTAATTTGAAAGCCACATCGAGATCTCTAAAAGGCCCACAATGACCCAATATTTGGACTTTTTACCACCTTTAAGCCCTGTTACTGTTAAACTATGTGATTGATGGAGCTGAAATCCCATCTGGGAATGCATTATTATGTCATTTTTACATATGCCGAAAATCAAGGTTTTTAGTAGACATTTAACCTGTGTATGAGGGCCATAGACACTCGCCCAAGTGCCTTTTTTGACATTTTTTCCGTATTTTGCCCTGTTATTTGGAAATGCTTAGCGTGACAAGTCTTAAACTGTATTATATATAATTTTTGTTTGTTATGTATGTCCCCCAAAAAGTTTCAGATCTGTAGTTTAATTGCTAAGGTCTCTTTAACAATTGTAAAATGCCCACAGAAACCCAATTTATGGATATTATGCCACTTTAAAGCCCAGTAACTGTCAAACTATGTGGGTTATAGAGCTGAAATCTTTGAATTTTTAAAAGGAAATGCCTGTCTATTTAAATTTTGAATATTAATAATGTTATGGCTATCTTAGTCTTTTAAGAACTTATTTTTGTGTGTTATACCTCTGCTTGCTGAGTTTTTCACTTTTTAAAATGAAACTGGTTAAACATATTCAAGTAGACAAAATGGACACTTTAAGTGAGCTTTAAGTCCCAATATTAATGAAATTATATCCTTATGTAGTAAAACTAGGGGATTTTTAACCCTCAACTAGCCCAGTTTTATTCAACTTGCCTCAGTTAATTTTGGCACAGCTCCTACAGTTATGAACTCATTTCAGTTGATAATCACATACTTAAAATTCTCAATTCTTTTTGTATTTGAGTACCCCTTTTATATAGATTGTTTGTTTACCATTTATGCTCAACCCACATCCCCCACCCGGATTCCCCCCACCCACCTCTGGGACCTCCAGCTATATTGAGTGACACTAAATAAACAAAGGTATTTAATGATATCAGATGAGAAACAAAGAACTCAATGGGGTTGCAGATCTTGTGTAATAGTGAGAGAGGTGTGGAGAAGGGGAGAGGGGTGGGGGTGGGAGGTGGTGGGCTTCATTACATATAACACAAAGGGGAGTCAGAACTGAGATTGTGTCACATATTTAGGTTGCATATATATGGACCACATATATAGGTATAGAGGAAATGAATAACTGAAAACAATTTGCAAATTCTAAAAATAATATAATAAAATAATAATATAAATAATTTTTTTTTAAATAATATTTTATTTGTGAACAAATATAGAAACAGATATGCGCTTTTGGGATTATGAATTTTAGAATGGACATTGAATCATCAATCATTTAAATACTTTGAAGGAAGATTGAAAAATATGATGAGTTGAGTTAAAAATAATATTTTATTTGTCAACAAATATAGAAACAGATATGCTCTTTTGGGATTATTATTTTAGAATGGACATTCAATCATCAATCATTTAAATACTTGGAAAATAGGTTTAGAGTTATCATTGCAGGAAGATTGAAAATATAATTTGAGTTATGTATTCGGCGTCTGGGGATACACCATCTTCCTTGGGGAGATATAAACAGAGTAGATTGATGTGCTGAAGTTCATATAATAATGGGTAATTATGTTTTAAAAAATTCCCGATCAAAACCTGTGGCGTGAGTGATGACCTGTCTGGGGATATGTTGGCGCCGAGTTGGCCCAATCTAGTTAATTTTAGCTCTAGTGGGAAATGAATTTTTGAAACTTTAATGCATTCAAATTCCTGCAGTCATGCACTAAATCACTTATAACTTGAAAAGTATTGCGTTCACAGTATTTTGTTAAAACATGTTATTAGGCTACTTTTTCCACAGCTACAACAAGTCCAGTAACTTGTTTGGTCTTAATTTTGTGCATTATTGAAGTGTGGAATGGATCATGATCTCCTACTCTTATTCCTAAGCCTAGATTTTTAATTTCACTTGCTAAATCATTCATAAATATTGCAATATATAAACTCATACTTTTTTTCCCAATAAATCCAGTAACATTTTTCTAGAGCTATAGCTTGACTTGTTTGTAACTTGATTTTTCTTGTAAGCAATAACTCTGAAGCAAAATCATTAACTTTTGAACAAAAACTCTAAGGCACTTTGGTTCACTGGATTTTATTAGTGGTTTTGTTAAGTTTTTAGTTGAAGCACAAGTTCACTGCATTCAATTAGTGTTTTATACTTAAGTCTGATACTAATGACATTTTGAACAGAAATGTCTGTGGTCAATGTACCCTTTCACTCAAAACCTCTTCTCCGAGAACATTACCAAAGAATGTAGGACATACAGAATCTGGGAAAAAAATGCCTCCTGGACAAAATGCCTCACAGAAAAAATGCCTCCTGGAAAAAAATGCCTCCTAGAAAGAATGCCTCCTGGATATTTTGTGACTAGGAAAAAATGCCTCCTGAGGAAAAAAAGTTATTTCAACCTGTAAACATGTTACATATGAACCTATAACGTATAATATCAAAAACATGTTAATGGAAGCCAGGGATGAGCAGCCAGCCAAAACAGTGAGAAGCACCAGCAAAACCTTACAAGAGAAACTTACGTACCTTTGTACAGCTAAGCAAAATGGGTAAAAGACTGAGTTTTTGACAGGCATTGGCGACTATAAGACTCAAGTGGAAAAATGAAGATGCCTCTGAAGTTGTAATGTGAACCTGTAGTGTTATAATACTTGAAAGAACTTTTTTTCTTAGGAGGTATTTTTCCTGGTCACAAAATATTCAGGAGGCATTCTTTCTAGGAGGTACATTTCCTAGGAGGCATTTTTCCTACGCATCGGACATACGTTCTTTTGAGAAGTAAATTTCACACCTACAATTTCTCTTCCATCAAGCTCTGGTCGTTCTTTCATTTGTTAAATATGGTAACATACACAATGCACTAAACTTTACATTTTCTATTCCTTGTGATGCATATCTTGATATCTTTTACGGCTTACTTCACACTTTTTCATCAGGGCCGCTTCGTTTTTGTCAGCAAAAACCTTTTTCTAGTTTTACTATATATTGCTATATGTTAATATGTTATATTTATGTTGGTTCATCTTATATTTAAGCGTCCCGCAAGGGACGCTTGTTTGTGTATGGGAGAGCTTCAGGCTCCGGCGGCTCCGCCGTCTCCGGCGGCTCTGCCGGCTCCGCATTTTGTTTTCCTTATAACTCTGTAACCGTTAGGCGGATTCTTTTCAAATTTTGCAGGTTTAGGCAGTAGCCTTGGGGAATTTTTTTGAATATGCTGCAGTGACATTTCAACCAATCAGAGAGGTCACATGACCAAAAATGTCTTTTTTCGGTGGGGAAGCTTGTCCGGATGATAACTTGAAAGGAATTTTATCAATTCACCTGAAACTTGGCAAATACATTCATTCTATTAAAATCTGGAAATCATTAGATTTTGGCATTGATTGGTCAAGAAATGGCCGAGTAATTAATGATTAATTAATCATTACGAATTTTCCAAATAAGGAAAACACAAAAATGCTTATATCTCGAAAACCGTGCTAGATAGAGCGATTTCGGCGAAATTTTTGACCCACAGGGTATCTCTGCGGAGTAGTTTTCCCAATTTTCAAAAATTTTTGTCTCGCCCAAAATGGCGGCCATTTTGAATTTTCGAAATTTTCGCAAAAATTGCAAAACACAAAAAAGGTTATATCTCAAAAACCGTGCTAGATAGAGCAATTTCGACAAAATTTTTGACCCGCAGGATATCTCTGTGGAGTACTTTTCCCAATTTTCAAAAAATTTTTGTCTCGCCAAAAATGGCGGCCATTTTGAATTTTCGAAATTTTCGCAAAAATTGCAAAACACAAAAATGCTTATATCTCGAAAACCGTGCTAGATAGAGCGATTTCGACGAAATTTTTGACCCAAAGGGTATCTCTGCAGAGTAGTTATCCCAATTTTGAAAAAAATTTTGTCTCGCCAAAAATGGCGGCCATTTTGAATTTTCGAATTTTTCGCAAAAATTGCAAAACATAAAAATGCTTATATCTCGAAAACCGTGCTAGATAGAGCGATTTCGACGAAATTTTTGATCCAAAGGGTATCTCTGGAGAGTAGCCATGCCAATTTTGAAAAAAATTTTGTCTCGCCAAAAATGGCGGCCATTTTGAATTTTCGAATTTTTCGCAAAAATTGCAAAACATAAAAATGCTTATATCTCGAAAAAACGTGCTAGATAGAGCGATTTCGACGAAATTTTTGACCCACAGGGTATCTCTGCAGAGTAGCCATGCCAATTTTCAAAAAAATTTTGTCTTGCCAAAAATGGCGGCCATTTTGAATTTTCGAATTTTTGCGCAAAAATTGCAAAACACAAAAATGCTAATATTTCGAAAACCATGCTACATAGAGCGATTTCCACGAAATTTTTTATCTTCAGGGTATCTCTGCAGAGTAGCTATCCCAAAGAGCTTTCACTTGGTGAAGTTTCAGACCCATAGCTAATTACTCACCTACTCAAAATGAGTAAATGCGAATTATCTCTAAAAGTATTGCAGATAGCCAATTTTTCTCAAATAACTCATTCACCTACTTTTGGGAGAGCTTTCACATGGTGAAGTTTCAGACCCATAGCTAAATATTTACCTACTCAAAATGAGTAAATGCTAATTATCTGTAAAAGTATTGCGGATACCCAATTTTTATCAAATAACTCATTCATCTACTTGTGGGAGAGCTTTCACATGGTGAAGTTTCAGACCCATAGCTAATTACTCACCTACTCAAAATGAGTAAATGCGTATTATCTCTAAAAGTATTGCAGACAGCCAATTTTTCTCAAATAAATCATTCACCTACTTTTGGGAGAGTTTTCACTTGGTGAAGTTTCAGACCCATAGCTAATTACTCACCTACTCAAAATGAGTAAATGCGAATTATCTGTAAAAGTATTGCGGATAGCCAATTTTTCTCAAATAACTCATTCACCTACTTTTGGGAGAGCTTTCACTCTGTGAAGTTTCAGACCCATAGCTAATTACTCACCTACTCAAAATGAGTAAATGCGAATTATCTCTAAAAGTATTGCAGATAGCCAATTTTTCTCAAATTAATCATTCACCTACTTTTGGGAGAGCTTTCACTTGGTGAAGTTTCAGACCCATAGCTAATTACTCACCTACTCAAAATGAGTAAATGCGAATTATCTCTAAAAGTATTGCAGATAGCCAATTTTTCTCAAATAACTCATTCACCTACTTTTGGGAGAGCTTTCACTTGGTGAAGTTTCAGACCCATAGCTAATTACTCACCTACTCAAAATGAGTAAATGCGAATTATCTCTAAAAGTATTGCAGATAGCCAATTTTTCTCAAATTAATCATTCACCTACTTTTGGGAGAGCTTTCACTTGGTGAAGTTTCAGACCCATAGCTAATTACTCACCTACTCAAAATGAGTAAATGCGAATTATCTCTAAAAGTATTGCAGATAGCCAATTTTTCTCAAATAACTCATTCACCTACTTTTGGGAGAGCTTTCACTTGGTGAAGTTTCAGACCCATAGCTAATTACTCACCTACTCAAAATGAGTAAATGCGAATTATCTCTAAAAGTATTGCAGATAGCCAATTTTTCTCAAATAACTCATTCACCTACTTTTGGGAGAGCTTTCACTTGGTGAAGTTTCAGACCCATAGCTAATTACTCACCTACTCAAAATGAGTAAATGCGAATTATCTCTAAAAGTATTGCAGATAGCCAATTTTTCTCAAATTAATCATTCACCTACTTTTGGGAGAGCTTTCACTTGGTGAAGTTCAGACCCATAGCTAATTACTCACCTACTCAAAATGAGTAAATGCGAATTATCTCTAAAAGTATTGCAGATAGCCAATTTTTCTCAAATAACTCATTCACCTACTTTTGGGAGAGCTTTCACTTGGTGAAGTTTCAGACCCATAGCTAATTACTCACCTACTCAAAATGAGTAAATGCGAATTATCTCTAAAAGTATTGCAGATAGCCAATTTTTCTCAAATTAATCATTCACCTACTTTTGGGAGAGCTTTCACTTGGTGAAGTTTCAGACCCATAGCTAATTACTCACCTACTCAAAATGAGTAAATGCGAATTATCTCTAAAAGTATTGCAGATAGCCAATTTTTCTCAAATAACTCATTCACCTACTTTTGGGAGAGCTTTCACTTGGTGAAGTTTCAGACCCATAGCTAATTATTCACCTACTCAAAATGAGTAAATGTGAATTATCTCTTAATAGTATTGCAGATAGCCAATTTTTCTCAAATAACTCATTCACCTACTTTTGGCAGAGCTTTCACACACGAAAATGAAAAATTGTGAATATCTCGGAAAAGCTATTTCTTTTGCTTTAATGCTCGGCGGGAGATACACACCGCGGCAGTGGTTTTGACAAAAATTTTTGTCTCCCCAAAAATGGTGGCCATTTTGAATTTTCAAAGTTTTTGCAAAACACAAAAATGCTTATATCTCGAGAACCGTGCTATATGGAGCGAACTCAACAAAATTTTAGACCTGCTGGGTATCTCTGCAGAGTAGCCATGCCAATTTTCAAAATATTTTTGTCTCGCCAAATATAGCGGACATTTTTAATTTTTTTATTTTTTGCAAAACACAAAAATGCTTATATCTTGAAAACCGTGCTAGATAGAGCAGACTGCGCTTACTTTGGTTGCCACAACAGTATAAGGCTAGAAACGAAGCATTTTCTTAATATTTTAGCACTCACCTTTGTATCCTTTTCGGAGCGCTTTGTTTTTGCTATGCAAAAACATTATCTTTTTTTTTTTGCGAGCGATCCTCTAGTTTTATTTGGGATTCAGATCTATAGAAAATTGCATTTCACGAATCTAGCTAATCCAACGAATCCAAATCTGAATCTGGATTGCACAGATTATGCAGATTCTTGTTTGTGAAATACGCCTACTGTCTTCTTATTGAAAGTTAGACCGAGTTTCTGTCCCGTCGCCAATTGCTTTTGATATACTGATGGACACAATGGCGAGGGACAGAGCTCACATGTACTTGTTTTCTGTGTAAATTTTGAACGGCATATTTGTACACATATTACCACAAGTATAAAGTGCTATTTGGTTTCTTTAAGGTATGTACATGTGCCGTTTACCTATATTTCATGCCAATCAAACTGGCATGTATATATTTCAACCTATTTTCAAAATGTAAACAAACCTTTAACATTACATAGTTCTCTACAAAAAAATCCGGGCTTCTAAAAATAGTTTAATTTATCAGCATATGAACTGGAAACTGGATAATGCTATAATAGACATTACAATAACTTTTTAAAATGAATACAGTAATTCTCCACAGTTCAGAATTTACACAGAAAACAAGTACATGTGAGCTCTGTCCCTCGCCATTATACCATCAGTATATCAAAAGCAATTGGCGACGGGACAGAAACTCGGTCTAATTGAAAGTGGACACCCCAAAACAAACAAGCATGTCAACAACGTTGTTATCGTGTATATAGAGCCGACCCCACAAAGAACTGGAGATTTGCATAAAACACAAATAGCATACAAATGTGTACACAAGACTGTTCCTACATCTATTTTGTTACATTTCCCTATTTCCTTCAACAGTCAGTCAACATGCAAACGTGGTTGGCTAAAATAAATGAAATTTCCTCATTTTCAATGTTTTTTTTGTAGCGTGTTCCGATGTAACTTCGACGTAATAACAATAAAAACATGCATATCACAGAAAATTTATATGAAATTTGTATAAAATTCATCAATAAATACCTCTGTTAGTGTCTTCCACCATTATTTGCAAGGTGATAGCAAAGAAATGCAAAATTACAATAAATCTTGCACATTTCTGATCACATTTCCACCAGCCATGTTGTAAACAGGAACATTATAACTTCGACGTATCAGAAGCCTTGTTTCAAAAGTTTAGTACACAGGTGTTCACAATTGTGTCCGGGTCATAATTGTGTCCTTTAATTGTTTACTAAAGTTGAAGGTACTCAGTTTGGGTGTTTGGTTCAATATTTAACATTTTCATGAAACAAAATCAATCTCAAAGTAAATAATTTGAAAAAAAATATTCAAAATTCTGGTTGCAATATTTAAAAAATAGATGCCAATAAAAATCGGATATTATTATGAACCGGACACAATTGCGACCACCCGTGTACTGGGTGCAAATATCATCTCAAGGTAGTTCTAACATTAAGAGGGGAGCTGTTGAGTGGTGGAGAATTTATAATGAGCCAAATATATTTACAATTTACAAAATATTTACAATATGTTACACATATATATTAAAAATGAAAGAAATGGTCAGCTGTCTTTTGACAGATAAGTGAAGTTTGAAGTGATACAAATGTGCAAACAAAATAAATGCAGTTAGTCTCCAAGAAAAATAGAATGTAACTATTATGCAAATATTTCATGCCCAAAAGGCAACATAATGATGAAATACTATGTACATAAAATAAGGCTGAATTTCTTTTTTTAATTATTGTTCACTCTGGGTGTTCGAACAGTAGGGACAAAAAAAATTTTCATACCTCCTAACTGATTTTTTTTATGGGAAAACTGCAAATGAACCCAATGTCTACAAGAACTGGTACAGCATTTTGCCCAATTCAAAATTTAGATTAGTGGTAAAATTTTGTAAAGCTGGTGGACCTTGGTGATGAAATGTACAATTTTGCCAGACTTTCTATCCAGTAACTTTAGAGGCCCTATATATTGTTGTTTGTATATTAAACCTGGGGCAGAAAATATGTCCTATTTCTCCCAAATTTCATTAATATTTTAGAAGTATGTTTCCACAGTTTCCATATGTTTTTATTGTTGTTTGAGGAACACCTGTCAACTGTTGAGGCTTTGTAAACTCATATTCCCTTTTCTATAAGTGACATTGCCTCTCCTAAATTATCTTTGGTATAGTTTCTATAACCAATTTTGGCCTTGCAGGAATTAAGCTAAACAAAGACATTGTTGAAACATTTCAAACTTTTAAACATACAAAATGGGAGAACATATGTTTACCACAACACTATGGCATAACCTAAAACATATTTTCACCAATATGTCATGCCAAATTTACGTTTTTTAAATGAACCTAATGAATTAACACAATTGGCCAACACTTACTTCTTATCTGGGGTTTAGTATGGCATTTTTGCACTCAGTACTGGTTTTTGGGATCCATCAACAGGAAGAAAATGTCTGTGGGGAGGGAGTTTGAAAAAGTTGTTAAAATATCTAGATTTTAAACTAATAATAAGCAAAATATGCAATTTTTGTCCAAATATATCTGCAATTATTCTTAAAAACCCCTGAAAACGCTTTAAAAATGATCATATATGTATTACGTCGAAGTTATATATGTGTCGAAGTTACATAAGACGACGATACCATTTCTCCTAAAATTTGAAAATGCTCTTTTATTATAAAAGCTATGTAAAATAGCATATATTTTATATGCATATTGTATTTGCTGTGTCCTTGGCTTAATATCAATGGTTTTAACTACATTAAACCATTTTCAGTCATGTTATCAGGTTTTATTCGACAGAAAAGGATTTTATACAAATCTCCAGTTCTATGTGGGGCTGTGCCATGGCTATACCCACAAGTAAAGTAGACCTAAGGTAACTACGTTTACAACCAGGGAACTTGATTTGTCAAATAAATCCTGTTTATCCTTTTGGGCCATGCATGGTTTGTGCCGAGAAATCTGGCACAAACAGTTATCTTAATAAAATTGATCATAATTTCTTAATAGTTAGACCATGTAGATCTTATAACTCTCATATCAAAGTGTTTCACCTCTGATTTATTATATTTTGAAATAATCCAGAAATTATGCTGCCTTGCTACCAATTATCGCTGGGTAAAAGTTATCACCACCAGTAAATAAAATGTTTGTGTTTCAGTAATGCCAATACATTTTGAAATCCTTTTGTTGTGTAATAGTTTCATTTGTTTTGAAAGTGGTACTACCTTATGTACTGGGATATACTTTTGGTCATGTTATGTCTATTTGAAATGAATCATGAACAGCTTAGTCAGCTCCGCCCCCACCAACTTGGACCCATTCTGATGCAAACTCAGCCCCTTCTAAAACCATTCTCATAAAGCTGGTCCTGTGTTTATATATGTTATCTATGTATGCATCATATATTATGTGGAGTCATTTCAGTGTTCAATATTTCATTTTCTGTTATGGTGGTTCAAAGATAATATTTGTTTGAATTTAAATTATATTCCAACTGGACTGGAGTAGTAGATGTATGCACACTTTGGATTATGCATAATAACATTTGTGTGAAAATTTTACATTTTGACAAATAATCTGTTTATATTGTTGGGCTTGCCCTTAGGACAACACAGATAAATATAAGACAACTTATCACGTGCATTAGCCTGTTTATTATCGTTCATCATCCCTTGCATACCACCCAAAACAGCCGAACATCGCCGCACACTAAAACACGTATCAACAATATCACCACATTTTACTCCAAACCTGAAATACTAGTGAATGCAAATTTTGTTTCATATGTAGTGAAAGTGTCTGTCCATATTGAACAGTGATACAATTTCACATATAATGTAGATTTCTATTTCAATTTTTAATTAATAACATGAATAATGAAAAAAAGAAGCAATATGAGGGTATAATTTATAGCTTACCGGTATGTGTGGTCCATCAGATACGTATAACAATGTTATTTTTGCCCCAATTAAGTACAATAAAGTCAGTGTTTTCACCAACAAAAGTCATTCAAATAAGGCTGAAAAAATACTGTACCTGAAAGATGCTATACATTACAAACAGTTAACCAGTTGGTCATCAGCTAATACAAGTAGCTGCTTTGTGTAGTGATGACAAAGTCAGGGTATATCAGGTCTCGATATTGTGGTGTAAATCATGAGCAGTTATTGAGTACCATCATTTCGTAAATTAAACCTACATTTGTAGTTTAATTATATCCCCAGACGAAAGTCGGGGATATATTGGATTCAGGTCCGTCGCGCCGCCGCCGCCGCCGTAGAAATTTCCTTGTGGACGCGATAACTCAAAAACAAATTAACATTTTTTTTTCAAACTTGGTACACATGTTAAGGGTGCCCAAAGGAAGATCCCTATTTTAAGGTGACCTTAAACTCCCAGTAAAAAAGAACTTATGGCCACCTTAAGGTCAGAAATTGGACTTTTGGCCACTTAGAGCCCTGTAGGTCACAAACTATGATGCTCAGCTGGCTGAAATTTTACCTGACAACACATTAATATGTTCTTAGTACATGTGCCGAAAATCACGACTTTAAGTTGAGGAGAAAATTGTCTTTGAGGCCCATAAATACCCCCACTTAGGGATTTTTTGCTATACTTTTCACATATTTTGCCCTATAATTTGGAAGCGGTAATTCTGATGAGTCTCAAACTGTGCTAGGTATAACTTTGATATGTAATCCTTGTCTGTAGAAAATTTTAGGGCTGTAGGTTTACCCAAAGGGGTCGACTTAAGGTCTCAAAAGTGCCCACAGAGACCCAATTTATGCACTTTTTGCCACTTTCAAGCACTGTAGCTTTCAAACTATGTCTCTCATCTAAGTTAAATATCATCTGGGAATATATCTATGTGTTTTCTTATATGTGCCCCAACATTTAGGCCTTTAATAGACAGTTAACCTGTGTATCAGGACCATAAACACCCACCCGAGTGACCCTTATAAGACATTTTTCACATCTTTTTCCCTGTAACTTGGAAATGGTAAGTCTGAGAAGTTTCAAACTGTATTAGATATATATTCTGTGTGTAATCTTAGTATGTAACAGATTTTAAGTCTGAAGTTTTAATTTTGAAGGTCAAATTGAGGTCTCTAAAAGGCTCCCAAAGACCCAATATTTGGACTTTTGGCTACTTTTAAGCCCTGTGACTGTCAAACTATGTGACTGATAGAGCTCAAATCCTATCTGGGAAGATATTAGTATGTTATTTATATATGTGCCAAAAATTAAGGCTTTAAGAAGACATTTAACCTGTGTATGAGGACCATAAATCCCCACCCGAGTGACCATTTTTAGACATTTTTCACATATTTTGCCCTGTAACTTGGAAATGGTAAGTCTAAGAAGTTTCAAACTGTATTAGATGCATATTCTATGTGTAATCTTAGTATGTGACAAATTTTAAGTCTGAAGCTTTAATTTGAAGGCCACATTTAGGTCTCTAGAAGGCCCCATAAAGACCCAGTATTTGGACTTTTTGCCAATTTTAAGGCCTGTGACTGTTAAACTATGTGACTGATAGAGCTGAAATCTCATTTGGGAATACATTATTATGTTCTTTTTACATGTGCCAAAAATCAAGGCTTCAAGTAGACATTTAACCTGTTTATGAGGACCTTAAACACCCACCTGAGTGACCCTTTTAAGACATTTTTCACATATTTTGCTCTGTAACTTGGAAATGGTAAGTCTGAGAAGTTTCAAACTTTATTAGATACATATTCTATGTGTAATCTTAGTATGTAACAAATTTTAAGTCTGAAGCTTTAATTTGAAAGCCACATCGAGATCTCTAAAAGGCCCACAGAGACCCAATATTTGGACTTTTTGCCACCTTTAAGCCCTGTGACTGTTAAACTATGTGATTGATGGAGCTGAAATCCCATCTGGGAATGCATTATTATGTCCTTTTTACATATGGCGAAAATCAAGGTTTTTAGTAGACATTTAACCTGTGTATGAGGGCCATAGACACTCGCCCAAGTGCCTTTTTGGACATTTTTTCCGTATTTTGCCCTGTTATTTGGAAATGCTTAGTGTGACAAGTCTTAAACTGTATTATATATAATTTTTGTTTGTTATGTATGTCCCCCAAAAAGTTTCAGATCTGTAGTTTAATTGCTAAGGTCTCTTTAACAATTGTAAAATGCCCACAGAAACCCAATTTATGGACATTATGCCACTTTAAAGCCCAGTAACTGTCAAACTATGTGGGTTATAGAGCTGAAATCTTTGAATTTTTAAAAGGAAATGCCTGTCTATTTAAATTTTGAATATTAATAATGTTATGGCTATCTTAGTCTTTTAAGAACTTATTTTTGTGTGTTATACCTCTGCTTGCTGAGTTTTTAACTTTTTAAAATGAAACTGGTTAAACGCCGGTTAAACATATTCAAGTAGACAAAATGGACACTTTAAGTGAGCTTTAAGTCCCAATATTAATGAAATTATATCCGTATGTAGTAAAACTAGGGGATTTTTATCCCTCAACTAGCCCAGTTTTATTCAACTTGCCTCAGTTAATTTTGACACAGCTCCTACAGTTATGAACTCATTTCAGTTGATAATCACATACTTAAAATTCTCAATTCTTTTTGTATTTGAGTACCCCTTTTATATAGATTGTTTGTTTACCATTTATGCTGTAGCACTCCATCTCTTTGAGAGAACATGTAAACTGTGTAAAAAAGATGTAGAAGATGAGATACATTTTGTTTGTGTTTGTCCAGCTTTAGAGCTGATTCGTATGAAATATTTCAAAATTTTAAATATAGATAAATCTGAATTATTAATAGATCAATTATCAAGGGTATTAACTCATATGAATGTCAATATGGTTATTAATTTTATTTTTGATTTGTGGCAAGAAAGAAAAAGTAAAGTATATTGTTAATTTTTATGTATTGAATTGCTGTCTTTATTTACTGTATCTTACCTCAAAATATGTTTGCTCTGTTTGTTATTAACTCTCTATTTAAAGTGACTTATAAGCCCATATAGGGCTGGGTATTACTTCAATAGTTTTTGTATAATCCTTGTCAACATAATACATGTCACTATAATAAACTAATAAACTAAACTAAGTCCCAACCCACATCCCCCACCCGGATTCCGCCCACCCACCTCTGGGACCTCCAGCTATATTGAGTGACACTAAATAAACAAAGGTATTTAATGATATCAGATGAGAAACAAAGACCTCAATGGGGTTGCAGATCTTGTGTAATAGTGAGAGAGGTGTGGAGAATGGGAGAGGGGTGGGGGTGGGAGGTGGTGGGCTTCATTACATATAACACAAAGGGGAGTCAGAACTGAGATTGTGTCACATATTTAGGTTGCATATATATGGACCACATATACAGGTATAGAGGAAATGAATAACTGAAAACAATTTGCAAATTCTAAAAATAATATAATAAAATAATAATATAAATAATTTTTTTTAAATAATATTTTATTTGTGAACAAATATAGAAACAGATATGCACTTTTGGGATTATGAATTTTAGAATGGACATTGAATCATCAATCATTTAAATACTTTGAAGGAAGATTGAAAAGTATGATGAGTTGAGTTAAAAATAATATTTTATTTGTCAACAAATATAGAAACAGATATGCTCTTTTGGGATTATTATTTTAGAATGGACATTCAATCATCAATCATTTAAATACTTTGAAAATAGGTTTAGAGTTATCATTGCAGGAAGATTGAAAATATAATTTGAGTTATGTATTCGGCGTCTGGGGATACACCATCTTCCTTGGAAGATATAAACAGAGTAGATTGATGTGCTGAAGTTCATATAATAATGGGTAATTATGTTTTTAAAAATTCCCGATCAAAACCTGTGGCGTGAGTGATGACCTGTCTGGGGATATGTTGGCGCCGAGTTGGCCCAATCTAGTTAGATATGCATTGGTACCTTTTTCTGAAAAAAAGCTGTTTTACATTTATTTTATGTTGACTGAATTTAAATATTTAATATAATACAAAATTATTAAATGTTTTTCCTTGTTTTATTCCCAGAGTTCATGTTAATGCCGTATTCATGCATTAAGTGTCCCTTGAACAGGGTGTTTATTTGTTTTGTCTTCATGTCAAGTTGCCCCTCTGCCACCACATTATCATCTCCCTTGAATAGCTCCCTTATTAGTGGACGTAGTCTAACCATTTTTGGCAGTTATATACCTTAGGCATGGGAAAAGTTTTCCACTTGCTTATTTTTGACCTTTGACCTTTATCAAGGTCACATGATCAAAAATAATTTTTTTTCGGGTACACCTGCTCGTCATGGCTGCTCAGCCAAAAATGCTTAATGTAGAGGGATCTTATTTTAAATATGTGTCAGTACTATCCAAATCTCGAGATGATTAGATTTTGGGAGCAATCGGACCATAATTGAGCAATTTATGAGTGTTTTTATACCAGGTAGTAACCAGAAAGCTTAAATTCAGCAGAACACACATATTATCTCCTTATCTAGTGCATTTAGAGCCATAAAATGTATTGGGGAGGTGAAAGGAAACCATATGCAGAGAGTCTAAAAACTGCTCAGCTTTACCCCCTGACCACCCTTTATGGGTTAAACTAGGGTTGAAAAATCACAGATTTTGTGTTTTCGGCTATTAACTCCTTTATTACTGCTTTTAGAGCTTTGAATGTATTGGGAGGTAATAGGAAACCATATGCAGGGAGTCCAGAAAGCTGGACAGATTTACCCCCAGCCGATTTTATGTTGACTGAAAAGGGTGCAACATTTATTACTGAAAGCGTACATATGCACACAACATAAAATACTGAATATAAGCTTTATATTTGAAAATTATATTGTTTCAAAAATTCCCTAGCATGTTGTTTACCTCCGCCATTGTTGTGAAAAAGTTAACAGAAAATGAGAGGTAGATGAGATAAGATTCATCCTAATCAGCCAGTGCTGGATGTACCCTAGCAAATCGTACTCAAAACACTATACATGGAAAGAAAACATGACTGTTTCCAAAAAGCAGTCACAAGCACCAATCTGTAGTGTGACAGTGTCTTCTGCAGAGTAAAATCGATACTACATCTCAGAAAATCTTGATTTTTTTTTCCCCGGAAAAAGAACCACAAAATACAAGCTGAGACAATCCAAAAATATTTGCATGGGTTGTAACAAAAGCACTCTATCTCTGGAACTACTCAATGAAAGTAGCTGTCAAATAAAAAGCCACAAAAATACTATAATTTGTCTTTCAAACAGTATCAGTATTAGAAAAGCAAGATGACTGCCATGGCTATTTCATTGAGAGTCATCAAAGATCTTTTACACAATCTGTGACCGATATTTTAAATAGATGTAAATGTTCTGTATACCCTACAAACATTTGACCTTGAAGCTTGTACTTCATGGTCACCCATTGACCCCAGAAATACTCCACCAAGGCTATTTTTTTTTTGTCAATTTTAGGGATTTTTTTATAGATGTCTTAATTCCCTAAGTGTCTCCTATTTGTTCTGAAGGTTGAAGAATTTGATATTTAAACCTACTTAACTTACAGCATTTTACCGTACTCAATTACTTGTCCCAATGATTTTTTCTCTTCAATATTTACTCCTATTGTTGCCTCAGGCCCAAAGCCAGGAAAGTTACAGTAATTCTAGCTACCTTCAGTATAACTTTAATACTCTTCCATGTAGAGCTTTTCGGTAAAATACCTTTACAGCTACATTCTCCATTGCTTCAACATGGTCAGTAGTTTGAGGTGTATCTCAATGAGTAAATGGCTTATATCTTAAAAGAAGTGCAGCTACACAATTTCTTTCAAAGTTGTTATTCACCTATTTCTTGTGAAAATTGAAGCTGAGTAAGTTACAGCTACTTTCTAACTTTTCAGCAGTTAGCATAGTTAATAAGTGGCTTTTATCTTAAAAAGAAGCACAGTTACACCTTTTGTTTTCAACATGTTCCTAAACCACTGTTTACACTACATCATACTGAAAATTCAGACCAGTTGCTCAGTGTATAAGTGAGTATCACAGAAGCTAAATGGGCACTTACTTTTCAGTGGTTACAAACTTAAGAAAATGAGTAAATGGCTTATGTCTTCAGAAGTAATACAGACAATTTCTCACAAAACTGTCATTTATTTGTAAACTATACTCCAGTTAAGTTTGAGATTGGTTTCTCAGTCTATATTGGAGTATTAACTACTTTTATAAGTGAGTAATAGCTACTTTTATAATCTCACAGTTGAGTAAATTGCTTATATCTTGATAACTAACGCATTCTTACACAATACCTCAAGAGAGTTATAGCTACACATCTCACTTTTCAAATATCTTATTTGTCTCGAAAACTGTTAGACAAAGAGCAATCTGGAGCAAATTTTGGATCCTCTGGGTAGGAAGATCTGTTTATTTGATAACTAATACATTCTTACACAATAGCTAAAGAGAGTTATAGCTACACATCTCACTTTTCAGTGGCTCCTGTAATGAGTAAATGGCTAATATCTTAATTGTCTCAAAAACTGTTAGACAAAGAGCAATCTGGAGCAAATTTTGGACCCTCTGGGTAGGAAGATCTATTAATTAAGCGTCCCGCAAGGGACGCTTGTTTGTGTATGGGAGACCTTCAGGCTCCGCCGGTTCCGCATTTTGTTTTCCTTATAACTCTCTAACCGTTAGGCGGATTCTTTTCAAATTTGGCAGGTTTAGGTAGTAGCCTTGGGGAATTTTTTTGAATATGCTGCAGTGACATTTCAACCAATCAGAGAGGTCACATGACCAAAAATGTCTTTTTTCGATGGGGAAGCTTGTCCGGATGATAACTTGAAAGGAATTTTATCAATTCAGCTGAAACTTGGCAAATACATTCATTCTATTAAAATCTGGAAATCATTAGATTTTGGCATTGATTGGTTAAGAAATGGCCGAGTAATTAATGATTAATTAATCATTACGAATTTTCCAAATAAGGAAAACACAAAAATGCTTATATCTCGAAAACCGTGCTAGATAGAGCGATTTCGACGAAATTTTTGACCCACAGGGTATCTCTGCGGAGTAGTTATCCCAATTTTCAAAAAAATTTTGTCTCGCCAAAAATGGCGGCCATTTTTAATTTTCGAATTTTTCGCAAAGATTGCAAAACATAAAAATGCTTATATCTCGAAAACCGTGCTAGATAGAGCGATTTCGATGAAATTTTTGACCCACAGGGTATCTCTGCAAAATAGCCATGCCAATTTTCAAAAAAAAATTGTCTTGCAAAAAATGGCGGCCATTTTGAATTTTCGAATTTTTCGCAAAAATTGCAAAACATAAAAATGCTTATATCTCGAAAACCGTGCTAGATAGAGCAATTTCGACGAAATTTTGACCCACAGGGTATCTCTGCAGAATAGCCATGCCAATTTTCAAAAAAAATTTGTCTCACCAAAAATGGCGGCCATTTTGAATTTTCGAATTTTTCGCAAAATTGCAAAACATAAAAATGCTTATATCTCGAAAACCGTGCTAGATGGAACGATTTTGACGAAATTTTTGATCTTCAGGGTATCTCTGCAGAGCAGCTATCCCAAAGAGCTTTCACTCGGTGAAGTTTCAGACCCGTAGCTTATTATTCACCTCAAATAACTCATTCATCTACTTTTGGAAGAGCTTTCGCATGGTGAAGTTTCAGACCCATAGCTAATTACTCCCCTACTCAAAATGAGTAAATGCGAATTACCTCTAAAAGTATTGCGGATACCCAATTTTTATCAAATAACTCATTCATCTACTTTTGGGAGAGCTTTCACATGGTGAAGTTTCAGACCCGTAGATAATTACTCACCTACTCAAAATGAGTAAATGCGAATTATCTCTTAAAAGTATTGCAGATAGCCAATTTTTCTCAAATAACTCATTCATCTACTTGTGGAAGAGCTTTTGCATGGTGAAGTTTCAGACCCATAGCTAATTACTCCCCTACTCAAAATGAGTAAATGCGAATTACCTCTAAAAGTATTGCAGATAGCCAGTTTTTCTCAAATAACTCATTCACCTACTTTTGGGAGAACTTTCACTCAGTGAAGTTTCAGACCCGTAGCGAATTACTCACCTACTCAAAATGAGTAAATGCTAATTATCTCAAAAACTATTGCGGATACCCAATTTTTCTCAAATAACTCATTCATCTACTTGTGGGAGAGCTTTCACATGGTGAAGTTTCAGACCCATAGCTAATTACTCACCTACTCAAAATGAGTAAATTCGAATTATCTCTAAAAGTATTGCAGATAGCCAATTTTTCTCAAATAAATCATTCACCTACTTTTGGGAGAGCTTTCACTTGGTGAAGTTTCAGACCCATAGCTAATCACTCAACTACTCAAAATGAGTAAATGTGAATTATCTCTAAAAGTATTGCAGATAGCCAGTTTTTCTCAAATAACTCATTCACCTACTTTTGGGAGAACTTTCACTCGGTGAAGTTTCAGACCCGTAGGGAATTACTCACCTACTCAAAACGAGTAAATGCTAATTATCTCAAAAACTATTGCGGATACCCAATTTTTATCAAATACTCATTCATCTACTTGTGGGAGAGCTTTCACATGGTGAAGTTTCAGACCCATAGCTAATTACTCACCTACTCAAAATGAGTAAATGCGAATTATCTCTAAAAGTATTGCAGATAGCCAATTTTTCTCAAATAACTCATTCACCTACTTTTGGGAGAGCTTTCACTTGGTGAAGTTTCAGACCCGTAGCTAATTACTCACCTACTCAAAATGAGTAAATGCTAATTATCTCAAAAACTATTGCGGATACCCAATTTTTATCAAATAACTCATTCATGTACTTTTGGGAGAGCTTTCACATGGTCAAGTTTCACACCCATAGATAATTACTCACCTACCCAAAATGAGTAAATGCGAATTATCTCTTAAAAGTATTGCAGATAGCCAATTTTTCTCAAATAACTCATTCACCTACTTTTGGAAGACCTTTCACATGGTGAAGTTTCAGACCCATAGCTAATTACTCACCTACTCAAAATGAGTAAATGCGAATTATCTCTAAGAGTATATTGCAGATAGCCAATTTTTCTCAAATAACTCATTCACCTACTTTTGAGAGAGCTTTCACTCCGTGAAGTTTCAGACCCATAGCTAATTATTCACCTACTCAAAATAAGTAAATGCGAATTATCTGTAAAAGTATTGCGGATACCCAATTTTTATCAAATACGGTAACTCATTCATCTACTTGTGGGAGAGCTTTCACATGGTGAAGTTTCAGACCCATAGCTAATTACTCACCTACTCAAAATGAGTAAATGCGAATTATCTCTTAAAGTATTGCGGATAGCCAATTTTTCTCAATTAAATCATTCACCTACTTTTGGGAGAGCTTTCACTTGGTGAAGTTTCAGACCCATAGCTAATTATATCCCCAGACGAAAGTCGGGGATATATTGGATTCAGGTCCGTCACGCCGCCGCCGCCGCCGCCGCCGCCGTAGAAATTTCCTTGTGGACGCGATAACTCAAAAACAAATTAATATTTTTTTTTCAAACTTGGTACACATGTTAAGAGTGCCCAAAGGAAGATCCCTATTTTAAGGTGACCTTAAACTCCCAGTAAAAAAGAACTTATGGCCACCTTAAGGTCAGAAATTGGACTTTTGGCCACTTAGAGCCCTCTAGGTCACAAACTATGATGCTCAGCTGGCTGAAATTTTACCTGACAACACATTAATATGTTCTTAGTACATGTGCCGAAAATCACGACTTTAAGTTGAGGAGAAAATTGTCTTTGAGGCCCATAAATACCCCCACTTAGGGATTTTTTGCTATACTTTTCACATATTTTGCCCTATAATTTGGAAGTGGTAATTCTGATGAGTCTCAAACTGTGCTAGGTATAACTTTGATATGTAATCCTTGTCTGTAGAAAATTTTAGGGCTGTAGGTTTACCCAAAGGAGTCGACTTAAGGTCTCAAAAGTGCCCACAGAGACCCAATTTATGCACTTTTTGCCACTTTCAAGCACTGTAGCTTTAAAACTATGTCTCTCATCTAAGTTAAATATCATCTGGGAATATATCTATGTGTTTTCTTATATGTGCCCCAACATTTAGGCCTTTAATAGACAGTTAACCTGTGTATCAGGACCATAAACACCCACCCGAGTGACCCTTATAAGACATTTTTCACATCTTTTTCCCTGTAACTTGGAAATGGTAAGTCTGAGAAGTTTCAAACTGTATTAGATATATATTCTGTGTGTAATCTTAGTATGTAACAGATTTAAGTCTGAAGCTTTAATTTTGAAGGTCAAATTGAGGTCTCTAAAAGGCTCCCAAAGACCCAATATTTGGACTTTTTGCTACTTTTAAGCCCTGTGACTGTCAAACTATGTGACTGATAGAGCTCAAATCCTATGTGGGAAGATATTAGTATGTTATTTATATATGTGCCAAAAATTAAGGCTTTAAGAAGACATTTAACCTGTGTATGAGGACCATAAATCCCCACCCGAGTGACCATTTTTAGACATTTTTCACATATTTTTCCCTGTAACTTGGAAATGGTAAGTCTAAGAAGTTTCAAACTGTATTAGATGCATATTCTATGTGTAATCTTAGTATGTGACAAATTTTAAGTCTGAAGCTTTAATTTGAAGGCCACATTTAGGTCTCTAGAAGGCCCCATAAAGACCCAGTATTTGGACTTTTTGCCAATTTTAAGGCCTGTGACTGTTAAACTATGTGACTGATAGAGCTGAAATCTCATCTGGGAATACATTATTATGTTCTTTTTACATGTGCCAAAAATCAAGGCTTCAAGTAGACATTTAACCTGTGTATGAGGACCTTAAACACCCACCTGAGTGACCCTTTTAAGACATTTTTCACATATTTTGCTCTGTAACTTGGAAATGGTAAGTCTGAGAAGTTTCAAACTTTATTAGATACATATTCTATGTGTAATCTTAGTATGTAACAAATTTTAAGTCTGAAGCTTTAATTTGAAAGCCACATCGAGATCTCTAAAAGGCCCACAGAGACCCAATATTTGGACTTTTTGCCACCTTTAAGCCCTGTGACTGTTAAACTATGTGATTGATGGAGCTGAAATCCCATCTGGGAATGCATTATTATGTCCTTTTTACATATGGCGAAAATCAAGGTTTTTAGTAGACATTTAACCTGTGTATGAGGGCCATAGACACTCGCCCAAGTGCCTTTTTGGACATTTTTTCCGTATTTTGCCCTGTTATTTGGAAATGCTTAGTGTGACAAGTCTTAAACTGTATTATATATAATTTTTGTTTGTTATGTATGTCCCCCAAAAAGTTTCAGATCTGTAGTTTAATTGCTAAGGTCTCTTTAACAATTGTAAAATGCCCACAGAAACCCAATTTATGGACATTATGCCACCTTAAAGCCCAGTAACTGTCAAACTATGTGGGTTATAGAGCTGAAATCTTTGAATTTGTAAAAGGAAATGCCTGTCTATTTAAATTTTGAATATTAATAATGTTATGGCTATCTTAGTCTTTTAAGAACTTATTTTTGTGTGTTATACCTCTGCTTGCTGAGTTTTTAACTTTTTAAAATGAAACTGGTTAAACGCCGGTTAAACATATTCAAGTAGACAAAATGGACACTTTAAGTGAGCTTTAAGTCCCAATATTAATGAAATTATATCCGTATGTAGTAAAACTAGGGGATTTTTAACCCTCAACTAGCCCAGTTTTATTCAACTTGCCTCAGTTAATTTTGACACAGCTCCTACAGTTATGAACTCATTTCAGTTGATAATCACATACTTAAAATTCTCAATTCTTTTTGTATTTGAGTACCCCTTTTATATAGATTGTTTGTTTACCATTTATGCTGTAGCACTCCATCTCTTTGAGAGAACATGTAAACTGTGTAAAAAAGATGTAGAAGATGAGATACATTTTGTTTGTGTTTGTCCAGCTTTAGAGCTGATTCGTATGAAATATTTCAAAATTTTAAATATAGATAAATCTGAATTATTAATAGATCAATTATCAAGCGTATTAACTCATGTGAATGTCAATATGGTTATTAATTTTATTTTTGATTTGTGGCAAGAAAGAAAAAGTAAATTATATTGTTAATTTTTATGTATTGAATTGCTGTCTTTATTTACTGTATCTTACCTCAAAATATGTTTGCTCTGTTTGTTATTAACTCTCTATTTAAAGTGACTTATAAGCCCATATAGGGCTGGGTATTACTTCAATAGTTTTTGTATAATCCTTGTCAACATAATACATGTCACTATAATAAACTAATAAACTAAACTAAGTCCCAACCCACATCCCCCACCCGGATTCCCCCCACCCACCTCTGGGACCTCCAGCTATATTGAGTGACACTAAATAAACAAAGGTATTTAATGATATCAGATGAGAAACAAAGACCTCAATGGGGTTGCAGATCTTGTGTAATAGTGAGAGAGGTGTGGAGAAGGGGAGAGGGGTGGGGGTGGGAGGTGGTGGGCTTCATTACATATAACACAAAGGGGAGTCAGAACTGAGATTGTGTCACATATTTAGGTTGCATATATATGGACCACATATATAGGTATAGAGGAAATGAATAACTGAAAACAATTTGCAAATTCTAAAAATAATATAATAAAATAATAATATAAATAATTTTTTTTTAAATAATATTTTATTTGTGAACAAATATAGAAACAGATATGCGCTTTTGGGATTATGAATTTTAGAATGGACATTGAATCATCAATCATTTAAATACTTTGAAGGAAGATTGAAAAGTATGATGAGTTGAGTTAAAAATAATATTTTATTTGTCAACAAATATAGAAACAGATATGCTCTTTTGGGATTATTATTTTAGAATGGATATTCAATCATCAATCATTTAAATACTTTGAAAATAGGTTTAGAGTTATCATTGCAGGAAGATTGAAAATATAATTTGAGTTATGTATTCGGCGTCTGGGGATACACCATCTTCCTTGGAAGATATAAACAGAGTAGATTGATGTGCTGAAGTTCATATAATAATGGGTAATTATGTTTTTAAAAATTCCCGATCAAAACCTGTGGCGTGAGTGATGACCTGTCTGGGGATATGTTGGCGCCGAGTTGGCCCAATCTAGTTACTCACCTAATCAAAATGAGTAAATGCGAATTATCTCTAAAAGTATTGCAGATAGCCAATTTTTCTCAAATAACTCATTCACCTACTTTTGGGAGAGCTTTCACTCCGTGAAGTTTCAGACCCGTAGCTAATTATTCACCTACTCAAAATGAGTAAATGCTAATTATCTGTAAAAGTATTGCGGATACCCAATTTTTATCAAATACTCATTCATCTACTTGTGGGAGAGCTTTCACATGGTGCAGTTTCAGACCCGTAGCTAATTACTCACCTACTCAAAATGAGTAAATGCGAATTATCTCTAAAAGTATTGCAGATAGCCAATTTTTCTCAAATAACTCATTCACCTACTTTTGGGAGAGCTTTCACTTGGTGAAGTTTCAGACCCATAGCTAATTATTCACCTACTCAAAATGAGTAAATACGAATTATCTGTAAAAGTATTGCGGATACCCAATTTTTATCAAATAACTCATTCATCTACTTTTGGAAGACCTTTCACTTGGTGAAGTTCCAGACCCGTAGGTAATTACTCAACTACTCAAAAGGAGTAAATGTGAATTATCTCTTAATAGTATTGCAGATAGCCAATTTTTGTGAAATAACTCATTCACCTACTTTTGGAAGAGCTTTCACACACGAAAATGAAAAATTGTGAATATCTCGGAAAAGCTATTTCTTCTCCCTTAATGCTCGGCGGGAGATACACACCGCGGCAGTGGTCTTGTCAAAAATTTTTGTCTCCCCAACAATGGTGGCAGTTTTGAATTTTCAAAGTTTTTGCAAAACACAAAAATGCTTATATCTCGAAAACCGTGCTAGATGGAGCGAACTTAACAAAATTTTTGACGTGCTGGGTATCTCTGCAGAGTAGCCATGCCAATTTTCAAAATATTTTTGTCTCGCCAAATATAGCGGACATTTTGAATTTTCGAATTTTTTGCAAAACACAAAAATGCTTATATCTTGAAAACCATGCTAGATAGAGCAGACTGCGCTGACTTTGGTTGCCACAACAGTATAAGGCTAGAAACGAAGCATTTTCTTAATACTTTAGCACTCACCTTTATATCCTTTTCGGGACGCTTTGTTTTTGCTATGCAAAAACATTATCTTTTTTTTTTGCGAGCGATCCTTTAGTTTAAATACTCTGAAAACATATGAATTTTTAAAAATTTAGTTGCCATCTTGAAATTGGGCAGTAATTGAAAGTGTTATTTGAAAAATCTGTTAGGAATAGAGTGATTTCAAGCAAACTTCGAACCAACTGGGATGTAAGGACCATGTAATTAATGGCTCTGAAAAACTTTAAATTTTCCAAATTTCCGCTGCCATCTTGAATTTTCACTGAAATAAAAAATGTCATTTATCCCCAAAACTGTTAGAGAAAGATTAATTTGGGGCAAATTTTCAACCCCAGGGAAGAAAGATCACTTCTTTAAAGCCTTTAAAACTTTTTGAAATTTCCAAATTTTGGCATACCAGCAGTCTTGCAAGTAAATAAATGGGCCCTTTAGTATGTTTTGCTAATCATCAGTAGAAACCAGAGGTAATACTGAGGAGTTACCATGCACAAAATAATAAGAATTATCATAAATAAGTGATGATAATTTATACAGTTGATGAGTCACATTTATGATATGATATATACAAAGTGATATTACAGCAAGTTCTTTTTGTTTGAGGTATATAAAAATTACATATTAAACTTCAGTTATGAATATTAACACAAGTTATTGTAATTTGGACAATATTAAAATGACTTAACAAAGTCATCAACCATTACAAATTCAAAATCCCCAAAAAGTCACTGAATGTCCACCACCAGAAGTGCTTGATGAAAATGGAAATATTGGTACTATTTTCAGAGGCCTTATTTGCATTTCAGACTAATTAATTTTTTTTCGAAATTTGGCAAGGTAGTACCTTACTAATAAGTTTAAGAATGCCCAATGTACATTGTAGTAAAATGCTGATTTGATTTTTTAAATATTAGTTAAATAAAAGTCAAAGAATTATTGCTTCTTACAACGTACTAGTGGGGTTTTATTTATACTGTGATAAAAGCTTGAAACATACTTACAAACTTTTAAAGTATAGAATTTTGTACAATATTTCTAAACTATAGTTGACTTCTTTTAAAGTACACAAATCGTGTATTGTTGATTGGAATTGCAACATTGTAGGTTGGAAGCAAGGCAGGTTCCAAGTGTGGTTGTGGCTGAAATTGATTCTAGTAAACCTGTAAATAAGCAGACTGTTGGCATCAGAAATGTAAGTACAGTTTCACATCTTCTTTCAGTATTACCTCTATTGTGTTAATATAGATGTGCAGAGTTTTTTTTTAAATTTCTTCAGTCATAAAATTATTTTATTGTTAACGCTCGACGATAGGAGAGGGTTATTGTAATCAGTTTGTTTCTGTCTGTCCATCTGTCTGTCTGTCTGTCTGTCTGTGCACCGTTTCGCTCTTATAACTCAAAAACTATAACACCAATCAAGCTCAAATTTGGTGGGCAGGTATTTTATGGGGTACAGACGGATTCTTCCAAATTTGGTGTAATTTGTGTGAAAATTAAAGCCAGGAGAGAGTTTTTCTTATTTTTAATTGGGCTTTTACAGTGAAAATTCTGCTTCTCTGTGCACCGTTTTGCCCTTATAACTCAAAAACTATAACATCAATCAATCTCAAATTTCGTGGGAAGGTATTTTATGGGGAACAGACGGATTCTTCCAAATTTGGTGTAATTTGTGTGAAAATTAAAGCCAGGAGAGAGTTTTTCTTATTTTTAATTGGGCTTTTACAGTGAAATCTGCTTCTCTGTCTGTGCACTGTTTTGCCCTTATAACTCAAAAACTATAACATCAATCAATCTCAAATTTAGTGGGCAGGTATTTTATGGGGAACAGACGGATTCTTCCAAATTCGTTGTAATTTGTGTGAAAATTAAAGCCAGGAGAGAGTTTTTTAATTTTTAATTGGGCTTTTACAGTGAAAATTCTGCTTCTCTGTCTGTGCACCGTTTTGCCCTTATAACTCAAAAACTATAACATCAATCAATCTCAAATTTAGTGGGCAGATATTTTATGGGGAACAGACGGATTCTTCCAAATTTGGTGTAATGTGTTTGAAAATTAAAGCCAGGAGAGAGTTTTTCTTATTTTTAATTGGGAATACACAGTGAAACTGCTTCTCTTCATCACATAGGTAAAAAAGTCAATATTTTGCTTTCTGATGATGTCACTACCCCGTGATGTCACAATGCAACTGTCATTGTGAGGTCACAAACCTAGCTTGTGATACTTGCTGTCTTTAAGTAAAAATATTTCTTCTCATTTTAATAAACATAATAAAGAGGGAGGTGGTATATTCATCATTTTTATTAATTATTATTTCTGTTTTATTTTCTCTTTTTTTATTTCAATTCCTTGACAGTCCATCACAAAAAATTACCATGTGTGATTTTCACCAAGTGACCTTTAAGCAATATTTTTACCTCCACCAGCAGTTTAATGTTTTTGTGTGCTTATTGTTTATTTTTTTAATTTTATTTTATTTATTATTTTGTGTGTGTGTGTGTGGGGGGGGGGGGGGGGGGGGATGTAGTTACTAAAAGAAAGATCAGGATCTTAATTTGGATACAAAAAATTCATGATTTTTCAGAGGTCCCATTTCAATGTATTTTAAATGACTAGCTTTCTACTTGATATTTCTATGAAGATTAATTTACATGTTTGGTTTTATTTTATTGTCTTCCTTACAATACTTTATATCACTTGATGAACTGGTCACATGGAGTCGAGCGTTTTGCTCTCTCTGAGTGCATCTTGTTTATTCTTTTATTACATCTACGTATGTGGCTATAGGTTGGCAGTAACTTTATATTATATGAGGATTTAAACCCCAGCCTGTATGGCAACAGCTGTATATAAAAGACATAAATGAATCCAGTCAAAAAGATATGATAACAAGCATTCTGACGCATGCATTTATCTCCCGCCATATAAATTAGATGTACTAAAGATAGTGGAATATAAATTTTCTTGTGAGATGGAAGCTCATGTAGAAGTGACATCAAGCAAGAGGCACTTTGATGTTTGATTGCAATACTTTTAAAGACAAAAGGCATTTACTCCTTTTAGCAGCTATTACTCTGCCATCCAAAGAGCTACAGTTCCGCAACTTTATTATGTAGTAGACCAACCCAAAGTAGGTGAAGGACATATTTAGAAGAAATTGCCTATCTGTAAAACTTTTAGAGATCAAAGACATTTACTCATTTTAGTGGCTATTACTCTGCCATCCAAAGAGCTATAGTTCTGCAACTTCACTATGTGGTAGATCGCCCAAAAGTAGGTGAAGGACTTAAAAGAAATTGTCTCTGTCCAATACTTTTAAAGATAAAAGACATTTACTCATTTTAATATCTGTTACTCAGCTATGCAAAGAGCTACAGTGGTGCAACTTCACTATGTGGTAGATCACCCAATAGTAGGTGAACAACTTAATTAGAAGAAATTGCCTATCTGCAATATTTTTAGAAATAAAAGACATTTACTCATTTTAGCAGGTATATGACTCAGCTATGCAAAAAGCTATAGATGTGCAACTTCACTATGTGGTAGATCACCCAAAAGGTGAATCAGTTATTCAGAAGAGTTTGCCTTTTCATAACACTTTTAGAGATAAAAGACATTTAATCATTTGAGTAGCTGTTACTCAGCTATGGAAAGAGCTACAGTTCTGCAACTTCACTATGTGGTAGATCAGCCAAAAGTAGGTGAATGACTTATTTATAAGAAATTGCGTATATTCAATACTTTTACAGATACAAGACATTTACTCATTTTAGTAGCTATGACTGAGCTATGCAAAGAGCTATAGATCTGAAACTTCACTATTAGGTAGATCACCCCAAAGTAGGTGAATGACTTATTTAGAAGAAATTGCGTGTATGCAATACTTTTACAGATAAAAGACATTTACTCATTTTAGTAGCTATGACTGAGCTATGCAAAGAGCTATAGATCTGAAACTTCACTGTGTGGTAGATCACCCAAAAGTAGGTGAATGACTTAGTTAGAAGAAATTGCCTACCCGTAATAGTTTTAGAGATAAAAGACATTTGCTCATTTAGTAGCTATTACTCGGCTATCCAAAGAGCAACAGTTCTGCATTTTAACTATATGGTAGATCACGCAAAAGTAGGTGAATTACTTATTTAGAGGAAATTGCCTACCTGTAATACTTTTAGAGATAAAAGATATTTACTCATTTTAGTAGCTATTACTCAGTTATGCAAAGAGCTACAGTTGTGCAACTTCACTATGTGGTAGATCACCCAAAAGTAGGTGAATGACTTATTTAGAAGAAATTGCCTATCTGCAATACTTTTAGAGATAAAAGACATTTACTCATTTTAGTAGCTATGAGTGTGCTATGCAAAGAGCTATAGATGTGCAACTTCACTACGTGGTAGATCACCCAAAAGTAGGTGAATGACTTATTTAGAAGAAATTGCCTACCTATAATACTTTTAGAGATAAAAGACATTTACTCATGTTAATAGCAAGTACTCAGCTATCTACTCACTTAAGTATTGACCTAGATCTGCAAAAGCAACAAAAATATAAAGGACACGGGAAAGTAAGCTTATCAAAAACTAGATGAATAACAAATGAAAAGATTTGGCTAACTTTAATACTTGTGAAGGTATTAAGCGTCCCGCAAGGGACGCTTGTTTGTGTATGGGAGACCTTCAGGCTCCGCCGGCTCCGTCGGCTCCGCATTTTGTTTTCCTTATAACTCTGTAACCGTTAGGCGGATTCTTTTCAAATTTGGCAGGTTTATGCAGTAGCCTTGGGGAATTTTTTTGAATATGCTGTAGTGACATTTCAACCAATCAGAGAGGTCACATGACCAAAAATGTCTTTTTTCGATGGGGAAGCTTGTCCGGATGATAACTTGAAAGGAATTTTATCAATTCACCTGAAACTTGGCAAATACATTCATTCTATTAAAATCTGGAAATCATTAGATTTTGGCATTGATTGGTCAAGAAATGGCCAAGTAATTAATGATTAATTAATCATTACGAATTTTCCAAATAAGGAAAACACAAAAATGCTTATATCTCGAAAACTGTGCTAGATAGAGCGATTTTGACGAAATTTTTGACCCACAGGGTATCTCTGCGGAGTAGTTTTTCCAATTTTCAAAAAATTTTTGTCTCGCCCAAAATGGCGGCCATTTTGAATTTTCGAAATTTTCGCAAAAATTGCAAAACACAAAAATGCTTATATCTCAAAAACCGTGCTAGATAGAGCAATTTCGACGAAATTTTTGACCCACAAGATATCTCTGCGGAGTAGTTTTCCCAATTTTCAAAAAATTTTTGTCTCGCCAAAAATGGCGGCCATTTTGAATTTTCGCAATTTTCGCAAAAATTGCAAAACACAAAAATGCTTATATCTCGAAAACCGTGCTAGATAGAGCGATTTCGACGAAATTTTTGACCCACAGGGTATCTCTGCAGAGTAGTTATCCCAATTTTGAAAAAATTTTTGTCTCGCCAAAAATGGCAGCCATTTTGAATTTTTCGCAAAAATTGCAAAACATAAAAATGCTTATATCTTGAAAACCCTGCTAGATAGAGCAATTTCGACGAAATTTTTGACCCACAGGGTATATCTGCAGAGTAGCCATGCCAATTTTCAAAAAAATTTTGTCTCGCCAAAAAAGGCGGCCATTTTGAATTTTCAAATTTTTCGCAAAAATTGCAAAACATAAAAATGCTTATATCTCGAAAACCGTGCTAGATAGAGCGATTTCGACGAAATTTTTGATCCACAGGGTATCTGCAGAGTAGCCATGCCAATTTTCAAAAAAATTTTGTCTCGCCAAAAATGGTGGCCATTTTGAATTTTCGAATTTTTCGCAAAATTGCAAAACATAAAAATGCTTATATCTCGAAAACCGTGCTAGATAGAGCGATTTCGACGAAATTTTTGACCCACAGGGTATCTCTGCAGAGTAGCCATGCCAATTTTAAAAAAAATTTTGACTTGCCAAAAATGGCGGCCATTTTGAATTTTCAAATTTTTGCGCAAAAATTGCAAAACACAAAACTGCTAATATTTCGAAAACCGTGCTACATAGAGCGATTTCGACGAAATTTTTGATCTTCAGGGTATCTCTGCAGAGCAGCTATCCCAAAGAGCTTTCACTTGGTGAAGTTTCAGACCCATAGCTAATTGCTCACCTACTCAAAATGAGTAAATGCGAATTACCTCTAAAAGTATTGCAGATAGCCAATTTTTCTCAAATAACTCATTCACCTACTTTTGGAAGAGCTTTCACTTGGTGAAGTTTCAGACCCGTAGCTAATTACTCACCTACTCAAAATGAGTAAATGCTAATTATCTCAAAAACTATTGCGGATACCCAATTTTTCTCAAATAAGTCATTCATGTACTTTTGGGAGAGCTTTCACATGGTGAAGTTTCAGACCCGTAGATGATTACTCACCTACTCAAAATGAGTAAATGCGAATTATCTCTTAAAAGTATTGCAGATAGCCAATTTTTCTCAAATAACTCATTCACCTACTTTTGGAAGAGCTTTCACATGGTGAAGTTTCAGACCCATAGCTAATTACTCACCTACTCAAAATGAGTAAATGTGAATTATCTCTAAAAGTATTGCAGATAGCCAATTTTTCTCAAATAACTCATTCACCTACGTTTGGGAGAGCTTTCACTCTGTGAAGTTTCAGACCCATAGCTAATTGCTCACCTACTCAAAATGAGTAAATGCGAATTACCTGTAAAAGTATTGCAGATAGCCAATTTTTCTCAAATAACTCATTCACCTACTTTTGGGAGAGCTTTCACTTGGTGAAGTTTCAGACCCATAGCTAATTACTCACCTACTCAAAATGAGTAAATGCGAATTATCTCTTAAAAGTATTGCAGATAGCCAATTTTTCTCAAATAACTCATTCACCTACTTTTGGAAGAGCTTTAACATGGTGAAGTTTCAGACCCATAGCTAATTACTCACCTACTCAAAATGAGTAAATGCGAATTATCTCTAAAAGTATTGCAGATGGCCAATTTTTCTCAAATAACTCATTCACCTACTTTTGGGAGAGCTTTCACATGGTGAAGTTTCAGACCCATAGCTAATTATTTACCTACTCAAAATGAATAAATGCTAATTATCTGTAAAAGTATTGCGGATACCCAGTTTTTATCAAATAACTCATTCATCTACTTGTGGGAGAGCTTTCACATGGTGAAGTTTCAGACCCATAGCTAATTACTCACCTACTCAAAATGAGTAAATGCGAATTATCTCTAAAAGTATTGCAGAGAGCCAATTTTTCTCAAATAACTCATTCACCTACTTTTGGAAGAGCTTTCACTTGGTGAAGTTTCAGACCCATAGCTAATTATTCACCTACTCAAAATGAGTAAATGTGAATTATCTCTAAAAGTATTGCAGATAGCCAATTTTTCTCAAATAACTCATTCACCTACGTTTGGGAGAGCTTTCACTCTGTGAAGTTTCAGACCCATAGCTATTTATTCACCTACTCAAAATGAGTAAATGCTAATTATCTGTAAAAGTATTGCGGATACCCAATTTTTATCAAATACTCATTCATCTACTTCTGGGAGAGCTTTCACATGGTGAAGTTTCAGACCCATAGCTAATTACTCACCTACTCAAAATGAGTAAATGCGAATTATCTCTTAATAGTATTGCAGATAGCCAATTTTTCTCAAATAACTCATTCACCTACTTTTGGAAGAGCTTTCACACACGAAAATGAAAAATTGTGAATATCTCGGAAAAGCTATTTCTTCTGCTTTAATGCTCGGCGGGAGATACACACCGCGGCAGTGGTCTTGACAAAAATTTTTGTCTCCCCAAAAATGGTGGCCTATTTGAATTTTCAAAGTTTTTGCAAAACACAAAAATGCTTATATCTCGAAAACCGTGCTATATGGAGCGAACTCAACAAAATTTTGGACCTGCTGGGTATCTCTGCAGAGTAGCCATGCCAATTTTCAAAATATTTTTGTCTCGCCAAATATAGCGGACATTTTTAATTTTTTGCAAAACACAAAAATGCTTATATCTTGAAAACCGTGCTAGATAGAGCAGACTGCGCTGACTTTGGTTGCCACAACAGTATAAGGCTAGAAACGAAGCATTTTCTTAATGCTTTAGCACTCACCTTTATATCCTTTTCGGGACGCTTTGTTTTGTTTTTGCTATGCAAAAACATTATCTTTTTTTTGCGAGCGATCCTCTAGTTTGACATTTATTTCCATCATAATTTTGCTACAAATAAGAAAATAGCTATTGCTCACTTATGACATGCAATGGCACCCCAAACGATATGCCATGTTATAAACTTATAGTTAAGGAAAAAGTAGCTGAACAAATGATTTTAGGAAAATTCTGTAACTGCAGTAGTTTTTGAGTTACAATGGATTTACTCAACAGTCACAATTTCAAAGTAGCTATTACTCTGCTATCCAATGTGCAACAGGTCTGCAACTTTACTATGTGATATCTTATCAAAAACTAGATGAATAACGTATTGAAAATATTTCCCTAACTTTAACACTTTTGAAGATATATGACATTTACTTATGTCATTATTTTGCTACAAATAAGAAAATAGCTATTACTCACTTGTGGCATGCAATAGAATGCCAAAGTATATGCCATCTTATAGTTAAGGAAAAAGTAGTTGAACAACATATTTTAGGAAAATAGTCTAACTGCAGTAGTTTTGGAGTTACAATGGATTTACTCAACAGTCACAATTTCAAAGTAGCTATTACTCAGCTATGCAATGTGCAACAGGTCTGAAACTTTACTATATGATAGTTTACCAAACAGATGAATAACATGTTGAAAGATTTGTTTAACTGTAATACTTTTGAAGATATTTGACATTTACTTATGTTGTTATTTTGCTACAAATAAGGAAATACCTATTACTCACTTATGGCATGCAATAGAACCCCAAACTACATGTATATGCTATCTTATAGTTAAGGAAAAAGTAGCTGAATAACATTGTTTAGGAAAATACTCTAACTGCAATAGTTTTGGAGTTACAATGGATTTACTCAACAGTCACAATTTCAAAGTAGCTATTACTCAGCTATCCAATGTGCAACAGGTCTGAAACTTTACTATGTGATAGCTTATCAAAAACTAGATGAATAACATATTAGAAAAGAATTCCCTAACTTTAATACTTTTGAAGATATTTGACATTTACTTATGTAATTATTTTGCTACAAATAAGAAAATAGCTATTACTCACTCCTGGCATGCTATGGGACCCCAAACTATGTACCATCTTATAGCTAAGGACAAAGTAGCTGAAGAACATATTTGAAGAAAAAGCTTTTGAGTTATGAGCCCTTTACTCCAAGTAGCTAAGATTGCTATTACTCACTTATCTTTAGGCCTAAGTCCATAAAACCCCAAAAAATTTCAAGGGCGTGAAAATTCATTGGGACAATTAATTTACAAAAAATCTGTAGCTGTAGTAGTGTTGGAGAAATCTGTGTGACTAACTAACGCACGCACGCATGCACACACAGGCATCATTCCATAATCTCCCTCCTGGGCTAAAGCCCAGCGGGAGATAAAAAGATGTAAAATTGTTCAAGTTTGTAAGACCCGAAACTTGTTTAAAATTGTGACTTCATCATACATTATTTTCTGATATTAGCTAATTTATTTCAGGATTGAGCATCAGTACACTTTTGACTTGAGTGACATCATTCAAGTGTGTACAAAGGGGGTTCGTCGGTGTAGGGGGTAACACACTTGTCCCCCTGCTCTAAGGTCAGCAGTTCGAACCCTGCACCAAATCCTTTGTGAAAAGTTGGCAGGTGCTTACTGACTCCTGGCAGTTTACAGTGCAGAACCTTGACCAACTAGTATGTACTGGTGCCCTCAACCTTTGAAACTAACTGTTGTGATATGAACTATACATCATGTTGAAAGCAACCTGAAACCCAAATTAATCACATCACAAGTACTGGAATAACAAGGGGTACCATAGACATTTTGCCATTAATAGTTCTGTCTGTAATACACATTATGCTGTTGTGTATGTGGCAGGTTAAAATCTGTATACATTTGTCAAAGTTTTAAACAGTTCAATGCAATATCTGTATAAAAAACGGGGATGTCCTACCCCAATACGCCAGATGGTTTCCCTCTGATTAGAGCACATAAAGAGAAAAGTATTAATCCATATTGAATTCACCAATACCATAATCAGAATTTTATACATGCACAGTGTTTACACATCAGAATCATCCATTAGTACCATTCCTTCATTTGCCAGCTAACAACAATCATAGATCTGATGCATGTTATTTCTCCAATACAAATTAGACATCACTTCATTCATGTTTTAAATCAAGACTAGATCAAACAACCAATGTAATACTTAAGTATGTGTACTGCTAAGTTCACTTAGTTTATTTGAGAGATTTACAAAAGAAGCTCATTACAAGGAACCTCAGATGAAATTCTTAAAGATGTGTATTTAAAGCGTTGTCATGGCTTTATATTGTCAGCCATCTTTGTGAAATTCATAAAACTTGCCTAGGTAATCAAATTTATCCACATTTCACTTTTATATTGCGATTCCTTCTCCTTTCTCATGTATAGGAGTTTTTCATTGAGAAAAGAAATGTTTGGCTGTCTGGGCCCAGTTTCATAAAGGCCTACTAGCCACTTAGTAGGGTACTAAGTGCTAATAGGCTACTAAGCCTATACTATATGTTTCACTGAGATTGTATTCACTATGGTTATTAGTAGGCTATCCTCACAAGAAGCCTTGCTATCTGAGGAACTTACTAGTTCCCAAGTATCAGCTCAGTATATCACTTTGGTAGTGACTACTAAGAGCCTACTAAGATCAAAACTTAATAGCATACTAGCTTCTATATTCAGTAGGCCTTTGTGAAACTGGGCCCTGAAGTCCACCCTCAAAATTTATGAGGAAAGATTCATTAACTGTTGTTGATTTACCATGAACACCAAAGGCAATTCGAAAATTTTCAATATTTTGATACTTAAAAATCTCACTGGTTTGTGTCTGCTGATCAGTAAGTATTTTGTATGAATTGCAAGGACTTGTTGGTTCCACATATTTGGATTTCAAGATTTCCTTTGTCACTCTTCTTCATTGCAAACATAACCTTATCGCTGAAATATTAAAATTGCTGTCAAATAAAAAGTTTTAAACTACAGGTTTTGTACAAATATATATAAAATTATACATATATTTCTTATGATTGTTTCCCTCAGACAACCTCAATATTGCGTGCTCCTGCTGGATTTTCTCCTTCAGTAGCAACACAGAACAAGCAAGCTGCAGACTTTGCACTTGTACGGCAGGTGAGTTTGTTTATGTCGTATTCAAAGAAGAATTTTCAAACTTGACTTGAAAATAAGACTCTTTTGGGGCATGTTGCATGTAACCAACCTTTCTATTAATGTGTGATGTCCGTCTGTCAATCAACATATTATTCTGGACTCTAACTCAAAGACGCTTCTGCTGAACAATTTGAAGTTTGACAGGACGGTAGAACACTACCTAGGCTAGGTTGCATTCGAAATTTGTGTCCAGTTTGTGCATCAGACATCAGTCTGTTTCTACATCTGTCTGTCAGTATGTTGGTTTTTTCGGACTCTAACTTCAAGATGCTTCTGCCAATTGATTTGAGACTTGACAGAGTAGTACAACAGGATTTCTTTTTACAAACAAGAAATAAACTTGAAATTGGTTTGACGAACCCAATCCCTGATGCTGATTGTGCAGCCCGTCTTTTGGGGTCTATAACTCCAGTTTCTTGTTTCACTTAGTTGGGTTTCCTATTTTTAAAAACAAAAGCTTATAATCTGTAATTGTAATGAGTAGTGTCCGTGCTAAAATTTTTAACAATAACTCCTCTGATAAGACAATTTAGATTTAGTTTCATTTTCTATTCTAATGTTGGCATGATGCTGGTAGTAGTCAACTGTTGTGCAACAATGTTCAACATCATAATTCATTTAAAACCTTTGCTGTACTAGTCTAAGCAAGATTACTTCAATATATATTCCATTATTAAAGGGGAAAATATCAACTTTTGGTTTCAGTTGTTTCAAAACTTTTTTATTACAGAATTTTAACAGATACAAAGCTAGAGTGAAGCGGGAGAAGCTTGCCCCAGCAATGAATCTGGTAAGTTGTTTCTCAAATTTATGCAGCAGAATGTTTTCACTGATAATAGAAATGATATTTCAACAGCACTCTGGAAGTAATGGTAAATTATCATGATTTTATTGCTTTGACATTAAAAATGAAATAATATTTATTTGTGTGTTACTAAAAATTGGAAATTAAAAGAAGAAAAATCATTTGAGAAATCCACTTTTTGTATCAATCCATTTTTTTTTAGCCAGCAATGGATGAAGTAGACAAATGGTGCCACATGTGTTTTGGGAACTACAGTCCTGGTGACCTTCATGTGACCTTAAGCAGTGATCTTGACAGTAATTCTTCCGAGTACTCCAACAGGTCACCAATACGTAGCTGTGATAAAAATACACTTCCAGTACCACCATTATTGAGTATAATAGCCCACATGTCTCAGGTAATGAACATTTTCTTAACACTTTAAACACAAAGTTGGTATCAGTATGAAAAGCTGAATTACAAATGTACCTTCATACGTAACCAACAGTGTTCAAGAAATTTGTTCAACAACAATTTCTACAACAGATTTTATTTCAACCATGCTGCCATGCTTTTTGGCATTCATGTCTTGGCTTTGACTACAGATCAAACTGCACATCTTAATACCACAAGTGCTTACTGTAATTACTTTTTTTTTACCCAACAGGATGACTATTTTTACTGTGTCATACACCACACAGTTAAACTCTGTTGTATTGAGGCCAATTTCTCTGGAAAAATTCCATTTATCCAGGATTTGTGTGAGATGAGGTACATCGTAAAAGGGAAAATATTGATTAAATACAATATTGTACTCAGTCATGACAAGCCCCCCCCCCATCATCGCAGTTCAGGAAAAACTACTTGCTACACAGCCTTATAATTTGACACACCTGTTCATACTATCAAAAACGCGAGCTGATTAGATTTAGGGAGCAATCCCTTGAAAAATGTCTCATTTATGAGTGATTTTCTGACACCTTCCAATCTGAAAGCCTTAAATTTAGGTGTTGCATTTAGAGCCATAAAATGTACCGGGAGGTAATAGGAAACCATATGTGGAGAGTCTAAATAGCCGGTCAGTTTTACCCCACGGCCCCCCCTTATGGGTCAAACTGGGGTCATAAAATAGCTGATTTTGAGTTTTTGCCTTATATCTCCTTTATTGTTGCTTTTATAGCTTCAGAATGTATTAAGAGGTATTGGGAAAGCATATGTGGAGAGTCTAAATAGCCGGTCAGTTTTACCCCCGACCCCCCCTTATGGGCCAAACTGGGGTCATAAATAGCTGCTTTGGAGTTTTTGTCTTATATATCCTTTATCGTTGCTTTTATAGCTTCACAATGTATTAAGAGGTATTGGGAAAGCATATGTGGAGAATCTAAATAGTCAGTCAGTTTTATCCCCGACCCCCCCTTATGGGTCAAACTGGGGTCATAAAATAGTTGCTTTGGAGTTTTGCCTTATATCTCCTTTATTGTTGCTTTTATAGCTTCAGAATGTATTAAGAGGTATTGGGAAAGCATATGTGGAGAGTCTAAATAGCCGGTCAGTTTTATCCCCCAGCCCCCTCCTTATGGGCCAAACTGGGGTCATAAATAGCTGCTTTGGAGTTTTTGCCTTACATCTCCTTTATTGTTGCTTTTATAGCTTCAGAATGTATTAAGAGGTATTGGGAAAGCATACAGTGCAGCTTTGTGCATTCTTAGCTTTACAGCATGCTTATTAAAGCCACAAAGCATTTTAAACTTTCAGGGACGCTTCGCTTTTGTTAGCAAAAGCATTCCTCTAGTTGGTTAATGTTTTTAACTGGATATACAATTCATATATTGTAAAAAATCATTGCACTGTGGTATGTAAACGCCATTTGTGTGTAATATGTTTTTTTCAGCCCACTGTAGTTCGTGTTTTGGAGTACCATGTCAACTGGTTTGAGGTAACAGGTTTCACAGAACAACAGGTTAGTGGATAAACTTCGTGCTTAGTGACAGGATTTTCACTCAAGTTATAGATATGGTCTTGGCATGACCATTACTATGGCAAAGAAACAGCATTATATACAATCTATATTTATGAATTTGAATTTTTGTTGGCCCAACTGACACCCCTAGGCAGTCAAGTCATCATGTTTAAATGTAGGCCCTCCACAGGAAGTGGTTTAGAATGTTGCACTGTGTGCTGTTTTTTAATTTTCTAATACATCAATGGTTTAATTAAGAAATGTGTTGTCCATGATTCTTAAATCTTCTTGGATGATTGTTTATGATAGAGATGTAATGCCTTTATTTGAACATACCATTTTCTCCTCTTATAGAAATCTGAAATTTAATATTTTGGCAAGACTGTGTCTTTGTAGAACTTGAATGACTGTATTTGAATGACAGCAAAATTCAAATCGTCAATTGATGTTGGATAAAAATGTATTCAAAGAGGTGTTGAATATACTAGCTCTTTGTGAAAAAACATCAACTACTAGTATTTGAAACACTAAAATGCTGTTGTCAGGTGACTTTAAGGAAAAATGAAATTAATTTGCTGCGAAAAAGTAGAATATAAAATAAGAGCATGTCAAGTAGAAGTACATCTGGACCATTCTTTGAATGAATTGTTTTCACTCACTTTGGAAGCGGTTGCCAAAGACACTTTAGGTGTTCAAAATGCAACAGCTGTTCAGGGTCCACGGTGGGGCAGGGGTAAGACCCCAGCCTCCCACCTCTGAGGTCATCAGTTCAAACCCCATACCTTATATGGGAAAGTTGGTAGTTGCTTACCGATGGTCAGCTGATTACAGTACAGAACCTTGACCAACTGTATGTGCTGGTTTCCTCTGTCCACAAAACTACCCATCTTGATATGACCTGTAAAACTGTTGAAAGCGACATAAAACCCCAAATAAATAAATAAGCAACAGCTGTTCATATTTTTAGTTCTTAAATAAGAAAATTTTTTTTTCCAGGTTGTAGATTTATTCAAACAGTTGTAACCATAAATTGTAGTCACAAATCAGGTACTCTTTAAATAGTACTAATTTTGTACTGTATTTTTGTGGAAGTCCGGAACCTTGAGAAATGAACTTCAATTATGACTTGGTTCATCCTCTTTGACACATTACATATTACTAATGTCAAGGTCAGTTATTGACTTCCATTTTGACAATATATCTTCAAACAAGAGAATGATAGTCTCTTTATTTTCTGGGTGATTCCGTTTTGTTTTCAACTTAGAACACTGAAACTAAAGAGATCATTGTAGTGTTGGTGAGTGAGCAGGTGAAATCTGTTCGTGTAGTAGAACACTCGCTCCCAATGTTTGAGGTCTTTGGTTCAAATGCTGGCAGCTTGGATGTTGTGTACTGATGCTCGGTGGTGTACAGCGCAGAATCTTTACTGACTATGCAGTATATGTTTGCTTCCACCCCAAACCATTGTAGCAGGACTTGAAAATGTGTTGAAAGTTCCATTAAACCAAAGTCAGTCATTCACAGCATCAAAATGCATCGTTTGTCAACTTCGCTGTCATTTAAGGGAAAATTGTCAACTTTGATCAGTCTCTTTCAGGATATCGAAAAACCTCTTAGGAATTTTTCATCAGATTTCACATTTTAAATTATAATGATTCTGCAATTGGCAAATTATCAATTTAATTTTACAAAGGAAAGTTATTCAGCTATCAAATATATTACATAATATCATCAAAGAAATAATAAGGATATTTATATATTAAAGATTGTGAAGTGTAATTAAATTCAGCACCAATGCTGATGTACATCACATCTGAATATCAATGCTTTTTTCTTTGGGATATTCATTGGTGATCCTGCAAACTGACCAATGAACAAGTTTTGCCTTCACTAAGTTATGTCAGTGGAGTACATTTATGTTTTAGTCTATATTTCTCTATGCTGTATTATCCAAAAAGTACTGTCTGGAACAAATATTGATAAATTTTCCAGGATGGCAGGAACTTAAGAAAGGAAAATTGTACAAGTTTTTGGTGACAATTCCAAGTGTTTTGAAAATAAAATGGCCACCATATCACAATGTCATATAGGGGGTTATCAAATCAAAAATGCCTAATATCTCCCTATGTGTGATTAACTTTTACAGTAAATGGCACAACTTTGTTGAAATACCTGCAGTTCCTAATCTATTCAATACTGAGTTTTTGTTTATTTTACAGGGCCGGTGGCTATATGCACTGCTTGTGAACTTAGAAAAGCCATTAGTACCAGAAGCGTGCTCTTTGTTGAGAAACTTGGCACGCAACTGTGCAAACCTGCGTGCAACCTTTGTAAGTCAGCTTGTTTTTGTTGATGAATAGAAAATGTGAGTCAGAAGAGCTAGTCTTGGGAAATGTGTAAGATTCAGAGAAAATTCAAATATACTGGACCCTCCAATTTCCCGAAAATACTGACAGATGTTTAAGTTCACAACAGGTTCATAAAATGAAATCTGAGGCAGTAAAACTGTTCATAAAATTCAGTTTTGGAAACATAAAGTTCAAAAGATGATGGTTGTACTGTGCAAATTTTAACCCCAGCCTTTATAGGCTGGGGTTATAGTTGTCCCTGCACTGTCCAGGCACCAGCGGCAGGCATAAAGCTTGTGGATGTTCCACAGCTTAAACCCATGCATGGATTTTCACCAAATTTCCAGGATATGTTTACCCCAGAAGGATCTAGAACTGATTAGGTTGAGGGGAGGGTATCTGGCAACTACCGTTGTCATGGCAATACTTTTAAAACTTTTGGGTCTTATATTTGCACAATATGTAAATGGCTAGGTAAGCTTGCCTGAGAGTAATTTTGTCCTTGTTTTGAAAATACAAGGAAATGTGAAAATAACTTTTAGGAAATCATGGTCTCAAATTTGACCTTTGACCCCTGCTTCAAGGTCAAGTTGGGTCATCATGCTAAAAAGGCCTTATATCTCCCTTATAATTGGTTCTAGGACTTCAAAATATGAAAAAAAAATTTGTAAGAAATCATGGACTGTGAATCTTTTGCAAGAGTGAAATTTGACCTTTGAACCCTGCTTCAAGGTCGAGTGGCATCATCAAACTGAAACGGCTGTATATCCCTTATATATTGGCCCTTCAGTTTGGAACTCGCATCATGAATGAATAAAATATGTAAGTTTCTTCAATCCCTTCTTCAACTACATGAAAATTCTTAACCTGACGACCTTACAACTGAAGTTGTTTCCAAGATTTTCCCAATTCTCAATGTTGCCCATTTAGTTGTACCTGGGGCGGGGTTCTTGCCTGCTGAGGCTGGCTATTTTTAAGTATGAAATGTAGATTCTAAGTTAGATTAGTGTGTGATCTTTGTCATCATGGAGTTATCTGTGAGGAGACAATTCAGTAAAAATCCTAAAACGAGAAAACTTGATGCAAGTTAAACCCTAAAGTATTATTTTTCTACTGTTCAGCCATGAGAATTAAGGTTTGCAAACTTCATAGAAATGCTAAACGTATGCATATAATCATCCTTTATTGAAGAAATCAGCAGTTTTAAAGACTCTTCTTGTTAATTTCAGGAAAGTGCTGCAGATCCTTTACTGAGCCATTTGAATCTGCTGATTACTCTAGTGTCAAGATACTTCAATCAGACTGACTTGGCAGACTCAGGGTGACCCATCCAGATCAATACAATAGACTGAATACTAGTTCTGCATAGCCAAGTGTCTCACAACCAGTGTGCAGAGGGTGTAAAACAACAATCCATGTGCTCAGATTGTCACACTCATTACAGGAGAAAAACAAAATATATATACTCAATACAGTGACACTTGTAAAAGAAGATCTGGTAAAAATAGAGAGTGATCTCTTCATCTTTGAGCTGGGATGAGTAGGGCTGTATATAGTCTCTGAAATGTCACCTATGGGGACACTTGTGCAACAAGATCCAGTGACAAGGGAAAAGACATGTGACCTTTATCATAATAAGATCTGGGATAAGTATAGACTTGTATATTTTCTCATAGGTCATCCAGGTACGGATAAACATAACTGCTGGATTACTATTTTTTAAGTCAGTGGTCTGCTGGGTTGTTAAAGTCTTCAATTCCCAGTCCGTATCATGGAAAAATACAGAAGTTTTTGCCACAGAGCCTTTCAGTGGGGAGTTGAAAGAACCTTCCTACTCATTAAATCTCGGACAGGATTATTTTGCTTGCAACTATACAAGTAGAGTTTCACACTCTGCATCAGGTTTAGCTATGCTATGTAATTATGTACCTTTTGATGCTGAAATTCAATCAGCTCCCAGAAACAACATGAAACATCTTATGGACATAACTAGGCCAATCTGCCAATGAAAAACTCTAACGTGAGACATCTGGCAATATTTTGGTAATTTAACAAATGATGGCAAGTTAAATTATAGATTTGACCAGAGGGTTTGATCAATTTCTCATTGCATATGATGATGTTATTGTTTATAAGTGTATAAATGCAGTTTGTGAAATAATTCCCAAAGGGATTTAAAATTAGTCTCAGTATAGTTAATTTTTCACCCCACAGCCTTTAAAGGATGTGTAGGTATTAGTGCTGCGCCGATTAGTGGTCCATTCGATGCATTGATCGATGAAGGCATTACTTCCAATGCATCGATCAAAAAACCAAAATTCGGGCTGCCGAAAAAGGGTTGAGTTCTAGTATGTTTCTAGTCAAATCAAGCGAAAGAGGAAGTGATTTTCCGTAAAATAAACATGGAGCAGTTTTTGTCCCAAAGATATTGCCTTAGAATTGTTGAAATGTACAAAAATATTATCTAAAAGTTTGGATTAGTTATTTACTCTGTAAATTTTGTATGATTTTAATGTCTGCCGATGCATCGAATGATGCATCGATCACATGTGGGCGATAATCGAGTGATTTTTGCAGACCGAGTCGCAGCACTAGTAGGTATTGTATTCATCCATGGCGTCCAGCTGGCAGACAGCAGGAAGAATAATCTGGAGTGGGTTGCATCTCGTTAACAGTAAGGTGTATAAATGTGACACTTGGAAGAGACATTGGGTGGGGGTGTAGGAGTGTAACATCATGGTGTGACCTGCATTTGACCTTTGGCCTTACTGTAGTGACCTTAAGTTTGAAAATCATGTCCAGGCAAGATCTCGGAAAGCAAAAGGTGAAGGGTATTGATTGGTAGATGTAGGTTTTCAATGTCATGGTATGACCTTGATTTGACCTTTAAAATGATGTCTGGGCTATATCCTGGAAACTGTAAGGTATAGAAACTTTGACCATGGCTCTGCCAGAATGTTTTAACAAAACTGCCGTATGTGAAACGTATTTGTTTTATTGCAAATATAGATTGCTGAAACTAATTCTGGTATGTAGTTTTACTTCATTGTGGTATTTCCATAGGCAGCTATACTTCAAAAAATTAATTTTACATCGTCATAACTTTTAGTTAACTATTTAATGGTGTCGATTTGCTATTGAATTCTCTTCTTTTAATACTTTGTCTTTACATATATTTTCTCTCTCTTAAGTGTTATTTCCCCTGCACCTTTGCATAACTTAAACTGGAAGTTCTATATCTGATGGTGTCCAATGCTACTTCCTGGGGCTGTGAGTTATGGGTATCCCTGATACTAGGTTTATTTATATCACTGTAACACCTAACATAAATATATTAAGTTTTTATTCTGCTCACTTGATGACCTATATTTTCTCGGTGACAGCTGTTTTCTGTTGTTTCAATAATCCCATATTTTAAGATATCTATATATCTGTTGCCATGGCTACTGCATAACATTAGAATTATATTTTTGTGACATTTTGCTCAATGTAACCAAAGGTAAGTTTAAACATACCTTTCATAATTTTTTTTTATAGATTATTCAAAAGGAAAAAAAAATCATTTGCAAAACACTTTTATTTTTTCCCCAACTTAATATAACACATTTTTGCACAAATGCTGTGTATTTGAGACATTAAATACAAAACTATATATCTTGTGTCATAAATCCTACTGGTTTAAGAAGTCTGATAAAATAACTGTTAATGCACATCATTATATTTTTTTAAGTATTAATAGCAAGAGGTATTGGGATTATAATGCTCAACATACACAGTTACAAACTAAGTTACAACTAAATAAAATATGGCTGATAATCTTGTACCACAAATAATTGTCTGATAGAGTACAATGTACCTGTTACTTCCAGTAAACATTTTTGGGTTTTGAAAACGTTTGAAAGGAAACGTTTGACAAAGGTTAAACTAGATTGGGCCAACTCGGCGCCAACATATCCCCAGACAGGTCATCACTCACGCCACAGGTTTTGATCGGGAATTTTTAAAAACATAATTACCCATTATTATATGAACTTCAGCACATCAATCTACTCTGTTTATATCTTCCAAGGAAGATGGTGTATCCCCAGACGCCGAATACATAACTCAAATTATATTTTCAATCTTCCTGCAATGATAACTCTAAACCTATTTTCAAAGTATTTAAATGATTGATGATTGAATGTCCATTCTAAAATAATAATCCCAAAAGAGCATATCTGTTTCTATATTTGTTGACAAATAAAATATTATTTTTAACTCAACTCATCATACTTTTCAATCTTCCTTCAAAGTATTTAAATGATTGATGATTCAATGTCCATTCTAAAATTCATAATCCCAAAAGCGCATATCTGTTTCTATATTTGTTCACAAATAAAATATTATTTAAAAAAAAATTATTTATATTATTATTTTATTATATTATTTTTAGAATTTGCAAATTGTTTTCAGTTATTCATTTCCTCTATACCTATATATGTGGTCCATATATATGCAACCTAAATATGTGACACAATCTCAGTTCTGACTCCCCTTTGTGTTATATGTAATGAAGCCCACCACCTCCCACCCCCACCCCTCTCCCCTTCTCCACACCTCTCTCACTATTACACAAGATCTGCAACCCCATTGAGGTCTTTGTTTCTCATCTGATATCATTAAATACCTTTGTTTATTTAGTGTCACTCAATATAGCTGGAGGTCCCAGAGGTGGGTGGGGGGAATCCGGGTGGGGGATGTGGGTTGGGACTTAGTTTAGTTTATTAGTTTATTATAGTGACATGTATTATGTTGACAAGGATTATACAAAAACTACTGAAGTAATACCCAGCCCTATATGGGCTTATAAGTCACTTTAAATAGAGAGTTAATAACAGAGCAAACATATTTTGAGGTAAGATACAGTAAATAAAGACAGCAATTCAATACATAAAAATTAACAATATAATTTACTTTTTCTTTCTTGCCACAAATCAAAAATAAAATTAATAACCATATTGACATTCATATGAGTTAATACCCTTGATAATTGATCTATTAATAATTCAGATTTATCTATATTTAAAATTTTGAAATATTTCATACGAATCAGCTCTAAAGCTGGACAAACACAAACAAAATGTATCTCATCTTCTACATCTTTTTTACACAGTTTACATGTTCTCTCAAAGAGATGGAGTGCTACAGCATAAATGGTAAACAAACAATCTATATAAAAGGGGTACTCAAATACAAAAAGAATTGAGAATTTTAAGTATGTGATTATCAACTGAAATGAGTTCATAACTGTAGGAGCTGTGTCAAAATTAACTGAGGCAAGTTGAATAAAACTGGGCTAGTTGAGGGTTAAAAATCCCCTAGTTTTACTACATACGGATATAATTTCATTAATATTGGGACTTAAAGCTCACTTAAAGTGTCCATTTTGTCTACTTGAATATGTTTAACCGGCGTTTAACCAGTTTCATTTTAAAAAGTTAAAAACTCAGCAAGCAGAGGTATAACACACAAAAATAAGTTCTTAAAAGACTAAGATAGCCATAACATTATTAATATTCAAAATTTAAATAGACAGGCATTTCCTTTTAAAAATTCAAAGATTTCAGCTCTATAACCCACATAGTTTGACAGTTACTGGGCTTTAAAGTGGCATAATGTCCATAAATTGGGTTTCTGTGGGCATTTTACAATTGTTAAAGAGACCTTAGCAATTAAACTACAGATCTGAAACTTTTGGGGGGACATACATAACAAACAAAAATTATATATAATACAGTTTAAGACTTGTCACACTAAGCATTTCCAAATAACAGGGCAAAATACGGAAAAAATGTCAAAAAAGGCACTTGGGCGAGTGTCTATGGCCCTCATACACAGGTTAAATGTCTACTAAAAACCTTGATTTTCGCCATATGTAAAAAGGACATAATAATGCATTCCCAGATGGGATTTCAGCTCCATCAATCACATAGTTTAACAGTCACAGGGCTTAAAGGTGGCAAAAAGTCCAAATATTGGGTCTCTGTGGGCCTTTTAGAGATCTCGATGTGGCTTTCAAATTAAAGCTTCAGACTTAAAATTTGTTACATACTAAGATTACACATAGAATATGTATCTAATAAAGTTTGAAACTTCTCAGACTTACCATTTCCAAGTTACAGAGCAAAATATGTGAAAAATGTCTTAAAAGGGTCACTCAGGTGGGTGTTTAAGGTCCTCATACACAGGTTAAATGTCTACTTGAAGCCTTGATTTTTGGCACATGTAAAAAGAACATAATAATGTATTCCCAGATGAGATTTCAGCTCTATCAGTCACATAGTTTAACAGTCACGGGCCTTAAAATTGGCAAAAAGTCCAAATACTGGGTCTTTATGGGGCCTTCTAGAGACCTAAATGTGGCCTTCAAATTAAAGCTTCAGACTTAAAATTTGTCACATACTAAGATTACACATAGAATATGCATCTAATACAGTTTGAAACTTCTTAGACTTACCATTTCCAAGTTACAGGGAAAAATATGTGAAAAATGTCTAAAAATGGTCACTCGGGTGGGGATTTATGGTCCTCATACACAGGTTAAATGTCTTCTTAAAGCCTTAATTTTTGGCACATATATAAATAACATACTAATATCTTCCCAGATAGGATTTGAGCTCTATCAGTCACATAGTTTGACAGTCACAGGGCTTAAAAGTAGCAAAAAGTCCAAATATTGGGTCTTTGGGAGCCTTTTAGAGACCTCAATTTGACCTTCAAAATTAAAGCTTCAGACTTAAAATCTGTTACATACTAAGATTACACACAGAATATATATCTAATACAGTTTGAAACTTCTCAGACTTACCATTTCCAAGTTACAGGGAAAAAGATGTGAAAAATGTCTTATAAGGGTCACTCGGGTGGGTGTTTATGGTCCTGATACACAGGTTAACTGTCCATTAAAGGCCTAAATGTTGGGGCACATATAAGAAAACACATAGATATATTCCCAGATGATATTTAACTTAGATGAGAGACATAGTTTGAAAGCTACAGTGCTTGAAAGTGGCAAAAAGTGCATAAATTGGGTCTCTGTGGGCACTTTTGAGACCTTAAGTCGACCCCTTTGGGTAAACCTACAGCCCTAAAATTTTCTACAGACAAGGATTACATATCAAAGTTATACCTAGCACAGTTTGAGACTCATCAGAATTACCACTTCCAAATTATAGGGCAAAATATGTGAAAAGTATAGCAAAAAATCCCTAAGTGGGGGTATTTATGGGCCTCAAGGACAATTTTCTCCTCAACTTAAAGTCGTGATTTTCGGCACATGTACTAAGAACATATTAATGTGTTGTCAGGTAAAATTTCAGCCAGCTGAGCATCATAGTTTGTGACCTACAGGGCTCTAAGTGGCCAAAAGTCCAATTTCTGACCTTAAGGTGGCCATAAGTTCTTTTTTACTGGGAGTTTAAGGTCACCTTAAAATAGGGATCTTCCTTTGGGCACCCTTAACATGTGTACCAAGTTTGAAAAAAAAATATTAATTTGTTTTTGAGTTATCGCGTCCACAAGGAAATTTCTACGGCGGCGGCGGCGGCGGCGCGACGGACCTGAATCCAATATATCCCCGACTTTCGTCTGGGGATATAAAAATGATGGGTACAAAAACCATTTGTAATAGAATGTTTTTAAAACATTTTATGTATAACGTTAATGATAAATGTTGGAAAAACGTTATAAATGAACAAAATACTGTCTGAATAATAATGGGGTCAGAGGTCAATTTCAATATCTTTATATGGTTGCTCACTATTGAAAATATTATTTTTATGTCTAAAATTGGAAGATAGTGGCTTAGAAATTGTGACCCCTTTCAATTCCTACTTTTAGGGATTGCATATGGGGCAATTTTGACAAAGTCCTCTAAAATCCCCTATTATTGCTCACCGCCATCTTTGTTTGGACATGTTTGAAGGTGAAGGTTTAAAAATATACGTTTAAAAAACGTTTTTGATAGAATGTTTTTAAAACATTTGACAAGCAATGTTGTTTAAACATTTTTTGTGTACTGTTTATCAAACATTTTATGATGAATGTTTGAAAAGTATTTCCAGGAAAACATTCATTTCTCCAGCTATTTTATAAATGTTTTAAAAACATTTCCAGTCGAACCTAGCTTCTTGAGTTATTTTATAAACGTTTAATAAATGTTTTCAGTAAAAACGTTTGTATAGAAAATGTTTATAAAATGTTTTTTAAATGTCACAGCGTAAACGTTTACTTGGAAATGTTTAGAAAACCATAAGATAGGGTTTAATTAGGTTTTAAAAACATTTTATAAACATTTAAACCATTTAAAAACGTTTCTAATGTTTACTGGGTTGTATTTCAAACCTTAACATTTTACAGACAGGAGTAAATGAAAGCTAATTTCTAATCATTTATTGTATTTCTTGCAAATTTGTAATTTTTAGGACTTCGTTGTTGCTTAGTAGATAATGATTACATACTCCATTTTTCTCAATCACAAATCAAAAGTAAAAATATGATAAGATGAAAAATATGAAAGGAACCCAAATGCTAAATAGTCTGATGAAACGTCAATACATATTTTATTACAAGTACTATAATGGATTATGACAACTGAACCAGTAAAAGACTTTCATAATCTGAAAACATACAGAAATGAAAAACCTACAGAATATGTCTTTATTTTTACAGCAATGATGTGATACTTAAAACAATAGATATACACACATTTTTGTAACAGTATAATAATTGTGAATTTTTAACTTGTGAATTTTCAACTTCAAATTTGTAGTACATTCACTATTAATAGCATTGATTTTGTTTAATGCTTAATGTGTTACTTTTTGCCATCCAATCATATGTAATGGATAAATTAGGCCAAACACCTTTTTTTGGAAAAACAACTGAAAGGGCTTGAAATTTACAGTTGTACTTTTACCGATAGTTTCAGTATCTGACAGCAAAAACTACACGCATAATATACTCAGAAACTGCTTATCTATCTTATGTTAAGGATCAACAGATTGATTGGCTCTTTAATGAATCAACAAAAAGTAAACGATGCCATCATAATGCCATCATTGACACAACTTGAGTAAATGCAAATCAAAAAAGCCAGCACCTGTTTTGAAAGAGTGCATGATTAGGCAGCACCTATACTGAATGAGTGCATAATATATATCTCTACAGGGAATGTGAAAGATGAATGCAGTTTTACCCCACTTTATATCACAGGCTGTTTCTACAATAAACATACTCTATAAACAACATAACTAGGGTGCCCACTAACAAATACTATTGCAAAAAAATATTTTTTAAATAGCATCAGCGATGACCGTACCCCACAGCCTGGGGAAATAGTTTTCAACACCATGAGATATAGAAGTAGTGAAACAGTACAAAGATCTGGATACTTTCAGAGCAGTGTCAGTGATATAAACGTTCAAATAATGTTTAAGTAGAGAAAATAATATCTAAGAGAAAGAGAATTTATGTAAAGATAATGTATTAAAACAAGACAATTCAATAGCAAGATGACAGCATTAATCAGTAAACTAAAAATTATGAAGCTGTAAAATTTATTAATTGGAGAATAACTGTCAATGGAAAAAGCACAATTATGTAAAAGTGCATATAATAATCAGTTGCAGCAATCCATATACTAGTATCTTTATCATGAGAGAAAGATCTCTCAAATATGGCAAGTGAACACACTTTGGTAGAACCAGGTCACACCATGATGCACACCTACACCCCCTACCCAATGTCCCTACCAACTGTCAACCTTTTACACCTTATGGAATCCAAGAAATAGCCCAGAGAAGATTTTAAAACTCATGGTCACTATGTCAAGGTCAAATCAAGGTCAATCCATGATATTGCACACCTACAATCCCCTAACCAATGTCCCTACCAAGTATCAACTTCCTACACCTTACAGTTTCCAAGATATGGCTCAGACAAGATTTTATAGGTCAAGGTCACTACAGCAAGGTCAAATCAAGGTCACACCATGATGTTGCACACCTACATCCCCTAACCTTGCGGTTTCTGAGATATAGCCCGGACAAGATTTTCAAACTCAAGGTCACTGAGGCAAGGTCAAATCAAGGTCACACCATGACGCTGCAAACCTACACCTCCTAACCAATGTCTCTATCAAGTATCAACTTTCTACACCTTACGGTTTCCGAGATCTAGCCCGGACAAGATTTTATAGGTCAAGGTCACTTCTGCAAGGTCAAATCAAGGTCATACCATGACGTTGCACACCTACAACCCCTAACTAATGTCCCTACCAAGTAGCAACTTCCTACACCTTACGGTTGGCGACACATAGCCCGCACAAGATTTTCAAACTCAAGGTCACTGAGGCAAGGTCAAAGGTCAAATCAAGGTCACACCATGACGTTGCACACCTACACCCCCTAACCAATGTCCCTAGCACGTATCAACTTCCTACACCATACAGTTTGAGATACAGCCCGGACAAACTTTTTCCCGCCACCCACCCACCCATCTGGACACCATGGGTTAAAATAATACCCCGACAACCCTTAAGGACTGTGGGATAAAAACCGGTAAAAGTAGTTTATACTCTGTACATTTCCCCAGAAATATAAAGACATAAACTATGGGAAAAATAATTTTTATTTCCTGTAACTTTTTTTGGCAGAATTACACAAGCATAACTTTTCATGATGAGGATACTTTCTTACTGTATTGATAAAGTTATGGACTTTATATAATAATATAATAATGTGAAAGTTTTTTGTAAGGTGCCAAATTGATGAAGACTTCCTCTAAGGCACTGAAGTCCAAACAGTCCAATTAGCAGAAAGGGCCCATCTCCATGTAAGAATCTGATGGGGGAAGGGGGACTATGGAGGGGGATAGGCTAAACCGGTAGGTGTTTAGAATATTTCAAGTGTTGAGGGCACCCTAGATCTTCTAAAAGTGGTACCTATCACAGTTTTACATATACATAGTAGTCCTGTACATATGCACACTTATGTTAATAAAAAATATTGTATATGATATTATGCATATCATATGAGGAGTAATATTCATAATATGTGTATAACTCAGTCAAACTATTTTGGAATTTCCACCATACACTTGTGAGATGTCAACTCCTATATATCCAGTCTTAACTCTAAAAATCTGACGTAGATTAAAAGTGCTACAAAAATAATTTTATTTTCAACAAATTTTTCAAACCATACAAAAATACACAAATGTAATAGCACGGTAATTTCATACAGTACTTGTCAGCTCATAGCTGAAATATTTCATACTTGAATGACATTTTCAATAGTCAACGATATGCCTTTTGTATGTTAGCAACCAATTAACATTATTTAGTTTGTAAATTCTTAAATTGTAACTGAACATCCTTGTTTCTACAAATAGAACCCATTTTAACATAGCTGAACTCTTTTGCAATATACATTCCTTTAGCAACTTATACTTCTGCAAAAATTAAACACAAGTTTTATAAAGAATACATGACCATATATCTTGTGTTTCTTTTTTGGTTAAGGATATTTATACAAGCAACTTTTATCTTTTGTACTTCCTGGTATTTGATACTGTGGGGATTAGAAACAATTTCATTTAAACAATATATAACTTGATTTTCAGAAAATAACCTTTTCATTTGTCTTATACAAGCCTTTTTTATGTACCACCTTTGTAAAGGAATTTTAAATGAAACAAATATTAAGGTATCCACAAAAATACAATGCATTTCAAGTCATTTAAGTTAATTATTTGTCAAAAATCTGGAGTTCTAAATGCCAGTATTTTGACACCGTAAGAAATAAAAGCAGGAAATGCCTGGTACTAAAATAAGTCGTATCACAAAATCACTGAAACAGTCAGGCATTTTGCAAAATGGGTGATTTTGCTAAAAAAATTAGGGATTTTGTGAAATTCCTGGTTACACAGCTTGTAACAGATATATGACCTCGCATATAAGTCGATGATGGTCACTGTCCACTAAACCTACTTCTACACAATTTCCTTAGCCTAAAAAACATACAGATACATACATACACATATAAAGATATTGCAATTCCTTTGACCTGAGGTGAATTTCTCGTCCTTTTCCTCGACTGCCTACCTGTAGCTCAAGCTTCCATGTCCATGTAACACTTAATTCCATGCAGGTATTATGATCAGGGCATGTTTCCACTGGCTTATGCATAGAGCTCAACCTTACAAAAAAATCCCAGGATAACTCGCTTAATACTGTACAATTCTTTCTTACACCTTGTCAGGTCATTTATCATGTACATTGATTTACAAATAACTCCGCACGAATCTTAACAATGAGTTCTCTGACCATAGCAGGTCAGTGTTTCATCTGGCGGCCTTGCTGCCTCACTTCTTCCATGTACTGCCTGTGCACACACATATTAAGATGTGACCTGTCTGCCACTTTTGACTGTGTACCCGTTATCATGCCAACCTCGAGTTTAGGGATGTAATCCCGAGAGTAAAGTCCCAACTTCACCCCTTGCTGGGTACGCCTGGTATTCTTATGCTGGTTTGGAAATGGGTTGAACAGTTTGGGTGTCTTGCGAGTAAACTGACTAGATTTTGTGGATGGAGGATGGTTCTCTTCACTAGAGCTTGAAGAAGAACTTGATATAGTCTGTGATCTGGAAGTAGTAGACGTCTTCACATTGTTAGAAGTGGAAGGAGTAGTAGTGGAGACCTTTTTGTGATTGGTAGAAGACTTCGCCCGAGGTTGTGTAGATACTACACCAGTAACCGAACTGCCTTCACAGGGAGAGGAGGAGTTACTGTTGTTTGTGCTACCAGCAGACACTGAAGTAGTTGCTTGTTGGCTCAGAGCAAGTAATGTTGGCCTGCCATCAGGTGTATCACTGACTTTTTGCAAGGTCATTTTACTCTCTGAACTCTGTTGATTATGGACCGAATTACTCGTGGTCTCTTTATCTGCATTGTTTACTATAGCACAGTCGGCCTGTTTCCTATTGTGCATAGTCTGGTTGATATTTTCTGGAAGACTCTCCCCTTGTAATGCCTGAGTGGGTAATAATTTCTGATTCTCTTTT